>OW240915.1:174771289-174964773 GCA_933207985.1 Pelobates cultripes | reverse complement strand
TCTATAGTATACTGGGGGGGCGTTGATCATTGCTGGATTACATTATTTTGGTTCCAGATTTCTTTCCTCTCTGGATATACTTCCCCAGTGTTGTATTTTCTCCATAAATACAGGCAAGTCTCTCACACCATAATTAATAAAATGGCTTATATAAAAATATTACATAAATATATACGTAGAATATATATACAAAAAAATAGAAAAAATAGATTGGCACTCACCCTTTTTCTCATATGTAACTGCAATTATGCCTTGGTTCAATCCCACATTATGGAATATATATAGATAAGTATTATTGATATTTAGGGCCCCCACTCACCGCTCAGGGGTGGGGACTGGGGGGGAGGGCAATAGGTCTCCACCTTGTTGATATTTAGGACCCCCGTTCTCCACTCAGGGGTGGGGGCCGGGGGGTTAGGACAAGAGGTCCCCCGCCTTATTGATATTTAGGGCCCCCACCCGCCGCTCAGGGGTGGGGGCCGGGGGGAGGACAATAGGTCCCCCCCTTATTGATATTTCCACCGCTCAGGGGTGGGGGCTGGGGGGTGAGCAATAGGTCCCCCCTTTACTTTAAAAGCTCAGGAGGGGGGAATGCTTTTTTTGTTTTTTTTAAACAGTGAGCGAGTAGGGGCTTAATTTACTAATTCTAAGTAACCAGCTTATATAGAGGCTGGTTCACATGCTGCACTGGCCAATCACAGCCATGCCATTAGTAGGCATGGCTGTGATGACTTCTAAGGGCACACGAGTCAAACACTTGTTGATTGGTGTTACGGTTACCTCCAAGCTAGCTGAAGGCTGGACCACTTGGATGTTCTGGTTCCCGAGTGTGGAGAGAGGGAAGTGCCGTTCCGTTCAGCATAATATAAGAATCTGCGAATATAAAGCAATCCCACTAGCTATGGTACAGCTAGGATACCCTTGTTCCCACAAAACGAGTTGAGGCTGCGATTTGAGGGTCAAAACGAACTGGCTTTAAAAGCACACAGGCATCGCTATTTATGCAAAACCTCAGGTCCAGGGACAGCCCCCTCTGGACCTGATGGGATACAGGGACAATACAAATAGTTGACCAATGGTATTATAGTGTATCGTTTAAAATGGTCACTGCCCAGCTTGGAGATAATGACTCTAACGGTTATGGCAATTTAATTATCTCCAAGCGCCCAAAATCCCACGTGTTATTGTAACAGGTAAAACAGTATAAAAATACATAATTGTAACATTTTTATAGACACATTTTATATTCTACCATTCGTTGGATAGCCCAGATCCATACAATGTGCTTTCATGCCTTTTTGTCCCTAACACGAGATGGCGGCCATTCACTGGCGGCTGAGAGTGGGACCTGGCCCTAAAACCCCTGGAGCGAATAACAGATAAACAGTTACGCGAATACCGCTCAGTGGATGGTTGTCCCAGCTCTTCGTGAGCCGAACAGAGACCGCCATGAAGGGGGGTACTTAGCTTGCGGTTAACCGCAGACCCAATGTTCTAATTGGGGCCAAAAGCCTGAGTGTAGGTGGTCCTTGTCTTTCGGGAGTTTCAGTTCGTAGAATTATTATCCGAACGAGGCCACCCTGAGGCAGTCAGTTAGGCTTGTGGTTAACCGCAGACCGCAGCTTCCCAGTGTTTAATTGGAAGCACACTCCGCTTGTAAGGTGGTCGGCCGTTCGGTTGTTTCTGAGGTGAAAAAGGTTAAGCGGCGGCATACGCCAAGGGCTGGGTGGTCTTTGTTCGTATGCACGAATACATAGTCCTGACTGTTCGTGTAATGTGTTTATACAATAATACTACCGAAACAAAGTATACGGTAAAATAAACAGGGTAATCCAGTAACTATCTGTAGAGCGCCCGTAACAATTGGCTGCCTTGCAGCCTTCAAAACGCGTCATTAAATCACCAAACACCGAACCCAAACATACACTGAAATGTTCGGATCCGGGGGCCAAAAATCGTAATGTTCGGTACGAAACTGAACTTTGCGGTTCATGTTCGCTCAACTCTATCCATAAATTTAAAACACCTAGCTCCTTCGATCCTCCAGCTAACCAAGTGGCAATCAAATAATTTCTCTCAACAGCGAAGTGTGATACAGACTCGATTTTGCGTAATCATAAACCAAAATACGAACATGTCTTGATTAGAAATCTTGCTGCAGACCCAGCGATTGTGATCCGACCAGCTGATATAGGAGGAGGGATTGCAATTCTGAATTATAAGGAGGATGCGGCAGAAATTAAACAACAACTAAGCGAAACTAAGACCTATAAAAGGTAAGAGACCGATCCTACAAATCTGATTGCCAAAAAAATTGAAGAAACATTGACCTTTGGACTTCAAGCAGGACACATTGATTTGTAGTTGTTCCAATACCTGCTGAAGAAACATCCCCGCACTCCTGTGATTTACACACTCCCCAAAATACACAAAAGTCTAAAAAAAACACCTAGACACCCTATCGTCTCTGCAGTACAGGGATTTCTGGAACCTATAGCCAAGTATCTGGATTACCTCTTCAAAGATCCCGTTACATATTTAGCCACATGTATAAAGGACACCCCTGACCTACTACAACAAGATGGGTACCACGATAAATTTCACATAAGACTTTAATTTCCACATTAAGTTGTTTAATAACCAAGTTATCTGCCCAAAGCAAGAAAAAAGGTTTTTTTGTTGGATAAAACTTGTCTTTCATAACCTAACCATAAACAATTTTCTGGGACCTTAAATTTACATTTAATCAAATATCAGGGGGATGATGTTCCCCCCATCTTTTACTTTGCAAAACAAATTTGAGTAGGACATTCTGTGTCTACGCCTCCCCGAAACAAACTTAATAAATAGTTCCTAGAACTAATGTTGACTAGATAGGATGAGACCGGTGTGTACTGCCGAAGGATTTGAAAATCTTTTACCATTGTACCGCATTTAGCCTAAAGATGTGAAACCGATTTTTATT
Organism: Pelobates cultripes; assembly: GCA_933207985.1. NCBI lineage: Eukaryota > Metazoa > Chordata > Amphibia > Anura > Pelobatidae > Pelobates > Pelobates cultripes. The sequence continues at coordinate 174,961,808 of OW240915.1, read as the reverse complement.
TGCTCTTATATATCTTTTGTACTAAGTTCACATTGGGTGAGAATCTCTGACTGGCACGTATCTGTGCTTTATGTCAAATTAAAAATAAAGAATTAAAAAAAAAAAAAAATAGTTCCTGGAATTCGTGTAGCGTACGTTTGGGTACTCTCATAGGAAGAGTTCTTAATAGGTATGCCAGTTTTGGCACTAAATAAGATCATACTGTGTTTATTCTCCCCAGCCAACAGATACAACCAGCTAACTCTGTCAAAGGCATTTTTAGTGTCCAGAGCCACAAAGGCCACTAGGGAGGAAAAAGATTTGCAGATATGGATCAAATGTAACAATTTGCGAACGTTATTGCCTCCCTCACAGTCCTTAAAAAAGCCTGTTTGATCAGAATGAACTAATTTGGAAACAAAATCCTTTAATCTCTCCTCCAGGGTCTTGGAAAATATTTTAATATTGATATTCAACAGGGATATAGGACGATAGTTAGTGACGAATTTATGATCTTTGTCTGGTTTAGGAAATCGGGGTTATACAAGCTTGTAGCATCTCCAGTGGTAACGGGCAACCCTTATCTATTTCTCCAAATACTTTTAGTAAGATTGGAGCTAAGGTAGGCTCCATTTTATTATAGAAATGGGCTGTATAAACATCTGGGTCTGGGATTTTTTTCTCCTTAAGGTCCTTAATATATTTGGAGATCTCACCAAGGGTCAGAGGAGAACTCAATTTCTTCAAGTCTTCCTCGCCCAATCTTGGTAATTTTAATTTTTTGAGGAACTCGCAGCTTGCTTCTGAGGTTGCCCCTTCCGATGGGAAATTATACAGAGCCCTGTAATATGAGGCAAAAGCTTTACCTATATCTCATGCAGAGATATTAACTTTGTTTCCCTCAATTATCTTCCTAATTATTTGGCTTCTCTTTTTAAACAGGGACACTATAGTGCCAGGAAACAAGGTCATTTTCCTGGTACTGTAGGGTTATTAGGTCTCCCCCTCCTTTGGAACCCCCTTCTGCTGGGCTGAAGGAGTTAAAACCCCTTCAGCCACTTACCTTAATCCAGCGCCAGGCTCCCTAGGTGCTGGTGACCTCTCCTCCCCCTGCCAACGTCAGCTCCCAAGTGGAGCCGCATGCGCGGCCAGCGTGAGTTCAATTCGATTTTCACACTAAGAATCGCGGAAGCGGCCTCTATTGGCTTTTCAGGGAGACAGCCCTGGAATAACCCTCAATGTAAGCATAGCAGTTTCTGTTAAACTGCTTTGTTTTTCAGCTGCAGGGTTAAAACTAGGGGGACCTGGGTGCCTATAGTGGTCCTTTAAGTTTGTCAGAAAAATGCTTGCTAACTCTATTATCCCCATGGTACCAACATTGATTCATTTTATTATGGCGTTTGTTTTTATTTCTGATGTATTTCTTATTTCCAATTGGGTTTCCCTGATTTGAGCTGATCTCAGATCTGTAACCTTTTTTCTATTTTCCTGCTCCAATTTAGCTAAAACAATATACAAATCGTTTAAATCTTTCCCATGGGATGTCTTGCGTTGGGCCCCCAACTTAATTAGGATAGCTCACATTAAGCTTTTAAAGGCACACCATAGTGTGTCTCCACTAACCTCATTATTGTCATTATTAAAAAATAATGATTTGGCCTGTCTTAGCATATATGTATATATGTATAAGTTTTTCATGCAACCTCCAGGAAGTCCTGCCTTCCCTCTGCCCACTATCTGTACAAGTATTGGGGCATGATCAGACCAGGTAATTATATACATTTTTTATTTCCAAAATTCAACTAGGTTACAACTTTTAGTTAAAAACTGATCAGTTCTTGAATAAGATTTGTGAAATTTAGAAAAAAAAGTGTAACATTGCGATAGTTAGGGTGTTGTGCCCTCCAGATGTCAAATAGGCTGTATAATCTAACTAGTTTTAACATTGAGCATATTTGCTTTTCTAATACTCACAATGTACTTTGTCCTAGTTTTCTTTTAAAATATTTTTATTGATTGTATTTGAGACATACCAGCTGAATGAAACATTACTCTTACTTGCAGTCTAGTTTTTATTAGTAGCTAGTCCACTAAAATTGTGTCTGTGAAGGGATTTTTTTTTTTAATAAAAAGCCACAAAATATTACATGAAGAAAAGGTCATTGGAAGTTCATCTAATCCATTTTTTTATTTACATATTCTTGCATACTACCTGAGCATTTTTATTATAGTTCCAATCCCTCTGGCCCTTTATTCAATTTTATTAGAGTGGTGGGAAATTCTTCAATAAAAGCTACCTACTCTGTTAGTAGAAAGTACAGTTTATTATTCCTACATTGGACTTACGGGAGACATTTTATTTGTATTTATCTCAGTGGTAATCATTGAGATTTCTGTTACACTGGACTAGGGAAAGCAATCTAAAGTATTATTATATATGTCTGTTTAGTGTATATTAATATCACGTTATTGTATTTATTGCAGGCAATATTTAGCTTACTGAAACCATTTGTTGCACTTTTAGATAATACCTTGATCACCATAAATGTGATAAAAAATGGAAAGTATAAAAATACTTATTACAATAAAATGTTTTGTAATTAATGTAATTTTTATATATAACTTTATCTGGACATTCATTCTTTACATTACAACTAGATAGTCTGTCAAAAGATATTAGATTGGTGGAATCAGTATTTCATTTATTTAGTCAGGCAAGGATCTAACAATAAGGAGAAATCTTACTAATCACCATAAATTAACCCCGGTTTTTCGATTGATGCTAATTTAGAGACACAATAATAAACAATGATGTTCAAATATAGATTATAAATGGATAGTTCTATGCTAACTATTAAATTCAGTGTAAATACTAATAAAAATGATCAGTGATTAAGTAGACATTGGTAGAGGATCAATTAGACATGCAATACAGTACCCAGTTGGCAATATTCTATACGATGAATGTTTTACTTTATAGTTAGTATGCAAGCCAAATATTTCACATAAGGCTGCTAATCGAGTACACATAATACAGTTATTTTAACAGAACAGGCAAACTTAAGCACATGATTTCACCCAGCAATTTCCTACTACGCATGAGTCAAGATAAAATGCTACAACACTACGCCCTGCACAGATGGCAATAATCTCTCTAACATTTAAAAGAAGTAACATAACTGAATCCTTATTATGGAGACTAAAGCATTATTATGTACTTATATTAGCTCTATTTATGACAAAACTGGAATTAGAAATTGCCAGTAGAATCTTTTTAATCAAATTTTGATTCTCACTGTATATTCTTAAAAAGGTCAGATTAAATAATATTGTCTTATATATAGTTTGGAGTAACTAATTATAGCTAAACAACAAATTAATTCTTTACCCATTATAAAGTATTTCATCACAGTTACAAATCACACTTACAGGATACCACACAAATGATTTGGGAATTGGCCTCTGCAGTCTGGCAGAATAATTTTATAACAAGACACGGAGGCTCATATTGCATATCCCTTTCTTTACTGTCCACCAATAGCAGCAAAGGATACAAACAGAATGAAAAAAACAATGAACATACAGTAACATAGGCCCCTCCCTGCACAGGTCCCAGTATAATAGGCAGTACTTCCCTTCCATTTCCCTCTTTCTTTGCTGCTCCAAAGAGAAGTACAGCTCACATTTTTTCTCTCATATATTTCTTGTGTATTCTGTGATTTATGGTTATTAATACTATTATTTATTGTCATTTATTATTCTACTGTTTCTTCTTTATTGATAGATTCAGTATTTTTCTTTTATTTGATCCTACGAAGGATTTTTTTCCCTCCGTTTAATTATTTATGTTTGTTTATCACTATGTATGTATTGTTGTCTCCCAGGGTTCCAGACCTTCTTTTCGAGATCATCTATTTGTGTTACTCTCAATTGATTTTTCTCTGGTTGCTCTTATCTCCTTTCAATCTCTTCTCTCGCCATCTCTGGCTCCATCTCCACCTCTCCCTGTCTTTGGCGCCATTTTGTGCTTCGTTTCTCCGTTCTGTTCAGCTGTTTTAGTGCATGAATCTCGCCCGTTCGGCTAAATTCATCATGAATGCATGCCGTTCGTTAGTTTCACCGTCATATAGCAGCATTCGCCTATCTGTGTGTTCAGCTAAACTTGTTCAAACGGTTTGCTCATTCTTATGTTTTTCCATTCGTCTGTTCTATACACATGATTTTGTCTATTTTAACAAACGTTCGGTTCTTTCTATTGACGAATTCACTGTTTTTTGCAGAGAATCTCACTAGCCTCTCGGTGGCCATTTTCTGACTTCCTGTCTCTCTTCCTACCTCCTGTGTGTCTGTGTGCCACTGGTGTGGGCCCTGGTGAGATCTCTCTTGTTCTTTATCTCTATAGTTTGAGTGACTAACCCTTACTACTTTGTAACCTTAGCTAATAGTACTATTGTGCTGCATTCATTATGCCGAAACCCAGGATGCTTTCAGCTCACCGCCCTCTGGGGAGATAGATACCCCTTTATCTCTGGGAGAGACCCCTGTCATCTCAGGCACACTACCTACTCTGGCAGTAAGGCCACCCAGCCTGAAGGGGGCCAATTCTTGGCACTACAGCGCTCAATGACAGATGCCATTATGGCAGCCATACCATCTCCAAGGCCATCCTACCACGTCCTTTGGACGTGCAAACGTCAGGTTCCACAACGCCTTTGCCGCATCCCTCTGTGGACCTGTCTGGAGACGTACCCAAGAAGGCGACCCATAAGTCTAAACACCCCTCTCCCTCTGCCTCCAGAACTATTCAGACTTTCGCCCCAGAATGCGGGACCAACCCACGCAAAAGAGCCTTTCCGTGCCAGGCAGAATGGGTGCGGCTATGGAAATGTGCCAGAGCGCAACTTGAGTGACTCCGACTCAGAAATCGGGTCAGGTGAGGAGGTAATGATTGAGTCAGATGACGACTCCGATATTGAGACCGCAGAGCTGGGCCTTGACCTCCTTCCATCTGCTCAGGTAGAGACATCTGGAGGTGACACGTGGACGCTTCTCTTGGATCTGTTGGGTGAACCTCTCTTTGACACAGATGAGCTACACCATCCGAGGTTGGCGGAGTGGCTCCCAGCGGACCATGTAGCCAAGTACCTCGAAAATTGGGTACGAAGCCCGCTCAGTAAAGCGGCACGGAACAAATTGAGGGCAGAGTGTTCGAGGTCTATGGTGCAAAATAAAGTCTGGGATAGCCCTGAGGTTGATCCAAAAATGACTCAATTCTTGACTAAATTGGGCTGGAACCCACGTAAGGGCCTAGACTCTGAAATCATGTCAGGATAAGCACTTATACATCTTTGGCCCACTGGCAAAAGTATTTGAACTGTCAGAGAATGCCAGAGCTAGAAACCATATGGTTAACCCCGAAGACCTCCGTGGTTGGGTCCAAAGGGCTATTTGTATTGCCGGGAGCGTCAACACCTCCCTCTCTATTGAACGGCGTAAAGCCATCTTATTTAAGATAAAACCTAAACTAGTCAACCTTGTCCTAAGAGAGGCTGGGAAGGACGCCCAAGGTTTACTATTTGCCGACTCCTTCATTAAAGACCTGGGACACTTTGTGGGGGCCTTTACAGCCCCTGACAAGGTCCAAACCTCCATGAGACGGGTATTTCAGGGACAGGTCTCCTTCAGGGCCAGCAGATCCAGGAGCCGTCTGTCCGGCCGGTCCTACTTTCAGTCAGGACGAGGCTCTTTTCAGCACCACTCCAATTTCCAGGAGACAAGTACCCATTCCCCATTATTCCCATCACAAGGAAACCCGTGGTGATCCAGAGGCTTCCGTGGTAACACCAGTTCCAGAAGACCTTATGGTGAGTTTTCATATATCTCATGTTTATGTAGGGGCAGACTCCAACATTTTTTCCCAGCCTGGGCACAGATAGCCTCCAACCCCTGGGTACTAAACACCATTCGGGGGTTCCACGTAGACCTTGTAAGGAACCCTTTAACTATCCCTCCTCCTCGACCGATTTGCTTCTCCCTCCAGGATCGCAGGTCAATCGACGATGAGCTATCCTCCCTCCTCACCAAGAGAGCGATAGAACGGCACCCCCGGGCTCCACAGGAGTCGTAAGCAATATTTTCCTAGTGGAAAAGAAGGGCGGCCAAATGCGCCCAATCATAAACCTGCGTCCACTCAATGCTATGTTTAGGTACCGCCATTTCAAGATGGAGGGTATCCATCTACTGAGAGACCTACTCCTTCAGGGGGACTGGTTGGTACAGCTGGATCTCAAGGATGCATATCTCACCGTGCCTATAGCCGAAGCATCCCGAGATCCCCTGCGTTTCCATTGGCGGACAGGTACTTGGAGGTTCACCTGCCTTCCCTTTGGCCTGTCATCAGCACCATGGTGCTTCACAAAACTGCTGCACCCAGCTATGGCCTGGCTACGCAGTCAAGGCATTCATCTAATTATATACTTAGACGACATCCTGCTCATGGCCCAAGATCACTCCATACTTCTGGCACACCTGCGGCTGGTGATGAACCTACTCTCCCACCTGGGTTTCATTATCAACCAGGAAAAGTCATGCCTGACTCCCGCCACACGTATGGAATTCTTGGGATTTCTAGTGGATACGGAGGTGGCCACTCTGAGCCTTCCGAGTTCCAAGACTCGTTCGATATGCAAGGAGCTCTGCAGAGCTTCCATATGACCACCACTCACCTTCATTCAACGCGCCTCATCGGCCTCCTCGCATCCTCCATTCAGGCAGTGTTCCCGGGTCTGCTCACTGCAACACCTGAAAATAGCTCACCTGAGAGATGGCGCATCATACGCGGACCTCGTGTCGCTAGACAATGAGACAAAGGACGAGCTGTGAGGGTGGATCCTCAACCTATCCGCTTGGAATGGCAGGGTAATCTTCGGACCATGCCGGAGTTCACCATTGACTCAGATGCGAGCCTCCATGGCTGGGAGGCTCATTGCGAGGGTGTGGTGAAAGGGGGTCGCTGGTCGGAATCGGAATCCCGACTCCACATCAATGCATTGAAACTCTTGGCAGGCTCCTTCACGATCCACAGCTTCGCGAGGGACCGGGCTCATATATGCATTCGCCGCCGCATGGACAATGTCTCCGCAGTGAGGTATGTCAATGACTTGGGCTGTACTCAGTCTGCTGTTCTGGCCAGATTGGTGAAAGACTTTTGCTTAGACTGGAACCTGGTGGTCCAAGTGGAATACCTGCCGGGACTTCACAACATCCAGACGGACTGCAGCTCATGATATCTATCGGACGCCAGTGACTGGAAATTGGACACAAACGTGTTCTCCAGTATATTGTCTCTTTGGGGCCCTTTTGCTATAGACCTGTTTGCATCCCGGATCAACACCCAACTCCCACGATTCTTCAGCTGGAGGCCGGACCCGGCGGCGGAGGCAGTGGATGCCTTCCTGCAGGACTGTAGCGGAGACCTCCTATATGCCTTTCCCCTGTTCTCCATGATCCATCGCACCCTTCTGCACTCCTGCAGATACCATGCCGGTAACTGGTTCTAGTGACCCCATTTTGGGAAACACAATCGTCGTTCCCTCAGCTTCTTGGGATGACAGTGGATTATCCCAGACTGTTGCAAGCCTCCCAGGAACTTCTACTGGATCCGATAGGGTGCTGCAACCCTCTCCTGTTCAAGGGCTCCCTCCCGCTTCTAGCGTGGCAGATTTCAGGGGACTCTGGGAGATCCAGGGAGTTTCGGACACTACTAGATGCCTGCTGGCAGAGGCATGGGCTCCCGGCACTAGACGGGCATATGGGTCAGCTCGGCGAGCTTGGGCTGGTTGGTGCCTGACTAGGGACATGGATCCCATTTCAGCCCCTGTGTCCTACAGTTCCTGACTTCCCTCTTTGAAGCAGGTAAGGCCTACAGGACCATCAACCTATATCGGTCGGCCATCTCCTCGACGCATCAGGGGTTCGATGGCTGCCCGGCGGGCCAACACCCCCTGGTGTGTCGGCTCCTTAAAGATTCTCACCTCTCTCGGTCACCCAGGCTGCCCTACACCGCGACCTGGGACGTATCGGTGGTATTATCCCTCCTCGCTTCTTGGCCCACTAATTCAGCACTCTCCCTAAGACAGCTATCAGCCAAGTTGGTCTGTTTGTTTTGTCTCATTTCCTGCAAAAGGGTATCGGATGTCCGAGCACTGGACTTTGATGCCAGATCATATACCCCAGAGGGAGTTACATTCAATATCAGCAGACGCACCAAAACGTCTATTAGGTCAATATCTTATCCGAGTTTTCCCACTACACTAGCGCTGTGTCCGGTGGCGTGCCTACGCGAATATGAGGATCGCACCAAGCAACACTGTTCTGCATCCTCTCCCCATCTATTTTTATCTCTCCGTCCTCCGTTTAACCCTGTCACTAGCACCATTTTGTCTCACTGAGTTAAATGGCTACTCTCTCAAGCCGGTATTGATACTGCGCTTTTTGGATCCCATTCAATCAGGGGGGCCTCGGCATCTTTAATGATGGCTTAAGGCGCGCGTCTGGAGGACCTCATGAAGGTGGCTGACTGTTTGAGGGAATCGGTTTTCCAGGAATTTTACTTTAGAATGGTTCCTCATACGTTTGCGCCAGTAGTCGATTAGCTTTAAACTTGCAATATGAGCCTCCGTGTCTTGTTATAAATTGCATGATTTTGCTATTACATGACCAACAGTCATGATTTTATTAAAGACACTGAGGCGAGTAATGTCCCACCCATTTTATACTACTCATGTTATGTCTAGCTTGTTTCCCCTCCCTCCCCCACAGTTTATTTCACTATATAGGTGACATGTATCATCTTGATTGGTACGGTAAGTGGGGCCTGTGTTGGAAGGGATTTGACTATGTAACTATGTCAGTTTGGGTCTATCTGGTTATTTCACTGCAGATGTTGGTTACTGGTTTAACCCTTGGGCTTCTGTTCTTAATGTTTTCACAACCTAATCCGATCCAGTGGAATGACTGGCTTCAGCATGTGAGGACCTTTCCCTGCAAATAAAGTTTGGTCGGCAGTCATCCAGTTGTGCTTCCCTGTTATTGACGATATGATCCTCCTCTTGGTTTGAAGTTTATACATTTTTGCTTCTCTCTGGACTATGTTACTGTTCCTGTTATGGACTTTGTGTATAGTGTCGCATCTTCAGAAAGAGGGAAATGGAAGGGAAGTGCTGCCTATTATACTGGGACCTGTGCAGGGAGTGGCCTATGTTACTGTATGTTCATTGTTTTTTCATTCTGTTTTCATTCTGTTTGTATCCTTTGCTACTATTGGTGGACAGTAAAGAAAGGGATTTGCAATACTCACCTCTGTGTCTTTAATAAAATCATGACTTTTTGTCATGTAATATCAAAATCATACAATTTTATCCTAGTATCTACTGATGTAACATCAGTGTACACCATCATTGATCATGAACAATGATGTAATTCTATGATCACTGTACTCAAAAATAATTGATAATTAGAAGGCTCCCAAATTTAATTTATTTATTGAAGGCATTTCTTTCATATTAAAGAACTAAAATTTTATTTACAGAACAAAGTCACATAAATGGGGACTATATTTTCCCCCAAGCTTTGCCAACTTGTTCATGGGTGATTGGGAAGAACATCATATCTGGAACACACACCCTTGGAATAAAAACATCCATCCCTATAAAATATACATAGATTATATATTTTTCATTTGGGAGGGGAATGTAGATCTACAACAATTCTTAGATTTCATGAATGGGACCTGGGGAGTGAAACGGAATACGATCTACAGCAAAACATCAGTGAAATTCTTGAATCTCACTCTATACATATAATCCAATATAGTGAAGACAAAGACACACTTTAAAGATGTGGATGTGAACAGTTTCATTCTGAAAGAGAGTTGCCATTTACCAACATGGCTTAAAAATGTTATATAATGTTAAATAACTACAGATCATCAAGTCTATATGGAACAGGCAAACACTATGGAGGCTAAATTCCTGGCGAAGAACTATGAACCTTCAGAAGTACCGGATGCACTACATAAGGTAGAAAGCCTGGAAAGATCTTACCTTTTGAAGAAAATGATAAAACCAGACAGAACCAGCCCAGAAAACATGTTTCCAGTTATCATTCTTGATTACAGCAAAGAAAATGTACAACTTAAAAAATTTGTTGAAAATGGACAAAATACTTGCCAGTAGTTTACTAGAAAAAAATTAGAGTTATTTTTAGGGGAGCACAAAACATCAAGAGGAAATAAACAAGTAGTCACCTAAAACCACAAAAAGAAAAGAATGAGACCAAAAAGTAAGGTTTCTTCTTTTGTCAAAACTGCATTGCTTGTAGAACCAGCAAAAGGACGTCGACACAAGAGGTAATTAGATTATCCCAAAAAGCTCAAAAGAAACATTTAAGATTAAGGATTTCTTAACATGTCAAAGTACTAATGTGATTTACGTACTGGAGTTCCCCTTTAAGAAAACACCACCTTCACTATGTTTTAATATAGCAATATCAATATCCTATAAAATACTAGTCATATTTTGACTTTTTTTCTATACACTGTAATCTTTCTTATAAATGTTAAATATTTATAGTATCTGCATTCTGCGACTTTGTATCATTTAAATGGTTAGTTTCAAATAAGGCACAAGCGGGAGTAACAATGACAACCAGTACAAAGAAAATATATTTTAGACAAATGCTTATTTGTGCAATAGTTTTAAGAATTTGATTATTTGATGTTATGTATTGTAACAAACCACCTCTTTTACAGGAAGGATTTTGTCACAATCTTACAGTAAACCACAGCCTTCTAGGGTAATCAAAGTCCAAGACACATCCAACTCAATTTTCCTAATTTATTTGGTGCAAAATATACAGGTTCTTCAAAATCAAAATAAACAAAACAAAATTCCTTGCTCTTGTTTGAGCACTAACTAAACACAGTAATCATTATCTGGAATTGGGTGGCTTTCCCACTTACCAATTTACAATAACAAAAATATGAACACCATTCCTCTGGCTCTCTTTCTTCCTCACTCTGCAGTAGGCTGCTCCCTTCTTTTAACCCCTTAAGATCGGAGGGCGTACTATTACGCCCTATTTTAGGCGGCTCTAAATGCCGCCTGGCATAATAGTACGCCCTCCGGTCCCACGCCCTCCCCCCTAGCGTTAGTTAACATGGCAGGTCATATGGGTGGGGCATTGTGATGTCACGGGGGGGGGGCGGCAAACTTTACTTTTGCCTAGGGCGGCAAAAATCCTTGCACCGGCCCTGGGTACTGTTGTACTCGGGAGACTTCGCTGAACACAAATATTTGTGTTTCAAAACAGTAAAAAGTATCGCAGCAATAATATCGTCCGTGTAAGTGCTGTTTGTGCGTGAAAAATGCAAAAAACTTCACTTTTACTGGCGATATCATCGTTGTAATACATTTTACTGTTTTGAAACACTAATATTTGTGTTCAGCGAAGTCTCCCGAGTAGAACAGTACCCCTCATGTACAGGTTTTATGGTGTCTCGGAAAGTTATAGGGTTAAATATAGTGCTAGCAAAATAAATTCCCTTTACTTTCGGCATGGGTTGTCAGGCAGGTCCTGCTAATTGTAATTAATTAAGATACCTAATTATGTAAAAATATTACATAAATATATATGTAGAATTAATATATGTATATATATACGTATGTGTATATATATATATGTATATATCTATATAATTTTTGTAAAATATTTTTATTTATATATAGCTATATATAGTGATATATACGTATATATTTATGTATATAGATATATATATTATTTCGTTCTACGTGTATTTTGATATATATATATATATATATATATAAATATTCATTTCACAATACAGTTAGAACGAAATAACAAACATCTATATATTTTTTAATTATTTCTTTTTAATTATTTATTTTATTTTATTTTTTAACGTATTTACATATTTAATTTTTTTATATTATATATAAATATATATATAACAATAATTATATATATTTAATCAGTATCAGTCTACGTGTAATTTGATTTTAATATATATATATATAATTATATATATATTAATAGTAAAATACACCTAGACAGTGTATGTGTGTGTATGTATATGTGTATATATATATATACTTAGATCATATATATATAATATATATATATATGATCTAAGTATGTATTTTTTTTTTTTTTACAACAATAAATGTAATTTTAATTTTATTTTAAACCAGCAGGGGGACCACCTGTCATTACAGGCAGCCCCCCTGCTGGCAATGCAGGAGGCAGCCTACCCGGCCATGTGATTGTGGGGTCCTCGCTAGGACCCCACTCTCACATGGCCGGGGGGCACCGGAGGAGAAGGATCTGCCGCGGGGGGGCTCCCTGGGAGTCCCCCCCACCACGATCGCCGGCGTGGGACCGCCGGCGACCGGGTAAGTTAACAAAAACCGGAGGGCGTACAATTACGCCCGGCGGCGTTTAGAGCCGCCTAAAATAGGGCGTAATTGTACGTCCTCCGGTCAGAATGGGTTAATATATATATATTTATATCAAAATACACGTAGAATGAAATAATATATATATATCTATATACATAAATATATACGTATATATCACTATATATATATACCTATATATAAATAAAAATATGTAAACAAAATTATATATATACATATATATTCACATACGTATATATATATATATATATTAATTATACATATATGTTTCTGTAATATTTTTACATAATTGGGTATCTTAATTAATTACAATTAGCGGGACCTGCCTGACAACCCATGCCGAAAGTAAAGGGAATTTTATTTGCTAGCACTATATTTAACCCTATAACTTTCCAAGACACTATAAAACCTGTACATGGGGGGTACTGTTCTACTCGGGGGACTTTGCTGAACACAAATATTAGTGTTCCAAAACAGTAAAATGTATTACAACGGTGATATCGCCAGTAAAAGTGAAATTTTTTGAATTTTTCACGCACAAACAGCACTTTCACAGATGATATTATTGCTGCGATACTTTTTACTGTTTCTCCTGAATAAAATGATATATAATAAGGGTGGGTGCATTTAATATGAAAGAGGTGAATTACGGTTGGACAGACATGTAGCGCAAATGCCAGGTTTTGTTTACATTTTGTTTCGTTCACAACGTGTACATTTGGCTCCATCCTTAAGTGGTTAAAAGCCTGACCAAAGTTAGTGTTAATATTTGTTTGTGTGTGAAAAATGCAAAAAATTTATATGAACGCCAATTTTGGCCAGTGTTTGTGACTAAGTGGCTACTAAAAAAGACTGGACATACCCCATTTGCAATACCTTGGCTTGTTTACTATTGCAAATGGTATGCCATCATGGGGGTAATTTTCATTCCTGGGCTACCATACAGTCTTAAAGGCAACATAACCAATCGGGCGAATATCAATGTGAAAAAACTGAAACGCAAGCCTTTTATTTGACTCTGTAACTTTTGAAAACTCCATAAAACCTGTACATGAGGGGTACTGTTGTACTAGGGAGACTTCGCTGAACACAAATATTAGTGTTTCAAAACAGTAAAATGTATCACAACAATTATATCGTCTGTGTAAGTGCCATTTGTGTGTGAAAAATGCAAAAATGTCACTTTCATTGATATCATCATTGTAATACAGTTTATTGTTTTGAAACAGTAATATTTGTGTTCAACAAAGTCTTACAAGTAAAACAATACCCCCCGTGTACAGGTTTTATGGTGTCTTGGAAAGTTACAGGGTTAAATATAGTGCTAGCAAATAAAATTCCCTGGACTTTCAGCCTAGGTTGTCAGGCAGGTCCCACAAATTGTAATTCAAAAAATGACCTAATTATGTAAAATTATTACATAAATATATACGTATAATTTATATACAATACCAGTAGAGAGCACTCTGTAAAATACTTTTTTCAAGACCTTTTTACAGACTGAAACGTCGACTGGAACGTTGTGTGAATTTGTAACAGCTCAATAAAGCAACAGATGAAATTTACCTTGAAAGACTCCTGAGTGCTCTCTACTGGTATTGTATACAATTTGGTTGGAGACAGCACTGGAGCATTAAAAGACCGGGAGCATTGAGTGCTGGGACCTGGGACGTATATAATTTATATATATATATATATATATATATATATACATACACATACATACCCTGTTTATTCACTCACTTAGTCTCACATTTGTGCTCACTACATCTAAACTCTGTACCCTCCGATGTGGTTATCTGACATTATTGTACATATTGTGCTTCTTCCTCCATATACAGTATTTCTGAAAGTATTTTTGTACACTTTTATTCATAACAGAATCTATTTTTGCATCTTTCGCATTGCCGATCACACTGAAAGGAATGCACGCTAATTGTATAGACGTTGCCTAGCAATGGCGTTCTTGTGCACGTCATCACGTTTGTTGCGTGGTTTCATTGGTGCACTTCCGGGTTTCGGGTGGCTGGCGGTTTTCACTTGCACTGATTTGGTAAGTTATTGTAATTATTATTTTACTATATATACTTACCTCTTACACTGTATTAATCTTGAAAAAGACCCTATAGGGGTCAGAACATCAATCAAGGATTTGTTTGCATATGTAATTTGCACCAGTAATAAATGAACCTTTGAATGAAGACCTGTGAGTGCACCTTTCATCTACTGCCCCAGCAGTCTGGCATATGTGGGGAAAACTGATCTCCCGTTGAGGGAGTGGATCAGAAACCATCGATCGAGCATCCAAACAGCCTAACAAAGATAACAAGTCGGAACTACGAGTAGCCAAGCACTTTTTAGTGTTTAGACATACACTACCATATCTTAAATTAATGGCAATCAACCCTTGAGAAGAGGTGGGGGTCATAAAAAAATGATTACTACAACAGGAGATATACTGGATCAGGACTCTTGATACCACCTCACCAAGGGGCCTAAACAAGAAATATTAACTTTCCATTTTCTTGTGATTTCTGTTTTGTTCTAAACATTTTTTAATTAATAACAGCTAGAAAGTGTTATCAGAGCCCACCCTAGGGTTGTCCTTGCTTTGTCGTCATAATCATTACTGTATCTGGGAACTTCCATAGCATTTAGGTCACAGATTTGGCTCATCTGGCACCCTATAGAGAGGTACAGGGTTGGCCATGGCCCTAATATCGGTTTACCAGTGCCTGGTTTTAGTTTCTATATTCCTAAAAATATTGCTTCATTGAAATATAAATAGTGTAAATATTTATATTAGTGCTCAATTATGGATGGAATATTGTGGTTGCAATATGTGTATACAGCCCTATGGTTGGCAATATATTAGTTTCAAGTATCAAGTTTTTGGGCAAATTTTTTTGCCTCCTGTGGAATTATATGGCACAGATCCAATTTCCAAGGTCATATCCTTAAGAGTACAGACTAATCATCCTTAGGATGTCACTTCCCTCTACTCCTTTGCATATAAGCTTTCATAATTCATATTATCCTTTCGAAGTAAGACATAGCTACTATTAGTGGATGCAAATATACATGCTCATAGCTCTTCAGAATGGGACAATATGTGCTCATTATTAAAACTTTGCCTTCCACCCTTCAGCCCAGTGTAAAGTAACAACTTGGTTCGTTCAGTCAACAAACTCTGTGGATTTTTACTTAATTTCTTTTGTTGTTGCTTAATTTTGGTTACTATGGCAATGACCGGGGGAGCGTCCCTGCACTTCAGGGACGCATGCGTGATGATGTCATTGAATGGGGATGGAGTCAGGCGCTCGGATGGACCAGTTTGCTCCCTGGATGGGTTCTTCAGCCAGATGTGGTGAGCATATGATTTATCTTTTGTTTTATATTGTATGTTTGGTGTATGTTAAGCTTATCCTGATAAAAGTCTACGTGTATATTTATGTAATTTATATATATATATATATATATATATATATATAGTCCAAACAGTTACCAGCACTAGATATCTATTTTGGAATAAAGAAATATCAATTGAGAAAACCGTGAGTGCCGGTAACTGTTTGGACTATTTAAATTTGCAACCAGAGCACCAGGTATTTACACATTTGTAAGGTTGGAGTGCAGGAATTATATTTTTTTGTATATATATATATATATATATATATATATATATATATATATATATCAAACATGGGCTTGGCACTTGCATTCCTGTCCTATTCTTGCCTCGGTGCTATTTTATCCCCCAATACAACATCCCAGAGAAAAGCACTCAGTGGGCTTGTGGTCTTGTGCAATATTTTTTTATTTGTGCAAAGGTGGTACAGTCAACGTTTCAGTCCAAATTTTTTCAAGGTTTTGATATATATATATATATATATATATATATATATATATATATACACACATAATTTTCTTATGAGTTTTATATTTTAAAGTTTTATATATTTATTGTAAGTGTATTTTGATACGAAGGATTATAATTATTATTTTGATCCTGATAAAAGTCCTGAGCGGGGACTGAAACATCGATCATACTTTTAAAGAAACTTCAATAAACATTTGGAATTTTGCCTGCAAGCCTTTTCTTCAATATTTGTGTGTGTGTGTATATATATATATATATACACATACACTGAACAAAATTATAAACACAACACTTTTGTTTTTTCCCACATTTTTTATGAGCTGAACTAAGACTTTTTCTATGTACACAAAATATCTATTTCTCTCAAATATTGCTCACAGATCTGTCTAAATCTGTGTTAGTGAGCACTTTCCCTTTGCCGAGATAATCACACAGGTATGGCATATCCAGATGCTGATTAGACAGCATGATTTTTGCTGTCCACAATAAAAGCCCACTCTAAAAGGTGCAGTTTTATCACACAGCACAATGCCACAGATATCACAAGTTTTGAGGGAGCGTGCAAGTGGCATGCTGACTGCAGGAATGCCCACCTGAGCAGTTGCTCATGAATTGAATGTTTCTCTCTACCATTTCTCTACCATAAGCCATCTCCAAAGGTGTTTCAGAGAATTTGTCAGTACATCCAACCTCGGGTCTCACAACGGCAGACCGCGTGAACCACACCAGCCCAGGACCTCCACCTCCAAGATCGTCTGAGACCAGGCACCTGGACAGCTGCTGCAACAATCAGTTTGTATAACCAAAGAATTTCTGCACAAACTGTCAGAAACCGTCTCAGGGAAGCTCATCTGCATGCTCACCCTCCTCATCGGGGTCTCGACCTGACTGTAGTTCGTCGTCGTAGGCAAATGCTCACATCCAATGGCATCTGGCACTTTGAATGTTGTTTTCAAGGCAGATGGCAGACAGCATGTATGGCATTGTGTGGGTGAGCAGTTTTTTGATGTCAATGTTGTGGATCAAGTGGCCCATGGTGGCGGTGGGGTTATGGTATGGGCAGGCGTATGTTATGGACAACGAACACAGGTGTATTTTATTGATGGCATTTTGAATGCACAGAGATACCGTGACAAGATCCTGAGGCCCATTGTTATGCCATTCATCCACGACCATCTGCTCATATGGCAGCATGATAATGCACAGCCCCATGTTGCAAGGATCTGTACACTTCCTGAAAGCTGAAAACATCCCAGTTCTTGCATGGCCAGCATACTCACCGGACATGTCACCCATTGAGCATGTTTGTGATGCTCTGGATCGGAGTAAACAACAGCTTGTTCCAGGTCCTTCCAATATCCAGCAACTTTGCACAGCCATTGAAGAGGAGTGGACCAACAGGCCACAATCAACAACCTGATCAACTCTAGATACTGACTGGTTTTCGGAGCCCTCCGGATACCCCCAATACAGTAAAACTGCACATAGAGTGGCCTTTTATTGTCACCAACCTAAGGCACACCTGTGCAATATTATTATTGCCATTTATATAGCGCCAACATATTCCATAGCACAATAATCAGGCTGTCTAATCAGCATCTTGATATGCCACACCTGTGAGGTGGATGGATTATCTCGGCAAAGGAGAATTGCTCACTAACACAGATTTAGACAGATTTGTGAACAATATTTGAGAGAAATAGGCCTTTTGTGTACATACAAAAAGTCTTAGATCTTTGAGTTCAGCTCATGAAAAATGGAGGCAAAAACAAAAGTGTTGCATTTTTAAATATATTTATTTATTTCATTCTAAGTGTATTTTAAAATTTATATATGTGTACATATTAGTATATATATAGCGATCACTTGGCCTGTGGGTCCTAATTTGTTGGGGTGGACTGCCTGAGCTGTCAGACAGTACCCCAGAAGTGGATCGCTATGGAGATAAGTATCCAGCATCTCCTTGGGCTCAAAACTGTTACGGCGTTCCATGCTGCCGCAGTAGCTTTAAAGCCCATTAAATTGGGTACAGCATGGAATGCCATAACAGTGTTAACTTGCACAGTACACACTGTGCTGAACAACATATTTTGCCTTTGATAAGTCCTGAAACTCATAGGGAGCCATACTGGGAGCTTCAAAGCAGTTCCAAAGCAGCTCTTCTCCTTAGAGCTGATACATTCTGAGCTGTGGGGAAGTTCAGAGAGAGGGCTAATTTCTGAAATCACTATTCTGACTTGGGTGACTATACTAAGGTTGGAGGGAGCAGGAGGCAGTTCAGTCAATTGTCACTTGATTTGTGACTCAACATGTCATTTTTAACATTAACCATTGTGTATTTCCCCCCCCATTTTCTTTTGTTCAAGAGGTACAGCTCATGTGATTGACCAGACCACTTATTCATCATGGTAAACTATTCTGCTTATTTGTATGCACCACAAACCAGCTTTTTTTCTATTTCATTCCTTTTTTTTCTAGGGTCAGTAATGGACTACAAATCATAGAAACATAGAACATAGAATGTGACGGCAGATAAGAACCATTCGGCCCATTGTGAATCAAAACAAATATGACCAGTCCGTGCATGTCATTTTCCCCAAGATTTTGTTACATTGCAGTATGGAAATTAGAATTCTGAAAAAAAATTGGCCAAATTGCAGTTTGACCCAAATAAATCTCCAAATATTGTGAAAGTTAAAAATAACTATGTTTTGGAGAAAAACTTCTGGAATATTATGGGTAGAATGTGTCATTATGTATGAACTCACCTTGCTCCTACTCCCCCTCTAGTCCGGCGGGGTTTATCCCAGACCCTACTGGGCTAATAAACATGAAGAGCACTAATCTACTTACGGCCCTACATGGTTCCCGTGCTCTAAAGAGACCGCTCTACACACAATAGCTGTGAAAATTCTTAAAATCATTCCAGTCACATACTGTTGGGACTTGATGAAATCTGTGAGCAACTTTAGGCCCAACTGGAGACCACTTTACCTTGATACCGGAAACAACGTAAGTTAATCTTGTCTGTAAAACTTAAATTTATAAAATTGTGCAGCCCCACACAATGCCATGCGAGTGTTACTGCTATATACTAATTTATATCTGTGTTATCGCTGTAGTGATATTCATTACTTTAGTGTAATTTTTATGCGCATCAAAAATAAAGAATAACATTTTTAAAAAAGTAAATGAAAGTTCTTTTTTGCCAGTTGTACAGTAAGGAACTTCACTTTTGGATAAAGTAACTTGAACTGCTAAATATTGCACATTAATTTAACTTTTATATACTGTTACAAATATTAGATCAATGTAAGAATACATTTTTTAATTGTATCTTTAATACCAAATTTAAAGAAATTTTTTAAAAATATTATGCTTGTTATACATAATGTGGATAATAACATTTTGTGTGCTGAAAATTCTATGACACGTTTTGGAAAAGTTAAATTTGTGACCTTTTAAATATTCAGTTACAATGTCTGTTCTCATTTCTTTCATATCAAAGAATTCTTTGGGGAAAGGACTGAATGACCATCTGATCAAATGTAGAATACTGAAAAGGTTAAGTGTGCCAGTAAAATTTGCAGGCTACCATAAACATTGAAATTTAAGTGCCTATTTTCATAACAGAATTTACTATGGTAACCTGTAAAAAAGAATTTAGGCAGTTTTCACAACAATTTAAAACATGTTCTGATCAAGCAAAATTATTTTGATCAATTATCCTTCTTTGAATATATGTTAGTCAGATAATACTATTTTTTATATATATATATATATATATATATATATATATATATATATATATATATGGAGTACAATATATAACTTTTTTTTCTGAGATAATAGAAAGTTTCTATCCTCAAACAAATGGAAAAAACAAACAAAAACAAACTTTTAAATACTGCAGCCGCCCGAGCGCTCTGTTAAGAGCGCTCGGGCGGCTGCAGCTTCTCCCCTCCCTCCCCTGTAGCGTGGCCGAGCTGCACTCCGGTCCGCGGTGGCCGGCCGGAGTGATAGCAAGGGGCACACTGAGTGTGCACTTCCTGTCAGTCCGGCCGGTTACAGGAAACAGAAACTCCGCGCGGAACAGGAGTTTCTGTTTCCTGTCACCGGCTGGACTGACAGGAAGGTGCACACTCAGCGTGCACCTTCCCATCACTCCGGCCGGCCACCGCGGACCGGAGTGCAGCTCGGCCACGCTAAAAGAAGGAGGAGAGAGAGGGTAAAGGAGAGGTAGAAGAGGGAGGAGGGGAGAGTAGAAGGAGAGAGAGGAGGAGGGTAAGAAAGAGGGGAATAAGAAGAGGGAAGGGGGGAATAAAAAGAGGGAAGGGGGGGAATAAAAAAGGGAAGGGGGAATAAAAAGAGGGGAGGAGGGGAATAAAAAGAGGGGAGGGGGGTAAGAAGAAGAAGGGGTTAGTAAGAAAAAGATGGAGTAAGAAGAGGAGGGAGTAAGAAAAAGAGGGGGAATAAGAAAAGAGGGAGGGAGGGAATAAAAAGAGGGGAGGGGGGAATAAGATGAGGGGAGGGAGGGGAATAAGAAGAGGGGAGGGAGGGGAATAAGAAGAGGGGAGGGAGGGGAATAAGAAGAGGGGAGGAATAAAAAGAGGGGGGGAATAAGAAGAGGGGAGGGAGGGGAATAAGAAGAAGGGGCAGCTCTATAGGACAGGGGCCAAGACAGGGAGCTCTTTCACACTACGCGCACACACATACACACAATGCATCCCTATACATACACAGAAACACAACATGCTTCCCTTACACACAGAGAAACACACAATGCATCCATATTACACACACACACACACAATGCAACCCTTACACACAAAGACAATGCATCCTTTGCACACATACACAGAAACAGACAATGCAAACCCGTACACACGCATGCAAACACACACACTTCCTTTCTTACATACACACAGAAACACAATGCATCTCATGCACACACATACAGACACACACCTTGCATCCCTTATGCATACAAACACAGATTCACACAATCAGAAACACATAATACATCCTTTATACACAAATACACACTGCTTCCACTACACACAAACACACTGCATCACCTGCACAAACTGGTAACCCTAAACACTACATACCATAAGCACATATATTAGATCCTCTACAATAACACATAACACATCCCCTACACACTCCACTCCCTGTGAGCGAACTCATGGGTGGGTGGAACTTATGAGTGGGCCTTATGGGCATACTCACCGTCAGGCCCTGGGGCCCAGACCTTGAGCTGTGTAAGGCGCCCCCCAAAAATTGAGCTGCTTCCAATTCTCCCAGAACATTGAATTTTGTGACCACAGTTGCAAACAGCCTCCAGAGATCCTGTTCTACTCCAGACCAGTGGAGCCAAACTGCAGCCCATCATCATCCTCATCTGCTTGTAGGTAGGCAATCTAGTATATTATTAGTGACACTAATCTATCATTTACCTCACATTAAAGGGACACTATAGCTTAATGAAGTGGTTCTGATGTCTATAGCTGGTCCCTGCAGGCTTTTTAATGTAAACACACACTGTGTGCAGCACTGGCGTTAGTTCATATGGCAGATCATATGGGTGGGGCATTGTGATGTGACATGTGGGGGCAGCAAATTTTTATTTTGTCTAGGGCGGCAAAAATCCTTGCACCAGCTCTGATTCTGGGCAGGTGCACTAGCCTACTTGACTGGTTTTGCCCCCCAGGCCTAAGGCTGCCAGCCCTCCCCTGGCCGCTGGGGAGGTCTTTTGGCGGCCGCTGGCGGACTTGTCCTGGCGGCCGCTGAGGGAGCTGCGCGAGCTGCGCTGGCTCTGCTCCCCAGCACGCAGCTAAATGAGACCGTCGCCGGAATATGACGTCATATTCCGGCGCCAGTCTCATTCAGCAGCGCGGGAGGGCACTAACACAGGAAGCACCTCTAGTGACCGTCTGAGTGACTGTCACTAGCAGTGTCACTTTGAAGCAATGTAAACACTGCCTTTGTCTGAAAAGTCAGTGTTTACGTTGAAATGCCTGTAGGGACATGCTATAGACACCAGTACCACCACATTAAGCTGTGTGTGTGCGTCTGCTAGTGAGTGAGCTTGCTTGCATGCGTGTGCCTGCTAGTGAGTGAGCTTGTGGTTTTATGTCAATGAGCTGATGTATATCAGTAAGATTGTTTGTCTATGAGGCTGTGTATCAATGAGCTTGTGTGTGTCACTGAAATGTCAGTGAAATTGCCTGTGTCTGCATGTGCGTATGCTTACTGTATAATTAAACGTTTTACCCTGAAAGGACCAATATTTTATATTAGAAAAGGCAATATATATATATATATATTACTCAATCATCTGTCCTGGCAAGACATAGCCTTACATATTACACGCGACAATATATGGCGCAGTGACTTATGGGGCTGGCACAAATTTTTTTTCCAGGGCTGCTTTGTATCCCCTGTCCGGCCCTGGTTGTAAGTTGGCGGTAAATGTTTATATATCATAAAGGAATGGATGGTTGATGAGAGTGAGATTTGAGTGGCTGAAGCATATCCATTTTATATAATTAATCAGGCAGCAGAAATACACATGAAGAGTTAAATTTCATGCGCAAAGATTACAATTGTATAGGTGGATATGAAGAAGAAAAAAGCTCTTGGGAAAAGGGGATATATAAGGGAGCAGACACATATACATTTGATGTGCTATGTTGCAGGCACATATTAGCATTATAAATTCAAATATCCAATAATGACGTTTTTGTGTTCCTGGTGCATTTATATTATACTGGTCTTCCTTTAAAAAATAAAATACAGAAAAAACAATGTCTCATCCCAGTCATACTGTGCTGCTACACATAGGAGTCTCATAGAGAAACATCAAGAGATTTAACCATTCTGCATCATTATGATGATGAATGCCTTCAAAAAACTATGGTGTTCTGAAGGAAGGGCAAATTGTGGAAGAAAACCAGAAATCTACTAGAGGTATATTGAAAGGACAATGCAAACAGTGTCATGGCAATGCTGTCTGCTTACATTGATCTTCTAGCATTCAGTATAGCACTGCATGCTTGCATACTATGTGCTTTTATATGCAACCAAATTTAGGTCCTAATTCAGAATAAGCCGGAATGGATTTTGTGCCCAAACATGACATCAGGGGTCAAAATTAAGAGGTCAAGTATTTCCCATGAATCATACGTAAAACTAATTTGGACTGATGCAAGATAAGGCTACCCTTTAAAGATGAATATCTGTCACTTCCAAAGATTCTCACTTATTGGAAAACAAAACAACATTACAGAATTTACTAGGGTAAATGAAGCAAAATAAGTAAAAACTGACCTCTAATGCCCTTTCATGTTGTGACAACTCTATCACTCCAGGATGTCTTGCGCTTGAGCATGAATGCTTGGGCATCTAATAGAGACATACCATACAATACATGTATGTATGGTATGTCTCCAGCAGGACCATTTGTGCACATGGATAATTGGTTTGGCACTGCAAGTTTTGCAACCTAATTTATCCAGCAAAAGGCTTTAAAAAAAAAAAAAAAAGTAAAACCAATAGCTAGGTTTTAGTTAGATAACACAAAAATATTTTAGATTTGTGTGAACAGTTTGTACTATCTTCATGGGATGGTTGGAAAGTCAACATATTTGGAGAAGCAATCTATTTCCTGATCAACTATAAACATCTACAAAGTATCTGCAATGAAGTTCGGAATATGAAAAAGAAAAGATCTTATCTCCGAAAAAGGATAAAAAAAAAAAAATTAAAGCAACATTTAATAAGCCAAAGATTTGTAACCATGTGTAACTCAGCAGCATCAGCAATAAAGAATATCATGTGGAAACATTGGCCGATCATTTCCCAAGATAAAATTAAATAATAATAATTACGATATGAGACCCAAAATTGTATTTAGAAAAATCATGCAAGCAAAAATATAATAGACCTGAGTATGATACACAGGAAGGGGATAATAGCAAATCAATTAATAATCCATCACTAAAAGGTATTTATAGATGTGGAAGAAAGAATTGCATTACATGTCAATTTATCAAACAAAAAGACAACATTTATTTCTTGTCAAGCCATAATAATGAAAATATAAAATATGAAATTCAGCGATTTATTAACTGTAACACTTATATGTCTATCATATAGAATGCCCATGTGGTAAACAATATTTAGGCCGAACATACAGGAAACTTAAAAACCAGAATAAATGAACATGTATGAGCTAAAAATAAAATGTGTACCAACCACGGAGTTCCATTACACTTCTTAGAAGCCCATAATGGAGATCCACAAAGCCTTAGTGTGAAATGAATAGAAACTATCTACCTGACCAAAAGGGGTGGAGATAGACTTAGGACCTTAAGACAGAGAGAGTCTTATTGGATCTTCTAGATGGGTACATTATTCAATGGGGGACTTAATAAAGATATGATATGGATAGATATCTAGATATGGTGGCCTTCTAAAAGATAATAGAGAGAGTTTTGTTTTCCTTTCTCGTGTCTATGTGTACATGTACCCATATTTGAGAATGTGTGGATATATATAGGTAAAAAAAAGATAAAATTTGTATCTTGTAATACCTTTTGTCATGTTCTCGATCAGGTCAGATAGGAGACGATTGCCAGGTTTAACAGAAGTGACTTTATTCGTAGTTTTTGACATTATAACAGTATTTTTAGTAGAATAAATAATAAGCAAAAGGGAGAAGTAATCGTTACGACAATATGCCCTATATAGAAAATAACCAAGAGTGCAAATTATAAAGCTGGAGAAGTATAGTGAAAATAACAAGACAGGTATTAGTAACTTTTAAAGAATCAGGAATGAAAGAACCACCTTAGATATCAAATTTCAGCAATGTCCAGATAGTGGGTTTTGCAGGGTTGTATTTATCAAGGTAGTTAGGATAATTCAATAGCAATCCAAGTAGGAAAGGTGGAAGATTGAATGAATCATTTAAGCAGGTTAAATCAATAGTAGATCAAGTAGTTATGGTGCTGGTAATCAGTTGGACTGCACAATCAGTTGAACGGTACATGTTAATATATAGAGATATGCTAATACCGCCAATCCAATATTCCACACCCACAGCCAGGTTTAATCTTCCTACACTCTGCTACAATAACATTCGGTAGAGTTTATCACAATAATCCTCTACACCGAAGTCATAATAATATTCCATCTTCCTACCAGATCAACACTCTACACAGGCAGTTATTAGAAAAAAGCCCAAGCTCGGTCACCACAATATTCCACACCTTTAGTTATTAACTACTCTATACTCTTACCTCAATAACAACTAAAAATAGAAAGAAAAAAAACCCTATTCCCCAGCCTTTAAAATACGACACAAACCCAGTTAATTTAATACTTCAAATACTTCTAGCATAAATATTACTCTACAATTCCTGTCCCAATAATTTTTCGGCGCCACCCCCTCCTTTTTTTGTTTTGTTTTTTACATTAATTTATTCTTTGTTCGATTTTTACTTTGTTTTTATTTTTTCCCTTTTATATTTTCTTTTTTTTTAGTTCAGCCCTTCTTTGTAATTATTCTGTTTTCTTATGTATTTATGTTCCTATCAGGAGGCTTTTGTTCTACCTTGTAAATACTCCTCACTTACTGAAGCTTTCTTTGGAATCATTGGAGATGTTTTTTATACATTTGAGGCAATACAAACAAAAGGCTTTTAAAAAAAACATTGTTATTACACTTCACTAGAAGAAAGTACATACAAAATATTATTTAGTTTATTTTTTTCTATTATGTTGGAACAAATATGCTGCTAAAAGCTGTATTACCTTAATTTCCTCTAGTGTATGATATGTTTAAGAATATCAACTGTTTGGACTAATAAAATCAGTGTGTTCGGTTCGTGATTGCAAGAGCTCTTCACCAATTGTGAGATTACCCTATGGGTGGAAGCTAGGATTGAAGTATTTCCCTATTTGCTTTTACTCGGTATTCGTCCCCATTCCCTAAGGAAGTGAGTGCATAGCTCACAAAATGCATAAGAGGACTGAATCGCATACTGAGACTACCCATTAGACTTTGTGTTTCTGTACACATGGAATCGGGAGCTATAGTGTTTATTTTCTTTTTGTTTTTAGCATTGTGCTTGTGACGGACCACCAGCCACCCCGACTGGGTGCTTCCATCGAATGATGCTCCTAGTGCTCGCCAATGATCATCAGCTCTGCACTCGACACCATAACCACCGCAAATCCCACGAACCACCACAGCTTGGTTGGGGTTTCGTCATCCTCCACCCACCCTGGACCCAAGACCGTGCTCCAGCTTCCAGTGGGTGAACCCTTCCTTAGTACAGAAAGCTAAGCAGGAACAGCTCTTACAAGAGCTAGTGATTATACTCTGGGGAGTATATTGATTATAGCAATCCCCAGAGTGCAGTTCTCCAATCCCCCAAACATGAGCCAAGAGTTCATGAAGGGTAGAACAGGTCTGTTTAATGCAAGCCAGAACTCACAATTTATACAATTCCTCAGGCCAGAGGCACACCCTCTGGACCTGATGGAACACAGGCACACAAAGGACACAAACCAATCAGCACAATACAACAATGTCCGACACTCCCACATACAGCACACAAGCACTCCCCTCTGCCTGTGATACAATTAACTAAGACAATGGACTAACTCAATTAACTCTAAGCAGAAAAACATAATTTTTTACAAACCCCCAAAAGTACCCCGAAATACAGCATATCCCCACCAAAGTCACATCCCCTGATAGCCCCGATCTGGGTGAACAACATATCCAAAAATCACCCAAATTGGTTCAGGGGTTCAGGAATTTCCCACCGTGCACATGGTCCCATGCCCAAAACAATTTAAGATGGCCGCCGCCATATGTTTGAATCTGTTCCAGTTAAAAGTCTAAGGGGCAGAAACAGTACCTTTAAAATCCAATATACCCAAATAGTGTTTTTTTTTTATTTTTTTATATTCTTTATTTTTGAGTGCATTGTAAAGATAGAGCTTGTCAGAGACATGTCAAAACATCACATTGGAAAATTACAGTTTGCAAATCGTATGCATGTCTGAGTTACAGCACATTTTTAGGATTATAGTAGTAGGTAACAGTAAGCATGGTGTATTAAGATATGAAAGCATAACATTGATAAGAATACGTTCCATGCTAGCTTGGAGATTTTTTGTTCAAAGTTATAATATGCTTAGGTTACAGGTTATACATCGCATTTCTGGACTAAGTGTTAAGGTAAGTATAGCTTGAGTAGTAAGTGCATGCTAAGTAAAACATATACGCTTGTGGCGCCTCCACAGCAGGGCAGGCGAGGAAGAAACACAACGGAAAACAATGCTATGGCATGCTATGTAGATGCTTCAATTTTGCAATTAAGGTGTTTCAGTAGGCAAGATGAGTGTATGAAAATAGATATAGTGCAAGCGTAATAAGCATGACTATGTAGTTGTTGCTTGTTATAAGAGAGTGAGAGGAGAGCGAGGCAGGTATGTCACAGAAAAGAAAACATGTTAATAGCTGGAGTCTGCTCATTTACACAGGATCTGCATTAACTAGGTTCTGCTTTAAATGGACAGTCCAGACAGCAATGGTGAATCTAGTCCGAGGTATGTTTAGCAGTATGACATATGAAGCCCTATACTGAGCAATATGGAGCTCACGGTTTTTAGAGTCCAGTCCAGGTTGTTCATCCCACGCCTGATGCTCGGAGGGTGGTGCTGGCGTGATGGATTTTGTGTGGGTCTTCGTCTATGTCTCCTTGCCAGGTCCTTCCCTTGGTGAGCCCCATTGCGCTGGGTGCTTCGCTGCGGCTCTGGGACGGTCTCTTTAGTGCGGTCATCTTGTAGGGATTTCTGCCCTGCTGACCCACCGCTCTTTCCGGGCGAGGTTTGCCTTGTCTGATCTCATGCCGATTGTTTGCTGCTAAGGCTGGTTGTTTGGGTCGGTGCTTCCTGAGTACTTGTGCGGTTTCAGGTATTAGCCCCGGTCCACTGCTGCTTTTTGCAAGGCTCCGAGTGTTGGGCCTCCTGGCCGTTCTTTGCAGGCGACATTTGTTCGCGGGCATGTATCTGGGGTCGGGGTCTGCACTCCCCGCATGCCAGCTCCTTGAGAGCCCTGTTGTAGGATGTCTTCAGGAGCTTGGGGTCTCATGCGCGCCTCTAACTTCTTCCAAAACGCGGCGAAAATTGCATTCAGTCTGAGTTCCGTGTCGAGCTCCGCATCTCCTGGGCCTGCAGTGTGAGGGACATCCGCCATCTTGCGGGCTGCAGAGGTGGCAGGCCCGTGCCTCCTTGTCTCTGTCTCTCTCCTCCCGCTCTGCCAGAGAGTTGCGTAGGGGTGGACAGGGATGACCCCCACCGGTCCATATGGGGGGGAACGGGTGTTCTGGGGCACTTTTCTGGCCTGTCTTGGTGGAGGGAAGGCGGCCGTCCCTCCCGCTCCCACCATACTGGTAGGCCTCAACCGTGTGGCCGGTACGTACCGGGGCATTTGTCACTCGTTTGATATCGCCGTATGCGTCCCGGTGTCGTCTGTCACCTGGTGGCCTTTGATTAGCTTAGTGGAGTCGTTTTTGTGGCTTTTTCCTCGCTTTTTTGCGCTGTTTGGCAGGAGCTGCAGAGGTTTGCTTCCTCTCAGTCCTGCGGTCAGGCCCCGCCCCCCAAATAGTGTTTTTAAAAGGCAATATATCCCAGGGGCCAAAGTAACAGGGCAAGAGGCTGGCAAGTAGGCCTCTCCAAATCCCAGTGACGATGGTGCATTCGTCACAGTGCTGTATGTTTTATATCAGTACTCAGCTTTATTTTATATCAAATGTTTTTCACACAATAATGTTTAAATAAAAGGTACCTTTTATATGCTGTTTATTCTTTTGCGCTTTCTTGGAATTTAATTTAGCAAGTTGTATACTTTAGGAGGAATAAGTATACCTCATTTGGAAAGCAGCAGTAGGATTCGCAGCATGTGTACCTATTGTATTGGGTGTATTAAAATTTTGTTTGCCACCCTATATAAAAGGGGTATTAATTTTAGTATCATATTTGCTGCGCGATTTTTGAATACCTTAGTTCCCTAAAGGTTTTTACAATCTATCTTCAAAAACGCTAATGATAACAATAATCATATGGCCAAAAACACCAATAAATTGCCCTTTAAGATCATGCATGATTCTCCTTATTAGGAAGCCATATTTAGCAGCTTAAATATACATCCTCCTTTGTGCAATGTGCAATAAAATAACTGAACTGCTAAAAACTCTCTTTTACTATTCTGTAGTTCAAACTGCACCTTGAATAGCTCCATGAGCAAGCAATATTTAAACCATTCAACATCACAACTTTTTGTTTCAATAGCATGTAACAATATTTTTCATGCTGGTAAAAAACAAATAAGTAGAATATTTACTGTTGAAATACTATGTGACCTGCAATCAAGGTTCATAATTTATTATTTGTTTTAAAAAAAATCTTTCAAGTTTAGATTATATAACTATACTTTTCATATGTTCAGTTGTAACTGGTTATGTTGATATCAGATTCCATTTAGTTCATGGGCGTCCGCAGGGGGGGGGAAGAGGGGGCACTTGCCCCCCCCCCCTGGATTTTTCAGCTTGTTCTGCTTTCTTCGTGTGAGATTTAGAATGAACTGCAATATCGGCGCCGGCCAGTAGGTGGCGCTGTGTATGGAGAGAGACAGGGATAGGAAGCTGCATCTTATCCCTGCTTCTCTCTGCTGATTGAAACCGCAGGGGAACAACACATGCAGCCAGAGAAAGCCTACAGATCAGGTAAGTGGGGCATGGGGGGGAAGGTTTGAGAGGGGGGCAGCAGCCTATAGATTTGGGGCAGCAGATAGATTTGGGGCAGCAGCCCATAGATTTAGGGCAGCAGCAGATAGACGGGGCAGCAGCCCATAGACGGGCAGCAGCCTTTTATCAAAGTGCGTTCGCTAGATTGGGGGCAGCAGCCCGCGATTTGGGGAGGCAGCAGCCTATAGATTTCTGGTGGCAGCAGCTCATAGATTTGGGGAGGGGCGCAGCAGCTCATAGATTTGGGGAGGGGGGCAGCAGCTCATAGATTTAGGGAGGGGCGCAGCAGCTCATAGATTTGGGGAGGGGGGCAGCAGCCTATAGATTTTGGGGGGCAGCAGCCTATAGATTTGGGGCAGCAGCCCATAGATTTGGGGGCAGCAGCCCATAGATTTTGGGAGGGGCAGCAGCCTATAGACGGGGCAGCAGCTCATAGATTTAGCAGCAGCCCATAGATTTAGGTAGCCTTTAGATTTGGGCAGCAGCCCATAGATGTTTGGGAGGGGCAGCAGCCTATAGATTTGCAGCAGCCCATAGATTTGGGGGGGCAGCAGCCTTTAGATTTGGGGGGCAGCAGCCCATAGATTTGGGGAGGGGGGCAGCAGCCCATAGCTTTGGGGGGCAGCAGCCTATAGATATATAGAAATGAACAGGAAGGGTCAGCAAGGAGCTGGAAGGTAAAGCAGCACAAAGGTAAAGTAGAAGGAGCAGAAAGGGTCAGAAATGAGCTGGAAGGGGCAGAAGGAGTACAAACATAAAGTAGGAGAATGAGCAGGAAGGGCCTGCAAGGAGCAGAAAGGGGCAGAAATGAGCTGGAAGGGGCAGAAGGAGCACAAACATAAAGTAGGAGAATGAGCAGGAAGGGCTTGCAAGGAGCAGGAAGGAGCACAAAGGGACAGCAAGGAGCACAAAGGTAAAGGAGCAGAAAGAATCAAAAGGAGCACAAAGATAAAGTAGGAGAAAGAGCAGAAAGGGACAGCAAGGAGCACAAAGGTAAAGTAGAAAAGGGAGCAGAAAGGGTCTGCAAGGAGCAGAAAGGGATCAGAATGAGAAAGGAGCAGAAGGGCGCAAAATAAGCAGAAAGTAGCAGAAAGGTAAAAGAGCAGAAGGGGCCAAGGATAGAAAACAGTGTCAGAAGAAAAAAAAAGACTGTCAAATGAAGGAGAGGAAAAGGAGATTGGAGCAGGAAGGACAAATGAAGTGAACCTCCACTTTATTCTGGACACCACATCATAAGGCTTTGGTACCTGGGCCTGGCAGGGAAACGCTGGACCTACTCATCTCCAAAGGTAAAAAAATATCGGTGTTAATGTGTTCACTTTTATTTACTGAGTGTCAGGAAGCACAGAGTGCCATTGCTGATTGGCTAGAGCGGTCAGCTGGCACTCTAAACCAATCAGTAGCTCCCCATTCATAAAAAAGTAAAAATATTTTATGAACCGGGAACTAGCGATTGGCTTAGAGCGTCAACTGACCACTCTAGCCAATCAGCGGCACCCATGCCTGACGTCAATCTGCACTTCCTGACACTCTGTTTCAGAAGCCAAATACCACTGAGCGACCTGGAGCTGGAGGAAGCCTTTGGGGTTAAACCATTTGAGAGCGATTTAACCCCTTAAAGGAAAGCGAGCACCCAGGGGCTTCCAGGCATCTTAGCATTTTCATTTAGGTGAAGTTGTTATGGTGACCAGAAATGTCCTTTAATTTGCTTAAAGGAACACTATAGTGTCAGGAATACAAACCTATATTCCTGACACCATAGTTGTGAAAACGCTATTCACCCTGGCTTTATGTGATAATGGCTATGCCCCTTCCCTTTCATGACACTGTCAAAAAGGTACCAAGCATGGATGTCATTACAATTATCCCCCCCCCCTGGAAAAATTCCTGCGGACGCCCATGATTTAGTTTATTTAGTCCACAACCCTGCAGAGACTACAGCATATCCAGTGTGGAAATTGCCCTTATCAGCATATCTGGAGCCATCTACAAAAAAACTCAAAGTCTGGATTACACAATGGAGACTCAATTACATGTGAAAAGCCTGCTGTTTCTTGTGCCATCAATGCTGCACAATCATGGGGAACCTTGGCTTCAGTTAACTCATCTGGTGACAGGGAATTTACAAAAAGATCAGAATTACCACACCCATCTTTTAAATCCAGGGGAAGCAATGTTTAACACCATACACCTTTTCAAAGTTATATTTTGAGGCATGCATCCTGAGATGCACACTGCATCCTGAGATGCCTTGCAGTATGTACGTGTTTCTGCTGAACTTGTGATAGAATGCTGTTAATGTCATGCAGGGTGTAAATGGTGACAGAATTGTCTAAGACAATGTCAGTGGCTTTGTCCAACAGGGCAGTAACAGCAGCTACTGCTCTTACACAGGAAAGAGTACCTCTGGCAACAGGGTCTAACCTGGTGGAGTAATAGGCAATGGGTCTCTGTTTCCCACCATGGACCTACGTAAGTACAGCTGAGCATAACCAGCCTGCTCGGTGCAAAATAGGGTGAAAGGTTTTCTGTAATCTGGGTGACCCAGTTCTGGAGCTGAGGTGACAGGCAACTTAAGAGTATAAAAGGCTTCCTCTGCTTCAGGAGTTATATGAAAGGGTTCACGGTTGAGGCAATCATGTGGGGGCTGCATGTAGATTGCTGCAGAGCGAAGCCATAAGCGACAGTAGGAGACTAGACCCAGGAATGTACGTAGCTGGGCTAGGCTGCGTGGGGGGTTAATTTTATGGACTGCAATTTTCCTGTCTTGTGTCAGCTGTTTTGTACCGTTGGAAATACAGTGGCCTAAAAAGATAACAGTGGGAACACATGCTTGCAGTTTGGCTTTTGTAGCTATGCACCCTGCTTGCATTAGAAATTTTAGTAAAGGCAGGGTGTGCTCTGATTTCTGGTATGGGCAACACAAAAGCAAATCATCAACATATTGTAAAAACACAACATAATTTGTCCTTGACCAAGCTTCAAGAATTTGGGCCATTGCCACGCTATACATGGTAGGTGAATTTTGAGCACCTAGTGGCAAAACTGTCCATGTGTATTGTTTGTGTTTAAGTGTAAATGCAAAAAGTAATTGACTGTCTGTGTGCTAGGGAACAGAAAAGAATGCATTTGCCAAATCAATGACAGTAAACACTTCAGAAGAAGGTGGAATCTGTGACAAAAGTGTATGAGGGTTGGGAACATTGGGGGCAATTAGTTCGGTCACGGCATTAATCGCCCTTAAATCATGTACCAAATGATAAACCACAGGTTTTCTTTTCTCCTGTTTCTTTTTAACTGGGTGCAGGGGGGTATTACAAGTGGAGGTGCCTGCAGTAGCTCTTGAACAGATTGGGAGATGACATCCTCCTGTTATGGGCAGAGGGGATACTGTTTCTGACAGGGAGGGGTGGCTCCTGGCAGAAGATTCACTTTGACTGGGGGCCACTGTAATTAAGGCTTCTCCATTCTGGTCTAGCATTATGGAGTCCTGTTCTTATAGGAGACCATCCATGAAACAATTAATTAACAATCTAGTGGATGTCACTTTGGTTTCAGTATAGCCCAGTGACTCCTAAGCTATTTGCAGTCTGACAAATAATTTTTCAACAGACTTATCTTTCCCTTGTATAATATCTCCTATCTTGTGGGCCATTTCTTCGGTTTTTACTTTAGCCCAATCTTTAAGGGCAGTTACATAGGATTTTCCTAAGGCTGTTTTAGATCTAAACCATTGGTCTGTTTTTGGCAGTTGGTCTTGTCCACCTTTCCTTAAATCCCCTCATGGACATCCGTGTATTGGGCAATGATTCGAGTGAGGACAGGACCTGCATTTAATTCAATTATTTGCTTTAGATCTGCCCAAGTGCATTGGTAAGTAGCCTGAATAGTGGACAGGGACTGAACTAAAACTAAAGGAGCTTCTTCCACATCTGGCAACTGTTAAATTAAAGTTAGTTGTTCACTTGGTGTCCATGGCTTATACTCTTCCAACCCTTTTGGGCCTGCTTGAACCTCTAGTGCTCTACCTTCATTAAAAGCTTCTTGCCTCTTTTTCTTTTTATCTTTTTTTCTTTTGTGTCTTACTTTGGGTGGTTATACTATTCCATCCCGTTACTCCTTACTCTCCCCCTACGTCCTCCTCTGACTCAGGTTTCTCCATAGATGATGACAGGAAATCGATTCTGGAATCCCTTTTGAGCCTCCTTCAGTTGGTCTAGACTGCATTATATGGTCCACTGGAGGGCAGGGGAACCCACAGCTTCTACATTTTTCTTCCCACCATTGGTTTATCCATTCATAACATGGACAGATCCAGTATGCTTTTTGGGTAATAGGATTTACAGTGGATGCAGGGAGTTATGATCTCATTTTCTCTTTAGGGACTGATTCCATTCACCATTCCAGTCTTCCATAGACTTCCATGCTTGTTATGCCTCTAAGAAACGGGGGGTATCTATCCTGATTTTTAAAGTGATTGCTTTTTGCTTGGTACGGAAGATCAGTGACAAAAGGGGACGGTATAATGTATTACATCAGTATGTAAATCCCTGCACATTCATCAATGTCCATGGCCCTAATGAAAATCAGTTTGAATTTATGGAAAATGTTTTTGCTCTGGTCACAGCATACTCTTTTAGGGAGTTGATTATTGGAAGTGACACCAATTTCATGTTGGATAGTAAGATGAACTTTTCCCAGCATCGGAGCTTACTGGCCCGTATGCTAAAACGAAGAGCTACTCAATCCTCTCGCATTTGCCAAACTTTTATGACACATAACTTTATCGACTCGTGGTGGTTGTCACACCCAAATGAGCGGGGCTACTCATGCTACATGGCTTCACACAATAGCTATTCTAGAATAGATAGTGTAACAGCACCCCGAGTAGGTGAAGGGGTTAATGCCGCCAAAGCTGTTCTTTTTCCCGAATGCGACGTCAGCTACCGAACACTCCTAAGCGCCGAACAGGAATCATATGAATTATCCCCCCCAAATACGTGTCGAGGCTCTGTATTGAGGGTCAAGCAGGATCTGTTTAGCCTTTTATGCAGGTCTTCCAGCAAGGGACACTCCCATAGGGACAATTTTTACATTAGCCAATCACATGCATTTACAGTATGGAAACACTCCCAGTACAACTCCTTCTCTCTATCCTGGAGATAATTGGGTTAAGTGCTTGAAGTAACTCAATTACCTCCAGGCCTAGAGAATATCCTCCATTTTACAGTACTGGTAAAAACACATAAAAATACATATTTACAAATATACCGGAACCCGCAAATATAACGGAACCCGCACATACAACGTATCCCTTTATAGCTTAGATCTGAGCTCTCAATATAACCGAACAGCGCTCAGATTCCATACATGTAGTTCAATCGCCATGGAGTTAAAGTCTTGTGTTTGACAAAACGAATGAGCTCCATGGGTCGACTATCTGGTACAGTTCCGTTCGTGTATTGTAAATTTAACAAATGGCACGGCGTTCGTATGAATTTGGAACAGAGTGATGGATGATCAGTGATTTCAGCGGTGTTTGTGGAAAGCAGTGTCCGAAATCAGTTCCATGAGTTTGCCGACGAACACCGCTGGGTGTTTGACTGTCCAAGATGGACGCCGCCACGTGTTAGTTCATACGAACAATGACCACCCAGCCGACCGTTCGGGGGTTGGAAGTGTCTGCGATTAACTACAATGTTAATGAGAGCAGAAAGGTTAACGAGCAGCACACTTCCAAAACATACGAACAACCGGCAATAACCGAACATACAGACAAATCAGGTTTTAAATAATAATCCAAAGACAGAGAGGTCTGCCACAGGTTTTTAATATCCTCTACCTACCAAACTGGCTTGATCACCTGGTCTGATCATGCCCCGTTCACCTTATCCCTGAGGGAGAAGTTTGATAACCAAGGTTCGGGCACTTGGATGCTGAATGAACACCTCCTTATTGACCCTGCCATAGTATCGCAAAACATGCTAGATACACCAAAAAGAAATACCCTTCCATCATTGCAGAATTAAACTCCCAAACACAGTCCAATAAACAGAATCCTATGAACCATGCCAAAATCCTTACTTTACAATCCCTGTTCAGGGACCTAGAACTCTCTAAAACAACCTTCTTCCTTAGGAAACTGAAGCATGTTTTTTTTTTTTGCCTCAGGTAACAGAACAGGTGCCAAATTAGCATCCCAACTTAAAAAAAGATCTGTCACCTCCAGGCACTGGCGTACATACCAGGGTATGTAGCCACAGGGCCAGCCTCTTCCCCTGGGGGGCCCAGGAGCCGGCCACCTCAGGCCCCCCCGAGGCTGGCCCTGCTGACCCCGGCGGGCAGGAGGCCGGTCGGGCAGGCGGGCGCGCGAGGGAGCACTCAGTGCTTCCTCTTCAGCTCCCTCGCGCACCGCAATGATACCGGAGCCGGAAGATGACGTCATCTTCCGGCGCCGGCATCCCTACGCGGCGCGCGAGGGAGCTGAAGAGGAAGCACTGAGTGCTCCCTCGCGCGCCCGCCTTCCTGCCCGACCGGCCACCCGCCCCCGGGGTCAGCAGCACCACTGGACCCCAGGGAATCCCCCCAGCACTCCAAAAGGTAAGGAGGCTGGGGGGATTACATTAAAAAAAAAAAAACTAGTGTTAGTGTGAGAGTGAGTGTTAGTGTGTGTGTGAGGTGTTAGTGTGAGTGTGTGTGTTAGTGTGTGTGTGTTGCTAGTGAGTGTGTAGTGTAAGTGTGTGTGTCTTCAGCACTTACCTTTCTCCAGCCGACTCCCTAACGCCTGAGGATCCCTCAGCCTTCCTCAGCTCCTAATGCCACCGGGCTAAGACGATTCAAACCGCCTAAGGAAAGCATTACTCTCAATGCCGTCCCATGGATGTTCAGTGTGTTCCTCAGCGGCTGCCAGTGAGACAGCCACTAGAGGCTGGATTAACCCTCAGTGAAACAGCAGTTTCTCTGAAACTGCTATGTTTTCAGCTGCAGGGTTAAAACTAGAGGGACGTGACACCCAGACAACTTCATTGAGCTGATGTGATCAGGGTGTCTGTAGTGGTCCTTTAAAGGACCACTATAGTGCCAGGAAAACATACTCGTTTTCCTGGCACTATAGTGCCCTGAGGGTGCCCCCACCCTCAGGGACCCCCTCCCGCCCGGCTCTGGAAAGGGGTAAAACTTACCTTTTTCCACCGCTGGGCGGAGAGCTCTCCTCCTCCGATCCTCCTCTTCTCCTCCCGTCGGCTGTATGCACACGCGCGGCAAGAGCTGTGCACGCATTCAGCCGGTCACATAGGAAAGCATTCATAATGCTTTCCTATGGACGCTGGCGTGCTCTCACTGTGAAAATCACAGTGAGAAGCACGCAAGCGCCTCTAGCGGCTGTCAATGAGACAGCCGCTAGAGGAAATAGGGGAAGGCTTAACCCATTCAGAAACATAGCAGTTTCTCTGAAACTGCTATGTTTATGAAAAAATGGGTTAACCCTAGCTGGACCTGGCACCCAGACCACTTCATTAAGCTGAAGTGGTCTGGGTGCCTAGAGTGGTCCTTTAAGTGTGTGTGCATCTGCATGCACTGGCGTACATACCGCGGTCGCAGGGGTCGCAGCCCTGTAACCTCTGCGACCAGGTGCCCACCGTCATGTGTTGCGGCCCGCGCGCGCGCGCGCGCGGGGGGGGCCCACGGATCAATTTTCGCACCGGGGCCCCATGGGTCCTGTGTACGCCACTGCCTCCAGGATCACCTACTTTGGAAACTTAAAAGGGGAAAAGATCATAGATCCACAACACATAGTGAACAAATTCACAAAATACTACAGTTCACTGTACAACCTGAGGGAGGACTCACAAACCCATTACCCCGACCACTGACGAAATAGAGGCCTTTCTCTGAGACTTACAGCTCCCTATGCTAGGACCGGACAACATTGCATATCTCACAAGCCCTTTTACAGAAAAGGAACTCTCTGCTCTGATTGCTTCCCTTCCAGCCCTCAAAGCTCCAGGCCCTGACAGGCTCTCTAATATCTACTACTAATTCTCATGCATCATCTACCTACACCTTCTGGCCCTGATCAACCATTGTGCAGAAAAGGGGTCTCTTGCTGAGGAAATGTTTGTGACCCACATATTGACTCTACCCAAACCAACTCATTGCAAGAATATAAGGCCCAAATCTCTGCATAATGGTGATGCAAAGATTTATGCGAAACTCCTTAGCAACAGATTAACCCCACTGCTACCCAAACTGATTTATATCCATTAAACAGTGTTTGTAAGGGGTAGTTAGGGCCAATCCATGGTAAATTACATGTGGACTCCCAAACCCCTCCGCAAACCCAAGCCCAGCTTATTCCCTTCCACGAGGCTTACTTTAAAAACTTGGGACAATTTCATGACACTGTTGGGTTGAAAATTCAAATTTTACCACATGACAGGAGGCTTCATATTTTGCATAACTTTCTTTACTTTATGCCTCCAGCAGCACAAGTCAATCAGAAAAAAAATTTAAACCAATCAGTAACAGACATCACATCCATATATAAAGCCCTGACAGACACATGACTTCCTCTTTCTTTGCTGCTTACCAGCCAAGGCACAGGTCAGAGTATTTTGCTCCAAACTGTTTTACTGATATTGCAAATTGTCATTAGTTAACCTCGTAAGGACGGAGCCAAATGTAAACAAAACCTGGCATTTGCGCTACATGT
This sequence comes from Pelobates cultripes, assembly GCA_933207985.1. Lineage (NCBI taxonomy): Eukaryota > Metazoa > Chordata > Amphibia > Anura > Pelobatidae > Pelobates > Pelobates cultripes. The sequence continues at coordinate 174,922,919 of OW240915.1, read as the reverse complement.
CTGTCCAACCGTAATTCACCTCTTTCATATTAAATGCACCCACCCTTATTATATATCATTTTATTCAGGGGAAACAGGGCTTTCATTTAATATCAAATATTTAGCTGTGAAACATAATTTAATATGAAAAAAATGGGAGAAAATAAGATTTTTTTTTATTTTTTTAGTTCTACATGACATTTTAACTGTCAATGTCATAATACTGTTTGCTTTTACTGCAATAAAATACACATATTTGTATTCAGTAAAGTCTCACGTGTAAGACAGTACCCCCTATGTACAGGTTTTATGGCGTTTTGGGAAGTTACAGGGTCAAATATAGCACGTTACATTTGAAATTGAAATTCGCCAGATTGGTTACGTTGCCTTTGGGACTTGTATAGTAGCCCAGGAATGAAATTTACACCCACAATGGCATACCATTTGCAATAGTAGACAACCCAAGGTATTGCAAATTGGGTATGTCCAGTCTTTTTTAGTAGCCATTTGGTCACAAACACTGGCCAAAGCTAGCGTTAGTATTTGTTTGTGTGAAAAATGCAAAAAACGCCAATTTTGGCCAGTTTTTGTGACTAAGTGGCTACTAAAAAATACCTTGGGTTGTCTACTATTGCAAATGGTATGCCATAATAGGGGTAGTTTTCATTCTTGGGCTACCATAGGGTCTCAAAGGCAACGTAGCCAATTTTAATGTGAAAAAAATGAAACGCAAGCCTTATATTTGACGCAGTAACTTTTGAAAATACCATAAAACCTGTACATGAGGGGTACTGTTGTACTAGGGAGACTTCGCTGAACACAAATATAATATCGCCCGTGTAAGTGCTGTTTGTGCATGAAAAATGCAAAAAAACTTCACTTTTACTGGTGATATCATCGTTGTAATACATTTACATTTACATTTTTTGCATTTTTCACACACAAACAAATATTAACACTAACTTTGGTCAGGCTTTTAACCACTTAAGGATGGAGCCAAATGTACACGTTGTGAACGAAACAAAATGTAAACAAAACCTGGCATTTGCGCTACATGTCTGTCCAACCGTAATTCACCTCTTTCATATTAAATGCACCCACCCTTATTATATATCATTTTATTCAGGAGAAACAGTAAAAAGTATCGCAGCAATAATATCATCTGTGAAAGTGCTGTTTGTGCGTGAAAAATTCAAAAAATTTCACTTTTACTGGCGATATCACCGTTGTAATACATTTTACTGTTTGGAAACACTAATATTTGTGTTCAGCGAAGTCTCCCGAGTAGAACAGTACCCCCCATGTACAGGTTTTATGGTGTCTTGGAAAGTTATAGGGTTAAATATAGTGCTAGCAAATTAAATTCCTTTTACTTTCGGCATGGGTTGTCAGGCAGGTCCCCCTAATTGTAATTAATTAAGATACCTAATTATGTAAAAATATTACATAAATATATATGTAGAATTAATATATGTATATATATACGTTTGTGAATCTATATGTGTATATATATATATATTTTATTTTATTTTTTTTTAAATATTTTTTATTTATATATAGGTATATATATAGTGATATATACGTATATATTTATGTATGTAGATATATATATTATTTCATTCTACGTGTATTTTGATATAAATATATATATATATATATATATATATATATATATATATTAAAATCACAATACAGTTAGAACGAAATAACACACATCTATATATTTTTTAATTATTTATTTTCAATTATTTTTTAATTTTATTTTTTAACGCATTTACATATTTAATTTTTTATATTATATATAAATATATATATATAACAATAATTATATATATATATTTAATCAGTAACAGTCTACGTGTAATTTGATATTAATATATATATATATATAATTATATATATTAATAGTAAAATACACCTAGACAGTGTACGTGTGTGTATGCATATGTGTATATATATACTTAGATCATATATATATAATATATATATTTGATCTAAGTATATATATATATTTTTTTACACTTTACTTTTTAATTCATTTATTTTCATTTCATTTCCAGCCAGCAGGGGGACCACCTGTCATTACAGGCAGCCCTCCTGCTGGCAATGCAGGAGGCAGCTACCCCCGGCCATGTGATTGTGGGGTCCTCGCAAGGACCTCACTCTTACATGGCCGGGGGGCACCGGAGGAAGAGGATCTACCGTGGGGGGGCTCCCTGGGAGTCCCCCCAACCGCGATAGCCGGCGTGGGACCGCCGGCGACCGGGTAAGTAAGAAAAGACCGGAGGGCGTACAATTACGCCCGGCGGCGTTTAGAGCCGCCTAAAGTAGGGCGTAATTGTACGCCCTCCGGTCTTAAGGGGTTAAACATGTATTGCTTAACATTCAGTTGCTCCAAACTGTTATTTTATTAATATTGCTATGGTCACTGTAGTTAGACATTTCATGCTAAACATTCAGTTTTAATCCAAACTGGTTTTCTGGATATTGCAATGGTCACTTTAATTAAACTTTATTACTTGACTTTCAGTTTGCTCCAACTGTTTTTATTAATATTGCTATGGTCACTTTAGTTAGATTTTTAATGCTAGACATTCAGCTTTTGCCAAACTGTTTCTGGATATGCATGGCCACTTTAGTGAAACTTTATGTCAGGGGGACTCTGTTCCATACCGGCAGGCCGCGATCGTAGAGATTCACGTCGGCCATGTCATTTAGCCAGTTCGTGATTCCCATGAACTGGCAGCTAGTTCTGTACTGTTTAAAATATTTTTCCTGCAAAATAAAAGTTTTACAAGTCCTTTTGAGCGCAATACTAATACATATCATGGGCATGTGGAATAGAGGTTTTAAATGTACCTTTTCTGGAAGATTATGAATGGACTGTTCACTGCTGAGCTCTATACTGTCATATTTCATTGGCATGTGAAATAAAAGTTTTATATGTAACTCTGCATGAATATGTAGGACTGATCCCTGCTGTGTGCATATAGTGGATGCAGTACTCATGTCTGCTTGCAGTTTGCTCTATTCTGTTCTATACAATTGACATGTTGAATAACAGTTTTATTGTACGTCTGGAGGATTATGAATGGACTGTTCCCTGCTGTGGGCATATCGTGGATGCATTACTCTATCTGCTGGCAGGGAAATTAAATAGAGCTGATAACTTACTCAGCTCCCTACTCCCACTGGACCTCACAACCACTGGATACACTCCTTCCCCACAGGGATACACCTCCCAGGACACTGTAGTGGAGGCACATAATGGAATGATTAACAGGGGTGACTGGGTGACCCCCAAGCGTGGCAGACACCTCTCCAAAGTGACCTTGTGGTACAGGGGTGACCCTTCCTTACGCTGGGTGACCCCCATGCGAATCTGGTTCCTGTCCTAGTGACATACATATACTGGGGTGAACCCCCTACACTGGGTGAACCCCAAGCAAATCTTATTTCAGTACTAGTGACATACATATACTGGGGGGAACCCCCACGCCCTAGGATGGGCTCATATCCACGGAGTACGATCTGTTACTGTATGCACAGACCGGGACACACTGGATACATGTATATCGACAGAACCAGGAAGGAGAACTCACGGTGCTGCCAATTCTCCACAGCACTATATCCCTTAAGGGTGAACCCTTGGATAATTTGGAGGCTACCATACCTCCCCATACACGGGCTATGTCCCGACATTACTGACTGCTTATCCCAGTCTTATTGAGGGTGACCTCCTCCTCAGACCACTCCCAGGAAATCTCTAAGTGGTACTAATTGAAACAATTCTGGGTGAACCCCAGTTGTACATGGAGGCCCACTAAGTGGCAATAAGTGTACTACCGTACCTGACACCTGTTCAGTACCCCACAGACCGAAAGAGTGTCCCAACATGCCATAAGAGACATACATACAGTGGTGACCCCCCTGCGCTGGGTGACCCCCAAGCGAGTCTTACTCCGGTGCTAGTGGCTACTGTCAGACGGGGTGACCCCCCGTGCCCTTTCTGGTGCTTCTACCTTCAGAGTACGCTCTGTCATTGTATGCACAGACCAGGGCGCACTATTCCGGCACCTCTATGCTTCAACTGGGTGATCCGTAAGCCCTTCCCTTAACCAAGAAGGAGAACTCACAGTGCTGCCAAAACTCTACAATTCTAGGCCATATAAGGATGACCCCCTTGGATTATACATATTGAGTCTTTCACGTCTCCCATACTCGGGCTACGTCCTGACATTGCAGACTGCTCATCCTGGTCTTACTGAGGGTGTCCTCATTCTCAGACCACTCCCCAGTTCCGGCGAAAGTGGTACTGATTGATCAAAATTCTGGGTGACCCCAGTTATACGCGGAGGCCCACTGAGTGGCAATACGTGTACTGTTGTACGATCCTGTCTCCCACAGACCGAAAAGTTGTGAACCAACATGTCGGACTTCCCTCAATATCCCCGACCAATTTTCAGGTGAGGATTAAGGCCGCTATGGCAGCTTCGGGGGAAGAAGTCCTCGCCAATATGCTGGGCGGGTGCAACGGCACCAACACCAATGGAAGCTAGAGATACCGACAACATTAGGTCGGACACCTTATCATCTAAACACCATTGGAAGGGCTCCGACATGGCTTCTCCAAAGGGGAACAGGAACACCACGATTTAGTGGAGCCGTCTCTCAGCCGTCCTGTCCTTTAATCATCTCAGGCTCCATCATCAGGGGACGAGGACTTCATCCCTCCTCCTTCTCTGGAGATCATGAAAGAATGGAAATCAGAAGAGTCTCCATCTGAAGTGACAAGACCCGCCTAGCAAGAAAGGTTTTTCTTTGGCACACTGGACACTCTTGCTTTGACTCACGCACCATCCGACACCCAGGGTCATCCGAATGGGGTTTACCGGAGCACTGGGCACACGTTGCCCACTTCTGGCTCAGGAGGCCTATGGGAAAAGAAGTCCGAGACACGCTCAGGGGGAATGCCCACACCCTCTTGTAACAGATCACCTGGCACCCCGACTGGGTACCTCCGTTGAAGGATGCTCCTAGCGTTTCCTGAGGACTCCAAGCACTGCAGCAGACACCACAACCACCGAACCGGAGAATCATACGAATGCTCTCAAGCATATGAATGCTGTAAGCAGCTGAACAGGAAAGCTTACACTCCTGGCAATCAGCATACAATCCAATTCCCCCAATAACGAGAAGACACTTCGTTTTGAGGTCAAGCAGAACTGACTGTACTGGCACATACAGCCTCTTTTATTCACAATCCACAAACATAGTACTGCCCACAGGGTTTTCAAATACAACCAATCAATCCGTACAATACACACAGACACTCCCACACAAAATCCTTCCCATTGCCTGTGATATGATTACTGAACACAATGGTTAATATAATTATCACAGGCAGAGAAATGGATGGCGGGCATTTTAACTCACAGACACTGTTTGGACTTTTCTACACGGTGCCATCTCGCCGGTATTTGGTGCACAAAGACATCGTGCAGTAGTTTTAAACTATACAACAGGGGACACATTATACAGTAATTATTTTTCATATAGCCTGCATATGTTCTGCGGATAAAACATATCACAGGGACCCCAAAACATGCAATAACCCCATCCGGGGGATCTGGGTGAACCACATATCCAAAATTCACCACATATCCAAAATTCACCCGTTCAGTAGTTTGGAAGATACAGTTTAATGCAGATTCCGCAGAACATATACAGGCTATATGAAAAATAATTACTGTATAATGTGTCCCCTGTTGTATAATTTAAAACTACTGCACGATGTCTTTGTGCACCAAATACCGGCGAGATGGCACCGTGTAGAAAAGTCCAAACAGTGTCTGTGAGTTAAAATGCCCGCCATCCATTGTTCTCACCATGTGCTTCATCCATTGTTCTGACCATGTGCCTCTGATACATGAAATGGTGGCCACCCAGTAACTCCACAGTATGTTCCCAGATGGTTCTTAAAGTGCCAGCAGCAGCACAACACAAATCCATTATGCCCAAATCATGTCTTTAAAGGGCAATACATCGCATAGGCCATAGTCTCATGGCAGGAGGCTGGCAACCAGTCTTCTCCAATGCCCAGTGGCGAGGTCGGTTTTGCCACACCTCTATTACCGAACAAGATAGTCCTCACCATGGAGTTCGGTATCACGTTGGTGATATTTATGTCCCGAATGGGTGCAAAGGGCAATATGTAGGTTGGGGAACGCAAGGCAGACAGGTGCATAGAATGGCACAATGCAGCCTGATTAAAGATGGATTTCAAACTATTGAGGTTAGGGACGAAAGAGCGAGGACCTCAGGTGGACGGACTATTGTTTGGAGAACCATTTATCTCAGCAACGGTTTGGTAGTAAAGAAGAAGACAGGAGACTATCGCCCAGTCATCAACCTACGCCAACCCAATGGTTTTGGGGCGTACTGACACCTCAAGAAGGAAGGTATTCATATCTTAGGGGATCTACTCCTCAAAAGGGGTTGGCAAAGTTGGATTTGAAGGACACTTACCTACTGGTTCACATGGTGCCTCATGATGTTACTAAAGCTGGTCACAGCGCACTGAAGAGCAAAGGGTATCCGCTGTCACATACCTAGATGACTTACTGACCTTTTGCAAATCCAATTCCTGACTACGTTTACAGACGAGATTTATGTTACAGTTTCAGGAATTGTTGGGATTTATAGTGAACAGAGTGGAGTCGGTTCGATCCCAGTTCCGAGTGATTCAGTTCCTCTACTTCGGTATAGACCACCTTGGGCGGATTACACGTTCCCACATCATTGATAGCGATGATTTGTAAGGAAATTCGATGGGTATGGTGGAAAGGCACCAGAACCCTTTGACTATTTCCCAGGATCACTTCACAACCGGGCCAGACATCGGCTGAACACTCACTGCCTGAGATCCGGACACACCTATGAAATTGGGATCAGAATAGCGAAGACTTCGATAGTACTCATTACCGCGGTAAAGGAGTCAAGCGTGGCACCCACAATGGTTGTCCTTAATCGGGATCATCCTCTGCTCCTTCAGTTTTAACTTGCCTTCGGGCAGATCCAAAAGGAGAATATCATCCATTGATAATGCAGGAGCGTCTGGAGTTGGTGGATTGGTGTCTTTCAGGGGAGATTGGTACGTCAAGGGACTATTGCAACCAACTAGAGACCTATTATGGGGCTCATGGACACCATGTATTCCCCGAAATAACTTATCCACATGGAACACATGGAGTCGCTGGTGTATGGGAAGGGACTGCGATCCCTTTATTACCCCTATCTCCTCAATGCTGAATCTTTATCATTATCTTTATCATACTTTCTCACTACGGGCCGATCGGAACAATCGGACAGTTCCATTAACGGGATACGTTCTGTGATTTTGACAATGCATAGTACGATTCACGACTCTCCGGTCGATCAGGAGCCTTTGATATGCCGCTTTCTGCGGGTGTCAAACTGTCCAGAACTATGCATCAAAGTATCACTGTTGTGGTTCTTTTGGAACTAGTCAGATAACACGGACCTATCCCTCCATCAGCCATCAGCCATAGGCACCTTACTTTTAGGTATTTTCGTTGGGTATCAGATGTACTGGAGTTGGATGTAGACGGTCTTTTCTGTATCACCGGAAGGAATGATTTATAAGGTGTCTCGTAGAACTAAATCTTATCTGCGTCCGTATCTTACCCTGTTCCCGGCGGTTTCCCAGTCTTTGTGCAATTAAAGCGGTACATGGAGATCACAACACTTAGATTGTCACATTCAGGACAACTGCTGGTCTTATACCAACCATACAAGCCAGTTACCAAGAACACTCTGTCTAGATGGGTTCATTGGTTGTTATCGCTAGCGAGGGGTGGAGACGTGTTTTAGGTACTCATTCGGTACAAGGCGCGGCTGCTTCTCAGGCCTTCACGGGGGGGCCTTTATATTTTACAGTGACTAATTGGACACTAATAGACTACTTCCATATATTTATTTTCATCAACCACACACGCATCCTTTTCGCTCATACCACAGCTTTAAAAATGCAAAATATGAAGCCTCCTGTCATGTGGTAAAATTGTAGATTATGCTAACGTAGTGTACCTATAATGTTAATTTTAATAATGACAGGAGGCAAATATTTTCCCTCCCTATACTCTGGAAAATTCTAATATTCTGGTTTGTCATTTTCTCAGTGTAATTATAAAGTTTTGGTATTTCAGTATATTTATGGGATGCTTATCTGGTTGACATGTGTTAGATCCGTGTTGATTATTAAAAATACTATGGTTGTTTAATCTTTCAGTATATTAACTTAATATAAATATAGATGCGTATAGTACTGGATTTAATGTGGACAACAGTTGGTTTCCACCACTTTTCACGTATTTCTTTTCTTTTCAGCGTAATCATCATAGATGGATTCGACAAGATAAAGCTGGAAGGTTTCAAGTTTTGTTTCAATTTATGTGCTACACGTTACTCAGGACTGTTATTTGAATCCCCTGATGTTATAATAGACTGTTTTTCGCATCAAAAAAAGAGGAAGTCATGTGTCTGTCAGGGCTTTATATATGGATGTGATGCCTGTTACTGATTGGTTTAAAGTGTTTTTCTGATTGACTTGTGCTGCTGGAGGCATAAAGTAAAGAAAGTTATGCAAAATAGTCGCCTCCTGTCATTATTAAAATTAAGATTATAGGTACACTACGTTAGCATAATCTACAATTCCACTCTAGGGCTCCATTCACTGTGCTTAAGGCAATGACTCAGGTGCTGTCTCTTGACTGCTGGCAAAAATATCACAGGTATGAGGGCCAGAGGGTGAGAGGGTGAGAGCCAGAGGGTGAGAGGGCCAGAGGGTGAGAGGGTGAGATCTTTCAGTGACCTGCAGAAGACGCCCAAACAAGACACATTCCTTTACCTGCAAATAAAGAGTATTTTGGCCTCCTATGCCAATATAGGCCCCAAAACCAAGGATCCCCGCTGCTAACCCCCACTGATGTTACAGAGGTGTTGGTCTGCCCCAACCAAATCCAAATCTTTATCCCTCTGTTATAGAGATTGGTCAGACCTAAAACCCAACAAACAGGTAATCTGCAGGGAGCAAAAGAGGGTGGATAGCAGAATGAAAACGACTGATACGTCATGGCTATCACTCAATATCTTGTCCAAACTGACTCCCATATTAAGGCCCACAAGAAACTCCTCTACAGGTGGTGCATGACACCTCACAGGTTGCACAAAATATACCCATCCGTCTCCCCGAAATGCTGGAGATGCTTGACTGAGGAACGAACCTTGTTCCACATCTGGTGGACATACAGTGGCATCTGCCCATTGTGGAGCGACGTCTAAAACCTGCTAACGGCCCTGAAGGTTCCCGGGTTCCAGATGACCATCTCCACATGCCTTCTCATGTTATTTGATAAGAAGGTAGACCATACTCACACTGCTGGCAGCACGCAGCTTGATCACAGGCAACTGGAAGTCCCATGTCTGCCCATTCCTCACACAGCTCAAAGATAAGATCCAACAATATTACATATATTAACATATGTCCCTTGACTCACCAACTAAAACTAAACAATTCTAAGTGACATGGACAGACTGGGTCTCACTTTGTAATTCGGATAATAGAAATTGCAGGCCATGCAGTGACTCACCGTAAGGGAGATGGAACCTTAGCACTTCTATCCCCAAATGTATATAGCTTATCCTCCTTGTTTGCTAGTTGCATCCGGTATGCCAACCTCCCCAGTTGTCTATGCCATGGTCCACCAGCACAACCCTGTGGGATGGTCACCTCCTTACATCCTCCCCTTACAGTCATGAGAAGGGATGGCTCACCCCTGCATCCACCTACAATAGGACCAACACCTGTAACACAATGCATCTCACACTAATACCTTCTGCTTCATCATAGATGCTCCCGCTTCTCAATTCTGCCATTGTATTCTCTTGTTTATACAAGTCTGTTTTTGTTACTGTCATTAAATGACTGCAAACAATGTAGTATTATTGAAGGAACTTGTGCACGCTACATGCACTCTCACTCCATGCCAAATACATTGGACACACGCTTACAACTCATGTTAATATGTAAACTGTATTATGTAATCCTCTCTCTGGAAATAAACATTGTAACCCTTGCTTCTGAACAATTTTACTTCCATCTGTATTACTGTTCTTGAATTGTGATCCTGTAAATATGTTGTGGATATGTAAACTGATTAAACCTTCAATAAAATACAAATATTAAATAAAAAACTTCAATGCAAATTAAATAGATAAAAAACAAACATTTAAACCTAAACCCTACTACCAGTATTTTTATTCAAAAACAATTTATTTTTGACAAACAACCAAAAGTGTTATATAATGTAATTGTTAAATACATCTGTACACTCATTTGATATGTATGCTTTAGTAAGAGCACACCTGAAGAGAGTTATGGTATTGAAAGACCTATACATAGACATACTTGGTATTTGATTGTTCATTGCACCAGATTGAGGAAGCCATTTCGGCAAAACGTGTCTCTGGGACTTCATTAGATATTTTTTATCATTTTATTTATTTGCTAATTCTTTTTTTTCTTTTTATTATTCTTTATTTTGTTTGTGCAGATATGAAACATGTAATTTGCACTGCCACAAAAGCAGGTGCAGACCGATTTGCATTCACATGTGTTTACATAGCATCAAAGACATTGCACTTTTTTTTTTATAGAGAGAGACAAGCAGGATTATATTGTATACTTCATAATCACATAAAGAAAACAGTCGCTTTGTTCACCAATTGGTAGCACAGTTTAGTTGAAAGTAGGGGTAAAGGTCATGGTAAAACATCGCTTTTTAAAGTTGAATCGATCACAAGTGGCTTAGTGCCTGGCTACCCGTACTTTAGTGCTTAGTATATTGAAACATGGAAAATAAAACCTAGACTAAAACTAACTAGGAGATAGTTGGGCCTATTGAGGGCATAGCAGTGCTATTCCTATTGGCCGGTATTGGCCTGTCTAGTCCCATGATAACAGTTCAGCTTGTACTGTGGTATGTCTGGTTAGGCTTGTAGGTGGCGACTCGGTATTAGTGCTAATTACGCTGTGATTAAACTGCCCCTTTTGCTATTATAAAACATGAGAAGGTATATAGGATCGAAACAGTGGTAAGCACGCCATATTAAGTGGTGTGTAGGTTACCTGCAGGTAGGGTAAGTACTCAGGGCTAGCGAATAGGTAAGGTTTGCTGAACTGCCATATCCATCAGCGTGGTCACTATACCACTATGTGCTGGTCTGGGAGATTACCTGGGTTGACTGTTAGTGGCTATACCAGGCTCAATTAACTTGCTTGAGTTTAGGAGATTGGCCTCTTAATAATATTAGGAAGACACGCGTATGTGTGGGAGATCATGTCGGGTGGGGATAATATAACAGAGTTCACAGTGTCTACAGGCTTCCATGATACGGGCCTGACAGAAACGTAGGGATACTAATCATGCATGTCTGAGGCTGACAGTCTATGGTTTGCATGAACACTGTGGAACTCCACCCCTCATCAGGAATCGGGTTAGACTATTTTTATCTGGCTGACAGGTATGGTTTAACTGTAGCGTAGGCTGCTTATAGTGGTTTTATTAATCGTGGGACGAGCCAGACATGTGGGTAAACTGCTCTGCTCTGCATGTGATTTAATGGTACGAGCGTTACTCTGTAAACTGTATGAGTTACTGCCAGAGTTGTAAGTAAAAATAAAAACGTCCTAAGTGGTTCACTGGGTGGCACGAACACGTGGCGGTGGCCATCTTGTTTTGTCAAACGTGTCCAGCGGGGTTTGGTCATTGAGTGTCTGGAACTATTTTCGGACACTCAAACTCCCGAATACCGCTGAGACTTTCAGGACCACTTCGCTTCTCACAGATTCATACGAACAAGGTGGCGTTCGGTAAAAGTATTACACGAACGAGGCGGCACACGACCACCAAAGGCACGAACAATAAAAAGAATGACTGTTCGGTATTTTAAAACATACGAAAAGGGACCGGCCGCACCAGCTGAACGCATGGAACTATTTTGGGCAGGAGCCTTGTGTGCGGACGGACAGAAATGGGGCTTCCATCTATCTCCCGAACTCCTGAACCGATTTGTATGATTTTTTAATATGTTTGTTCCCTAATTATGCTCATTCTGAAAATATAAGTTTTATTGGAATGTGGTGCCTAATTTTAAAGTTATGAAAAAAGAGTAAAAAGTGTATTTTCACTTGGATATAATTGAGTTGATACAGCAATTAACTCAATTATCTCCCAAGCAGAGGGGAGGAATTTATTGTAATGAATGGGAGTGTTTAACTGTGTGACTGTGAACTATTGGTTGTTGAGTTTGTGTTTTCGGTGACCAACAAGGTCCACATGAGTGGTAACCTTGTGGGAAAAGTTGCATAAAAGCCAGCCTGGCACATTAAACCTTCAGTTCCTGTTTTACCCTCAATACGTAGACTTGTCTTGTTATTGTAGGGAACCTGCATCTAGCTAATCACTAGCTCTTGTAAGAAGCTCTGCTACTCTCTCTCTACACTGATCCAGCTGATGGGACACCGAGAATACACTGCAGCACAGCCTCTCACCGGGGAAAAGGACGTCTCCAATGGCATACATCCCTCTCACTACCTGGGTGGCCATTATAGGAGAGGTTGGGTTGTGGATTCTCTCCTGGGTGAGTAAGTCTTGTGGTAGGCCCAAAGTCCGCAAAATAGATCTGCTGCATCCTGGATGCCTTGTATCGGATGGGAGTCAGCTCCGTGTTGTACGGTGAGCGTTTGGGAGAGCCTCCATCGGTAGCTGATGTTATGTTGTTGAAGCAGGGAGGTGAGTGGTCGGAGTGACCTGCACCACGCTAGCATTCCTTTGGACAAGTTGGTGAAAAAATTCAGCACCATATTCTCGAACTGGAGGGGGGCTTTACCCTGGAGGGCTGTGAGGACCATCATTTTGTCTTTCCTGTTCTGGAAGGTGACTATGGTGTCCCTTATGGCTGTGGCTGGTACCCTGGTGGGTTTAGGAACCTGGAAGAGGTCTGCAGGGGTGATGGCTTTGGCCTGTCTGGGCGGCAACATGGCTGTTTGTACGTGCAATATGGCTGTTAGTACGTGCGGCAGTTCAGCCTCTGGCACCTCCTCCGGGTTCCCTCTTAACTTTAGGTTGTGTGGCGTTCATGCAACTGGTTCTGCAGTTGTAAGTCCTGCATGGCCTTTTGTAATGAGGAAATGTTCTGCTGGTGATCTTGGGAGAAACCCTCAAGCGTGCTAATGCGGCCTGTCAGGCCCTGTAATTCTCCCTGTAGAGCAGATAGGATGTTCTTTTGTAGATCTGCCAATAGAGTTTTCAAAACCCTGGTGGTTACCAGCTCGGTGTCAGCTCCTGTCTTGTTTTGTCTCGCCCTCTGCATTGGGGCTGGAGCAGTGAGATATTCTTATTTGGTGTCTCTAAAGAAGTCAGCAGAGAAATCTGAGCAGCCGCCGTGGAGAGCCGCCATGTTGGGCCCGCTTGTGCCGCGTGCTTGGATCCACATGTCGCTGATCGGTAAGTTTGTCCTTCACCAGTTTTTTTATTTTTGCGTCCCAGTGGGCTTGGAGGGTCCCCACAGTTGTTCGGGGGTCGATGGGTGTAATTTCTGTGCCCGGAGCTACAGGCTCGTGCGTACGCTCGCTTTGGCAGTTAGGCTATGCCCCCTATTTGCTAAATCTTAATGAAGTATATACATTTTTAAATTTATATTTTTGTTTGCTATTCACTAAGCATCATAGTTCCTGCATTCTTAAAGAGGTCCCTAACCAGACTTATGAGTATTTTACTTTTTACATTTTGAAATATATACTAAACAATGTCATACTATTTATGAATCTCTTTTTCTGAGATACCTGAATTCCCAGAACTAGGTTATAGCTCTGGAGCATGTGAGCACCCATTATTCTGTTCATTATATATATATATATATATATATATATATATATATAATATAATACCAGAGTATTGCAATTGCAATAGACAAGCTTTCGAGGTCTGAAGCAATACATGTGTATATATTATAAAAAACACAAAAATTAGGTGCTCACTATATACTTTAACGCAGCAGTAAATCTTACAAGGATTCCCCAAAACCTTGTAGGAATAGAGACAGAAGACAAATATAAACAATAGATAACCGTTCCTTAAAACACAGTAATGTTCAAAAAAGAAGTCAAATATAAATCAATGTACATACTTTTTTGTTAAAAGTCTTTGAAGTCTTTGGCTGTTATACAGTGCATGGTATCTCAAAGAAAAAGGAACAAAGAGACAATAATAGTGCAGTATGTCTTTAACACAGTGAAGTAGAGTGCTATAGCAAAAACTCACTCACAATTTATAGAGCTACAAAGAGCTCTGCTGACGATACAATCCCCGTCACTGAATATATTTTCAGCTACAGTGGTGGTACACTTTATCTGTGTCTCGAATATGTGAAGACAAAAATTGGAATGTCCAGTAATGCAATAAGTATATCAAAGTACTAGTGCATACATGAAAAGGTAGGTATCTTATTCACATGAACTAGAGCATAGACCTGCTCTAATATAAAGCACTTTGGGTGTGTGTATATATGTATATGTGTATATATATATATATATATATATATATATATATATATATATTTGTGCATATTAAAGGGTACTGAAAAAAACATCTCTCGATATGTCCTCCCCCTCTAACTATCATCACATATCCCTGCTCCCTTTTTTCTCAAAGCTTCTGGAAAGACTTGTCTTTAGCCATATGTCTAACTTCCTCAATTACAACTTTCTCCTCGACCCTATTCAATCTGGCTTCTGCCCTCTCCACTCTTCTGAGACTGCTCTTATCAAAGTTACTATCGACCTAATCACAGCTAAATCCAAAGGCCACTACTCCATAATAATTCTTCTTGACCTCTCTGCTGCCTTTGACACCGTTGATCATGCTCTCCTTCTTCAAACTCTTCAATCACTTGGTCTCTGTGACTCTGTCCTCTCTCCCAGTGCTCATTCAGTGTCTCTTTTTCTAATGATACCTCCTCCCCTCTTCCTGTCTCGGTTGGAGTCTCCACCAGGCTCTATCCTTGGTCCCTTTTTATTTTCTCTTTATACTGCCTTTCTTGGCAAATGTATTACCTCATTTGGATTCCATTACCACTTTCACTCTGATGACACCCAGATATATCTCTCTTCCCCGGACCACTCCCCTGCCGTACTGCAATGTGTCACTGCTTGCCTTTCTTCCATCTCTGACTAGATGTATTCCTGCTTTCTGAAACTCAGTCTCTCTAAGACTGAGCTCCTTGTCTTTACTCCTCCTAATACGGATCCTCCTCTTTCACTCTCCCTTCAAGTTTGTGGTATCCACATAAGTCCATCCTTGCAAGCGTGCTGTCTTGGCGTCATACTTGGTTCTAGTCTCACCTTTTAGCCTCACATCCAGTATGTTGCCAAATCCTGTAGATTCCATCTTAAAAACATAGCTTGCATTCTTCCCTTTCTTAATCAAGATGCTACCAAGTAGCTTGTCCATGCTCTAGTAACTTCCTGCATGGATTATTGTAACCCTCTCCTAATTGGTCTTCCCAAAAGCCTTATTGCCCGCTACAGTCTGTAATGAATTTTCCTCTCTAGTCGGTCCTCTCACACCTCACCCCTCTATCAGTCCTTACATTGGCTTCCAGTATCCTGCAAGAGTCAATTTAAAGTGCTAAGCCATACCTATAAAGTATTGAACAATTCTAGCCCCTCATATCTCATCACAGATTCATAGGTATGCTCCTTCTCAGACTCTCCGCTCTGCCCGTGACCTTCTCCTGTTCACTGCTTGCACCCGTACGGCCATCTCACACTTGCAGGACTTCTCACAGTAGGCTCCCTTCCTATGGAATAGTCTGCCTACCGCCTTCAGACTCTCTCCTAGTCTTCAGTCATTTAAGAAGTGCCTTAAAACTCATCTCTTTAGGAAAGCTTATGGCCTCCCAGAGTAACCTCTACAGTACATACCTGTCTCTTGCCCTCTCCTAAAGGGCAGCACTCTACTCTCTCCTCCAGCTCTGATTCACTCCCAACTTATTTGATTGCTGTTTCCTGTCCTAATGTATTTTATAGCCCACCTACTATGGACTGTAAGCTCATTTGAGCAGGGTCCTCTTCAACCTATTGTCCCTGTAAGTTTTCTTGTAATTTTTATAGTTAAATCCCCCCTCTCATAATATTGTAAAGCGCTACGTAATCTGTTAGCGCTATATAACTGGCAATAATAAATAAATAAAATAAAGGGTACTTCACTGTGTTTTGTTATTTATATTTGTCTTAAAGGTATACACAATACCAGACTGTAAAAGACACAGAAGTGAATGTTGTGGGGAAAGTGACCTCGCCACTGGTTTTGGAGGGGACTACTTGCCAGCCTTTAACCCTGTGACTATGGTCCCTGCAATAGAACTGTCTAATATACTTCAAACAGGCTTTGTGCGTGCAATTGGAACTATTTAGTTCATTTACCGAACAACCGCACGAACGGAGACCAGCCTGGAGCTTGTTAACACCTAATAACAACTTGGAACGTTTCTCACCGCAGTGTTCCAGTTGTTCGTCTAGATGGCCACGATTCCTATGAACAACAACAAGGTGGTAGCCATCTTGTTTGCATGAACGCAGGCAGCAGTGTTTGGGCATGAATCTCATGGAACTGAAATTGGATACAGAAACTCATGAACACCGCTGAACTTCCATCATCTCCTGCGTTCATTTCTATTCAGCTTAGAGGGGCACTTTTCGGTGAGATCATTCGTCTAGATGAAAGTAACAAGGTCCAGGGTAAGACTATTGACTCTGTTAGTTTGTTCGTCTGCAATCTACCGAACTAGACTGGCCGCTGTGGTGACATTCTGTCATCAAACTAATATGGTGACTAGTGATGTCCCGAACGGTTTGCTGGCGAATAGTTCCTGGCGAACATAGCGTGTTCACGTTTGCCACGGATGGCGAACATATGCAATGTTCGGTCCGCCCACTATTAATTTACTAATACTAAGTAAAAATTACTTAGTATTAGTAAATTGTGCCCCTACTCGCAATACCACGAGTAGGGGCATGTCTATTAAACAGTGAGCAGCCTGTTAAAAAAAAAAGGGTCCTAAATACTAATAGGGGGATGACCTATTGTCCTCCCCCTGGCCCCACCCCGAGCGGTGGGTGGGGGCCCTAAAAATAACAATAAGGGGGGGACCTACTGTCCCCCCCTGGCCCCCACCCCTGAGCGGTGGGTGGGGGCCCTAAAATTAACAATAAGGGGGGGACCTACTGTCCCCCCCAGGCCCCACCCCTGAGCGGTGGGTGGGGGCCCTAAAATTAACAATAAGGGGGGGACCTACTGTCCCCCCCAGCCCCCACCCCTGAGCGGTGGGTGGGGACCCTAAAATTAACAATAAGGGGGGGACCTATTGTCCCCCCCGGCCCCCACCCCTGAGCGGTGGGTGGGGGCCCTAAATACAAAAGGGGGGACCCTAGTCACCCCTCCCCCCAAAAAAATAATGAGCTCCCTATCTACCCCCCTCACCCTAAAAATAATGAGGGGGGGACCTTTAACTAAAAACCTGTAAAAAAAAAAAAATAGATAAAAATAACTTACCATTTGATTTTTTTCTTTCTTCTACAATCTTCTTTTTTCAGCCCCAAAAAAGGTCAAATAAAAAGCCATAAGAACCGACGCAATTAAAAAAAAACGAGCGCACAAAAAAATAATCCATCTTCACCCATGGAGGGCTCCGCGCAGACTGAGCTCTGCAGGGCGGGGGAAGGCTTATAAAGCCTTGCCACGCCCTGCAATTAGGCTAAGAACACTCTGATTGGCTGGTTTAAGCCAATCAGAGTGCTCTTTGTCATTTTACACAGCGTGGGAAAATTCAAAAAATCTTTCCCATGCTGTGTAAAATGACACAGAGCACTGTGATTGGATGGCTTGAAATCCATCCAATCACAGTGCTCTGTGTCATTTTACACAGCGTGGGAAAATTGAACTTACATTTTTTTTAAATTCGCCTGCCTATTGAAGTCTTCGCCGGGTTCGCCGGGTTCGCGAACATTTGCGGAAGTTCGCGAACCGAAAATTTTATGTTCGCAACATCACTAATGGTGACCAGGGGTCATGTGACCAAGCTCTTGTATGCCTTTCTTACAGGGGGGTAAGCTTTACCCTTTGATATGGTAATCAGGTAATTCAATACCTTTACGAGTCAGGAGAGAGATAACCACTTCCCCCTATCTCCATTCCTCTCTGTTCCTTCTTGGCTGTGCTACAGAGCAGACACCATGTGCTATCTTGGTGAACTATGTTACTGTCTGTTGCTTCCTTTTCTTCCTTGGTGGATGTGATGTTGAACTTGCAGCAGTGAGCCATTACTAGATGTGAAGGCCTAACCGTGGGTGAGATCAAACGTGTGGGGAAGGGGTTACTATATAGATAGATAGATTTAAAAAGGGTTGTTGCTCCGTGGGTCTGTGTGTTTGTGATACATTTACAATATTGTGTTGTTGCCTTTTAATAAATAGCTTTTAATGTAGACGAGCCTTGTGTAATACACATATTAATTTGGTGATACACCACAGCCGCAAGCCCTGATTCAATGGAACTGTTTTGGGCATAAAACCATGCGTGTGGTTGGTAAAAAAGAGACTTCCAGGAATTTCCTGAACCCCTGCTCTGATCTGGGTGATTTTTGGATATGTTATTCACCCAGATCAGGGCTATCAGGGGATGTAACATTTGTGGGGATATGTGTTTTGGGATACTTATGGGACTTTATAAAATATGTGGTTTTATACAGTACTTTACTCAATTATCTCACAGGCAGAGGGGAGGGAGTGTATGTTTGTTATGGGAGTGTCATACATTTAATTACTGTTCTGATTGGTTTGTAAGCTTTGTGTCCCTGTCCCCAACAAGGTCCATGTGGGTGTATCCCTTGCTTGGGGACTTGCATAAAAGGGTGATAAACCAGACTTACTTCACTCTCAATCTAGAGTCTTGTCTCTTATTGGGGAATACTGCTATAATCATTATACTCCCTTGGTTTCTTTGAGCTCTTGTAAGAGCTAAGCCTGCTTGACTCTCTGGAGGAAGAGAGGTTCACCCACTGGAACCTGGAGCCTTGTCGTAGGTCCAGGGTTGGTAGGAGACGGCGAGACCCCAACCAAGCTGTGGCAGTTGTGGGGTCTGCAGCGCTTATGGTGTCTGAAGGAGTGCTCGGATTCCTCTGTGAGCACTAGGAGCATCCGTCAGCGGAGGTACCGAACTGGGGTACAGGAAGCTCTGTTACAAATGTTAAGTACAAATAAAGTTCATCTCACAGAGTGAATCACATACTCACTATCACAGTTAAGCTCTCCACTCTATTTGGTATAAAAATTGTTTTTCATTAGTTTACATTTCATAAAACAAGTTCATAACTCATAAATTTATAAACATGGTCTTGCTCTAATAGAAACTATAATACATTGCTACCAGGTATACATAATAAGTAAACTTTAAAATGAAAATATATATTTATTGTTAATTTAAATTAAAGACTAATTTAACCTAAGTACAAACTTTTCTTGCAAAAACACTGAAACTTGTTTGTCAGTAAAAAAAAATCTTTAGTAACATTATTGTGGTGTATTATTATTCGTATTTCTTTTTGTACAACTGTCAAACATCACTTGCAAAAAAAAAATACATCTATTGAAAAAAAATACAAAATACAAAAATAGTGTTGGTAACTATAAAAGTTGTTTAAAGTTCTTAACATAAGAAATGGGGAAACATGAGAAATGCTGTATTATTTTAATATATGTACATCTCAAGCTGTCAAAAGGGTGTTCATCAAAGTACTCCTTAGTTTTATAAAATACATTTTCTGACAGCATTGGAATATTTTTCTGAAAAGTCATTTTAATGATTATTTAATTCACACATGTTTAAAATTGTAGGTAGCTCTGGTTAAATGTACAGGTAAAATGTTATTCTGTTCTTTGAATTTCTATAGACAAAAAATCCACTTAACTATATATCATAAAATGGACACAAACGTGGCAAGTGTAAAGATTTTAAATTCTATCTATCTATCTATCTATCTATCTATCTATCTATCTATCTATCTCTCTCTCTATCTATCTATCTTTATATCTTTCTACCTACCTCTCCAAAGGCTGATATTGTCTGTTTATTGTGTTAGACGATAGCACAATAAATAGACAAGCTGTGTACTGGTCCTTAGAGTGTATGGGCTAACGGTAAAGGAGTCAGAGAAAAAGTTGAGGTCAAAGACAGTAGAGATCAAGGAATCAATCTCAACAGATTATAAATCTCTCTCTGTTCAAGTTTAGTTACAAACTTTGAAACGTTTAGGCGAACAAATAATTCAGAGTAATGGGATAGGCATTACAGACAGTAATTTGATTCATGGGCAATTCACAGTCTCACATGACCCTCTTCTGATGAAACCCTTAGCCAGTGCCTCCTTAATATAATCATCCATGATAACATTCTCCTTTATTGAGAGTGGTTGACTCTACCTTTAGGTGGCATAGAACCAGAAAGTAGATCTATTGCACAGTCATAAGGACTGTTTCAAATGCTTTGCATAAGTTAGCATATTGTGGAGGTATGGAAATAGACAAAAGAGCAGCTGATGGTACAGTTATAGTGTTTATGGCATGTACTGGTGTAATGCCTTTCTTGTGACACCTTTTACCCCTTTAAATGATCTCTGACAACTCCCAATCAAAAGCCGGGTTATGTTTATCCAACGAAGGGAAACCCAAGATGATAGGACAATATCAATAACTTGAAATGTTTAATTTTTTTGTGTACAGCTACTATAAACATCAGCACGTCTTGTTTTTCCTGAGTAATTTATGGTTCAAATAACAGTTTACCATGTATGGCTTCAACAGCCAAGGGTGTTGCCTTTTGGACAATAGATAAAGCAGAAGAACAGACAAACTCGTGATCAATAAAGTTGTTTGCTGCCCCTGATATTGGTGTTATAATTGATATGTATTATGACTGGTAGTATTAGTCTAAGTGATGAAGAAGTAAGGGACAATGTCATTACGTCCAAGGCAAGCCCCCAGTTTGTCCTTAGGTGCGGTAGTTTTCCAAACGGCTAGGACACTTTTCTTAAATGTTTCCATTGCCAACAGTTTAGGCATAAGCATTCTTTTCTCTTATAAATTTCTCAACCTCTATCAATTTAGTCGCACCTAGTTGCATGACTTCAGGTGTAGGTAAAGCAAAGATCTAAGTGGGGGTAATCATACTACAGTCAAAAAATCAAAAAGGTAAGTGAGGTAAAATGTATCATTCAAGAAAAAAGTTCCCCCAGCTCCAAAAACCCAAACTTATATAAGTCTAGTGGTCCAAGTGATCCTTAATACAATCCAATGATCAGGAAACTGGCACCTAGGTTTATTGGTCCTTATAATATGGTAGCCTGTATTAACCAAGTTCCCTGTTAAGAAGATCGTATTTAATTTGTATCATAATTGGTCTGGATCTAAAAAGAAATAAGATCTGTGGTACTATGCACATTTTAACAGAATTAATCCATCCTGCCCATGATCTGGTGCACTTATCCCAGCGTTTTAATGTATCTTGTTCTTCTCGTAGTAGTTTGCTATGGTTATTTTTTTATAATTTCCTGTTTCGAAACTGAAAGATGTATACCAATATATTTTATAGAATTATTTCTGCATTCGAATGGGTATTCATCTTTCAACTTTTGAGAAATCGACTCTTGCATATTAATAGGTAAGGCTTGGGTTTTAATAATATTATTTGTATAATACAACACTGTGCCATATTCCTTCAATAAATCCATCAGTGGCATTATTGCTTTATCTGGATTTGTTAGTATTATCAAGACATCGTCCTCAAATAAGGCCACTATGTGAGTATTTAGCCCTGTTATTTGAACTTGTTTATTTATCTTATACTAGGTGTTCAAGGGTATTGATAAAAATTAATGGAGAGAGGGAGCAGCACTGTCTCCTTCCATTAGAGAGGCAAAATTTACGAGACACAAAACCTGAATTAATAACTCTAGCTTTTTGGTTTGTATATAATGAGAGCATGCCTTGTTTAAATTTGTCTGGGAGTTGGAATTTATCTAGCGCCTTCTCCATATATTGCCAATGTAGGTGATCAACCGCCTTTTCCGCGTCAAGTGCCAACAATAATCCCTCTATTTTTTGTCTTTTCATTATTTCCAGTATATCTATAAATCTGCGGGTATTGTCCCCTACCGATTTACCTGGTACAAAGCCTGCTTGTTCTGCCCTTAGCAATTTGGGCAGTATTGGTTTCAGTCTTAGTGTCATTATTTTTGCAAACAATTTTATGCCTGCATTAAGCAAAGATATAGGTCTTGGATTTGCACAACTAGTCGGTGGCTTTCCTGGTTTTGGCAATGTTATTATGATAACTTCCAGCATTTCCGGGTGTACCTCACCTGAATCTAAAATGCTGTTTTGTTAGGTTTGGGATCAATTCCTTTGCAAATTTAAAATAATAATAATTAGATAACCCATCTCGGCCTGGTGCTTTATGTTTTGAGGTTGTTTACCACACCTCCTCCTTTGTAAAAAGTTTGTTCAAAACCTCTGCCTCTTCCTGAATCACGCAGGGTAGTTAACATCTCTTAGAAAAGTGGAAATCAGAATTAATGTGGGTTGAGTTGTGTTTAAATCCTCCATTAAATTATATAGATATTCATAATATAATGCCAACTAAATAACAATTTGATTTGGATCTATCAATTTGGCACCTTCTGAGTTTACCAAATATGGGATTTTTGATTGTGTTGACTTCTGCTTAAATTGGGACGCCAATAATTTGCCCGCTTTATTTCCCTGTGTGTAATATTTAAATTTTGATTTTCTCAAATTGCGTTCTATTTGTTTTTTAAGTTTAAAAAGTTTATTTTGTAAACAATTATTTAGATTTTGTTCATATTGTTTCTCTGTTTCTCCTGTAGATTTGAGAATTTTTTTCTGTTCCTTTCCAAATTTTAGTTTTGCCCTTGCACCTTGTTTTATAAGTATTCCCCTCACTGTGGCCTTATGAGCCAACCATATAATGCTATAGATGTATCCTTATTAGTGTTTTCTTGAAAAAAAATGATTAATTGTATTCCTAATCTCTATTTCTCCCATTTTATTGTCTAATCAGTTATTAAACGCTGCAGTGGAGCTGCAATATTAAATTCCATGAACTCCACTGGTACAGAAGGTAATCCAAAGTCAAGTGCTGAAAAGTAAGGCAATATCCTAAATCCCCCAGTAACCGGACCAAACACAGTTCTGGGAGTCAACTGAGGTTTTTATTCACAGGTCACAGTATTTATGCAAGTCCCCATGCAAGGGGTTTCCCTACTGACATTGCAGGGGTTATACAGTAGGGGACTACATGGGGGACTTAGCAACCTGGACATTTCTCCCATCAGGCACTGCTGGACAAGAGGGATACTCCCACTGGAATATACCGTTAAGTGGATTATCCCTCCGTGCAGTAGAACCAACATTTTACATTAAAATACATAACTTTTATAATATTCACTTTATTTAAACGAATGGAGGTTCGGTAGATAGCTGGTGTCTGAGCGCACAGTTCGTGAGAATACCGCTCAGATCCCAGCATAAATAACCGAACGCCGCACAAAATACACTTTAACATTATGTTCGCCTAAAAGTACCAAACACCGATGAGGAACCATAATAGCGAAAGACCTGAGCTCCCGAACGGCCTGGAAGTCCAGCGGTGTTCGCGCCGTTGAGTAGCCGTTTTCAGTTCCACGCGCTCAACAACCAAACACCGCTGGTGAAACAAAGGATCCAAGATGACCGACCACCGCGTGGTCGGTAGCCGAACGACAGCCACCTAGGAAAGCCCTTAGCCACCAGTTAATGAGTGCCACACGACCCTCTGTGTGTGGGCTACTGGGTGGTAGCTCATTCGTTTCATGAACAGCCGGTAAAGTCTCTGTTCGTGAAACGAAACACATGAATGCTAGCGGCTTTCGGCTGCTAGCATACGAATTCTATACATATAGCAGTACAGACCAATATTACAATATATAATCCAGCGGTTATTGCAGACAACCTTTTGTACATATAGTTCAGCAACCCACAAGTGGCTAGGTTTGCCACAAATGCCATGAAACCTTGCCTCTTGCCTGAAATGAAGTATCAAATATGGAACATACTGGGCCATGGTCTGACCATATTATTGGATCTATAGTTACCTTCACTAGAGACTGGAGTGTAGATGCATCTGTCAAACACATATCTATGCTTGAGTGATTTAGATGCACCGCTGAATAAAAAGTATAATCTCTAAGTTGACTACCTTTTGTAACTGTTTTTTTAAGTGACAAATTGCCCTGTTTCCCTGGCTTATGGAGAAGCCTGATTTCCAGCCTCCTGCCTCATGACTATGGCCCCTGTGAAGTATTGCCATTTGTAGCAGAGACCTTCTGATTGTCCATCGTATTCCCTTTTTATTTGGCAACTTTCGTGTGGATTTATTGTACACATGAGCATTCGTCTGGTTGTTCGGTAAAAAGCCTCAAAGACTTCAGTGAACTGCTTCATTCGACATTCGAACCAAAATACTGAACAACCTGACCACCCTTGTGTGAAGTGTGGCTTCAATTTACCTCCCCATTCGTTTTTATTACACCTGTTAGAAAAGGCACGAACACACTCTTGTATTCCCTGGGTGGCCAGCATTCGGCATACGAACACGTGGCGGTGGCCATCTTAGCATACAAACGCTCAACGGTGTTTGGTCGTTGAGTGTCTGGAACTCAAATCAGACACTCAACTGCGCGAACACCGCTAAGACCTCCAGGGTTCCATAATTGTTGAACAAAACATCCGAACAGACCGCCATTTGGTTAAACATATCCCCCGAACAAGGGGATTCATACGAACCCCAGCTCAAGCCTGGATTGCAAGGATTTTTATGTTTTTTACCTCAGGAATGGAGACCGACCGCAAAACTTAGAGGTGTAGGTTTTTGCACTTATACCGCCTTACAGATTTTGGACTACTTTAAGTGTGGATAAGAGGGTAATTCCACACAAGTGTTTTTGAGCAGCTGTATTTTATTCTTGATCTTTGGCACTTTATTGGACACACACCCCTCCCTAACAGGAGGTATATCTTACTTGCAGCACTGGCAACCAGACTGAGAAGATGCACCAGAGAAGTAAAGGCTAAGAGAATAAATATCCTTTTTACAAAAGAACCATCCAAGATGTATGCACAGATGTAGTGTAATAAAATATACACCCACGACCAGCCTCCCAACAACATGGAAAGTCCTGTCAGTCAGCATAGTGTTTAAGAACAATGGGCATATGAGTCAATACATGAACAATACTCAGGAGTGGACTGGAAATAACCCAAAAGGCTCAAAACAATAGTTGCTGGTTGACTGAGATTTCACACACGATTTCAAGACCTAACAGACCAATCTGTGCAGAGCATGGATTGACTACAAGAAAGCCTACAACACAAAGCAGCACTCATGCATATTGAAATGGTTGACCACAGTGATGTGCTTTCCACGATGCTGTTCTGCATAGGTCTCAACTACTTCAGCCAGATCATCATGAAGTGAAGATATAGAGACAAGTTCAATAGTTGAACTACAATCAAGCAGCTTCTGTATGTGGCTTATATAACAAGAATGAGCACGAAATGGTCTTGGACTAGAAAAGATGGGTGGATGATAGCAAAAAGAATGAAGATGATCAGGACTGAAATATGAGATATAGAGAACAGCTAAAAATGCCTGGGGATACCACAAACACATGGGAAGAGGCAATAGGAATAGTGACATCCACATGACGCAGGAGACACAAACAATTCTTTAAGTCCCAGCTAAATGGAAAGAACAAGTTTATTTCAATCAGCACATATTCACTACCAGTCATCAGGTACTCAGTTGGGCAAATAATGTAGCCAAGAGTAGAGCTGGACACCATGGAAATCAGGAATACTTGGATACCTGGGAAAATATTTACAATGAATGGAGCATTCCACCATGAAATCCTGGCCCAAGAGACAAGTAAGAAGGAAGAAGGTCAGGACATGGTGATTGTCAAGATGACAGTCCTAGATGAAACACAGGGTATCCCCAAATACATCAAAAATATTCCTCCCAAAGATAAACTGCTAATGGAATACCTGGGACAACAACAGATAGAGGTTGCAAATAAGGAGGACATCCCATGGTAAGTCACACTTCTCCATGGGATATACAAACTGCAAATAGTGGAAGTGGCTCACATTACAAAATCCTACCAGTTCTTGGAAAAAGCCAGACAGAAAGAGTGTACACGCAGGATCAGCATATGATGAGAGGCAAGTGTTTCTATGATTGTGTACTGAAACATCTGCACAGAATATGGGGTGGAGCTGCTAGATGGGAGGTACCACAAAGGGTAGTTGAAAATGAAACTCCTAAGGTCCTGTGATACTTGCAGTTCCAGACAAACAAGCAAGTACTGGCCTACCAACTACACATCATGATGATATACAAAGCATGGAAGACTGCGGTGGTGGATGTGGCAATACTCAGTGACCATAACTTTAAGAAAAAGGAATATGAGAAGGTGGAAAAATGCAAAAGACTGAAAGTGGAGATAGTGAAGGCAGTATTAGTCCCACTAAGGACTTTATATAACCCAAGTTGGGAGAGTGACTTCAGAAGATTCCATATGGGGTATCTGAGATCTCTGCCCAGATAAACGCAGTTCTAGGAACAGATAAGGTACTGTGATACTGTGTAGAACCATCAGACACCCTGGCCTCTGGTAGAGGGAAGTACACAAAACAGCAAAACACCACCCGTAAGAGTGAGAAATATTATTTTTTCTTCATACTTAATTACAAATTTATGTATATGTATATGAATTCCACTTATTTGGATGGTAATAGTTTATCAATACATAGTTTATCAAAGCTAACTAGAAGAGATGGACATTTGCAGGTACTCCACAGCTTAAGGGCAAGGAAGGCAATACTTTAGAACAATAATGACATTAAAACAAACTAAAGTAATGCAAAATAGTATGTAGATAGAAACCGTATATATGAACAGGTGCACTAAATGTATTTTTTTTAAAAACTTTATTAGGTAAGGCTTGTCTATCTTATAGGGTTCGAGCTCTTACCAAAGTCCTTAGATGCTACAACAATATTCCAACACATGTGAGTTAAGTCTCCAAATGCCCCAAAGATATTTGCAAACTACTACCATAACCATCTTTTAAGTGGCAAGCATTGTTGCATGGATACAGGAGGTAAAATCCAATCCAAATAACCCAAACCTCAGTGGTTAATACATTTGAGTAAAATTCCTCTTACATAATGACTAAGTAAATAATTAAATATATATCCAAAATAGTATATTTAAGAGGAAATTAAACATGAAATTAAATAAAAAGTATAGTTATTTATTATAGTTGATTATATCTGGAGTGTTACACAATATATATTTAACAATAAATATCACTATTAAATATACCAGATGCCTAATTGTTCATTACAACTCTTTGGGCAGAGGATTTAAAGATGATATATCCATTTGACCTCTGCTGCTGTGTCTGACATAAGGATTCAATATGTGTGGGATCCACTCTAAGCCTGTCAAAACGCCAGTAGGATCAGAGGAATTATATCTCTGAAAGTCCATACATACACTATACATGAGAGCTTAATGGGAGGTGGAACCCTTTCTGGAAAACCTGATTTCAAAGAGAGTGCATAATAACATTTTGTAAAGAAATACAGGGCATCACCCTGTGCCATTAACCCCTTCAGGACGGAGTCAATAGTACACGTTCTGATCAAAACAAAATGTAAACAAAAACTGGAATTTGCGCTATATGTCTGTTCACCCGTAATTCACTGCTGTCACATTAAGTGCACCCACACTTATTATATATCATTTTGTTCAGGAGAAACAGGGCTTTAATTTATCATTAACTATTCATATATGGAACATAATTTGTTATGAATAAAATTTAAAAAGAATTGAGAAAATAAGATTTTTTTTTAAATTTGTATTTATGTCTGACATTTTAGCTGTTAATGTCATAATACTGTTAGGTATTACTGCAAAAGAATGCCCATGTTTGTAATCAGCGATGTTTCACGATTACAACAGTACCCCCCATTAAAAGGTTTTATGGTGTTTTGGAAAGTTACAGGGTCAAATATAGAACGTTCCATTTCAAATTGAAATTTGCCAGATTAGTAATGTTACCTTTTAGACGGTGTGGTAGCCCAGGAATGAGAATTACCTCCATAATGGCATACCATTTGAAAAAGTAGACAACCCAAGGTATTGAACGTGGGGTATGTTTAGTCTTTTTTAGTAACCACTTAGTCACAAACCCTGGCCAAAGTTAGCTTTCATATTTGTTTTTGTGTGAAAAAAGCAAAAAACTAATATTTGGCCAGTGTTTGTGACTAAGTGGCTACTAAAAATGACTGGACACACCCCATTTGCAATATCTTGGGTTGTCTACTTTTGCAAATGATATGCCATCATGGGGGTTGCTCTCAAAGGCAACATAACCAATCTGGCAAATTTCAATGTAAAAAAAATGAAATGCAAGCCTTATATGTGACTCTCTAACTTTCCAAAACACAATAAAACCTGTACATGGGGGGTATTGCTATTCTTGGGAGACTTCACTAAACACAAATATTAGTGTTTTAAAACAGTAAAACATATTACAACAATAATATAGTCCATAAAAGTGCCGTTTGTTTGTAAAAAATGCAAAAAACTGCACTTTTACTTAAAATATCATTGTTGTAATACAATTTACCAGTTTGAAACACTAATATTTGATTTCAGCGAAGTCTCCCGAGTAAAACAGTACCCCTTATGTATAGGTTTTATGGTGTCTTGGAGAGTTACAGGGTCAAATATAGTGCTTGCAAATTAAATTCCCTGCACTTTCTCCCTGTGTTGTCAGGCATGTCAATCAAATTTTAATTAATCAAATCACATAATTATGTTAAAAGATTACTTAAATATACACATAGAATTTTAATATATATGCATTTATAGGTATTTAAATTTTATGTGTATACTAATGTAATCTTTTATGTAATTATATGTATTTATCTATATATATATATATATATATATATATATTTGCGGTTATTTGTATTTTATATGTAGATAGATATATATATAGAAGGTCATTCTAAGTGTATTTTGTTACCAATATATATATATATATATATATATATATATATATATTAATAACAAAATACAGTTAGAATGAAATTACATATGAATATATAATTTTAATAAAATTCAGTTTCAATATTTTATGTATTTATTTTATTATTTTATTTATTTATTATTGTAATTATACGTATATATATATATATATATGTATGTAATATATGTGTATATATCTATTATATATATAATATATATACATATTATATATATGTAACGTCAGTCTAAGTGTATTTTAATACTAATATATATACTAATATTAGTATTAAAATACACAACGTATGACGTTACATATATATATATATATAAATATATTGAATTTATGTTTATTTTTATTTTTTTTACAGTTTCCCACCAGCAGGGGAACTGTCTGATATTTCAGACAGTCCCCCTGCTGGCAGATCCATAGCCAGCTATAGGGGGCCATGTGATCGCTCTTTGAAAGCGATCACATGGCCCCCAGGGGCCTCATTCGCTGGGGGAGGGCTGCCTGGGCAGTCAGGCAGCCCTCCAGAAGAGGATCGCGGCAGAGGTGAGTACCGCCGGTCCTCTGGGGGCTTAAGCCGTTACGGCGTTCTATGCCGCCACAACGGCTTTAAAGCCCTTTAAAGCCGCGACGGCATAGAACGCCGTAACGGCGTTAAGGGGTTAACCTATACAAAGAGGATGTGTTGTTAATTAACGTACAGGGCCCATAAACCAAATTCTTGTTTTATGTTTGTTTCCCCATATAGAGACACTCTTTTCTACATGTGATTTTATGCTTCATCACATATTTGCTCTATTGTTTTGTGTTCTATTGCTTATTTTATTTACTAATATATACTCATACATATACTTTGATTATTAGAAAGTAGTGTGGTATATTAATGTAGTCTAAAGTGGACATCATAATATATGTAGATAAACAGTTGAAGGTGTGATGTAATTACTGAATTAACTGTGAAATATTAATGCTAATAAATGTATCAAATTAATTACAAAATCTGCTCTGTTCAGAACAGGATGAACTCAATTTTACACAATCACAAAAGCAATTGTCAGTAAAGTACTGTATGCATTTTGAGCCCACAGCAAAAACATGAATGTAGCATTAAACAGGAGCTCTAATCACGTTTCTAGATTCAAACAATACACTCTACAGATGCAGAAATAATGTTGAAATATAACTGAGAACCAGATGGAACATATTATAGTTTTAAATTTCTCTTGTTCTTTATTATAAAGCTTTACTAAAAAAATAAGAGGATGTAATACTCAATGGATAGTTCATAGGTGGAAAAATTCAATATTTCTGATAAATTTTGCACTCAAAACAATACAAATATAGTAAATTTGTATTAAATTTTATTGTGTTTATATAAATACTAGGCATTTGTGTGCCAACAGTGATATGTAAGAAATGGCAAATTCTTAAATAATTCTTTATTTATTAATGAAATTCCATTAATTCATTACCATAATTTACGGTCTCTAAGTGTATCCATTCATATTATTTATTGAATTTAAACAAAATAACTAACTAAAACTGATTCCCTTATTAGTCTTAACTGATTCCCTTAAAACTGATTCCCTTATTAGTCTTAGTCTTATATTGATTTCGTTTTTTTCTTTTTTTCATTAAAGGGACACAGTAGGCACTGTATCTGCTTCATCTCATTAAACTGGTTATAGTGTCTGGAGTCCTCTGGTACCATCATTTCTTTCAGCATTAAACAGTTTTTAAAGTTTTAATGCTTTAATGCTAAACAAGAGTCATAGGCAATCCATCCCCTCTGTGCTGCTTTGGCTAATAAGGAAGTATTAGCCTGAGCAACAATGGGCAGCTGTGATTGGCTGAGAGTGTCAGCTGACTGCTTTTAGCCTGTCAGAGTTCCAACTGACGGTATGAATGGGTATGACAATAAGGAAGTGTGTAATCTCTGCCTTAACTACACATGCTGAAGGGGCCGGACTGTGGGTGGCCAGGGACTCTTATTTTGTGGCATACTGCACAAACATGGTTCAACACTGAATGGAGGGACAATGCCAGGGCACTCCAGGCACTATAACCTATTCAAAGAGATGAAATGCTTATAGTGACTACAATGTCCCTTTAAGTTATAGGTTGAATATTTCAAGGAGTGAATTATGGTTTTAAAGGTTAGACATTGCAAAATATGGTCTGCTGGGATTATAGCATTAATCCACTCACTAAAAGCACTTTGTCTGAAACAAATTTTAACATAATATTTATTTGAAACAATGGATAAATAGCTGGCTCATAAATATATAATAAAACTATAATTTTGTGTATTAATTGCTTTTCAGTCACCTCAACAATTTAAATTATGTATATTTTGAAAATATTTGTCATTTATTCTTTCATCTGTTATAGAAATGTATGGGGAATGAGGAGCTTTAGACAGAATATAGTATCCTTTATCTTAAAATATTTCACACAGGCAGTGTTATTCACTAAAGTCCAAATGGCCCTGTACCAAATTCAGACTGCAAAATCTGGGCATTGTTCACACTCTTCAAGATTGCCTGGATGTTGCATAGCAGGCTCTGAATGAGGTTGTAGAATCAAATTCCTATTAGGGGGTACTTCTGAGTCAACTGTCGGACAACATAGACCTGAGACTGAGCAGGACAGGTTACCATGAGGTTTGATAGGCAACTTTCACACAAATAGCATGTCTGTATGCAAAACAAGGTGCTAGTATTTATTCTGTAAGAAGTAATGGGTCTTAAAGACATTTCATTAAATGTATTTCAATGAGTGGTACAAAATTAAACAATTATATTAGCTAGCATATTATCTGTCTTTTTATGATCTATGCTATTAAGAAGGGTGTTGCTGGTCTCGCTGCTTAATCCTTGGTATGCTGTCTTATATGAAGATAATTAGTTTTAAATATCTTCAGTTTATGTTACCCACTTCAAACGTACACACTTCTCTATGCACATTATTATATACGTATATACATAATATTTGAACCATTTTTTTTTTAAGAAAAGGAGTGAAGAGGAAAAATGCATATTTATTTATTTATTATGGGATTCATATTCAACTGTAGGTTATAACAGAATGGTAGAATCATAAAACAAAACAAATGAAAAAAATAAAATGACCCCTGTTCAAAAGTCGCCATTCCCTTAGTTCTTAATACTGTGTATTTCCCCCCTCAGCATTAATGACAGTGTGCAGTCTTTTTGTAATAGTTGTCTATGAGGTGCTAATTCTTGCAGGTGGTATTGCTGTCCATTTATCTTGGCAAAATGCCTCCAGGTCATGCAAGGTTTTTGGTCGTCTTGCATTAACCGCACGTTTGAGATCTCCCCAGAGTGGCTCGATGATATTAAAGTCAGGAGACTGAGATGGCCTCTTCAGAACCTTCACCTTTTTTTGCTGTAACCACTGTTGGATCAACTTGGCCTTGTGTTTGGGGTCATTGTCATGCTGGAAAGTCCAAGAGCATCTTATGTGCAGCCTTCGTGCAGAAGAATGCAAATTGTCTGCCAGTATTTTCTGGTAACATGCTGCATTAATCTTGCCATCCATTTGCAAAAGATTTACTGTGGCTTTAGAGTTCACACAACTCCAAAACATTGGTGAGCAACCACAATGCTTCACAGTGGGGTTTTGGATTTTTTGGATTTTGGATTGCCTGTCACTTATGAAGTTCACAAATATTTTTATGACATGTTGTTAACCATTTTCTCAAATAAAGTATGCACTTTTCATGCTCTATCTGGTGGATTATTCTCCTGATGAGTGCTAACTGATTGACTGGTTTTAGTGAGATTACTAACCTGAATATTTTTTATCTTTCCACTGTAAAAACATTATTATTTTTTTGTTTGTTTGGGGGAGGGGAGTTTGGAAACTGCAATACACACACAAAGAAGATCATTTGTGATTTTGCTTAGTGGGGGAGAATTATCTTTTTTAAACGGTATATGTTGGTGCTGTTCTATGCCATAATTATGATAGTATTATATTAAATCACACCAATGTATGTTGTACTACCCCTCAGAATTATCCACTTTAAGTGTAACTTGGCACGGAGAATACATTTTAGTGCAATGCAGAACAATGTTTACTTGAATTGCTTCATTTAAGCTACTTTGACTTCACAAATGATATTTCAACGTACGGTCTTCTTCAAAGGCCATAAGAGCAGCACTTTCAGGGGCATTAGTAGAAGTACAAGCACAACCATATCAATGCAATTAATATAAAGCATTACTCTTTAATTATATCTGCAACTTGTATGGATGCTAGAATGTTACCCTTTGAATGAAACATTGAGTCACAATAGTTTTAAAAATATATAACTTTATGGTGAGTGATAAGGTTATTCATATAAAATGATTACACTAAGATTCTAATAAACAGCAAAATACTACTACTACTACCTAGTTACATACTTGTCTTGATTGAAAAAAAGCCTTAAGTCCATCAAGTATAACCTTGAAACTTATTCTTTTATGCTGTTAATTCAAAATAAGGCAAAACACCCAATTGTAGCTACCGTATATACTCGAATATAACTCGAGTTTTTCAGCACATTTTTTTTGTGCTGAAAAACCCCCACTCGACTTATACTCAAGTTACTGTCTGTATTATGGCAACTTACATTGCCATAATACAGACCAGGACCGCCGGGCTGGCGGGGGCTGGCAGCGAGCTGTAACTTACCTTTCCTGCTGCTCCTGTCAGCTCCCTTCTCTCTCCTCCGGTCCGGTCAGCTCCCCTGTCAGCTCCACTGTAAGTCTCGCAAGAGCCACGGGGAACGCTCCGCGCGGCCGTGAGACTTCCAGTGGAGGAGAAGGGAGCTGACCGGACCGGAGGAGAGAGAAGGGAGCTGACAGGAGCTGCAGGAAAGGTAAGTTACAGCTCGCTGCCAGCCCTCCTCTTACACAGTGCACACCACTGGGCCACCAGGGAATGAGAGCCCCCCTTCCTAGCCAGCTAACAAGCAGAGAGGGGGGACTAAAAAAAAAAATTAATAAAAAATTTAATAAAATTACAATTAAAAAAATATTAATAATAATTTAAAAAAAATAATAAAAATGCCCACACACATGCACACACACACACTGCACTCATACACACACACACACTGCATTCATACACACACACACACTGCACTCATACACACACTGCACTCATACACACACACTCACTGCATTCATACACACACACACACTACTGCACTCATACACACACACACACACACTGCACTCATACACACACACACACAGTGCATTCATACACACACACACACTGCACTCATACACACACTGCATTCATACAAACACACTGCATTCATACACACACACACTGCACTCATACACACACTGCATTCATACAAACACACTGCATTATACACACACACACACTGCATTCATTGTATACACACACTGTAAATAAACATTCAATTAATATAATTTTTTGGGGATCTAATTTTATTTAGAAATTTACCAGTAGCTGCTGCATTTCCCACCCTAGTCTTATACTCGAGTCAATAAGTTTTCCCAGTTTTTTGGGGTAAAATTAGGGGTCTCGACTTATATTCGGGTCAACTTATACTCGAGTATATACGGTATTTCAAATTATGCCACAAAAAGGGAAAAAATTCTTCTTGACTCCATAATAGCAATCAGATTTATCCTTGAATAAACAAGCTGTCTATATTCATAACAATGATATCATTGTCTATTTTGTTTATGCAAAAGCATCCAAGCCTTTTTGAAAAATATCTATTGACTCCGATAAGACAACCTCTTTAGGCAGAGAATTCCAAATATTGTTTATATTGTTCTTACTGTAAAGAACCCTTTCCTCTGCTGTAAGCGAAAACACATTTCTTCCAGTCTCATTGCATGATCTCTTAACTATTTTATGTTCCTGTTAATAAATAGGTTAGCACATAGCAATTGGTTCTGACCCTGCATACATTTATATAAAGCTTTCACATCTATCTGAGGCATCAAATTCAGTTTTTCTAACCTTTCCTCATGATTGATATTTTCCATACACATTACTAGTTTTGTAGCTCACCTCTGCATTTTTTCTGTTCTTTAATATCTCCAATAGTCAAAAATGGCACAGCATTCTTACGATCGTTTTATAAAGCTTTCAAAATTATATATTGATCATGTGAATCAATACCACTTTTTATACATGGTAACACCTTTCTAGCTTTGCAACAGCAGACTGGCATTAGTTTGTTATCTATACGTGTTCCCAAGTATTTTTAATTCAATGTTATCCTTAACTAAACCCCATTTAATGTATAAGTGACGTGTGAGTTCCCAATTCCAAAATGCATGACTTTACATTTATCTGTATTGAATCTCAATGCATTGCCTAGTGCCCGAATGTAACCTTCTGTAGTGAAGTTATATCATGTATCATTATTTCTAGTAATAATAAAATTGCTTAGCAGTGAAAGGGATACAGCTTGTTTCACAGCTTGTTTGAATAATGTGTGTTACAAGACTTGATAAACTAAGAGTCTTATGAAAACTTGTCATCTCAAAATTATGTTTGTGCAATTAAAAAGGAATTACAGGACATTGCAATGCTTCACTATTTTGAATAAGCATTACTGTACTAATAGAGCTACTCATAAAACTTTAGTTAAAAAGAAAAGCATGTTTTCTCATTTGAATTAACCTTCACGTACACTTCACATAAGCCTCCATTAAATGATCTAAATAAGAGTAGAAGAGATAAGATTCAAAGTACTTGTGATTACAGAGCATGTACAGATTTTCTTGAATAGCAATACTTACTAGAAAGCCTGGAGACAAATATGAAAGTCATTTATATGCCTACTTGGATTCATATTGGTAGATGATAGACTACATCTCCTCTCGTACCAATGTCAAACCTAAAACACATTAAGGCAACTTAAAGACCAATTTTGTGCTGAGATGATTTTAATTTGGTCAATCAACATCCCACTATGCCTTAAGGCATTTTAGCCAAATGCAAATTGCTATCCCTTTAAATAACACTACTTTTAAATATATTTAAATTCTTTAATGGAAACATGGTATCATATTGGTAACTATTAAGGAATTTATAATTGCAATAATAAATCTAAAGCTGCTCAGTAATGGTGTGTAAACCAAGCTTATCAGTAGAGATGTACTTTAAATAATATAAAGACTATACTATTGGAGTATTTCAAATTTATTAAATTGACTATAATCATACTTAACATATTATAACAACTCTGTGTTTTAAGAAGCATGGTTTCTAAAGATTTAGTTAACTGTACTGTTCATATTATTCTACAAGTTGAACAACTGTTTAAACTTTAACATTATGATGGGATATTGAACTTAAAAGGCAAAGTAATGAGATAATGAGAGAAATTTGCTTTATGAATAAAAATAATAAACCTTCAAATGGCCACTTTAACCACCATAACAATTCCAGCTTCTTGATGTAGTTATAGTGCACAAAATCACCTTGCTCTGTCCTATTTTTCAATGTTAAATCATTTTAAAACAGTTTACACCGTATGAATGTTTTATAGCTTTCTCATCCTGAACCCTCTCTGCTTGCTGGGCTAATGCCTCTATGTAACAAAAGGATCATAGTGAGAACACTGTCCCCAGAAAGTGAATGGACCCAAACAACTAGCAATATATACAAAGATCACATGCCTAGCATGGTCCTTTAAAGTACCATTTGTTATGTGTGTATACATATCAAAACCTATTTCTAAGCAAACCCTTAAACACAAAGATTCATATATATGTCTTTAACTTAAGGATGCAAGCAATTTTGGTATTTATATATTTTTTTGTATTTTTGTGTGTTCAACCGCAATTTCTATCTTCTCATTTATTGACCAACAAATATTATATAATGTTTTTTAAAGAACAAAAGGGGATTTTGTTTGATGTGACATATAATTTGCTATGTTTGCCTAGCAAGTTTAATAACATAGCAAATTTTATTTTACTCCCTATATTTTTTGACCTGTAACTACCAAAAAAGAACTGAAATCATCCGAGACATGTGATGTACTCTGAAATGAGGGCACATAAATTAATTGATTTTGAATCACTTTCCTTAAGCTTCACTAATTGTGTGCACAGTATTCTTTCCAAAATTTTGAAATAATGTGTTTTTTCTTTTTCTTTTTAAAAATAAATAAATAATATATTAGAATTTATATGTGTATATGTCACATCAAATAAACCCCACCATTGTTCTTTAAAAAACATTACATAATATTTGTATATATGTGTATATTTCTTATATATTTATCAAAAATAGACATCAAAGTCTATTTACAAAAGGATATTTTGACAGTTTTGTGTAGCCATTTAACTTCCAATCTCTGCTAAATATTGTAGTAAAATTATGTTTTTCTCTATATTTCTAACATACATACAAGTTTTGGTTGGTTTTAATTCATTTTTCATAAACCTGATATTAGCCTGTTTAAAACCCCATTTTGTGTCCAAAGAAGAAACATGGATATTTAAGTTTTTACAGTTAGAATTGTGGTAGATGGATTAGATGGGCATATGTCTAATTTTAAGGCATTATTGTTTGACTGTTCACATTACCTTACAAAGGCCTACCATTTGTGAAAGTAGACATTCCATGGTATATCAGGTGATGCATATTGTGCCTTAAATGGCAACTATTATTTTTCAATTTATGTTAAGTTTATGGTAAACATTTATTCTTTTTTTGCATTTTTATACATGCACATTACATTTTTGCAGGGAATTTGCAAATCTGGTATGGGTTACTGTGATCCAACTCCCCAAGCTGTGCTCAGCATACACTTCCAAATAATGCATGCATTGTCAGTGCCATAAAAGAGACCTGACTATTTCAGTTTATTGCTCTTTGAATTTTGATAGATGAATTTGATGGGCCTTGATAGGTTTATTTTGTACACTTGATATGTGTTACTGTAATAAAAATCACTAAATTGTGCTCGGCTATATCTCCTAAATACAGATGCCTTGGCATACCCCAGACAAGTTTTTGTGAAAATACAAGGCTGAATTTATAACCTGCCTGTTGCACTTTTTGTTTTAAATGTCAAAATAAGTATCTGGTGTATTTAGGGCATATATTTAAATTGCTCCACGAAAGCATACCATTTGCAAATGTAGACACCATGAGGACTCTCCTGTGATATATTTTAAACTTGAGGTGACATTTTTTTACATTTCTTTCTTCAAAGTTTGTAATATTAATTTCTATTTTTCACCACTTGTAATTTGCATCACTCAACACATGCCCACTATGCCTGGCCAAGAAGTACTCAACCTAAGATACACTACAAATACAGAATAAAAACTCTGCTCTTCATGGAGACTCTGACCTTTTCACATAGAGATGCATTGATTAAAATTGCACTGATTCAAATAATTAATTAAATATTTTAAAATTATAAATTTAGTTAGCTGGGTGGGTTGAAGTTAATGGGGAATTTGGGAAATTGGTATTAGGATAACAAGGGGTTAACATGAAAAAAAGCTTTAAAAAGTAAAAAAAAAGGTTTTAATAACATTTAAAAAATCCCACCCCCTTTTACCTAGTCCTAATACAAATTAAACCCTTCCCTGCCAGTTGATCACTGCCTACAGTGATCAAAATACAGATCATAGTATTATACTGTGATCTGATTTTTTTAAAACCTCTGAGGGTTAAATTTTATTTATTTGTTTTAACCCTCATGGGTTCAATTTATTTCATTAATTCATTTAAATATTTTAAAATGATAAATTTTTCTGGTATAGCAGCAAATTAGATTTTTGGCGCTTGTTCCTTATATGTACAGCAGCTGAACCTTCCCAAACCAGAGTCTCTTCTTTCTGGTCGTTGATACAAATAGAACGGGGAATGTAGGGAAGTAGTGCTTTACAAATAAAATCCTTGTGTGGAATACAATGGAACCAATATAAAAGAGAAAACAAAAGGGGACAGGGATACTAATATAGTGTAGTATGTCTATAAAAGCAGAGGCAAAATACAAAGAAAAATATTGCACTCACACTTTTCTGATGCGAATGATCAGCTCCAGATCACAGCGTATGGATGATAAAATCCCCGTCATTCACTGCTCTCTGTATTAATAAAACAAATAAAATAAAGAAGGAAATATACTCACAATGGATGAGCAGATAGAGATTGCTCAGTCCTTAACAGCATAGGTGTTTTGTCCTCCACCTGGAATGTGAGATACAGCTTCTCCAATAAAAGATGTTCAGTGGAGGTTCCTGTCAGACACGGCGAGGGAGCTGTGTTCTCTCTGCTCTGCTCCCTCTCGGGCTGTCTACTGATGCTGGGAGCTGGACTATGATGTCATATTCTGGCTCCCGACATCAGCAAAGGCACGCGAGCAGAGAGAACACAGCTCCCTTGCCGCATCTGACAGAAACTCTGCCGCCCACCAGGGGGGTCCATTAGGTGGCCAGTGGACCACCTCTTGCGTTCCCCTATGATGGGGGAACACGGAGGGGCAGCATCTAGGTGGCGCATAGTCGCAGGGTCGTGGCTGCGGCCGGGCCCCCTGCAGTGAGGGGCCCGGTCACAGCTGCGACCCCTGCGACCATGGTAGGTATGCCATTGGATATATTCCTACAGTGCTAAATACAGTTTTTTAAACACCTGGTAGTCATCCCGACATACTGTAATTTGCAAGGGCACTCTAAGAGATATATAACATTTTTTGAATCACAAGTAATGAAGCTATTGATATTACATCTCTGGGTGGAGTGTGCAGATTTTCATGTCTTTATTGTCAGTATTTGTACATGCTAGAAATGTTTTACATTTATAAAAACCTTTCTGTTGGTTAAAAGAAAATGGTTTAGAAATAGTTTTCTTTGTATAATTCTGTGTCAGAGGAGGCTCCGCTAAAAACTATTTAGGTTTATCCAGTAAAATGTTCCTTTAAAATATCCCAATGTTTCTTAATAATTTTTTTCAAAAAACAAGAGGCAGATCTAGGTTGTGATTGGAGTTAGAATTGTGATACTGCAGTAGTTCATTTCTGTCACAGTATTTTTATTCAGTGATTAAGGTATCAAAGTTATTCTCCTTGCATTGTTTTTCTAAATACTTTTCTATGAGGCTATATGCTTGTTCTTGGAATACTTCATTTTTAGAGCAGTTACATTTCAGCATAATGAGTTGACTTTTAGGGATACCTGTCAACCATGCAGCTTTTGGAATCAATAAAAGTGTTTGCGTGTACTTTCTTAAAAAAGGTTTTAGTATGTAACTTGTCTTCCACATAGATTTCCATAGATTTTTTGAACTTTTGTGGTGCTAACTTCTGTGTTTAGTTTAATCCCTTTGTTGTTTTCATTTTAAAAGATAAAAAAATTGCTCAAACTTTCTTCTGTGCCCTCCCAAATAACAAACAGGTCATCTATATAATGTCGGTATAAGACAAGATGTAAATACCATTTAGAATTTGACCAAATATATGAATCTTCCCAGTCTGCCAAAAGTGTAACTAGGCGACAGAAAAAAACTCCAAGAGACAGAGGGCATCTGAACACCCTGAAAAATCTAACTTCTTCACCTCGAGACCCGGGCAGGCAAAACAGCAGGCTCATGACGAGCTCGGCCAAGATGGCGACAATGAGGAGCCTGCTATGACCACCAGCCTCCAAGATACAGACCAGGGTCTCAACCAGAGAGTCATGGAACAAATGCTCGACGATATGTCGTCGAAACTCCTGACACATCTGGACTCCACCATTGGGGAACTCTGAAGGGAAGTACAAGAACTTGACGTGAGAACTTCCACCATCAAGGACAACATGGCCAACATGGTCACGGCCCACAACGACCTCACCAACAGAGTGGACACAATACTGGACACCATAGCACAGCAAGGCACCAAGTTGGCAGACTTGGAGGACCGCTCTCGGAGAAATAATCTCTGTATCAGAGGAGTACAAGGAGTCAGTCGGGCGGGATGACCTGTGGCGCCTGCACACTGCAGACCTGGGGACTGAAAGTATCGCAACCTACCAGCCAACAGCCAGGGCCGAAGAGGCTGCAACAGGAGTGGAAGAAGGCCCGGAGACACCAGTGAGGAGCTCCCATAACCCAGCGCGGCAAGTACACAGCCACCCAACGCTCGCACCTCTCTACCTGCACATATTAACCTCACAATGACAATGGGCACCCGCCCGAGGCCTACCGGCCCTATCCCATACATGGCAAGTCGCCGGCATCCTCCAAGGCGAATAATAGAGTCCGCACAGATGCAGGCAACCTGCCCAAGCCCGGTTGGATCCCCCTCTCCCATGACTCTAGCACCCTTTAGCATCACAACTGCCATGAGAACGGCGCACATGGGACTAGACGCACCATTAAAGGCTGATGAAGGAGATAGCCTGTGGACACTGATCCAAAACAATATCTGCTGGCAGATGCCTATATGGAGAGGAAGGAGAGGGAGACATTGAGCTAAGTGATGGGGGTGGTGGGGTGTAGAACGTGGAGCGGGATGCTGGGGGTAGAGTGGCATATAGCTGGGTGCATGGCTGGAGAGTGGTAGAGTGGGGTGAGACTCATAGCACAACTATCTCCTTACGACACAACCCACTGAAGGTCCACAGTTCAGAACTAACCAGATAGGGCCACACATCTAACTAGGGTGGGATGCTGTGCTGGGAACAGGGAAGTAACATCGAACGCAAATCCTAGTGTAAACTACTTACTGGTGGTGTGTCTGCAGGAGACACATTATAGGACCGGTGACCACGTCCATAGTTGGCTCACAGAATATCCCTCACAACGCCACCTCACCGACAAAGTCCAAAGGCACCTCAATACTCATATTTAAACATGTTGCCTTCACGCTACACCGCACAGAAACAGACCCTAATGGTAGATACGTGATAATTGTAGGGCTACTGAACAATGTATTGTATACCATTGTGAATGTTTATGCCCCGAATACGAAGCATAAATCCTTCTTACACACTGTTCTGAACAAATTGTCCAAGATCCAACAGGGCGTTACAATTATTACAGGAGACTTGAATGTGATCCTAGACCCCAAACTAGACACGGCGCTGCC
This sequence comes from Pelobates cultripes, assembly GCA_933207985.1. Lineage (NCBI taxonomy): Eukaryota > Metazoa > Chordata > Amphibia > Anura > Pelobatidae > Pelobates > Pelobates cultripes. Next base: position 174,880,480 of record OW240915.1, on the reverse strand, counting down.
CAACAGACTTAGCTATCGCCCACTACAGAGACAGTGCAGGGGCCTCCAGATGCTACTCCACACACATCACTACCATGACGTGTGGAGACTGGTCCACGGCAAAGTTCACAACTCCTATTCTAGGATAGATGGGTTCCTCCTCATGGGTCAGGCCATAGGCCAGGTAGAAAGTTGTGAAATAGGGCAAATCACCTGATCAGACCATGTGCCCGTCACGTTGACCCTAAAGGATCAATACAACTTTAGACGCAGGGGCCCAGGGAGACTGAATACATCGCTGCTGACAGACACTGCATTCACGCACAAAGTGAGGGACGCGCTGCAACAGTATTTTATAGAAAATGACTCACTAGACATAAAAAGAGGCACTCTATGGGCTGCTCACAAGCTGGTGATCAGGGGCCTTATGATACGGAGAGCGGCACACCTACGCAGGACAGCACAAACACAACTTAGGCAGTGGCAACAAGACCTGCTGCATCTAAACGCTCAAAACCAACAGACACCCACACCAGCACTGAGAGACCAAATCACTCGTATCACTAGGCTGATACACCAACAAGCCTTGGACAAGATGGGATATACACTGAAGAGATTTAAAGCAACATACTACACCCAGGGAAATAGGGCCAGTAAGTTACTAGCACAGAGACTCAAAACACAACAAGCCAAGAGCAAAATCGCTTACATTCACTCCAGGGAGGGGGACAAACTTAAAAATCCCATAGACATAAGCAACGCCTTCGCCGCTAAAGGACCCCAACACACATCAACCCTCTAAGGAAAACATCAGCAAATACCTAGACAACACACAACTCCCACAAATTACTGCAGACCACACTAGATGAAATACTGAGAGCGATTGATTCGCTACCATTGGGCAAATCACCTGGGCCGGACTGGTTCGACAATGGGTATTACAAAACCTTTAAACACACTTTGGCCCCACGCCCAAGGAACTCCTCCTCGCACACATAGTGACCCTGCACAAACCCGGGAAATCCCCAATTTTGCCACAAAACTTCAGGCCCGTTTCCCTCTTGAACTCTGGCTTCAAGATCCTCGCCATGGTCCTTGCCCTCAGACTGGGAGACCAAAAATACACAACGACCAGGTGGGGTTTGTAACGGGGCGTCAGGGATCCGAAAACACATGAAGAGGGCTGAACGCGAGAGGGAAGGCTAGTTCTCTCCTTGGACGCAGAGAAGGCCTTTGATCGCCTTCACTAGTCCTTTTTGGAGGCGGTCATGTCCTAATTTGGCTTGCTGGACAGGTTCATTTCCGCGGTCCAAGCCATGTATAGCTCCCCGGCGGCCCAGGTGCTTAATGCAGGCTTCATGTCGGACCCCTGGCCCATATCAAACGGGACACGGCAGGGGTGCCCTTTGTCGCCCATACTGTACGTTCTAGCCCTGGAGCCGCTGGCGACCAATATCCGACACAACACGACCATACATGGGGTACAAATAGGGGATCGCGAATACAAAACGAATTTGTTCGTGGATGACATTCTGGTAACCACAACACAACCTGCCCAACTTACTTTGGGAAATCAGCTCATACGGAAAGGTCGAATACTATAAACTAAATAAAAACAAGACACAGGCCATGGAGATAGACATGCCGCAGAAGATGATTCAGTCTCTCCAGGAGACCTTTGCCCTGGACTGGAGAACAGATTATGTACGTTTCTGGGTGTAAAATTCCCCAAAAACCTAGGCTCTCTGTTTAAACTCAGTTGAAACGTTACAGAAATAATTCACACAGACTCTCCAGACATGGGAGGGAAAATACTTGTCCTGGGTGGGTAGGCTCGCTACGGTAAAAATGTCATTGCTCCCCAAATTTCAATACCTTTTACGCACACTACAGATACACGTTCCTGCAAAATACTTAGACACACTTCAATGGGATGTGGTGCGATTTGTCTGGGCACGGCGTAGAGTCCCAGTGGCCACTAAACTGCTACACAGACTGGTGGAGAGAGGGGGGTTGGAACTACCGGATCTCAAGCTGTATTATAGGGCAGCACTGCTGTCCTCGGCCATATCAATACACACACATACAACAAAACCACCCACAATGGGTAGAGTTAGAGTCACACTGGACAAGGAAAGAAGGATTGAAATACTTACACTGGATTCCCCCTTACCTAAGACCCCCAGCACCCGACATGCTGCCCACCACGGCCCTTCTTCTGAAAACATGGGATGCCGCTAGTAGCAGCATATGCTTCACAACACCCTGGTCACTGGCCACTCCGATATACAGTGTCCATATGTCCAATTCTTCCTTTGACCAGAGAACATGGCATCTTCATGGGTGCACAAGGTTACATCATCTTTTCTCCAAGGGGACCATGCTGGCGTTCCCAGAACTACAAGCCCGATACGACCTACATCCAAAAGCGATATTCACCTATCTACAACTCAAGTCCCTACTGGGGTCCCCGCCCACAGATCCCACACACCTTCACCCAGGTAGAAAAATTCTGTATAAACAAAAAAATCCCCTGCAAAACCAACTCCTTGACATACCGCTTAATAAACAGGGAGGCAGGGGATGAACTAGACAAACACGTCCTAGCGTGGCATGTGGACTTACACACCACATACACCAAGGAACAATACGCAAAGCATACACCGCACACAAAGGCAAAGCGGCCTGCACAGCGCACCTGGAACAAATGAGGAAGCTACAATAACCGATGGTATATGGTACCAGACAGACTGGCGAAAATCTACCCCAACACCTCCGCTGAGTGCTGGAGGTGCAACACAGAAAGGGGAATGTTATGTTTCACATATAAAACTAGAAAAGAATGTAGCACTTGAATGATAAATAAATAAATCACCTTTGGTTTGAGTTTGAAGGAGGATTTCCCCTTGTGTACCCAATGTGTACAGTTATCTATAAAAGATAATCTAACATAGTGTAGGTCATATATAGCAAGGTAATAAACTTTTTGTTACAGTTTGTATACACTCACAAGCGGAGAGCTCTAGACCCAGCTCTGGTTTGAATCACTTTTGGGTCCGTTTAGGCGACCCACCCCTATTGCCGATATGGATCTTGTCCTATGTAAAAGATAAAAACACCAACGAATGTGCTGTATTGTAGAGAGTATTTCTTATATGAATTGAAAATCCAAATGGGTACCTACAAGCCTGGAGTCACTGTATGTAAAAATGCCAATTTTTTCCCCCTCACCACAAACATTGACATAATTTGGTGAAAAAATGGTGACAAGTTAAGGCATAATATATGCCATATAAGATACCCCTGGGTGTCTGCTTTATCAAATGGAAGCACTTTGTGGGGTTTTTGAATACTCGCACTGATATAAATACCCCAAAAAGAGACGTAGGCCTGTCAAATTCATCTATGAAAATTCTAACTATTGTAACTGAAATAGCCTTGTCTCTTATATGGCTCTGTAGTTTCACAGAATAGAACCAAATGCATACAATGGGGGTATCATTATACTCAGCAGATGTAGCTGAACACAATATGGGGTTCTGTGCAGTAACAGCACACATCAACTTTATGAAATACACATTACAAAAACCTTGTTATATGTGTATATGCCAAAATAAAGAAAAAAAAAACACAATTTTACTCCAATATTTAGCAAAGATTATTTTTTCTAGCTGGACATATTATGCACAAGCAATTATTGCCAAAACTGTGAAAAAAAATCTTTTTATTTTTTTTTCTATTTTTGGCATTTTTTTTTAAATTAATGAGAATTTATCTATGTATATGTCACATCAAATTAAAGCCCTTTTTGCCCTCTAAAAACCGGTATATAATATGTGTTGGTGCAATAAATGACATAATAAATGAGATGCAAATTGTGTTTGAACACAAACAGCAAGAAATGCAAAAATGGCTTGTGTCCTTAAAGGACCACTATAGTGCCTGGAAAACATACTTGTTTTCCTGGCACTATAGTGCCCTGAGGGTGCCCCCACCCTCAGGGTCCCCCTCCTGCCGGGCTCTAGGGGGAGGAAGGGGTTAAACTTACCTTTTTCTCCAGCACTGGGCGGGGAGCTCTCCTCCTCCTCTCCGCCTCCTCTCCTCCTCTTCGGCTGAATGCGCATGCGCGGCAATAGCCACGCGCGCATTCAGCCAGTCCATAGGAAAGCATTATCAATGCTTTCCTATGGATGCAAGCGTCTTCTCGCTGTGAAAACCACAGTGAGAAACGCGGAAGCCCTCTAGCGGCTGTCAATGAGACAGCCACTAGAGGCTGGATTAACCCTTAGGTAAACATAGCAGTTTCTCTGAAACTGCTATGTTTACAGAAAAAAGGGTTAATCCTATCTGGACCTGGCACTCAGACCACTTCATTAAGCTGAAGTGGTCTGGGTGCCTATAGTGGTCCTTTAAGGATAAGTCCAGTTTTTGAAGCTGCATCCTTATGTGGTTAAGTTAACTTTAATTTAAGTTAAGCTTAAATTAAATGAATGCTCTAGGGTCAGGAATACACGTTTGTATTTAATTTAAGCTTAACTTGTTTAGTTGTCTGTAGTGTCCATTTTATCATATCCCTAATCCTACACCAAACCCTAAATTTAAAACAAATCCTAATCCCATATCTAACTCCAATCTTATTCAAAAGCCTCACCCTAATCTCAACCAATACCCTAATCCTATGTCTATCCCTATTAATAATCTTGAACCTAATCTTAATCCTAACACTAGCAATAGTGTTAGAAGTAGTTTACACTCTGAATTGGCCATATCATTTTCTAGCCAGTTAGACATGACAACATTTATATGTCAAATTAATCTATTGAAGTGGTTGTTACCTAGTATTTATAAAAAAAAAAAAAAAAAAGTAAGTAATCTAAAGTAAGTGATTTAAAAAAATAATAATAATTTTAGAGTTATTCACAAAAGTTAGAATTTAAGATGAATTCAAAGTGATCTCAAATTTAAGATCAAAATAGCTGAAGTGTAAAAATCACTTATGCTTTCAGTTCAACTACTCTAGCCTCAAATTTGACATTCTTTTTTTAATTAACTTTGATCTCTAACTTTAGTGAATAACCCTGTTTGTGTTAATAGTTAAAATGTACAAATTGTCGTTGGAGGCGGAGCTGAACGATGGCCACCTAAGAGCTGAGCTACGTGCAGGCGGACTGAAACATATCAGAGACAAATCCTCCTTCTTTGTGGCAATATCTTTACCTAAGCTGCTGCTCACACAAGAAGGCCTCCAAAATAGAGACTATGATTCTGGGGGTAAGCTTCGAAACTAGCCTGATGGCTTTAGAACAGGTGCCCAATATGGCAGAGCATATTCAAGATGTGGCCTTACCAGTGATATCCCTTCCAGAGGGTGGCAAGAGATATTGTGGGACCATTGGCTTGCCCCAGTAAGTCGGGGAAGAGATACAACCTCACAGTTATGGACTATGCCACAAGATACCCTAAGGCAGTAGATTGTAGCGGAGCTCCAGTACACCAACTGCAAGTCTCTTTCCTCGTAGTTATCAGGGACCCTGGATCTCTTCAGATCCGGTCGCCGAGGCTTGACTGGGATCACTGAGGATCTTTTCCATCCTGGACCAGGCTACTCTTTTAATAGCTCTGGACATCCTTTTCAATAGCAAATTACATCCTTTTTCCCAAACACCAGACAACACATGGTGAAGGTTAAAACAGCTACTAACTTTAATACACATAGCACACATATTTATGCCCCCAGCAGCCTCATTTACATACAATAGGGTGGGCACTATAGTACTTGGAAGGGTTGGGCTAGACAATAGCAAGGGCTGATGAGAGATTGAGGATAGAAAGGGCAACTGTTTAAACTGGTCTGGCAATGTTCTTGGGTCAATACCCTGCTGGGTAAACAATAGGACAGGAAAAAGGGAGAGGGGGAAAGGCACAGACAATCAATACATTCAAAATACCAATACTAGACAGAGGGTGACCAAACACATAGTGTCTGTCTTCAATCCCCAGTGAGGGTGACTACCGTCACATATCTTCCCACCCAAAGGTAGACTAACTAGGTGCCAGACTAGGTGCCAGACCTCCAATCAGTCTGTGCCTGAGTTAGTCTGGTAATCAGTACCAAAAAGTACATCCATCCTTGCAGCCTCCTCAACAAAGTTCCACATAGTTTGTAAGTTTGTCCCAGTCTGGTGCATGGAGCCCTCATAGCTGATCAGCCCGTGTAAGTCTGGTTTGAGCAGTCCAGACTGGGCTTCCCGGTCAAACAAAGTGTTTAACAGAGTACATACTGATGTTTTACCTCCTCACACACAGATCTTACAATTGCTCCATAGCCACCACAAGTGGTGTATATCCCCTTATCCCCTCAAGAAAGCAAAATCATGGAGGAATACATAAACAAGTCCTTGTCTAAAGGTCACATACGCGGATCTTCTTCTTAAGCCAGTGCTGGTTTCTTCTTTATACCTAAGAAAGGAGATCTGCGTCCATCTATTGATTATAGGGCTCTAAACAAAATCACAATAAATAATGCCTATCCTATACCACTCATATCTGAATTATATGACAAAGTCTAATGCACAGGGGTGACTTAGACATAAGAGGGGACTTGGAAGTGGAGAAAGAGAGTTCCCCGTGAATCTTCCATGGCCCTCCTCCCAAGCCCAAACCTATCCCCATATGACCCCACTCTCAGGGGAAACCGTGACACCCACACACCCCAACAGCAAATCTGGAACACTGTGTCTCCAGCCCAGGATAGTTCCCATAATATTTCTCTTCCTTTGACAGGAGACCAACACAGGAGATGACCCAAGATGGGATGACTTGCAAGTTAGTCAGTACATCCAGCCCACCAACACCATTATCAAATTGGCACCCCAAACAAATTGCTCATGCAAATCATACATTCGCTGCTTGGGGAAAGTGTGTGCCTCTTCTTCCAGGAGTACCTGAAAGGAAGGTAGGGTAGCTGGGACTCCTCTGACATGCGGTTGGGGATCTGGGCTTACTGCCCACAGCCTTGTGATCTAGGTGTGTAGACCATGGTCCTGTCCACACCTCCCAGCCCAACATTATCAGGTGTTTGTGGCCAGCTCTTTTGCTGTGGAGTGGTGTACCCAGGCTCCGCCATGATCAGAAGGCTTTCCTCCTCACTCTCAAGCCCTCGCATTGCTGCAAGTTGGGGGCAGATGCCAGTGGTCCTCCATCCCGATGCCAGCTCTTCTGCTGGAGGAGTAGTGTACTCCTCAGACTCATGAACCACCAGAAGGCTGTCCTCCCTGCTCTCAAGCTATGGCGTCACTGCAAGTTAAGGGAAGAGGTAATTGGTCATCTTTCCCAATGCCAGCTCTTCTGTTAGGGTTGTACTTTGCTGCTGGGGAGGGAGACCGATTACCTCTATTCCCAGTAACTCAATCAGCTGCTGAGTGGGGAGGATAAAAACTTCCACTTCTGCTCCCTGGGTTTAGATGCCAGGAGGTTGGGGATCTGGGATGGCTGCCCAGTATCCCTGTGATTCAGGTGCGGAGAATACGATTTCTTCCACATCTACCTGACCAACATACTCAGATGTAAGGTCTATTAAATCCCCCGTCTATGGTACCTGCTGCTGCACAGAGTCAAACAATTGTCTGTAATCCAGTTCAAGCTCCCACTCCATGGTGGCCAGTTGGGTCAAATCAGGTTCCAGGCCAGTTGCTTCTGAGAGATCCTGTAGGTGTTCCCTATTTAACCAATTGTTTAAAAGCCAAAAACTCACAGGAATTCCAAATAAATTGTATTCTCAAAGGCCTCCCTGTCTTTACTACTGTGTGACCAAACACGCAAAACTATGATAACACAAACAATGTATATCAGGCTTTAGAATAGCCAGACTTAACATTGAAGAGAAAAGTTCAATAAACAAGCCGAGGTCCGGGATACAGAATGAGACAATACGAAAATACTAGCCAATGGTCAGGATACCAGAAGTAAGGAAAGTCAAAATACAAGTCAATGTCAAAAAACAGAAAATATAACCAAAAATGTGCTCTCGGACAACCATCAAGTGGAAGCCACGACAAGGCATTACAGGGTTTAAATATGCCTCTCTGTGTTGTGATTGGTCAGCATGTAGCTTTGACCCCAAAACGTGCGTCAAAAGCGTGATGTCACACGCGCATCGGCACCATCTTTAGTGTGGGCACTGTGTAATATACTTGTAAGGATGGTACTGCAGTGGCTGGCGTCCCTTAGAACACTGCACCAGCTGGGACCCATCTTACTGGAGGATCGGGCGGCAATCTGCCGTGATCCAGGTGAGTACCTTTCTCCCTTCTCGGTGCAACCACCCTGCTCCTGTGCGGCCGCGCCAATCTGGGACTTATTTCCGGCTGATGTATCGGTGTGTCTGCACTGATCAGATGCGGCCACGCCGATATGATCCCCCACCGTCGTTACAGTATCCCTCACTCGAGGACTGGGCTGACCGGACCAGATTTGAGAGGAAACTTGGCATGGAAAAACCAGAGCAGACGATCAGCATGAATGTCAGCTGGAGGATCCCAAACCTTTCCTCAGGACCAAAACCCCTCCAGTCAACTAAATACTGAAGAGAACCATGGGACAACCTGGAATCAACAATAGAACAGACCGTACTCCTCCTGACCGTCAACAACCAAGGAGGAAGAACCGAAGGACTAGTGTACCTATTACAAACCAAAGGCAAGGAGACATGGAAGGTATTTGGTATACGAAGATTAGCAGGAAGGGCAAGAGTAGGAAACATGGTTGATCCTGCAAAGGACATGAAAAGGGCTGATGTATCTGGGTGCAAACTTCATAGAAGGCACCCTCAACTTGATATGCTGCAATGAAAGCCAGAATTTGTCACCAACCTGGTACACAGGTGTGGCACCACACCGCTTGTCAGCCTGCCATTTCAAATGAGCAGCAGCATTGTTTAAAGCATCATGAACCTGAGTCCAAGTGTCACGTATGAGATTCAAATTAACATCTATGGAGAATACAGTAGGCAAGACAGTTGAATGCAGACCGTTGGTAACAAAGAATGGACTTAGATCTGAGAATCTTGAGTGGTATTGTTCCTAGCTGAGGCCTGTGGTAACAAATCAAACTAGTTTTCTTGAGTGCTATTGAAAAATACAACGTAAGTATTGTTCCAGGGACTGGTTAGCTCTCTCAGCCACACCGTTAGTCTGAGGATGATAGGATGAGGAGAATGATAATTCTATACCCAATTGCTTGCTGAAAGACCTCCAAAACCTAGATACAAATTGAGAACCCCTGTCAGACACAATATTCAGAGGAATACCATGTAACCTGAATATCTCCTTTATGAATATGTGTCTACGAGTTCTTGGACGGTAGACAGCTTCTTGAGTGGAATGAAATGCGCCATCTTAGAGAAATTATCTATGACCATTAGTATGGTGTTAACACCTTTAGAGACTGGAAGTTCAACAATAAAGTCCATAGCTAGATGGAACCATGGAACTTGAGGTATAGGAAGTGATTGTAGCAAAACACATTGTTGTCTATGTGGAACTTTGATACCGGCATGCCCTGCTGTTGCATTGTCATGAAACACCTTTAATATTTCCTTGCTCTCCTTGACTGCTATGTACAATTTACCATATGGTTTGTAACTGGGAGCCTGTGTCTGAGCTGTCATAATGTCATTAAGGAGAGGTGAGGGCATAGTAAGAACAGAAGAGGCAATCATGCATTCAGGAGGTATGATAGGGGAAATCTCTTGCTCTTGTTCTTCTTCAGAATCATATTGCCTAGATGTGTCAGCTTTCACGTTTCTTGTGCCTGGTCTGTATGCAATCACGTAATTGAAACGTGATGAGAACAGAGACTACCTGGCTTGTCTGGAAGATAATCTTTTAGCTTCTCCTATGTAAGCCAGATTCTTGTGATCAGTGATAATCAAAAGTGAATCTTTAGAACCCTCCAAAATATCTTGCCATTCCTTTAAGGCCAGGATAATGGCTAACAATTCTCTGTTGCCTATATCATAATTTTGTTCTGCTGACGGCAGCTTTCTGAAGAAAAACCCACAAGCGTGCAAAGGGGTGTCCTGTCTTTCCCTCTGAGAAAGAATAGCACTTACCTCGGTTTCAGATGAATCTACCTCTAGTATAACATGTTTGGTGGTATCAGGGTGCACTAGTATGGGAGCAGAAGCAAACAACGTCTTGAAATTATCAAATGCTTCTTTTGCTTCCTTTGACCATTTGTGACAGTTTACAACCTTGTGTGTATATTTATTGGCAAAGCCTATAAAACGCTGAATAGCTTTCAGTCCACTGGGTAGGGGCCAGTGCAGAACTGACTCAAGTTTTCATGGATCCATTTGGAAACCAGAAGATGAAGTCAAGTAACCCAGGAACTGAACCTCTGTCTGATCAAACAGGCACTTTTCAAGTTTACAGTATAACCCATTTTTTAGTAAAAATTGTAAAACTTGTTTTACATGCCGATGGTGAGTAGAGAGATTAGGAGAATATATAAGTTTATCGTTGAGATACACCAATACAAAATAATACATTAATTCTCTAATCACATCATTTCTAAGATCCTGAAACACGGCTGGGGCATTATATAAGCCAAAAGGGATAACTAGATACTCGTAATGCCCATTTCTAGTTTTGAAAGCCATTTACCACTCATATCTAAATTATAAGCACTTCTAAGGTCGAGTTTAGTAAAAACTTTGGCATATTAGACTTTGTCATATAATTCAGATATGAGTGGTATCGGATAGGCATTATTTATTGTGATTTTGTTTAGAGCCCTATAATCAATACATGGATGCAGATCTCCTTCTTTCTTAAGTACAAAGAACAAACCAGCACTGGCTTAGGAAGAAGATCTGCGTATGTGACTTTTAGACAATTACTTGTTTATGTATTCCTCCATGATTTTGCTTTCTTGAGGGGATAAGGGGATATACACCACATGTAGGGGCTATGGAGCAATTGTAAGATCTGTGTGTGAGTAGCTAAAACATCATTATGTACTCTGTTAAACACTTTGTTTACCTCCAAATAGGGAAGAGGCACCTCAGTAGAAAGAGGAGCAGTAATAGGTACATTTACCGTGCCCAATTTCATAGAAACAGGTTTAATACACTTATGTCTACATTCATTCTAGTATCTCCCCCTTACCCCAATCAATACGCGGATTGTGCTTGAGAAGCCATGGGAAACCAAGTATTATGGGACAAGAAGGAGATTAAATAATAATGTCCCTTGTGTAAAGCCCCTACCATTAAGGGGAGAGGTAAGGTCTCTTGTGTGATCAGAGGTTGGGACGGTGGTCTACCATCTGTGGCCTCAGTAGCCAAAGTTGTGGCTCTTTCTTTGAGTGGAACTACATGGTTGGCAACAAACTGTTGGTCTATAAAGTTTTCAGCTGCACCAGAATCAACCAAAGCATCACATTAGAAACTTACATTATTGCTTTGGGCAAAAACAGAAAGCATAAACCTATTCTGAGGCATACCGGGGGACATATTTGTCACACCTAAGGCCGGTCCCTGGACGGTTGTTAGGTGCACAAGTTTTCTGGACCAAAAGGACAAGCTATTCTCAAATGACCTTTTTTTCCACCATATAAACTGAGTCCGTCATTTCTCCTAAATAGTTTTTCAGCCTCGGATAGTTTCATCATTACTAATTGCATGGGTTCTGGTTCTGGAGGGGAAGATGGAGCATGCAAAACAGGAGTGATGGAACGGGAGCAAGAGACAAGTTGGAATGTCTAGCTCTATTTCTGATTCTGTCCCTATCTCTGAGACGGTTATCAATATGCATCATGTAAGTGATGTAATCATTGAGTTTTTCTGGCAAGTCTTTTGCAGCAGTCTCATCAAGTACTGCATCAAAGAGGCCTTCAGAAAAGGCAATGATTAAACTGCTGTTAGTACAGTCAATAAGCAAATATACAGTAAACAGGAACGTACTCTCGGATAACAACACAGGATGGAAACCACGACAGGGCACTGAACAGCTGTAGGTTTGGGTTTAAATAACCCTGTAAGCATGCTACTTGATGAACTGGGTCCCATGACCCCAAAACATATGTGCACAGTGAAAACGTGATGCCCCACGCACGTTCACATCACTAGTGACGTCATTGTGGGCGGTGCTATCATATAGCACCACCTTGCAGCGGGCAGCGGCCTTCCTAACACTGGACCCAGCCACTATCACAGGAGCTGTGCAGAGGGAGAGGCTCTGGAGACAAGGTGAGTAACCTCTCCCTCCTTTAATGTGACCGCACGGATAGAAACATAGAAACATAGAATGTGACGGCAGATAAAAACCATTCGGCCCATCTAGTCTGCCCAATTTTCTAAATACTTTCATTAGTCCCTAGTCTTATCTTATAGTTAGGATAGCCTTATGCCTATCCCACGCATGCTTAAACTCCTTTACTGTGTTAACTTCTACCACTTCAGCTGGAAGACTATTCCATGCATCCACTACCCTCTCAGTAAAGTAATACTTCCTGATATTATTTTTAAACCTTTGTCCCTCTAATTTAAGACTATTTCCTCTTGTTGTGGTAGTTTTTCTTCTTTTAAATATAGTCTCCTCCTTTACTGTGTTGATTCTCTTTATATATTTAAATGTTTCTATCATATCCCCCCTGTCTCGTCTTTCCTCCAAACTATACATGTTAAGATCCTTTAACCTTTCCTGGTAAGTTTTATCCCGCAATCCATGAACCAGTTTAGTAGCCCTTCTCTGGATCAGATGCAGTCACATTACGGTGCCGATCAGGCACTGTGACAGCGTTACCGCACTGATCAGGGGCGGTCACACCACAGTGCCGATTGGGCACCATGACAGATATACCATATTTGTAAACTGTTTATGCAGTTTAACCTTGTTTATTTATTAAAACATCAAAATAAATTATTTAATATTCTTCCAAATCACATAAACGTTTTTTGTTGTTTTTGAATCTTATACAATATGAATCTATTTTTTTGAATTAGAAAGCTGCTATATAGATATCCACTACACTAGGTGAGATAGAAGACACGATAACATAAATAATATTTATTGTGTGACATCTGCTTAGTCATCTTAAACCCTTGTCATTGTTGATGTTGCTGGTAGCATTGGGAGTCTTCTTCAATAGTATATAGCATGTGAAATCTGAGATTTCGGCCTATATCCCCATAATCTCTTTACATTTGACTTTCTTTATTTATTGCAAGAGTGTTTGAATTAATATTCATCATCATAGATGTAAATCTTTTTTATAAATCTGTTTTTTTTTATATGTAATATTGTAATATAAAACTTTTAAAGATGTTCTTTTCCCACTTTTTGAACTGAAAGAATTGTAAATGTTTATATCTGAGGTTATTGTAAAGCTTTCAGAAAAGAAGTTATTTTTGAAATATTTATTTTCTGTCTTTAGTAATAGCATGTTTCTCTACTTCAAGGCTTTTTATTAAGAAACCAAAGAAAAGTGTTATACATTAGTGCAGAAAGGTGTTTGAAAGCATGTGATTTCATAGACAAGAGTACCCACATCTTTGGGAACATATTTTACCCCCATAAGAGCATTCAGCAAAAGATGTAATCAAATTCAATTTTAACAATTTACAACAGTATTTCAACTTCAACTGCTAGGACCTACATACTTACCAAAGTGCATATATATGTATTCATAAGTTTAAAAAAAAGAGAACACTAAAAGAAATTCAATGTTTAAAGTGCTTTTGCAAGACTTTTTTTTTTCTAATCTGCTGTACTGCTAAATATGAATGATCTAAAAATGTTTGTATTTATATGCACTGATCTGCCACAATATTAAAACCATTGATTATGGCATATTGATATTCTAAATGTAATATAATATAATAATATTGATTATAACAATGGCACCTGTCAAGTGCTGAAATATAGTAGTCAGCAAGTGAACAGTCAGTTCTTGAATTTCATGTGTTGGAAACAGAAAAAATGGGCAAGCAAAAAGATATGAGTGACTTTCAAAAGGGCCAAATAGTGATGGCTAGAAGATTGGGTCAGCACATCTCCAAAATCTGCAATACTTGTGTGGTGTTTCCGCTATGCAGTGGTTAGTACCTACCAAAATGAATGCAAGGAAGGACAATCCATGAACTAGCATTATAGTCATGCGTGGCCAAGGCTCTTGATGCACATGGGAAGTGAAGGATAGCCATTCTGGTCCTATCACACAAAATGGTTACTGTTGCTCAAATTGCTGAAAAACATAATGCTGGCCATGACTGAAAAGTGTCAAAACATATAGTGCATTGCAGTAAGCTGCAAATGGAGTTACACTGCCACAGACTGGTTAGAGTGCTCATTATGACTTTGGTACACTACCAAAAGTGCATTAAATGGGCTAGTGAGTGTCATAACTGAACTATGGAGCAATGGAAGAAGCTTGCCTGATCTGATGAATCACAATTTCTTGTAGATCACGTGGATGGCCAAAAATATGTGCATCATTTACCTGGGAAAGAGATGGCAGTACAATGCGCTATGGGAAGAAGGCAGGCTGGGGGAGGTTGTGTTATGCTCTTGGCAATATTTTGCTGGGAAAACTTGGGTCCTGACATTCATGTGGATGTTACTTTGACACATACTGTACCACCTACCTAGAGATTGTTGCTTACCATGTATACACCTTCACGGCAATAGTGTTTTCTGTTCTCTGCAAAAAATTAAAGGTTTTGCCTTGACCTCCAAATTCCCATATCTCAATACGATTGAGCATCTGTGGGATGTGCTAAAACAAATTCTATCCATGGAGGCCCAACCACAAAGCTGTAAAAGATCTGTTGCTAATGTCTTGGTGCCAGATACCACAGGACACATTCAGAGGTCTCGTGGAGTCCATTACGAATTAATATTCCATAAAATCAAACCAGCCAATGAAAAGACCCCTCATTCTGGATGACACAATTGTTGCTATTATTAATATGATTAAACATATTATTATGGCTAGAAGTGTTATTGTTACTAAAGAAACGTGTTTTAATTAGGTTCTACTCCTCAGAACTCTAGTTCTATGCAAAAAAAAAAGAAACATTGTCAACATTACTTTACTATAATACTTACAATTACGTCCATAATTTAATAAACTTTCCAAATGATTCAATATACAAAATGAAGCAATAAAATATCTACTTCAACTAGATGAGAGTTTCTGTTCACAATATTCACAGGCTCATTTGCAAAACTGCTGGAAAAATTATACATAATATAAATATTCTATATATATACTACAGTACACTGATTGGCATGTTTTTGGCCATTTGGTTGACAGATCCATAAAAGATAAAGAATAGAGGTAGACAGAGAAGTAACAGTGAACAAATCTATATTTATATGTTATACATTTTTTATTTAAAAAATACATTATTACATAAATATAGATAATTTTTTACTGCTCCTCTTTTTTTTTTACCCTTTTTTTCTTGGTAATTTCTCCGCGATCTGTGAATAAAATCAACATTTAGTCACTGTCCCTTAGCCAGAAATAATCTATTTTTCCACATCAATCATCTATTTAGGATCATAGATCAAAATTAGCATGTTAGTGCACTACACTGACAGTTTTGATCATGATTTGGCTACAATTGGCTCATAGATTGGGAATTTCAGTGAACACCCAATTCGCCTAAAAATTACAGTTCAAAATAAAATAAATCTCCAAGTCTTTTTTTTTTTTATTCTGTATTCTCTTTTATAGTTGGCTTTTTCAGTGCTGACAATTGTCATTTCTTATTTTAGCATAGTTTATTTTATCAGAGCAGGATTAGTGCAACTCATTAGTGTTTTGACTCATACTAAGAGATACAAATTGTATGTTTTTGTCAGGATAACTTGACAATCCTAAGCAAAATACAAGGCAGCAATCCTACCAAAGGAACGGTAAGTGAAAGATAGGCATATTACCAGGCCTTACCTGAATGCTAATGAGGTAATAAGAAATATCAGTACAAAAGATATGTGATATGCTCAGATCAGGAGGAGTATAACATATAGAAAACAAAAAACATTGTCAAAGACAGGACTGTGTCTAGTAATTGGAACATCGGAACTACTTAATGTCAAATCCGGGTGTGTTACACAAAACACAAAGTGGAGTTCTCATGGTCAAATACATAGCTGTGTCAATAGCACAGGAGTCAGGATAGGAGTAAAGCAGAGTCAATAAACATAGTTGGGTCAAAACCAGAAAACCAGAATCAGGAACAGCATAAATGTGAGAATAGGCACTGGAGCATATGTATCCATTATTTCCTATAAGACCAGGCCCTTGCATCAAATTTTCATCATTGAGATATGTGCATGGCATCCGACAGGAATCTAAACAATAATTGTATAAAAATAAAAAATGCAAAGGTTATGGCTCACATCATTTTTTTTTGTTTAATTAAATTTTATTAGTTTTTTCAAAAGTTACATAATAAGACAGTTTAGTTAGCTTTGTTGATAGCAAGTACACATGTATCTGCCACATAATGATACAGTAGCAGAAGTACAGAAGTATTCAAAAGAAGACAAGTATTCATTAGTTATGTGATGTCAGTCGTTAACTTAAAATATAGAACATATTTACATTTAAACACAGGAAAAGGTGAATATAGACCATAAGCCCTTCAGGACCGGACTGTTTTGGCCATAATGACGGGTGATGGGCGGTCATCCTGGGGAGACTTTTAACGCCGGGTGATGGACCAGGTCCGTCATGCATTAAAATTAACCCTGGATCACCGCGGTGCTGGCGATCGCAGGGTTCACGCTGTTGCTGGGTACCTCAGAGTTAGGGGCAGACCAGCAACAGCAAATCGCGATGTCCCAGCATATGTGATCGCTGTGACAGCCAGTCACATCGGTCACAATGCTGCTGGGATATCTGATCCGCCACCCTCCACCTCTTGTGGGTTTTTGAAGTGTAGAGAGATGGATCGTTGCTACATTGTGTCCCTGAAGTAATTGAAAGTATTATTCGAGGTTCCTAATCCTTACTCACAGTATTTTTGTAAAAAATGAACCCTTTACCTTCTGATTGATCACTGCTATCTGTGATCAATATACAGGTCACAGAACTTTACTGTGATCTGTTTATTTATTTTTTACCTTCAAGGGTTATTTTTTTTTTTGTAACCCTAAGGGGTTACATTTTATTATTTTAGTTTATTAATTTGTGATTTAGTTAGTTGGGTGGGTGGAATTTAGTGGGAATTGGGGAATTTAGTTAGGGGTTAAAGAAATAAAAAATAAATAAAGTTTAGTTATTTAGTTAAAGTTTATTACTGTAGTAGACAATGTTTAGAAAGTATAGGGCAGAGGGGGCTTATGCCCTGTTAGTGGCCAACTCAGATGCGACCGACACTGCCTCAGAGAGAGTCGCAGTCGACAGGGACTATGTGCCAGATACTGCAGGATCATCAGGGGAAATCACTGATTCCCCTAATGTTGAACATGGAGCAAATGACTGGGTACCCCCTAATCATTTTTCACCAGACATCCCAGAGTTCACTGCCAATCCTGGCATACAGGCTGACCTGTCTGGCTATAATGCACTGGATTGTATGCAGCTGTTCTTGGGGGGATGATATTTTTGGGGAGATAGCCACCCAGACGAATCTGTATGCGGAGCAGTATCTTGCACGCAATCAAGACTCTCTAATCGCCAGGAAAGAGAGATGGAACCCAACCAGTGTGCCTGAAATGAAACAATTCTGGGCACTGAAAATGTTAATGGGGATAGTTAAAAAGCCTATAATTAGGATGTATTGGGCTAAAAATCCTATTTGTAATACCCCCATTTTTCCCCAGACAATGCATAGGGACAGATATGATACTGTAGCAGAAGTACATAATACTACAATTTATGTACTTTAGTGACATATGAAGTGTCCCCCAAAAGGTCACCCGCAGTATGATATTCTTTATAAAAAACGACCTCTAATTTCCCACTTTAACAAAATAATTGCCACTATTTACACCCCCAAAAAACACATTTCAATTGATGGGTCCCTCATGAAGTATAAGGGAAGACTGGGATTTAGACAGTACATCCCATCCAAAAGATCCCGATATGGGATCAAATTTTATAAATTATGTGAAAGTGGCAGTGGCTATTGTAATGGCACCCCAGGTATAAAAAGGGTTAAAGTCGTTTAGGAGATGTTCCCTTTCCAAAGATGAAGGCAGCTACCGAATCCACCAATCCGTCGAACTGGAAAAACCATATGAATGATTTACACTCCAAACAGCCGAACAGGATAAGCATACGAATAAATCCCCCCTAAGTACGAGACGAGGCTCTATATTGAGGGTCAAGCAAGAGCAGACAGAGCTGTCATTTTATTGTTCTTATATACACATTTATACACAATAGTACCACCCACAGGGTTTTGTGGAACAGCCAATCAAACACGTAATATACAGTAAAACACTACCAATCATTCCCACAAAATCCTCCCCTCTACCTGTGATATAATTACTGAACACAATGGGTTAATGGAATTATCACAGGCAGGAAAAATATACTTTTTACATATTTACTATAACTTTAAAACTATACATCCAATATTCATAAAAAGCACATATTCTCACTCAGCATACTTCAAATTTAAACACTCTCAAAAATCATACAAATCCCTCCAGTAGTTAAAAAGTTAGTTGGAAGTCCTTTGTGACTGACCGCAAGCACATTTTCTTGCCTAAAACAGTTCTAGATTTGGGCTGTGCGGTCGGTCTATTTTACACTGAAAAAATGACAAAGTCCCATTCGAACATGCGTTCGAATCGCTGGACGGGACTTAATCTCTGAGGCTGAAAATTCAGTGGAGGAGAAGGTAAGGGTCGGCGGTGTGTATTGAAATGTGTAGCTGATTTAAATTCCACGAATTTGGCTGCACACAATGCTGACCGCTTTTGAATGAATAAAGATGGTCACCGCCATGTGTTCGTTTGTACGAACGGCGGCCACCCAGCGGTCGCCAATTTACCTACAGCAGCCTCCCAGCCTAGGAGGTAAATTAGCAACACGCTTCCACTTCTGGTTGGTCTGCCTGTGTAATAGTTGGTTCAGTAAGCTCCATTTACTGAACCAAGTGGGAAAAAGCCATGCACACAGGATTTTAACAGTCTGGGGACACTGGAGACACTGTCTTAAAGGGGCATTGTCCCAAACAAATCTGGGGACACTGGGGACACCGTCTTACAGGGGCATTGTCCCAAAAAGTCTGAATATGTCCCCAGATGGTTCTTAAAGGGCCATAGTCATGAGGAAGGAGGCTGGCAATTAGGCTTCTCCATAAGCCAGGGAACCATGGCAATTTGTCATAAGAGAAAATAGTGACACAAGGCGTTTTGTAACACAGGCTTCTCCAGGACCCAGTAGCGAGGTTAGTTTCGCCACAGCTATGTGTACAGCTTCCGTGTATAAGAAGGAAGGGATAGCCACCTTGATCCCCCAGGTTGCCCAGATATAGTAGAGACAAGTTTGAAAATTGTCTGGGACTTAATAACGCCCTTACTCAACAACGGTTATGATTTATATATTGATAACTTTTATAACAGCATCCCTCTTTTAAAAATGCTGTACTGCTTTGAGACCATGGCCTATGGCACTATGAGGAAGAGTCGCACAGGTTTCCCAAAGGCTATAGTGGAAAAAAAAATAAAAAGGGGGAAAACAGCATCTCTCTTCCAAAATGAACTGCTGGCACTCAAGTACCAAGATAAAAAGAAGGTTTTCATCCTAACTACCATCCATGGTGAAAGCACTCACAGGGTTGCAGTACATGGCAGAGAGAAATTTAAACGGATGCCAGTCTGCATACAGCAATACAATCGGCATATGGGAGGAGTTGACCTGTCCGATCAACTGATGCAGCCGTATTTAATCATACATAAGACCAGGGCATGGTATAAAAAAGTGGGCATATATATAATGCAGACGGCAGTCCACAATGCCTTTATCATTTAAAAAAAAGGCAAATGCTGAGCTGAAATGCGCATTTCTCTCATTTCAATTCCAGCTAATTTCTGGGTTACTTGAGTGCCACAGAGGGAGACCATAAGTGGAGCCTAGCAGAAGAATGGAGGCAGGTCACTTCTGCTTCAGGATTCCATCACCTCCCAAAAATAAAACATAACAGATGGATAAGTGATGTCACTTCCATTTGATGTCATGCCCTGATCGAAACCAAATAAAAGCATTCAATTAGAATGCAAACCTTTATTGAATGTAGGAAAGACATTCTTACAGACCTCATTCCTATGAGACTTATTCACACCACGATGGTGTAACCCGATCAGAACGCAGCAATGCCATTTTGGCTCCGTATGCGTTCCAAGCTGGAACACATAGAATACCATACTGGAAAATGCGGTGTCACTTCCGGTATGACATGTGCGTTCCAGAATGGTTCCAGGAAGCCACCAATTACACACATCACTATCAGATAAGATTATCTAATCACCTTTCACCAACTATACTGTACTGCACTATTGTATTATTCTTTGCTTTTATCTTTGATGTCAACTGTGTGTATCAAAAGAATTTTGTATGTATATATATTTCCTATATATTGTTTGGGGCGCGGTCTTCTCCTACTTTTTTCAACATAAAAATAAAATGTGTAGCACCAACTCTGGACTCCTCTGGAACTGTTGTTGGAACTTGACCATCTTCATAAATGATTGCAGAAATCAGTTTGAGCTGAAATTGGAGAAAGGTGTTTTTTCCTGGATTCATTTTTTTTAAAGAGTAGACATTAATTGTGTGTTGCTACTTGCATCAGATAGCCGTCTTTCTTAAGATTAGATATGTCTGCATCAGCTGATCAGCCAAATCAACACCCCCTCCCCCCCATGTGCCTGTTTATAAGCCCTGATGCAAACATGTTTGGTCTGTACTCTGCCTCTGACAGAGATGTCTGACATGCTTTCGTCGTGGATGGTGGTTAGCATGTTAACATCCTTCCTGTCCTTAAATTTTATTGCAAGCCCTTCAGCTTTGCTCAGAGATTTGCCTTCAAATATTTGACCTTTTTTCTCACAGTGGCTCAGGCCAGTTTCTGCAAACCATAAAGAGTTTGAAACAAACAAACACTGCTATAAAAATTGTCCACGTAAAGGTGGCAATTTTTATTGAACAAGGGGATCAGTAGGTCCCAAACAATTTTCCCACTTGTCCCCAGAGAGTCAGGACAGCCAGGAGGGTCCAGTTGACCATCTTTTCCCTCATATACGCGAAAGGCAAACGTATAGCCACTTTCGCTATCGCAAAGTTTGTAGAATTTTACGCCATATCTGTAGCACTTTGAGGGGATGTATTGTTTGAATCCTGATCTCCCTTTATATTTCATTAAAGGGACACTATAGTCACCAGAACAACTACAGCTTATTGCATTTGTTCTGGTGAGTAAAATCATTACCTTTCATAGAAAATGCAGTGTATACATTACAGCCTAGTGATAACTTAACTGGCCACTCCTCAGATGGCTGTTAGAGATCCTTCCTGGGCCATGGCTGCCTAAAATGCATCCAAACACTCAGTATTAGTGATGTCCCGAACGGTTCGCCGAACGGTTCGCCGTGGACGGCGAACATATGCTGTGGCAAACCTAGCCACTTGGACATTATTTATGTACTGTCCCTTTAAGGGTTGCCGGCATGGTTTTCATGTTATGTGTTCCAGTGTGTAATGTAATGGTAATGCTGTATTTCCTGCCTGGGCTATCTGCCGAAAGCAGATAGCTGATTCCCTTTCGTTTCACGAACGGCACCTTTGCGGGCCGTTCGGGAACCGAACAAACCATCAGTTAATAGCCCACACACTTAGAGGCGTGTGGCGCCTATTAACCGATTGCAACAATGTTGCAATCGGTAATTAGAGGCTCTCCAAGGTGGCCGTTGTTTGACTACCGACCATGCGGCGGTCGGCCATCTTGGATCCTTTGTTCCCTCAGCGGTGTTTGGTCGTCGAGCGCCTGGTACTAAAAACGGCTACTTGACGGCACGAACACCACTGAGCTTCCAGGTCGTTCGGGAGGTCCGGGACGTTCGGTATTCTGTTCCCTTATATACAATCGGTGTTTTGAGGCTATGTTTTAATGAATGTGTTTTTCGTGCGGCGTTCGGTTGTTTTAGCTGGGATCTGAGCGGTAATCTCACGAATGATGCGCTCAGACCCCAGCTATCTACCGAATGTCCATTCATTTAAATGGACCAGATATTCATAAAGTTATGGAATTTAATGCGAATTGTAAGTTCTGCTGCACGAAGGGATAATCCACTTAACGGTACATTCCTGTGGGAGGATCCCTCTCGTGCAGCAGTGCCTGATGGGAGAAATGTCCTGTACAATAAGTCCCCCATGTAGTCCCCTCTGGGAATGCCCCTGGGAGGGGACTCAGGAAACCCCTTGCATGGGGACTTGTATAAATTGTGGAGCTGAATTAAAAGACCTCAGTTGACTCCCAGCCTATGTGTCGTCTAGTTCTTGGGAAGGAAGGGTTACTGCAGTGCTGTTTGGATTATTGTATGCTGATTCCCTGGATTATCCTTTGTTGTTCCTGTTACCCAGCGGAGATATCGTGGATTATACTACCTCTCCGCTACATATGCGGTAAACTTTGACCCTGTACCTCACAGTCAGCAGAGACATGCCAGCCAATCATCAGCAGACCCTCCCTCCCTGACCCTCCCACCTCCTGGACAGCATCCATTTTACATTCATTGTGAAGCTGCATTCTTAGTGAGCTGTCCAGGAGGTGGGAGGGTCTGGGAGGGAGGGTCTGCTGCTGATTGGCTGGAAAGTGTCTGCTGACTGTGAGGTACAGGGTCAAAGTGTACCCCATATGTGTGCCGTCCGCGGCGAACCGTTCGGCGAACCGTTCGGGACATCACTCATCAGTATCTCCTCCCTCTGCATGCAGACACTGAACTTTCCTCATAGAGATACATTGATTCAATTCATCTCTATGATAAGATGCTGATTGGCCAGGGCTGTGTTTGAATCATGCTGGCTTTGACCCTGATCTGCCTCCTTGTCAGTCTCAGACAATCCTATGGGGAATCATTGTGATTGGATCAGGCCACCACTTCCGATGATGGCAGCAGACAGCTCGTTTTTCTGAGGCAAAGAGCATGCAGATCTACAGCTTCAGGCTTGAATACAGTAAGATTATGAAATTATTATGCAGGCATGAGGGGCCCGGGGAAGGGGGGGGGGGGGCAAGATGGGGTTTTAACACTATAGGGTCAGGAATATATGTTTGTGGCATCTGTAGGATGCCAGGCATGTTCCCTGACTGCATTGCTAGCCTGATTTGGTATTGATAAATTGGGTAGCATAGAGATTAGTCTGGGAAGCAATCTCCTCCGAGATGGTATCCTGTAAAAATAACTCCATATATTGCATAGGGGAGAAATCAAGCACACTGACATTAATGCCTGCATTGGCACTAAAAGTGGGGATGTTGGGCTCAGCTAACTGTGGAGGTACCCACTCCTCCTCCACATTCAGCGTAGCAGAGTAAGCACAGCTTTTTGCAGCTGGCTCAGAGACAGATGACATGTCACAAGACGTGTCAGAAAACTGACCTGGGTCAAAATCGGATGCAGTGTCAGTGTCTGATGCCAAAAAAGTATATGCCTCCTCAAAACTATACATGTGCTGCATTTTTCAGCAGCACACTACCTAACTGACACTAAACTAACAAATTACTAAAACAGGCCTAGGGTAATGGAGATTTGTGGGAAGGGAACTGACTACCTAAAATTTCCTGCTTATAAAAAAAAAAAACAGACTGAAACAGTCTAAAACACAGCTTTCTAATAAAACTTAAACCTTAAGGGCAAAAATAAAATAAAAATACAGACCGTATAAATGCATTGCTATAACAGGATTTGACAGGGGAAGGGGTTAGAAGGGAATTTTATACATTTTTACTCTTTCTGGCAACAATATATTACAATCTCTGTCTCTCTCCTTCACAAAACGCTACAGAGGAGATAGGGGCAGAGATCACTATCAAAGTGAGTGTTTGTAACACCCACTGACAGCAGCCAATTGCGAGCGGACGTCTGTCGCTCACACAGCGTAATTGGCTGTTACTATCCTCCTCGCATGCCTGGCAGATAGTAACAGTGGGATTTCGGCTGAGGCGACCTCAGATAGCTCCCACTGCTCGTTTTCTGTGATGACGGTTCAGGAACGTCACTGGTGCTCAATGGGATGTTACCAATGATGGTCCTGAACCGTCATCGGTCCTTAATGGGTTATTCTTTAAAATCAATTGGAATCTTATACATGACTGAATATTTTTCAATGTTTTTCAGGAGGTTTTGTCGATCCTATATCAGTAGCCCAATATCTGAGCCAAAGGAGCCATGTATTGAGATAGTTTTGTTTACTACCCCTCTCAGCCCAGTGGATATCTTCCATTTCATGTTTTCAATGTGTTTTCAACTCTAGATATCCACTGTTCTGTTGTAGGATCTGAGTTTGTTTCCAGTACACTGGAATGAGCACATTTTCATCCCCCATTAATAGCTTTTGTTTGTTGGAATCCAAAAAAGTGTGTGGCCAACCCATAAGTAACTGTGAGGGTGTAAATTTAATTAAAATTATTAAGAAGTACCCCTCTAATCACTTCTATGACTCCATCTAAATAAATTTGTATATTTTTACAGAAACACTATATGTGTTCAATATCATTCCTCCCTACATCTCCAACACTGATCACTAGTGGGGAGGATGGAAGGCATGTATATTAACAGGGGTTCTATACCATCATGCTATGCACTTATTAAGCTTATAGAGGCTTTCATTGCCCTTCTAGAAATAATTGACAAATCTCCATCAGATATTTGTTTATGTTAATTGATCATCTATTTCTTCTGGAATTTTAACATTCCCTCTCTATTTGCCACTATTTGTATCATGTGATATATTCTAGAGAGAGAACCTTTAATAATCTTATAAGTAACACACATTTTTTCAAATGAGGTTAAATCTATTTGTTTCCACAGTTTTTTTTTTCTTTAAAAAACTGATTAACTGAGTTCTTCTTAATAACATCTAAAAAGGAATTGTGTAGAATCTAATAAACTTGTTATAGTTGGGAGATTATACACTATCATTATAAAACAAAGACCAGGGTTTGGGATCCCCAATAAACTGTTGAGCATATTTGTTCCTTGACCCTCTTGGAAATCTAGGTAAAGATATGTATATGCTGGAGGTGGGGGTAAACTCACATGCAACAGTGCCTATGCTTAAAGTAAACTGGCAAAACAAATTTTCAGGAAACATGCCCTTAAAATATAATACACATAATCCTCAAGTATTCCAACCCTTGTTTTTTTCACACCAATTTATTTCTTGCACATTTATATTAATATTTATATGAACATGAATACTCAATAAATATTAATAATCATAATTATACATATCCACTAGAGTAAAGTCCTTACAAGCATAAGAAGTAGACCGCAACCATAGGACGCTATGCTAGTTGGACCAAATAAACCCCTTCTGAGAAAACATATTTCTGATTATATACATGTTCCACTCTCCCCTTTATTGATGAATGGCAATGCAGCTGGTTTGAACAGGGCATGAAATCTCATGGGGTTAAGTGGGTAAACCGAACAAGTTGAAGGAGCAGCACCCCACTATCTTTAAACTTCACCAGCCTCCGCTGACCGTGACCTGTTTAGTTGGGAAATTTGGAGGCAAAAAAGGTAGGGGATGAAGAAATGATCATTTATCCATAGGAAAAAAATAAATTAGTAAGGAACTGAGACAAATATGTGGGAACAGGGACGGCGCAACTACTAGGTGATAAGGCACCTTCCTATGGTGAGGGGGTCACAATGTCTAGGTTACTGGCAGGAGGAGAGCCCACAGCTCTCCCCTCCTGCCAATCACTACATGTACCATGGCTGAGCTGACCACGGACATTAAGCTGCCAGCAGGGAGTAACAAACAGCTTCCTGTCAGACCGAGCATAGGAAAATTAAGAGAGGTCAGATGGCACAGGAGTGGACAGGAGGGTGAGACCAAAAAAGGGTGGCAGACAGACAAACAGGCACACAGAAGGCTTAGAGGGGACACAAAGAAAAACCTAAAGGGGCTAGGGGATACAAAGAGATGCACAGAGAAGTTGGGGAGGCAAAGAGGTGCACTGAGTGGCTGGGGAGCATGCAGAGGTTTAAATATGGATAAAGAGAAGCACAGATGACTAGGGGGCAAATAGACACACAAAGGGGCTCAAATGAGAACAAGGTATACAGAAAGGCTGGGAGGCAGAAAGAGACACACAAAATAGTTTGAGGGAGAAGAGAAAATACACAACACAAAAGGGGCATTGGAGGCTAGACACACATAGGGTCTGTGGAAGGGAACAAAGGGACATACAGAGGGTCTGGGGAAGGGGACAATGAGGTACACAGAAGGGCTGGGGACATAAAAAAACACCCAGAGGAATTGGGGGGACAAAGACACACAGAGCGACTAGGAGAGACAAAAGAGTCACAGAGAGGCTAGGGGGATAAAAAGGCATACAGAGGTTAGGGGACAAAGAGACACATTGCAGCAGGGAGAATACCTATTTATGAAAAGCATATTTGCAAAATTAATTTGTAGGTATGTCAAGAACTTGTCATCAGTATAGCGACACACTGTCCTGAAGTCATTTGGGTTTGTCTCATGTAAAATCACTAATGCCAGTACAGACTGCCCATCCTAACACTTCAGTCTCTGGACTATGAGATTGATACCAACTAAGACCATATTCCATATATGTTAGGCATGCCCCAAATTCTATGAACAATGGGCACAGATGTTATATTTGAGACAGGAAATCACTTTAATGTGTATTAGAATCTCAGCTAAACCAGTCTTTTTTTATATGTTTCTTCATGAGGCTTCTGGTATCCACATAGTGACCTTTTGTTTGTGGATAATAAATTGGCCATAGTCTCTCAGTTATTTAGTTGAGGTGAGATTGCTGCAATTGACGTAGTTCTAAAATGCTGGTTGAGGGACACATTTAAAGTTAATTTAGATAGAGGGAGAGAGAGAGAGTTTTCTTGGCACACTTTATTTCTTTAGATTAGGCAGAGTGACACATAGTTAAATAATTTTTTTTTTTTTTTAGTTTATTTTACGTGCTGTTTAGCATGTACTTGTCTATTTCCTCTATTTAGTATTCATTTTAATCTCTGAAGCTCAATTTTAATGTTTTAAATATTAGATACTATAAAAGTAAAACTTGGACAGCTGCAACTGCTTACACATTCTAATTATATGACAACAGCTGCATGTTTGATTGTCCATAATTGTAACCACTTGTCTTTCATTTCAGCTTCCTGATATGATTTAAGATTAAAATATAATTTATTCTTCAACTTTGTCTACTTTAACATTACTTTTCTTTCTATTTTACCCTTGGATGACTGTTGAAACATTCTAGTGTGTTATAAAGATCTGTTTTGAAATTTTAATTAAAAATATATAATATTTTGAAGGAATAAAATGCAGGATAAATTTAAGACCGTGGCATACCATTGCATGGCAAACAGATGCAAGAAAGTGAGTTTATTTTCTGATACAATAACAATTGCTTTTTAACAAAAGATAGATCTGAAATATGTGATATGCATTCAGATTCACTGGTCACAATCAGCTAGAACTGTAGACTCTAGAGCAGGGTTGTCAAACATGCGGCCCCCCAGATGTTGCTGAACTACAACTCCCATGATTCTTTCAATGAAACAGATAGCCAGGGAATCATGGGAGTTGTAGTTCAGCAACA
Organism: Pelobates cultripes; assembly: GCA_933207985.1. Taxonomy (NCBI): domain Eukaryota; kingdom Metazoa; phylum Chordata; class Amphibia; order Anura; family Pelobatidae; genus Pelobates; species Pelobates cultripes. The sequence goes on along the minus strand of OW240915.1, from coordinate 174,852,657 downwards.
TCTGGGGGGGCGCATGTTTGACAACCCTGCTCTAGAGGGTCAACCCTGAGCAGCCTACAGCCCAGCAAAACTGCACTGGCTTCCAGTGCTGCACTTAAAATGGCCACAGCACAGTAAGGAGAGCCCCAGGTATTCAGTGCTACCTGGGGTTAGTGGTGTGAGCAGGAATTTGGCCCTGCTCACGCCACAATGTTTTATTTGGCATTTCAATTTAAAGGAACACTATAGTCACCAAAACAACTTTATCTTACTGAAGCAGTTTTGGTGTATAGATCATGCCCCTGCAGTTTCACTGCTTAATTCTCTGCCATTTAGGAGGTAAATCACTTTGTTTATGCAGCCTTAGTCACACCTCCCTGCATGTGACCTAATGTTTATAATTCCTTTATTGTGACTTATATTTAATTTAAAGTTTCTCATCTCCTACACTGTTAATAGCTTGCCAGAACCTGCAGGAGCCTTCTTGTGTGTAAAGTTCAATTTACAGAGCAGGAGATAAAAACTTTTAAAGTAAGTTACATCTGATTGAAAATGAAAACATGCAGGCTGTGTCAGTCACATTCTGAGGGGGGGACAGGGACGGGGGGTGGCTAGGGCTGCATAAACAGAAACAAAAGTGATTTAACTTTAAAATGGCAGAGAATTGAGCAGTGAAACTTCGGAGGCATGCTCTATACACCAAAACCACTTCATTAAACTAAAGTTGTTTTGTGTTATAGTATCCCTTTACGGTAAGCTTCACATTTTTTGTATTATTTATAGTTAGTTGTACAGTGCATGATACATCCAATGTCAGCAGTTTCCAGTTACAAAGCAAGTGTGCATACACTGAGTAGGCATCATTTGCAAAACTGTTTATTCATTACAGTGCCTTGCAAAAGTATTCACCCCCCTTGACTTTTTACCTATTTTGTTACATTACAGCCTTAAGTTCAATGTTTTATTAATCTGAATTCTATGTGATGGATCAGAACACAGTAGTCTAAGTTGGTGAAGTGAAATGAGAAAAATACATACGTAAAACTATTTTTTAGAAATAGAAAACAGAAAATTGGCATGTGCGTATGTATTCACCCCCATCATTATGAAGCCCATAAAAAGCACTGGTGCAACCATTTACCTTCAGAAGTCACATAATTAGTGAAATGATGTCCACCTGTGTGCATTCTAAGTGTCACATGATCTGTCATTACATATATACACCTTTTTTGAAAGGCCCCAGAGGCTGCAACACCTAAGCAAGAGGCACCACTAACTAACACTGCCATGAACACCAAGGAACTCTCCAAACAAGTAAGGGACAATGTTGTTGAGAAGTACAAGTCAGGGTTATGTTATAAAAAAATATCCAAATCTTTGATGATCCCCAGGAACACCATCAAATCTATCATAACCAAATGGAAAGAACATGGCACAAGAGCAAACCTGCCAAGAGACGGCCTCCCACCAAAACGCACAGACCGTGCAGAGAGGCAGCACAGAGACCTAAGGTAACCTTGGAGGAGCTGCAGAGTTCCACAGCAGAGACTGGAGTATCTGTTCATAGGACGACAATAAGCCATACGCTGTTGGGCTTTATGGCAGAGTGGCCAGAAGAAAGCAATTACTTTCTGCAAAAAACAAAAAGGCACATTTTGAGTTTGCGAAAAGGCATGTGGGAGACTCCCAAAATGTATGGAGCTCTGGGCTGATGGGACTTAAATTGAACTTTTCGGCCATCAAAGAAAACGCTATGTCTGGCGCAAACCCAACAGATCACATCACCCAAAGAACACCATCCCCACAGTGAAACATGGGGGTGGCAGCATCATGCTGTGGGGATGTTTTTCAGCAGCCGGGACTGGGAAACTGGTCAGAGTTGAGGGAAAGATGGATGGTGCTAAATACAGGGATATTCTTGAGCAAAACCTGTACCACTCTGTGCGAGATTTGAGGTTAGGACGGAGGTTCACCTTCCAGCAGGACAATGACCCCAAACATACTGCTAAAGCAACACTTGAGTAGTTTAAGGGGAAACATGTAAATGTGTTGGAATGGCCTAGTCAAAGCCCAGACCTCAATCCAATAGAAAATCTGTGGTCAGACTTAAAGATTGCTGTTCACAAGCGCAAACCATCCAACTTGAAGGAGCTGGAGCAGTTTTGCAAAGAGGAAAGGACAAAAATCCCAGTGGTAAAATGTGGCAAGCTCATAGAGACTTATCCAAAGCGACTTGGACCTGTGATTTCCGCAAAAGGTGGCTCTACAACGTATTGACTTTAGGGGAATGAATAGTTATGCACAATGACTTTTTCTGTTATTTTGTCCTATTTGTTGTTTGCTTCACAACAATAAAAAAAAAAAAAAATTCTTCAAAGTTGTGGGCATGTTCTGTAAAATTAATGTTGCAAATCCTCAAACAATCCATGTTAATTCCAGGTTGTGAGGCAACAAAACGTGAAAAATGCCAAGGGGGGTGAATACTTTTGCGAGGCACTTTACATAAGGCTGATTCAGACCTGTATATAGATGTATATCACTAGGGCACCTGACACATTCTCCCTGCTTGTATGTATTCTAATTGTTTTCTTTTGGGTTTCAATACCCTCTCTCGTCAAAGCTAGGGAGATACTGAATTGACAGTTATACATGACCTAGAGATCAGAGACTCTATAATCACGTTCTAAATTGAACCTTTTGTATTTTAAACACTGATTTAAAATTACTTTTTAGGCAAGGTAGTCCATCCGGATATAGTAAACCCCTAGTGGTGAAATGAAAGACATTAATCATGCATTTTTCAATATACCAGAACCAACTTAGAGGGTTCTAGGAATTAGCAAGTCTTAGACAATATTTGGATCAGAAGTTGGTCCCTAGAGGTTTAAGACCAGACATTCTACTGCCTGATAAAGTTAAGACTGAGGCACAGATTGCAGAGTGGAACTCTATACTTCTAGATTGCTCCACACAAATTATGAGGTTTTTGATCAATTTGGATCAGAGAATTTGGATAAAATCAATAGAGATTTAGATGTAGAAATTAAAAAAGTCAAAAAATATTCAAGGAAATTAACTACTCAGTAATGGAATCAAAGTTACAGAAAAACTTGGGTAATTTCCGTAGAAACATTAAACATAAAAAAAACACTACAAGTTCCAAAGGAAAATGTAGAACCAGGAATGACAGAGTACTCCTCTGAAGAGACAGATTGGTCTGAGCCAGAATCTAGACCATTTAACTCCAGGAACCACTCCTATAGATATTCCCAACCTCAGACAAAAGTCATTTTAAGTAATGCTTAAAAAGAAATTTCCTTTTCCAACACTACCTATGATCCTAATTCAAACTCCCCCCGTATATGAGGCCCCTTCTGTCCCATCCCACTCTTCATCTACGTCTTTTTTTAGACCAAGATTGGCCTCGACCATAGAGAGACTCAGAGACAGAAAGAAGTAGGGGTACAAAACTTCCAGGAACAACTATTAACAAACAAATTTTGTGACGACAATAAAATTATCAATCTATCTAAATTTGAATTACAACCTAGACATATATCCCTTCTAAATAAAGGTTTATTTTATATTCCTACCCCTACTATCAATAGGTTTAATTGGTCTAAAGGTGTACATCTCTTTGGTCGCAAACTGGCCCTTCATAACTTTCATGTGAAGAAAATTCCCAGAACAATGAAGGAAATGGGATTGTCAACAGATGACTAGGAACTATTTAAACTTTTAACAGACCTGTACTCAGAACAAGATCTTTCTAATTCCCTCACGGACTTTAGACCCTTGAGTTGGTTCACTCGGAGTCTAAAGGAATTTCCTTCCATTGATCTTTTTGTCCAAATGTGTATGAATGAACTGGAAAAACAAACTTATACACACATCCATACAGCCAATATTACCCCCTGTGAAAGAAAAGCCCTAGTAGAACTACAAAAACAGACTGACATTGTCATCAAGTCTTCAGACAAGGGGGGGGACATTGTTCTCTTGAATAAAGACCAATATATAGATATGTGCATGACACATATAGCAGGCCAATCATCATATCAAACACTTTGGGGAGATCCTACAGCTGCCTACCTTAAAGACATGAAAATAATCATGCAACAGGCTTTGCAGGACAAAATCATTACAGAGAATGAATACAGATACATTGTCACACAGTCCAACATTACTGTGGCTGCATTTTACTGTCTCCCCAAGGTGCACAAGGATCTATACAATCCTCCAGGCAGACCCATTGTGTCCGGTAACCACAGCCTTACTGAGAGAGACAGCAAATTCCTGGATAAGCTACTGTAACCCTTGGTACAACAGCTAAAGTCTCATATATGTGATACCAAACAAACACTATTGGTTTTAGAAAATCTGATAGTACCTCCATATACTTCATTAGCCAGCTTGGATGTAGTATCCTTAAATGATAATATCCCACATGATAAAGGCTTACAAGGAGTTGCTTATTTCTTAGCTAATTCCACACACAGGAACAAACATGTATTCTTTCTCTTCTCAGTTTTGTACTTACCCATAATTATTTTACCTTCAATGGGAAGTATTATTTATAACTTAGGGGCATTACTATGGGGTCTCCCTGTGCACCCAGTTATGCCAACCTCTTTTTGGGGTGGTGGGAGGAGACAATGGTTTACACTACAACTAATAGCAGGTTCACTGCATCTATATACAAATGGTATAGAGATATACAGTTGCAAGAAAAAGTATGTGAACCCTTTGGAATGATATGGATTTCTGCACAAATTGGTCATAAAATGTGATCTTATCATCATCTAAGTCACAACAATAGACAATCACAGTCTGCTTAAAATAATAACACACAAAGAATGAAATGTTGCCATGTTTTTATTGAACACACCATGTAGACGTTCACAGTGCAGGTGGAAAAAGTATGTGAACCTTTTGGAATAATATGGATTTCTGCACAAATTGGTCATACAATGTGATCTGATCATCATCTAAGTCACAGCAATAGACAATCACAGTCTGCTTAAACTAATAACACACAAAGAATGAACTGTTGCCATGTTTTTATTGAACACACCATGCAAACATTCACAGTGCAGGTGGAAAAAGTATGTGAACTAATGACATCTCCAAGAGCTAATTGGAGTGAGATGTCAGCCAACTGGAGTCCAGTCAATGAGATGAGATTGGAGGTGTTGGTTACAGCTGCCCTGCCCTATAAAAACCACACACCAGTTCTGGGTTTGCTTTTCACAAGAAGCATTGCCTGATGTGAATGATGCCTCGCACAAAAGAGCTCTCAGAAGACCTACGATTAAGAATTGTTGACTTGCATAAAGCTGGAAAGGGTTATAAAAGTATCTCCAAAAGCCTTGCTGTTCATCAGTCCACGGTAAGACAAATTGTCTATAAATGGAGAAAGTTCAGCACTGCTGCTACTCTCCCTAGGAGTGGCCGTCCTGTAAAGATGACCTCAAGAGCACAGCGCAGACTGCTCAGTGAGGCGAAGAAGAATCCTAGAGTGTCGGCTAAAGACTTACAAAAGTCACTGGCAAATGCTAACATCCCTGTTAGTGAATCTACAATACGTAAAACACTAAACAAGAATGTATTTCATGGGAGGATACCACAGAGGAAGCCACTGCTGTCCAAACAAAACATTGCTGCACGTTTACAGTTTGCACAAGAGCACCTGGATGTTCCACAGCAGTACTGGCAAAATATTCTGTGGACAGATGAAACCAAAGTTGAGTTGTTTGGAAGAAACACACAACACTATGTGTGGCGAAAAAAAGGCACAGCACACCAACATCAAAACCTCATCCCAACTGTGAAGCATGGTGGTGGGGGCATCATGGTTTGGGGCTGCTTTGCTGCGTCAGGGCCTGGACGGATTGCTATTATCGAAGGAAAAATGAATTCCCAAGTGTATCAAGACATTTTGCAGGAGAACTTAAGGCAATCTGTCTACAAGCTGAAGCACAACAGAAGATGGGTGTTGCAACAGGACAATGACCTAAAGCATAGAAGTAAATCAACAACAGAATGGCTTAAACAGAAGAAAATACGCCTTCTGAAGTGACCAAATAGGAATACCTCCACAACCTCAGGTGTAACCAGATTCATAGGCACTTATGACACGCATTGGGACCTAGCACAACAGGTCTTTAAGAAAAATTGGCCAGTATTGCAATATGATGCTGCTCTAAAGAACACCATCACTAACCAACCATCCATGACTTTTAGAAGAGCTAGCAATTTGGCAGACCTTTTAACACATAGCCATTTGGAACTATTACCAACTGCAACCACATGGCTCCAACCAACAAAGGGAATCTACACATGTGGACAGGCTTGTGATTTAATTTTACCCACCATATTGGTTGTTTGTAAATAAACCTCGCGGAAAATCATCATTAATGCCTTTATCAATTGCAGTTGTCAATGTAATATATTTTATTACCTATGTCTATGGCTTACAATACATAGGGAAGACGTACCAGAAATTATGTCGCAGAATACTTCAACACATTAAATCTATGTCTAACCCCAACATAGATACACCTGTGGCCAGACATGTACGACAGAACCATGCGGCTACACCAAGTGCCTTGAAGTTTCAAGCTATTAAGAAACTGTCCCTCAACCATCGAAGAGGTGACATCAATATAGCACTTTTAAAGGCCAAGTCACAATGGATCTACTCCTTTAGGATTTTATATCCTAAAGGTTTGAATAAAGAATAAAATTTCACTCCATTCATTCATACCCGATAGCGTCCTAATGGTTTTTGATATTCATAAGTACTCCACTAGAAAGACTGACACTATCAGGGTCAGTCCACATCTTTTTGGTTATTGTCTGGGTTAGATTAATTTATTAATTTATCCTTTTGGTTACTAATCACTACAGAATTTTATCTAATATTATACTCGTTTCAGATTTAGCCATGCATCCCTTCGTTCGACACTGGTCCACTAATGACGTGTCTAGTAAACCAAAATATACACATGATTTTTGGCCCGAATTATAACAATTTTTACTGCCTTATTCATTTTATATTATTATTATTCATTTCCTACTCTCACCTCTAGGGGTCCTCCCTCTTTCTTTTGCTTCTGGATCTCTTCAGGTTATCTGTCTATTAATAGCGTCTATTTTTGAAAATCATTTACATATATCGAGAACCAGTATATTACCTAAACACTTGGTTTATTGGCTGAACTGAGACTACAGATCACCTCAATTACAAGATTATTACATGTTGCAAGTTTATGTTTCTTGCAACATATACACAATATGACAGATCGAGATCCACTCGAAATGCATTAATACTACATTTCTCTATATACTTACAATCTATAATTTGCTTTTAGTACACTTGTCTATAATAACTGTAGCAGCACCCATGGAAAGTGTAAACATAAGATTGATACATGCTAAGCATAGTGCAGCCAAACAGCCAGGAGTGTTGCAAATGTATCTACCACTGATTAGATCACTATTTGATTCAATTACAGACTATTGAAGTGTCTATTGAAGAATCTTCTTAGACAATTCTCCGTAGATAATACTTAAGACATCTATACAGTTAGATCTGAGGCAGAACTACTATCACTTTATCGCTATGTTATACTTATCTAACCTTTCTAATAGTTGGACTACAATTCTGCTTTTCTCTCTTTTGCATTTATATCCTTTTCTTTACAGTTTCTTTCTGATCGCTGGTTACATTGATTATTTGATTGGTATAATCTTTATGCATGTAGCTTTCTTAGATTACTATACTAGCACTTCACAGAATAATTTGATAATGGTGACATCATCCCAGCCCTCCGCATGGATTGGCTGATCCTTTATCCAGTTCCTGGAGGGGGTGGTAAATATTAAACGTCCGATATTCTCAGTAATGTTTCCCCTGTAAGAGCCAGCACATGGCAAAACGCACGTCGGGACTTATGTAGCGATGGTTAGGCATTCAGACTAAGGATGATACTGCAGTTGTCTTTACAGATTGAGACAAACCTCCATGCTAGAATTTTACTATTAGATCAATTTTTTATTTTTCATCTGCACTTTTCGTATTGTGTTTTTAAGGGGTGCCCTCAAAGGCACGTTGGGGCTTAGCCTCCTTCAGACTAGATATTAGTCTTTCCTTTGCTCCTACCCACCCCGTCCCTAGTTAACTCGTTATTCACTATCTACAAATAGGTGTTACCTAACCCCTTTTGGTTTCCCTTTCACCTTTCCTCCCCCCCCTTTTTGTTCACAGCAACATTTATGATTGAGCTTGTGTATTTAGGAAATCTAGCACTATTATGACTGTATGACTGGACTTTGACATATCTTTCGGGATTTTAGGTTAACCCATTACAAGTTATGTTTTATTATTACCTGATCTAAGGGTTGCTCTCCTAACTCCAGAGGGTAGACTCATGAAGGCCATATTGTCTTTCCCTGGTTCATCAGTATTCCTATATCAGTAGGGCATATAGACGAGATGTATAATATTGTCACGTATTCTTCATCTCCATGTTACAAAAACTGAGATAATTACCTTCCGAAGATAGAGGGGAGTGCCGGTCTTCTGCTATCATGCCTGGCTTTTGCGGCATGTTGGTGGACGCAGACCCCTGCGGAACCACTCAATTATATAGCCCCAGGTCCATCAATGGTAAAGACGATGTCGAAGTGCGGGTGACGTCACGCAAAAAACAAACACGTATGTTTTGGGGTCAAGGGCTAAGTACAGCTAATCAGATCTGCAAAAAACTCTCATATTTCCTTAGCTCATTGCCTTGTCATGGTTTCCTTAGCTCATTGCACAGTTTGCTCATAGAAGGGAAGTTTGAATGTTGCATTGAAGATGTTCTGTACAAGTGGGGGACTGCCTCATATAATTTGTCCTTTGTATTCTAAGTGAGGAGTGAATAACTCTATTACAAATACATTTAAAATTATTGGGTATGGGCTGAATGTGTAACACCACTTCCCAGGCATTCATGAAGGTAGGTGAAGGTAGGTGTGCAAAAACTCTCAAAGGTAGTGAGGTCCCATGGTTGCCATTTGGGCAACACCTTAGATCTGTAAATTGATTATATGCTTGAGTCTGTCACCTTCCATTATGGAAGAGAGGGCCCACTAATAGGTACATTGGAGAAATCCCCGGGGAAAGGCCACTGTTGTTTCACGCCCTCCTCCAAATTCTGAAGGTAAGTCCTACTAAAAGGGGCAATAAAATGTATTTAAGCCCCATTACAAATCAGATTTATTGTCAAAATATACAGACGTTCAGCTGTTTGCAATGAAAAAAATCAAACAAAAGCAATTGAAATTGCTCATCACAACAAATGCTTCATAGTTTCCCCAAATTCAACTGAAAATGACATTACATTATTACAAAATTACATTATTGCTGGAGATGCGGCCTTGCTAATGCTGAGGATAAACATATTTGGTGGGGTTGTCCTCCCATAAGGTCATCTTGGGATAAATTAGCCCTCAACATTAACAAACTACTAGGCCTCTTACAAGTGTGGTTCCCAGAGATGGCTTTAGTACACTTACATTCACCCAATTTATCGAAAATAAAAAAAGGTCTCCAATTTGTGCATTAATAGCCTTCAAAACCTCAATCGCAAGAAACTGGAAATCGATAATTATTGACACATGACCTCAAATCAAAGCGTGCATTGAATACCAGAGCAAAGTGGAAATAGGGATTGTTTCAGTATTTTGTATAAAACCAACAAATTATAGAATATGAGACAACTGGATTAATGCATTAGACTTGACAATCACCATTTAGTTTAAACTTAACCACCTCAGACACCATGCCTCGGCTAATGGTCCATTCTAAGACTCAAACCAAGACTTTTAGAATCATTTATCTACTTCTTGTTTTCTATTTTTTATTTTTGTCTTTTTTGTTCTGTATTGTCTTTGTCTACAACAAATTCAACTAAAAATACAACAATATTTCAACAAAAATGAGCTGCATGGTCGAGTTGCCAGAAAGAAGCCTTTACTGTGCCAATGTTACAAAAAAGCCCACTTGCAATATGGTAACAAACATAAGTGCTATATTTGGAGAGGGGTTCACAAGGTCTATAGTGAAAAGAATACTATCCACACTGTGAAGCATGGTGATGGCTCACTGATGTTTTTGGGTGGGTGTAAGCTCTAAAGACACAGGGCATCTTGTGACAATTGATGGCAAAATGAATGCAGCATGCTATCATAAAATACTGGCAGATAATTTGCATTCTTTTGCATGAAGGCTGCTGATGGGACACTCTTGGATTTTTCAGCATGACAATGACCCTAAGCACAAGGCCAAGTTGACCCTCCAGTGGTTACAGAAGAAAAAGGTGAAGGTTCTGGAGTGGCCAGTACAGTCTCCTGATTTTAATATCATTGAGCCACGCTAAGGAGATCTCAAATGTGCGGTTCATCCAAGATGACCAAAGACTTTGCCTGACATGGAGGCATTTTGACAAGATGAATGGGCAGACATAAAACCTGCAAGAATTAGGGACCTCATAGACAACTATTAGAAAAGACTGCACGCTGCCATTGATGCTAAAGGGGGCAATACACAGCATTAAGAATTAAGGGTATGCAGACTTTTGTACAGGGGTCATTTATTTTTCCTCTTTGTTGCCATTTTTTCTCTTTGTTTATCAGCTCCCAAAACCTGCGCAGCAATCCCCTCAATATCGCCTTTTCTATTACACATCCAGCCTTACAAAATACCCAGCCCGCCTAAGTGCAACAAACCACATCGATCAATGCCTTTTTTTTCAGCCTTAAAGGCTGCCGAAACAGAGATGCAAGTCGGGGGCCTACCACACGCCCTCGATCCTAGGCCTCGAGGAGATCCTGCATGGACACTGGGCAGAACACACCGACATCACTTACCCTCCAGCGCTACCCGACACCCTCGCTTACATCACGGATATGGGACACCTCTCTCAAAAAACCCACAGTGCGGCTGAAGGCAGAGACAATTCAATTGTCCCCCAAAACAAGGACAGAAGGTGCCTGTAGCAAGTGTGTTAAAAAATGATAAGCTTAGAGTCATGTCTACAAATGCTCGCAGTTTAGGGAAAAAGATCCATGAACTTGTGGCAATAATGGCAACTGATAGTGTAGATTTAGTCGCTGTTACTGAGAAATGGTATAATGAGAAAAATTACTGGGACATAGCAATACCAGGGTACTATTTATATAGAAAAGATAGGGAAGGCAAGAAAGGGGGAGGGGTGGCCCTGTATGTGAAGGATAGCATAAAATCTAGCCTAATAAAAGTTAGTGAGGCAAACATAGAGTCCGCTTGAGTTACGTTAGAATTTGGTAATTACACAGTAACTCGTGTAGGTGTGATTTATAGGCCCCCAGGACAAATCGAAGAGTTAGATAATCTACTAGTTGAGGAAATAGCTAAAATGACAATGAAGGGGGAAGTTATCATCATGGGTGACTTTAATCTTCCTGATGTAAATTGGAAAACAAAATTAGCTACTTGTGCCAGGAGCACACATATTCTAAACTCACTACTGGGATTGTCTCTAAAACAAGTTGTTGAAGAGCCAACTCGTAAAGAGGCCATACTAGATTTAGTGTTAACAAATGGAGATTTGGTATCAGATATTACTGTAGATGAAAGTTTAGGATGCAGTGATCATCAGTCAGTGTGGCTTAATATAAGAACAGTGACTGAGTCACACCACACAAAAACAAAAGTTTTAGACTTTAGAAAAACAGACTTTTCTAAAACTAGAATATGTGTAAAGGAGTCATTATCAGACTGAAGCAATTTAAATGGAGTCCAAGAGAAACGGGATTATTTAAAAGTTGCACTATTGAAGGCAACAGAAAATTGCATTAGGCTTGTCAGTAAAAGCAAAAAATTCAAGAAACCACTGTGGTACTCCGCAGATGTGGCCAAAATAGTTAAAAACAAAAAGTTAGCATTTAGGAATTATAAAAAAAAACAGAGTGAGGAAGACAAAATGATCTATAAGATTAGGCAGAAAAAGGCTAAGCACAGTCAGTAAAAAAGGGGGACAAAACATTTTTTAGATACATAAATGAGAAAAGAAAAGTAAAACAAGGATTAGCTAGATTAAAAGCAAAAGAAGGAAGGTATGTAGAAGGGGATAAAGGTCTAGCTGACTGCCTCAATGAATATTCTTGTTCTGTATTTACAGATGAAAATGAAGGAAAAGGACCTCAGTTGAGAAAAAGGATAAATGAGTCGTTTATTACACGTGAGTTTACAGAGGAAGAGGCTCTATTTCAACTGTCATAAGTAAAGACAAATAAGTCAATGGGACCTGATGGAATACACCCAAAGCTATTAAAAGAGCTTAGTGGTGTACTAGCAAAACCATTAACAGAATTATTTAACCAATCATTGTTAACAGGAGTAGTCCCAGAAGATTGGAAGTTAGCGAATGTTGTGCCAATTTACAAGAAAGGTAATAGGGAGGAGTCGGGCAACTATAGGCCAGTAAGCCTTACTTCAGTAGTGGGGAAAGGGATGGAAACCATGTTAAAGGATAGGATAATTGAACATCTAAAAACACATGGATTTCAAGATCAGAGACAACATGGATTTACTTCAGGGAGATCATGCCAAACTAATCTTATTGATTTTTTTGATTGGGTAACTAAAATTATAGATCAGGGTGGTGCAGTAGACATTGCTTACCTAGATTTCAGTAAGGCTTTTGACACTGTTGCACATAGAAGGCTTATCAATAAACTGCAATCTTTAAGTTTGGATTCCAATATTGTTGAATGGGTAAGGCAGTGGCTGAGTGACAGGCAACAGACGGTTGTAGTTAATGGAATATATTCGAAGCTTGGACTTGTCACCAGTGGGGTACCTCAGGGATCTGTACTTGGACCCATTCTCTTTAATATTTTTATTAGTGATATTGCAGAAGGTCTTGATGGTAAGGTATGTCTTTTTGCTGATGATACTAAGATATGTAACAGGGTTGATGTTCCAGGAGGGATAAGCCAAATGGCAAATGATTTAGGTAAACTAGAAAAATGGTCAGAATTGTGGCAACTGACATTTAATGTGGATAAGTGCAAGATAATGCATCTTGGACGTAAAAACCCAAGGGCAGAGTACAGAATATTTGATAGAGTCCTAACCTCAACAATTGAGGAAAGGGATTTAGGGTGATTATTTCTGATGACTTAAAGGTAGGCAGACAATGTAATAGAGCAGCAGGAAATGCTAGCAGAATGCTTGGTTGTATATGGAGAGGTATTAGCAGTAGAAAGAGGGAAGTGCTCATGCCATTGTACAGAACACTGGTGAGACCTCACTTGGAGTATTGTACACAGTACTGGAGACCGTATCTTCAGAAGGATATTGATACCTTAGAGAGGGTTCAGAGAAGGCCTACTAAACTGGTTCATGGATTACCAGGAAAGGTTAAAGGATCTTTACATGTACAGCTCAGAGGAAAGACGAGACAGGGGGGATATGATAGAAACATTTAAATATATAAAAGGAATCAACACAGTAAAGGAGGAGACTATATTTAAAAGAAGAAAAACTACTACAACAAGAGGGCATAGTCTTAAATTAGAGGGACAAAGGTTTAAAAATAATATCAGGAAGTATTACTTTACTGAGATGGTAGTGGATGCATGGAATAGCCTTCCAGCTGAAGTGGTAGAGGTTAACACAGTAAAGGAGTTTAAGCATGCGTGGGATAGGCATAAGGCTATCCTAACTATAAGATAAGGCTAGGGACTAATGAAAGTATTTAGAAAATTGGGCAGACTAGATGGGTTCTTATCTGCCATCACATTCTATGTTTCTATGTTTCTATATAGGGACACTGCTGCATTGGCCTGCACAGCCTAAACCGCAGAAGCAATGCTGGCACCCACCAGGGCACCCAATCCAGCACAGCAAAGGCCTGAATTACCTGGGCACCCTCAGGCACTGCAGCATGACAGGGCACACATTCCAGCACAGCAAAGGCCTGACTTACTTGGGCACCCTCAGGCACAACAGCGTGACAGGGCATACACTCCAGCACAGCAAAGGCCTGACTCACCTGGGTAACCGCAGGCAGTGCAGCCATCACCACCAGAGTACTCAGATGACTCTGCTCCAACTACTAAATGCAATCTAAAGATCTTCTTGGCAGACATTCACAAACTCCTGGCGGCTGACTCAGCCCTCATCATGACCAAATTACACGCAGTCACAGGCTACCGAAGAAGCGGTAGAGACCGTTCATGCCCACCTAAACACGATGGGAGACTCAATCAAACAAATCCAGCAACAACAAACATACCTGTCTCTCAAAATGGCCGCCATGGTAGACATGCTACGCCGCTCACACATAAAGATCCGAGGCATCCCCATGGCCGAAGAACTACCACATTACATCAGGCTCCTCCTAGCTACAGTGCTTCCCATGCCATGGTAAAGAAAATCACTATTGACACTATACTGCCTGCCAGGCCCTACCCAACCAAGGTCCCTGATAGCCAAATATGCCCTTCTCAGATATGCCACAGTACAAGACAAGATACACATCATGTCGGGTTTGAAAGGCAAGACACCCTTGACATTCGAGAACTCCTTATTAATGACCTGTTGAAAGCCATACTCCTGTAGCTCAAATCATATGGTACAGTCACCACACAGCTACGATCAACAGGAATAGCCTACAGGTGGGGCGCTAATGAGACACTAGAGGTAAACCATGATGGAACAACTCGTGTCATGACCTCCATGGAGGAAGCATCACCCCTCCTTGCCACCCTGGGACTGCCCATTCCAATAGCTATGCCGCTGGGGAGACCTCCCAAGAACATCACTCCGTTTGTACCAAGACACAGCAAATCACGACCTCCGGTGTCTTGAATGTGGGCGGACTGATAACACAAGTCTTGCTAATAAAACAGCTGCACACATTTAATGTTGAGTTCCTAATTTGTTTTTCGTTGCATATGTTCCACTATCACAGGTCACTGTTCAATTAACCCTATCTTGTAGGGAGCATTTGCCTAAACACTTGGTGTCTAAAAAACTCCCCCCACCCGCTACCCCTTTGGCTAGGGGCAACCACTCTAGATGCATCACCCATGCGCTCAACTCAGCTTAAAACATACAGTCACTCTTTATTAGCCCAGCACAAAGAGCCCAACCCTAGGGCATCCATCTTACTAATGCAATGTTGTTTCTTTATAATGGGTTATATACTTTTGTGCCCACATGGTGTACTAAACCCACTAATACAGCTCTACACATGTGCTTCCTTCGTACATCATATCTCTTTCTAACTCAAAGGGTACACAGAACATATTGACACTTTTGCATTGAACATAATGTATTGTTGAACATTTTATTGTCGTTCCTGAACCTGTTAATGCTTGACCTAAAATATGGTGCAATTCTCTAGCGACATATTACCTGTACTTACATGCAAACGTTTGAGCACAACCATAAAGTGCAATCACGTAATTTGCACTATAACTTTAAAGTGCAAATAAACAGTAGTGCAAACAAAATCATGATATCCTTAAGTGCACTATTTTTTCAATAAAGTGCAAAAAACAGGAGTGTAAAACAATAGTGTGAACACACATTCATTAAGTGCATAAAATCATAAATGATTAAAAATGAAACTATTTTAAAGTGCTTCAAATTCACTTGCAATATTTGCACAATTCATTGAATATGTAAAGAAATAAGAAAAAAAGAAAAATATAGTGTAATATTGTCATAAAAGGTAATAGCCCATAAGTATATGTACACTCACAAACAGGGAGCAGGTAAAGGCTGCTCAGGCTATAGATGCCCCAAATAAATCAGTTGGATGAATGCTTCACAAGGATTCCACTTAGAGAACAAGCTTAATTCCACAATTCTTTATTTACAGATACCTTAAAATCTAAGAGAGGTTAAACATAAACAATTCACCCAAGGCAGAGTGCTCCAAGCACTATCAGGTTCACTTGCTGCTTCAGAACTCCGGTTCCGGAAGACAGGTTACTGACGTCAGACATAATGTGATGAGGACACTCAACATGACATGTTTTGCCAATACGATCGGTTTATTCAGACCTGCCCTCACACTGCTGGCAACGATATTTAAGTCCATTTTATGAGTGGAACTCACCCAAATGGTCTGAACATAATTTCCTCTGATTAGGTATGTTCAAAACCATTCATTCAAATGCAATTAAAGCACATAAAAACATAAATATGTATAAATAGGGACTCTAGACTATGTTAATGTCCATAAATGAAAGGAGAACATAAAGTTATTGTATTTAAAAATGCCACATATAAAAAGGAATCAAATAATGGAAAATCAATATTAAAATATACTTAGGCACATATATAAGTATAACACCAACTTATATTCATATAAAATATAGCTGCTCAAAATGAATATAAAAATGCATATATTTAAACACCCAAACAGAAAAAAAAATCTGAATAAATGCACATAAAATCAATGTTATGATGACCTGAAACTACGATAAATTAACAATGAAAAATTAAATAAATAAAGTGTTAATAAAATGGAATGGAAAAAGCTGCACACATTCACCTTTAAATGGGGAAAATTAGACCACATCATATACTACAATAAGTAAAAAAATAATACAAATTTAAAAGTCAAATTCTATATTTAACACATTGGGTTCCAGTGTCTAAAGTTTGTGAACCCATTTCATCTCTTCATTTGTTAAAATTGACATTTAATATTACAACATTTTGTGTATTTTTCCCCACATATTCAAAGATAATACCAAAACATATAAAATATAATAATGTTGCAACTTATTGCTTAATTATTGTATATTAATTAAAATATTCATATTCATATTTAAGTCACGGCCACAACATCCTTTTCCAGCTTACATTGTGCTCGCTTCTATCCCATCTTCATTTTATAGACTTCTGTGTCTTTCCCACCCTACCACTGGTTTAAAATCTCCAACTTACTAGTCATTTTGTCCCCCAAGCACAGCAGACCCTCTTCCATTTGGTGTAATCCATCACGGCTTTAGAGATTGTACCTAATGCAAAATCATCAGTCACACACTCCCTTGTTTGTCTCCCATTACCTTTTTACTGTAGCACGTGCCAAAAGTAATAACTCTGAAAATATTACCTTGGAGGTAGTATGCTTCTAGTTTACTACTTATTCTCTGGACACATCCTATCATAGCCTCCATTTTCCTCTGTCTTTGTCATTGGTATCAATATGCACCATGACTTTGCCAACCCCTCAAATAATCCATCCAGTGTGTCGGCAACATGCCAGACCTGAGCACCCTGAAGACTGTAAGACTGTAAACAGGTTAAGATGATCAGAATATATATATATATATATATATATATATATATATATATATAGTTATGCATAAAGACTTAATGAAGCAAAAAGCTGCCGGGTGCTTTAAACCAAGGGTTGGTAATGTAGAAAGATATGTAAAAAGGTGAGCACTTATGTTCTTCAGGAAGATTAAAACTGATACGTTTATTGAAGATTCATTGAAAGGAGATCATCATTTCAGTCCATGAACTGGACTTTCCTCAGGATCAAGAGCATAACAGAATGTACTTGATCCTGACGAAAGTCCAATACATCAGCTGAAACGTTGATCTCCTTTTAATGAATCTTCAATAAACTTATCTGTTTCAATCTTCCTGAAGAACATAGATGCTCACCTTTTTACATATCTTTCTACATTACCAACCCTTGGTTTAAAGCACCCGGCAGCTTTTTGCTTCATTAAGTCTGAGTGCAAGGAACTTTTTAATATATATAGAGGATATTGTGGGATAGTTCCATGTGGGATGTACACAGAGTCATTGATTTATGAACTAAGAATATATGGTTCCATTGTGAGTCGGTGAGTGAAGTTGTTGTGTCTTGTTCCCATGCTCTTTTAAAGTGCAGGGAGTTCAGGTTGGTCGTTGAATGTTCTGAGGCATATATCAGCAAAATTAGTTTTTGGGGGGAATTAAGTTTTAGGCTTATTTTTTCTATGTCCGACAAGAGTGGCTTGTGGTTCCCTTTTGTGGGCGGTGGGAGACGATGTGTGATCCAAGATTTTAACTACATGTAGGAAGTGGGCTATGGCAGGGAGGCTGAATTCAGTCTGAAGGTCTGTAAACCTTTTGAGGTGTGAGCCTTGGAGAGTGTGGACACCATGCCTGCGCTAGATTTGGTAGTTGATGTCAGGGATAATTAATGGCAAGGAGTTTATTGATAGAGCAGGTGATATCTTATCTGTCATTCACATTTTGTAGTGGTAGTTATCACAGATGTGTAGTGTGAGCTTCATCGTTGGTAGTGTATGTTGTGGTTTTGCCCTTTGTTCCTTGGGCATCCATGCCAGTACAGTCAGGGGATCTTTCCCATGTAGTTGGCTTCTATTGTTGTCCAGGCTAGTGGGTGTGGGTGGCGAAATGAGGACAATAGGGGGCTCTGTGTGTTGCTCAATAGTATCGCCTTTTGTCTGGCATCCCCATTCCGCCATGGGGGAATAGCTTGTTTAATGCTGTTTTTGCTACCCTGGGTTTAATGTTATCCCATGTTAATGAGTTTAGGAGGTTTTGCATATCTGAGAGGTACGTGGTAGGGACTTTAAGCGGGAATGTGCAGAAGAGGTATTGCATTTTTGGTAGCAGTATAATTTTGACCACAGCAATTCTCCCCATCCAGGAGATAAGTTTCCCTCTCCACCCCTGGGTAATGTTTTTAAGTTCACTTAGTAATTTTGAATAGTTTGCTTTGTGTAAGGTGTTCGTGGTGGGTGTGAAGTTGACCCCTAGATTTGATATGATTGCGTCTCCAGTCGTAGGTAAAGTTTCGCCTAAGGGTTGTCATGTCCTGTTTGGAGATGTTGCCCAGTTCTAGTGTCTTCACAATGTTGAGTTTATAGTATGAGCATTTACTGTATTTGACGAGAATATCATGAACGTTTGGTAAAGATATATGTGGTTGTTCGAGAGTTAAGAGGATGTCGTCTGCAAATAGAGATAGTTTATATTCACGTCCCTGGAGTTTTATGCCGTTAATGTTTGGGTTGTCACGGATCCTCTGTGTAAGTGGTTCCAGGGATAGAATGTAGAGCAGCGGGGAGAGCGGGCATTTCTGTCTAGATCTGTTGGATATGGTAAAATGGCAGGATATGAAGCCTCCGTTTACCACTTTAGTGGTAGGAGTAGAGTATAGGGCAGTAATGAGGGAGGAGAATTAGGGTGGAAAGTCGAATTTCTTAAGGACCGCGAGGAAAAAGGGCCAATGTAGTCTGTCAAAGGCTTTTTCTGTGCCCAGAGACAGCAGGACACGGGGGCCCCTCCTCCCTGCATCCCATACAGGAGGTCTAAAACATTTCTTGTGCCATCTGCGCCCTGCCTGCCCCCCACAAATCCCACCTGGTCTTCATGGATCAGTGAGGGGATAATTGGAGCCAGTCTGTTTGAGAATATTTTTGCTATTAATTTGATGTCTGTGTTAAACAGGGATATTGGCCTTAAATTTTGACTTCTGTTTGCAGTTTTTCCAGGTTTTGTGAGGGTGGCAACACGTGCCATTAACATGTCAGGGGGCATTGTGCCTGTGGTCAGTATGTGATTGAATGGCTTCGTGAGATGGGGTGCTAGAAGAGGTGTGAAATGTAGGTAGTATGAGTTTGTGAAACCGTCTGGTCCCGGGGATGGTGGATGGTGTCCAGTATTTCTTGAGTGGTTTTATGTGAGGGCATCAGGGTGGGTAGTGTCGTTGCTTCCAAGAAATCTGCGATCTCTTGGTGAGATGGTTGGTGTAGTGTGTCGTCATCACGTAGGTTGTAAAGGGAATTGTAATATGCCGCCATTTCGTTGTTTATTTCCTGGGTAGTTTCTTGCCTGTGTTCATGAGCAGATATGGGATTTTGGATTTGGCTTGTTTGTGGCATAGTTACGCCGCAAGAGTTTTTCCCACTTTATTGCCCTGCAAGTACATTTTTAATTTCAGTTTAGTTAATATGTGTGTGGTTTTGTTTAGGGTTAATTTGTTGATGCTGTTCATTGTCTCAGCAATGGTTTTAGCGTGTGTCTCAGAGGGTTGTAGGAGATGGGTGGTGGTTGCGTCCCTACGTAGTAGGTTTAGATGCTCTTGTTGGGATTTCTGTTTGATATCGGAAGCGCGGTTAATTAGAAGACCCCAAATTACTGATTTGTGGGCTTGCCAGGTGGAAAGGGGGCTCACGTCTTGGGTTTCATTGAGTTGAAAGTACGTTTGCATGTGGTCTATGAGGTGTTGTACGAAGGGGGCATAGTGAAGAAGGGAGTCGTTAAGATGCCAAGGTGGTTTGCCTCCATGTGGATTGGTGTCCCTCAGAGTTAGGGTGATTGGGGCATGGTCGGACCACACTATGTCACCTATTGAACATTGAGTTATATTGGGTAGGAGAAGCCCGGTGGTCAGAATGAGATCTATTCTGGAGTACGTTTTGTGTACCGGTGAATAATGAGTATTCTCTGTCGTTTGGATGAAGAGTTCTTCAGGTGTCATATAGCCCGTGCTTTGTAAGTGCTTTGCAGTTGGTTTTTAATTTAGTGTGCCTATCTGAGGTGACCGGGATAATTGTGTCTGCTGTAGAGTTTAGGGTGTGGTTGAAATCCCCGCAGATGATCATTTAACTGTCAGTATTGGTGGGTATTTTTGCTAGGAGTTTCTGTAGGAAGTTCCATTGCTGTTTTGGGGCCGTATAAGCCTGTTCTAGATAATTTACTGCAAACCAATTAGTTTGAATGACTATCTGTTCCTGTCCAAATTAAAGATAATAAAGTTGCGTGCACGCAGAAGTAAATTCACACTGAGACACAAGGTTCAGGGTAATGAAAGAACTTCAGAGAAGTTTAATGGCTTCTGACAGAAAATGGGTGCGCAGACCCTTATAAAGGCATTATTACATCATTGAAGAAAATCAAGATATAGACAAATAGACATTGTTAATTGGCTTAGGTGCTAAGATGTTAGTAAAATGCCCTCCCCATTCTTAGGTCACTATCTACGTAATGCTTTTCTCCCCCAGGTTTTAGCGCCATTTTGCTAACATGAGGAGCTTACTCGACGGGAGGGGCCTTTTGGCAGCTATCCATTTAGAGCGTAACTGGCACTTGTTACTTTCTCAAGGCTAGGTTTCAAGGATTTTAGTAAATACACATTTTATCAAAGCTATTTCTTGCTGACATGCAAATTCTATGTTCTATAGACAAAGCTTCCTTGTAAAACTATGGGGGCCTCTTAGAGGTATAGCAAGAGGATTTAAAGGGGCCTTACAGATTTATAGAGGCCTAATAATTCTACAACAGTCCCCCCTAAAATGTTATTTGCTAAAAGACAAAACTTTATTTGTTAGTATCAGAAGAAGTATTAGCCCAAAGACACAGAAACCCCATGACCGCTGACTTAGTGTTAATGCAAAGTGCAAGTCTATCCCTCTCTTGACCCTAACAGGCTACAGCACATCCGTCAGTACGGTTCAGGAACACTCTTCACTCCGCTGGTAACCCATAGTGGCTTATCCACTACTTCTCCGTACGGCAGTCTACCCATAAAGACGGACGCTGTCCCTGTACTGTCCCTTCCTAGACTTTCTGCACTTCATCAGTATAAGGGAGAGTTTGTAGCGGAATACAGGGTGAGATGAGGTCTTGATCATCGATTGTCAGATGAGTGAAGGTTGGTGTTGCTTGGTCTACAGTTTTCTGCAGGAATTTCCTTAGGCATGGGAGGACACAACAAATGAGAAGAGCGAGAATAAAAAGAAAAATTAGTAAGGCAATACCAATCTGGACTAAAGCTCTCTGCCAACCAGTCATCCAACCAAACCATTTTTCCCAGGGATCAGTAACTCCAGAGTTTCTCTTTAACTCTTCTGAGAGTCTATTTAATTTAGCTATGGCTAGAGTGACTTTACCATTAGGACCTGTGTTTTCTGGAATGTAAGTGCAACAAGTCATAGTGTCGGGAAGTATTTTACAGACTCCCACTTTTTCGGCTAAGATCATGTCTAAGGCCAGTCTGTTCTGGAAGGTCATTTGGGTTGTGGCCTGTAATTGCTCGGCCAAGCCCTGGAGGGCATCCCTGGTGTAGTTCACGAAGCGCTGTTGGTTGTAATAGATATAATTAATCCAATTAAGGTTTTTGTTGGCAGTGACTATGGTAAAAAGTGATTCAAAACCTGCAGCTACTTCATCTCTAGCTTTAAATTCATTAGGCACCCCCCTAGGCACCCCAATGGCATCTATGTAAATGTGGGGGTCAAAACTGCCTTTTACTGGGGTTTCGCACCTTACTCTGGCTGATGTATGTGGAGGGTCGTATGTGTCATGATGATTATCAGAAATAATATGAATGGGCATGATAACTTTGGCCAGGGTACACTCACCCTACCACTCAGTTTCCAGCCTAGATCTTAACTGTAGATCCCCACATAACCAGTAAATATCCCCCAATGACCTGGTATGGTGTTGCGTATAGGAACAGTTCTGTAAGTGGCGCAATAACCTTTAGAAAAATTACCCATGAATTTACCAATCCCGTCATACATGGCATAACAAGTGTAATTACCTCTATAGACTGTGATTCCATCTGGTGGCTTAACATTTTCAACTAAGAGAGGGTATTCTGCCGTCCATGCCATGCAGAGGGACCTATTAAAGTCATATTGGTAGGCAAAAAGGCTTAAGAAGCAATCTTCTATCTCTAAAGGGAGAGTTAGGGGGACGGTGCCAAGGTGGGGTCGGGCACCGCCACATACATAACATGCTGTTTTATTATGTTTGTTAGCATTATACCTCATCCATTCTAACCACAAATTAATGTCATTGAATCCAGTTTCAGCGGCCATGGTATCTTCAAAAGTGGGGTTAGCGATGGCCATCATATCTTTAAAGGACTGGATATGTGGTTTTAGCGGATTTGGGACCATATGATCAGCCCCTTGCCACTCTGGAGAGTGGGACATATCTCTGAGGTAGAAATTACCTAATTTGTTGTAGGAACCTTTCTTCCAATACATTCCCATTACATATCGGTCTGCATCCTCGGGGCCAGGATGTTCAATATTTAACATTAATTTCATAGGGGTACTTCCTCCAGGCTTTCTTAAAGTCATTCTTTGAAGGAGGGATCTACCCTGATTGTCTATCTTAGATAAAGCACTTTTGGGTTTATAACCCCAGGCAGGCCCAGTATTCCATCCCGCAGCCCCCCAGTAGTTACAGTCATAACCCCATTGTTCATCTACTACACAAACGTAAGGGTCTTTTGCTTGTGGGATATCTTTATAAATGGCTTGAATCTGTGACTTAGGGAATGGGCACTCTACAATATCACAGTAATCAAAAGTGAATGTAGCCACATGGGTACATGATGAATTATACCAGAAAGTGTACCCACTAGCATCTTTGGTGATGGCCACCTGCTGGGCTTTAAGGAGGCCAACTAAGGAGATAATGTACCAGAGGCACATGGTTGCATAGAGTTAGCTTCCTCTGGGGCAGGTGTCTTCTTGCAAGTGGGAAGCGTGGATCCAGTTAGGCCTTCCGGCCAATTTGACAGAGGTAGGGGAGATCAGGAGAACTTGGAACGGTCCGTCAAATCTTGGTTCCAGGGTGTGTTTTCGCACAAATTTCTTGACCAGAACCCAGTCACCGGGGAGCAGACTGTGGTTGCCTGTGTCAGAATCAGGATCTGGAATTGAAGAGAAAACTTGGGCATGGATTTTGTTCAAAGCATTTGCGAGTTCAGTTACATAATCTACTAAAACATCAGTTTGAAGATGTAGTTGTTGGGGAAAATAGCAACCTAGCCTAGGTGCAGTCCCAAATAGAATCTCGTATGGGGACAATGAGGTAGTATTTTTGTACAAGAGCATTCATTAGATCTTTTGATAAATGTGCAGGTCTGTGTGCCCATTGTACGACTGCTGGGTACAAATTCTTAGGGAGGCAGAAATTGAGGTTGTTGGAGTACACTCCATCCTTCAGAACTGCCCCTTTCTGTTTCCACTTCTGTATTTCTTCAGGGGCAACTGTAGCCTGTTGTTCCAGCAGGATTTTCAGGTCAGTTGGAAGAGTCTGCAGAGTAAATATGGGAGTTTCTTCATTTCCGGACACTCTTCTTTCCACTTCCTGTGGTTCTTTTGCAGCTTGTTTTGCAGCCTGATCAGCTAGATGGTTGCCCTTTGCTTCATCTGAGTCCAACTTCCCATGTGCCTTTACCTTCAGAATGGCCACTTCTTCTGGGAGTAGGAGGGCGTCCATCAGCTCCTTGATTGCGGAACCGTGCTTGATTGGTGTACCGGCGGTGGTAAGAAATCCTCTTGTTTTCCAAATTAATCCGAAGTCGTGAGCCACGCCCAGTGCATATCTTGAATCCGTGTAGATATTGGCATGCTTTCCTTCAGAGATCTTGCATGCTGAGGTCAGGGCTTGCAATTCAGCTTCTTGTGCAGACATAGTTGATGGTAAAGATGATGATTTGACAATTTCATCTGTTGTGGTTACGGCATATCCTGTATGGTATCTTCCTTCTTCATCAGCATATCTTGAGCCGTCCACAAACAGGGTGAGATCGGGATCTACCAATGGGTCTTCATGCACAGTTGGTAGATGTGTTGTTTCCATTTTCATCTGTTCAAAACAGTCATGAGGTGTATCTGGGTCGTATTCATTCACTATGGTTAAATCTTGGAACTTATTTTCCAGGAAATGACGTGGCCATGCTTTTAGGTGGTCAGTTGTTGGATATTTGACAACACCATTTTCCTGTAGCTGTGATTCGTCCATAGTGGCCCATGCTTTTGCCATAGGCCCAAGATCATTCCATGATATTGTTTTCAACTTGGTCACAGGGACATGTGGAATGGCAGTGTCCCAATGACTGTACAAATGCTTGAGTTCCGGAGGTAGATGAATCAAGACCATACTGTTGCCTTCAGAATCACAGTAGAAGTCTTGTGCAGTGAGTTTTACTTCGACCAGATGATAGAGTTCATCTTCATAGCAGGGTTCAGGAGTGATGTTTGATCTGTACCACATGGTACAGAAGGCATATCCTGCTCCGTCATGAAGGAGTGCTTGTCCATCATGAAAGGATAGGTTGGGATGCATTTCCTTCTTGATGGTGCCAGTGAGAAGAAAAACATAAGTTTCGTCCATGATGAATCCGTAGTATACACCCCCCTCAGGGAGTGGCAGAAGAGTGGACGGATTGAGAACTTGACATCTTTGGAGGGTAATGTTGTCAGGCAACAAAAGATGACATTGAAGGCGAAGATGCCTAGCAGGAGTAACATGCTTAAGTTGGACCTGGTTGACTATGGCAGAAATGTCATGAGGGGCCAAGACAACCAGGGGGTGGCCAAGGACAAGATCTCCAGTTCTTTCAATGAGCTCTCTGGCAGCAAAGACGGCCCGAAGGCAAGAGGGACGTCCTCTGGCCACAATATCCAGTTGGCAGGAGAAAAATCCAATAGGCCTTTGGCGGCCTCCAGGACCATGGGCCTGAGTGAGTACTCCTGTTGCATGGCCTTGTCTTTCAGAAACAAACAATTTGAAGGGTTTGGTATAGTCTGGTAGGCCAAGAGCAGGAGCAGAAGCAATAGCACGTTTGAGAGAACAGAAGTTGTCAAGGGCTTCTGTGGACAAGCAAAATGGGTCTGACTTGAGGGCATCATAAAGAGGTTGCATAAGGAGCGAGGCTTCTGGGATCCATGCTCGGCAATAGGAAATGAGGCCTAGGAAGGCGTGTAGTGACTTCGAGGTCCTTGGAGGTGGAATGTCCAGTACCGCTCTAACTCGGTCACGGGTAAGATGTCTGGTTCCCTGAGACAGACAATGGCCAAGGAAGATAACAGTAGGTTGGCAGAATTGCAGCTTGAGACGTGAAGCTTTACATCCTTGTTCTGCTAGGTAGCAAAGAATATTAAGTGAGCATTGTTCTGTTGTGGGTATATCATCTCCACAAAGCAGCAAATCATCCACATATTGAAACAGGACGACCTCAGGGTGGTCAGATTGCCATGGATCAAGGATAGAGCACATGGCCTTCGCAAATTGACTTGGTGAATTTTGTGCCCCTTGGGGCATGACAGTCCATGTGTACTGTTGTTTGTCATGTGTGAAAGCAAACAGATATTGGCAAGTTGGATCCAGGGGAACACTGAAGAAGGCATTGGCTAGATCAATGACAGTGAAGTACTTGGCAGAGGGTGGAACGCCGGAAAGGAGAGTGTGTGGGTTGGGCACTATTGGAGTGTCCAAAACTGTGGCTTTTACCGCTCTGAGGTCTTGGACCAATCTGTACTTTTCTGGTTCGCCTTTTGGAGTCTTTTTCTTTACTGGAAATAATGGAGTATTGCATGGTGATTCACATTTGACAAGAGCACCCTTCTCCAGGAGTGCTTGAATTTGAATTGTAATGGCTGCAGCTTGAGCTGGTTTCAAAGGATACTGTGATTTTCGTGGCAATTTTACGCCTGGGATGAGCTTTACCACCACAGGCGGGACCTTTAGATGGCCTATGTCCTCTGGGCCTGTGGACCACAGCTTCTTGGGAACATCAGTCTTTAGTGAATCAGGGAAATTAGTCCTTAGGTCTTTTGCATCCCCATGAGGCTCTTCTAGATGTAGCATCAGGGGTAAGGAGCACAAAGCTGAGGTGTCTGAGACAGATAGAGGGGTGGATAGTTCCACTTGTCCATCTGGAGTAAAGGTGATGGATGCCTGCAGGCGTGAAAGAACATCAGCTCCTAACAGGTTAATGGGGCATGTGGAAGATACCACAAAGCGAGCAAGCAAGTTGTGGCAGTTACCAACCCGCAGTGGGGTGGACAGGGGACTTTGCCTTGGAAGGCCGTCCACCCCAACACAGGAGACATCAATATTGGAAAGAAATGAGGTATCGGGCAGGTCTTGTTCTCTCAGAACACTTCGGGCTGCACCTGTGTCAACTAGGAAAGTGGTGGGCTGGCCCTCAATGGGTAAAATTACAGTAGCTAGAGGCCCCCCCTGTTCCCCTGAAGACACTGCCATGGCAGGGGCATTAAGCATCAGCGGGTTTGCTCTCCTCAGTATGGGCTGTGTTACTGACTCAAACCCCTTTCTATGTCATTAGCCATAGCTTTTTGCAGTCTGAACATGTCTATCATTATAAATAATGGTTAATAGTAAGTTAAGTAAAGTTCCTATATGTCTTTGGATAAAACATTAACTATTGCGGTACTATCATTTATATCAATTAGACTATAACAATTATACCACCCTGTAACTAAAATGAATAACCAGTAGTGGCTGGGTTAATAAAACATGTCACAAACCCTTCTAATGCTAAACCATCATTTAAAGTAAAGGATGTTACTGTAAACATAAGATCTGTAACTAGCAAGATTCGATTAAGTAAAGATACAATGTTTAAAATAACTTGCATTATTTAGCTATTTCCCTTGTTGCAAGATGAAGCTGGATAATCAGCTGTTATGCTCTTATATTCGTGTCCAACAGATCTCATTTGTAGGTCACACCACAGTTGCAAATTACATTTTAGCAACCTTCTCTTTTTTTATATCACGGACACATTGTTGATACAGGGAAACATTACAACATGTCTCTAAATGAGACGAGCATAATAGGGGTAGGCCTCATGATGGAGGCAGCCATGACAGGGGCGGGGAAGGAAATGACAGCAAGGGAGGAAGTGAGATGACGTCCATGATAGGTGTGGGAAAGGAAGACAGGAGGTGTGGGCATGGTAAGGGCGGAAGTGACGTCACTTTCAACAATACACTATATTATAACTATTAAAATAAGTCAGAGAAGCAACATTCCGTTCTGCAAAATGAAATACTAAACTATGAACAGACCTGGCAGGTTAAATAAGACAGTTGAGAACATTATGCATTTAACAGCCCATACAGCTGTTTCTAGAAACATGTACTTTAAAATAACTTTAAAATAATAAAATGATGCAAAATAAACTCGCGGAATTCAACCAAATTCCCTTATCTTCCTCAAACCATTAATCACTTTCCTCCTCTTATACTGACTTAACAACATCGCATATTCCCTCTACACCTTCCTAAATCCCGTATTCAACACTGAATGCAATCTTGTGAGCTCGTCACTCCCACAATCCTCAGTACCTTATACTCTTATCAGTAGCTTCTGAATAACTCTACAGAACACCGAAGAGACAGACCTAAATCGCAAGCATGTCACCACCCCCCCCGCCCCCCCCCCCCGCGTCTCACAGAAGCGAGGGGAGGGGGGGGTGTTTTAGCAGAGGGGGATTTGAGTGGAACAAGAGAGAGACTGCCTGCCAGCACGAATTTAACCATGTCAACGCTGTACAGTAACAAGACAGAAGGACAATTACATTACAAAGCAAAGAGACACAAAAACACAACATTTCATTTATACCCCCACCCTCTACCAGGGTAATTGCTAACACAAAATACAAAAACCCCACAGCGTTTTAAGATTGGGGTGGGATGGTGACCATGGTCAGCTACATTTCGGTCATTACTGACAGGATGATGGAAGTGGTCACCTCCTGGACAGGGCACTGCTGGGATAACTTCCCAGTAACACAATTATTATGATATACATACAATCTTAAACCTTTGTGATCAATATCTTCCTCAACCTATCCCTTTTGCTGAATAGCTCTTGCTACTCGGTACCAGGCTTCTGCTGTACAAACCAAATCTTGGTCCGACAGCTTCCCTTTCTTCTGTCAGTAACTTACGCCAGCTCTCTGGCTACAATCTGCCGCACAGAGGTACGGTAATTCCACATACTTTAGCAATCTTACTCACTTTCTTAACCATCTCTTCTCCTTCTCTGTCTTCCACTAGATCACATGCTAACCAACCCTTACTGGGTTTATCTAACTTCTGTCCCATCCTCCCTATACAAGGCGTCCCAGATATAGAGAGAGAAAGGAACAGAACGTCTACCGTGCTCGACTGCTACTTTAAGAGCAAGCTCTTTAAGTACGTCTTCCCAAAACGTAGACTAGTCACTGATTCCGCCTACCCGTGGTAGCCGCGGATTGGAGCGTGGCGAGAAGTGTGTGACCAATCACTTCTCTCAACAAAGAGAAAGAGAAATAGGAGGGGAAAGTGTAAATAGTACAGTGAGTAAGATAGAAGTAAACACAGGAATCTGTGTGACAGACAATTAAGACAATAACATTTCAGTGTAAATACAGTGCATGCATCACAGTTCAAATAAGTTCAACAGTTTTATCCCTTGCCTTTACTCGTGTGGCCAAAAGCCACCTCCCTCAACCTCGTAGTGTCCCTGTTGCGGACCCACCCGCAAGTCTCACTACCAGCAGCCACAGGAAACAGCAACAGCTTCCAACCCGAATCCTGTATAGCCTAAAGAATTGGAATCTTACCTGTCTCAGCGCTTGAGACTGGAATTTTACCAAGAAGAAGTGTCTGATGAGGCTAGCTAAGCGGTCAAAATGACACTCTGGGGATCCCCAGGAAGCAGTGAGTCTACTGCCCTCCACAGATCCCCCCTACTCTTTTTCCTTACAGCCACAGCCACGTGGCTCCTAAAAGAGTTAAACAGGCAATAGAGGACCCCCAGGAAAACTTCCACAGGTCCACCCCCCTTTTTCCTTACTACCACAGGCATGTGGTACCTAAAAGGGGTTAAACAGGCACTTACACTCCCCGGGTACTAAGTTAAACACATACCAATACAAACACACCCAGGCAACAGATAGTCAACATGCAGGTAAACTAGGTATCATTAACAATACAAAGACTCTGGGCAAGTTATTACCTGACTTTGATGTCCTCTCGGCAGCAGTCACAGACACTGGGGCAGGTCAATCACAGGGGTAGGAACATACCGGCTAGGTGCTGCAGCAATCTCTACCGTGTATTCAGAGGTGATCAGGCTCTTTTCCTTCCCCCAGGATTCAGCCCCCCCAGCGTCTTCTTGGACAGCTGCCCAGACTGGACATAGCCCAGAGCCCCACGTTGGAGCGCCAATTGTTCTAGATAATTTACTGCAAACCAATTAGTTTGAATGACTATCTGTTCCTGTCCAAATTAAAGATAATAAAGTTGCGTGCACGCAGAAGTAAATTCACACTGAGACACAAGGTTCAGGGTAATGAAAGAACTTCAGAGAAGTTTAATGGCTTCTGACAGAAAATGGGTGCGCAGACCCTTATAAAGGCATTATTACATCATTGAAGAAAATCAAGATATAGACAAATAGACATTGTTAATTGGCTTAGGTGCTAAGATGTTAGTAAAATGCCCTCCCCATTCTTAGGTCACTATCTACGTAATGCTTTTCTCCCCCAGGTTTTAGCGCCATTTTGCTAACATGAGGAGCTTACTCGACGGGAGGGGCCTTTTGGCAGCTATCCATTTAGAGCGTAACTGGCACTTGTTACTTTCTCAAGGCTAGGTTTCAAGGATTTTAGTAAATACACATTTTATCAAAGCTATTTCTTGCTGACATGCAAATTCTATGTTCTATAGACAAAGCTTCCTTGTAAAACTATGGGGGCCTCTTAGAGGTATAGCAAGAGGATTTAAAGGGGCCTTACAGATTTATAGAGGCCTAATAATTCTACAACAAGCCTACCAGTGTGTATTGTACATTGTTGATAATATAATGGAGTATTAAGTACCTCCCTTGGCTATCTCTTTTTTTATGCTAAGGAGCTCCACTGACAGTGAGTTATGTAGGAGAATTGAGACTCCCCTGGACTTAGATGAATTAGTGTTGCATGGTATTGATGTGGGTAATCACGCAGGCCAAATGTCAGAACTCCGTTCATAACAAAGTGTGTCTCTTGTACACAGGCAATGTCCGCTTTGTTGCGTTTGGTGTCATCAAGAAGCATATGTCTTTTGTAGGGGTAAAACCTCTCCTGGAGTGGTTTGTGGGCTCCAGTATGGGTAAACGAGTGGTTGCAGAACTAACATGTGTCTATAAAGCATGTGCTAAGTGGAGGTGATCGTAGACCCTTAGTTGTTGGGGGGTACGACATCTGTGCTGCCTGTGCAATGTGGTGGCATCGTGCATGTAAGGGGAGGAGATATTTTGGGTTGGATGTCTTGGTGCCCTGGTATTGAGCCTCAATACATTGCATGCGCCTTAATCAAACCTGAGTGACATTTGCCACTATGTAACACAAAAGAAAGGGGAATACCAAGTATAAGTGCAGGGTTCTGAGAGAGACTGTCTGCATATGGCCACATCATGGTTTGTAAAAGTTGCTTGCTACATCTGGGGCCTTCCCACTGTGGGGTGGGTAACGGGTGCCATGAAGGGCCAAGGCCTGAACCATTTTTCTGTCAACCAGGACAAGTGGGATAATCATTTCACTGCATGCATTGGTAAGCCTGGGACATGGGATCGAGGTTTTGGTGGAGGTGCCCTGCCACACTCATGTGGGATAGTGTCACGTATTCATCCGCTTATAGAAATGTGGTTAATGACATTTACTGTCCACACAGGAAAAGTTGTGCCGAGCAGCAACCTAATCCACAGAAGGTTTAATGCTGAGCAGTAATTGTGCAAATGAAACCTGGTCTCATGTATTCATCTGCTTATAGAAAAGTGGTTAATGACATTTACTGTCCACACAGGAAAAGTTGTGCCGAGCAGCAACCTAATCCACAGAAGGGTTAATGCTGAGCAGCAATTATGCAAATGAAACCTGGTAACTGACTTTGGGGTCAAAGGCCGGTTACAGCCTATCAGAAAGAAAGGAGGGGTATTTAGGCCCAGTTCTCAGCCTGCTCAGTGCCCTGTCGTGGTTTCCCTTGTGGTTGTCCGAGAGCGCGTTCCTGTTTATAGTTTTCTACCTGGTTTTTTACTTTGGCTTTGTTTATTGACTTCTCTATATTCTGGTATCCTGACTCCTGGCTTTCCTCATCGCTGTGTCCCTTTCTGTGTTCCCTGACCTCGGCTAGTATTTTTGACTATTCTTTGTACGTTAAATCCGGCCATTCTAAGGACCGGTAATACGTTACTTATTTGTCATCCGTGCTGTACAGTTCTACGTGCTGGATCAAACAGTAATCCTGACATTACGACAGGGCCATAGATCCTGTAGAACTGTGTCAGCACATAGCTGCTTGCGAGAGGAAATTAGAGGAGAATGATCACCGCATGGATCAATTCACTCAGGCTTTAAGTACGCTTCTCGCTAGAACGGAGCATCTGCAGCGTCTCCTCCTATAGCACCTCTACCCTGTGTACCTCCACCCACTGTTAATAGGACTCCTTGCATCTCCTTATCACCATCCCTACAGTTTGATGGCAATATCCAGGAATGCAGGGGTTTTCTTAATCAGGTGGGCCTCACCAGGGTCTCACCAGGGTCTCACCAGGGTCATTCCCCATGGACAGAGCAAGAATTGGTTATCTAATGAATCAATTAAAGGGCAAGGCCCTTGCCTGGGCTAATCCGTTGTGGGAGAGTAATCGGAGCATAGCTCATAATTACCAGGAATTCCTTGCCGAATTCAAGCTCACGTTTGAGCCATTGGGTAGAGAGGATGACGCCTCCACTGCCCTAATGCACATCAGACAAGGTAACCGGTCTATCTCGGATTAT
This sequence comes from Pelobates cultripes, assembly GCA_933207985.1. Classification (NCBI taxonomy): domain Eukaryota; kingdom Metazoa; phylum Chordata; class Amphibia; order Anura; family Pelobatidae; genus Pelobates; species Pelobates cultripes. The sequence continues at coordinate 174,820,015 of OW240915.1, read as the reverse complement.
GCTATTGAATTCCGTACCTTAGCTTCCGAGGTAGACTGGACTAACAATGGGTTAATCTCAGCATTCAAAAAGGGTCTCTCAGAGACTATACTAGATGAGATAGCCGCTAAAGAATTACCTAAGAGTCTTAACGAATTTATTACGTTTGTCATGCATATTGATAATAGGTTAAGACTCAGAGAAGTCACCAGAAGCAAGACCAGATGTACGGCTATGTCCCTAGCACCTCAATTCTCTAAACCTGTTTTGTCTAACCTCCCTGTACAGTCCGAACCCGAACCTATGCAGTTGGGGGTCACTAGACTGTCAGAGGCCGAAAAACAGTATAGGAGAAGGGAGGGGTTATGCCTATATTGCGGTAGAAAGGGACATATGATAACTAATTGTCCAGTGCGTCCGGAAAACTTCCGCACCTAAGAACCTTAAGGGGACAGATCTTAGGTGTGATGGAGTTGTCCTCTAACAAAAACAAAAGTAGATTCCTCCTTGAGGTATCTATTTCCCTTGATAACAAGAAGTTTTCTTGCAGTGCCCTAATGGACTCAGGTGCTGCTGGAAATTTTATTGATGTCCAGTTTATTAGGGGTAATGAGATAACGGTCAGGGAGAGACCTACGCCACTAGCTGTAGAGGCTATTGATGGTAGACCACTCACACAACCGCTTATAACCCACGAAACTGTCCCTATTACGATCTCCATTGGGGCCTCCCATAGGGAGGAGATGACGTTTCAGGTTATTACTTCTCCATCATGTCCTATCATATTAGGGTTTCCGTGGCTGAGTAAGCACAATCCCTATATTGACTGGGCTAATGGGGAGATATTAGAATGGGGTAAAGAGTGTATGGGGAGATGTATAAAACCAGTACTAAAGAGATTGGATACTATTGACCTTCCCACTACCACTCCCCAAACTCCTGGAGTTCCCATACAATACCGAGAACTTCAGGAGGTGTTTAACAAGGCTCAATCTGATGTATTGCCTCCCCACAGAGCATATGACTGTGCCATTAACCTGTTTCCAGGCGCTATGCCACCTAAGGGGGCAGTTTATGCCTTATCTCCCCAGGAGAGTAAAATAATGGAGGAATACATCAAAGAATCCTTGAGCAAAGGGCACATAAGAAAGTCATCCTCACCAGCTGGTGCAGGATTCTTTTTTGTTGAGAAAAAGGGTGGTGAGTTACGCCCTTGCATAGACTACAGGGCACTTAATAAAATCACTGTAAAAAATGCATACCCTATCCCACTCATTTCCGAATTGTTCGATAGACTTCAGGGAGCTAAAGTATTTACTAAGCTTGACCTTAGAAGCGCTTACAATTTGGTTAGAATTAAAGAGAATCATGAGTGGAAGATGGCATTTAATACCCGTAGTGGACACTATGAATATCTGGTTGGGTTATGCAACGCCCCGGCCGTATTCCAAGACTTTATAAATGATGTACTCAGGGAATTCATTTACTCATTTGTCTTGGTTTATTTGGACGATATTTTGGTGTATTCCCCTGATCTTCAGACTCACCACTCCCATGTGAAACAGGTTCTGCAGACGTTGTTGAAAAATAAACTTTATTGCAAATTAGAAAAGTGCATATTTGACCAGCCTGAAGTCCACTTTTTGGGTTACAACATCTCTGCATCGGGATTTCAAATGGATCCTAAAAAACTAGAGGCTGTACTACACTGGCCATTACCCTCTGGTTTAAAAGCCATTCAAAGGTTTATTGGTTTTGCCAACTATTACAGAAGATTCATCAAGGGATTTTCTTCTGTAATAGCCCCAATCACAAATATGACTCGCAAAGGGGTTAGTAGCACGGTATGGTCCAAAGAGGCTGTGAATGCTTTTGAGACTCTTAAACAAAGATTTGCCTCTGCGGACATACTAAAACATCCGACACTAGTAAACCTTTTATATTGGAGGTTGATGCATCCGAGACAGGGGTAGGGGCTGTTCTCTCTCAGAGAGAAAGCCAGGGAACACCATTGCATCCTTGTGGCTACTTCTCCAGAAAGATGTCTCCTGCTGAGCGCAACTATGATATTGGCAATAGAGAACTGTTGGCCATTATTCTTGCCCTCAAGGAGTGGCGACATCTTTTGGAGGGTTCCAAGGACCCCCTGTTGATCATAACCGACCACAAAAATCTGGCATATATAGGGGATGCCAAACGTTTGTCTTCCAGACAGGCTAGATGGTCACTATTCCTTTCACGTTTTAACTTTCTCATTACTTATAGACCTGGTTCTAAAAATACCAAGGCTGATGCCTTGTCCAGGCAATTTGATAATGAGTCAGCTCCGGAACAGGTGACATCTCCTATTATTCCACCAGAGTGTATTATTGCTACTACTGTCCTCTCACTGTCTTCTCCACTGCTTGGCACCATACTGGAGGCCCAGCCTCAGGCGCCCAGTGGTAAACTGTGTGATAAACTGTTCGTTCCCCTATGTGAAAGGGTTAATATCATGAAAGTGTTCCATGACAATATAACTGCTGGACACCCGGGCATCAATAAGTCCACTGCCGCGATCACTAGATCATTTTGGTGGGATTCACTCAGGAAAGATGTAAAGGAGTATGTGCAGGCATGTTCTGTGTGTGCAGTTTCTAAGGTGACTCATGCACTTCCTTGTGGCCTGTTGCAGCCTCTTCCTGTTCCTGAGATTCCATGGTCCCACTTATCCATGGACTTTATTGTAGAGCTTCCTAGCTCTGCTGGGTTCACTACTATTCTCATGGTTGTAGACCGATTTTCTAAGATGGCTCACTTCATTCCTCTCAAGAAGTTGCCATCTTCGCAAGATTTGGTCCTAATTTTCATACGTGAAATTGTCCGTTTGCATGGCATCCCCCACAATATTGTGTCTGATAGGGGCTCTCAGTTTGTGTCCAGGTTCTGGAGGGCGTTCAGTAAACAATTGGGGATTGATCTCTCCTTCTCCTCCTCCTACCATCCACAGACCAATGGTACAGCTGAGAGGGCTAACCAGTCATTAGAAGTTTATTTGCATTGTTTTATTAATAGCACACAAGACAATTGGTCCGAACTACTCCCGTGGGCCGAGTTCGCTAGAAACAATGCTGTTCATGACTCCTCTGGGCACAGTCCATTTTTTGTCAATAATGGTAGGCATCCTACGGTTCTCCCTGCGGTATTTTCTGATACTGCCATTCCTGCTCTGGATGAGCGTCTGGCCTCCATTCGGGATACCTGGGTTAAGGTTCAAACTGCTCTAGGGGCTGCTGCTGAACGCTTCAAACATTTTGCTGATAAGCGTAGGAGTGCCAACCCGGTGTACCAAGTGGGGGACCGGGTTTGGTTGTCATCTCGCAACATCAAGCTTAAGGTCCCTAGCATGAAGTTTGCCCCCAGATTCCTTGGTCCCTATAGAGTGCTTTGTAGGATCAATCCAGTGTCTTACTCTCTGGCTCTTCCTGCATCTTTAGGGATTCCCAACACTTTTCATGTGTCCTTACTCAAACCTCTTGTCTGCAATAGATATACTGTTCCTTGTGTTCCTCCCCCTCCGGTGGTGGTGGGTGGTCAGGAAGAGTATGAGAAATCTTCTATCGTGGATTCTAGGTTTTCTCAGGGCACTTTACAGTACTTGGTTGTTTGGAAAGGTTACGGTCCTGCTGATCGTTCTTGTGTTTCGGCTCCTGACCTGCATGCGGGCCGTAAGATCCGCGCTTTTCACGCTAAATTTCCTCTCAAGCCTGGTCCTGTCCGCCCGGTGGGCGTTCTTCAGGTGGGGGGTAATGTCACGTATTCATCCGCTAATAGAAATGTGGTTAATGACATTTACTGTCCATACAGGAAAAGTTGTGCCGAACAGCAACCTAATCCACAGAAGGTTTAATGCTGAGCAGCAATTGTGCAAATGAAACCTGGTCTCATGTTTTCATCCACTTATAGAAAAGTGGTTAATGACATTTACTGTCCACACAGGAAAAGTTGTGCCGAGTAGCAACTTAATCCACAGAAGGGTTAATGCTGAGCAGCAATTATGCAAATGAAACCTGGTAACTGACTTTGGGGTCAAAGGCCGGTTACAGCCTATCAGAAAGAAAGGAGGGGTATTTAGGCCCAGTTCTCAGCCTGCTCAGTGCCCTGTCGTGGTTTCCCTTGTGGTTGTCTGAGAGCGCGTTCCTGTTTATAGTTTTCTACCTGGTTTTTGACTTTGGCTTTGTTTATTGACTTCTCTATATTCTGGTATCCTGACTCCTGGCTTTCCTCATCGCTGTGTCCCTTTCTGTGTTCCCTGACCTCGGCTAGTATTTTTGACTATTCTTTGTACGTTAAATCCGGCCATTCTAAGGACTGGTAATACGTTACTTATTTGTCATCAGTGCTGTACAATTCTACGTGCTGGATCAAACAGTAATCCTGACAGATAGTGGGGGACCCTGGTTTCAGGCAGCATCCATCAGGGGTGTTATACATATGGTAATTACATGTCCGGTCACCTTGTATGCAGTCTAACACATAGAAGCCAAAAATGCAACATTAAAACATTTCCACAGTCAAGGTGTAGTTGGCAAGTAGCCGAGAAACAAGTAGCTGATAAACATTCAGCCTATGGTTTTCAGACATTGTGTGAGGTATACATGTTCCCACTTTCCACATAGTTGAAAATAGAGGGGGGTTCATGGTGGTATTGCTTAGGGCTAAAGGGGACCATCTGTAGGTGACCATGGTGTGTTGTGTGGGCCTCCTCTGCAGTTTAACCCCTTCAGGACGGGTGACGGACGAGGTCCGTCACACAGGGGAGACCCTTAACGACGGGTGACGGACCTCGTCCGTCACGCGGTAAAATTAACCCCGGATCGCCGCTATCGCGGCGATCGCGGGGTTAATGGTGCTCCCGGTATGCCTCTGCATTAGAGGCATACCGGGAGCACCCGGTCAAGCTGCCCAGCACATGTGCTCGCTCTGACCACAAGTCTGAGCGAGCACATGTGCTCTGTATACTCACCTACCGGCTCCCTGCACTTCCGGGTTCTGTGTGAAGTGCAGGGAGCCGGATCAGTGCTGATCCTGCCCCCTGCTGGAAAAAAAAAATAAAGTTTATTTAAAGTCCCCCCCCCCTTACCCATTTTAATAAAAAATTAACCCCTTCCCTGCCAATTGATCACTGACTACAGTGATCAATTGGCAGGGATTACATTTTACTATGATCTGATTTTTTTTTTAACCCCTGAGGGTTAATTCTTTTTTTTTTTAACCCTCAGGGGATAAATTAATTAAATTAATTAATTAAATTATTTTTTAATTATGTATTTAGATAGCTGGGGTGGGTGGAAGTTAGTGGGGAATTGGGGGATCTGGCGTTAGGCTAACTAGGGGTTAACGTTAAAAAAAGTTTTAAAAGAAACTTTAAAAAGTTAAAAATTAAGCTTAAAAAAATGTTTTAATAACATTTAAGTAAAAAAAACAAAAAAAACACACTTTACCTAGTCCAAATAAAAATTAACCCCTTCCCTGCCAGTCGATCACTGCCTACAGCGATCAAATAGAGATCACAGTATTATACTGTGATCTAATTTTTTTTAACCCCTGAGGATTAACTTTTATTTATTTTTTTAACCCTCAGGGGTTCAATTTATTTAATTAATTAATTTAAATATTTTATAACTATATATTTTGCTAGCTGGGGTGGGTGGGAGTTATGGGAAAATGGGGAATTTACTGTTACTGCTGCGTACTGCTAGTTAGGGGTTAACGGTAAAAAAAAAAGCTTAGAAAAATGTTAAATCTGTAAAAAAGTTTTAAGAAAGTTTAGGAAAGTTTAAAAAAAATTTATAAGCAAAACAAAAGTTTAAAAACTAGTTTTTAAAAGTAAAAAAGTTATAAAAAGTAAAAAAATACATTTTAAAAACGCTCATTACCACTACACCTGGAGCAAACTAGAGAAAAAATTATCCCACGCCAAGGTTCAAAATATGCCTTTTGAATTACCCCAGGGTGTATTCTTTAATAAATAGTATGTGTTTGTGGGGAAGTTTCAATAACCAACCGTCTAAACTACTCCAAATTGGAACATGGACACAGCGTAAAACTTCAAAGTTAGAAAAAAACTGAATGGCTGCGTCTCAAATGCGCCCCTTCAACATCCACATATACCTGGCAAAGGTACATACGGGGGTATTGCTGTACTCAGCCGACATAGCTGAGCAACATATGAAGTATTATACAGTCATAGCACACATAAGGTTTGCAAAATATGCTGCGCAAACTCACTTTGTATGTCAAAAAGGCAGAAAAAATGCTTATTACCACTACACTTGGTACAAGCTAGCGGAAAAATGATCCCACGCTAAGGTTCAAAATATGCCTTTTGAAATACCCTGGGATGTCTTCTTTAAGAAATGGTATGGCTTTATGGGGAATTTGGATTATATAGCCTGGTAAAATACTCTAAAATGGGACATAGGCACAGCATAAAAATTCAAAGTTTGAAAAAAACTGGAATGGCTGTGTCCCAAATGTGCCCCTCCGATGTCCACACATACCTGGCAAAGGTACATACGGGGGTATTGCTGTACTCAGCCGACATAGCTGAGCAACATATGAACTATTATACAGTCGTAGCACACATAAGGTTTGCAAAATATACTGTGCAAACTCACTTTGTATGTCAAAAAGGCAGAAAAAACGCTTATTACCACTACATCTGGTACAAGCTAGCGGAAAAATGATCCCACGCTAAGGTTCAAACTATACCTTTTGAAACACCCTGGGGTGTCTACTTTAAGAAATGGTAGGCCTTTGTGGGGTAGTTTGAATTTAAAACCTGCGAAGATGCTTGGAAATTGCACATAGGCCCAGCGTCAAAATTCAAAGTTTGGTAAAAACGGATATGGCTTGGTCTCCTATATGGCACTGTAGCTTCACGAAATAGTGCCAAAGACATTCATATGGGGTGTCATTTTACTCAGAAGACTTAGCTGAGCATAATTTGGGGGGTTTGAACTTAGTGGCACATATGAAATATACAAAACGCCCAGCAAAAATGCAATCCGTATGTAAAAAATGCACAAAATTATTTTTTACCACATACTTTGGCATATATTGGTGAAAAAATGGGGGCATGTTAAGGCACAATATGCACCTTATAAGATACCCTGGAGTGTCTACTTTTACAAATGGTAGGCCTTTGTGGGGTTTTTTTGAACAGTCAAACTGTTATAATACCCCAAATGGAAGCTAAGGCTCATTAAATCCATCTCTCAAAATTCTACTGTGAATACTGTAAAGGACAGGTCTCCTATATGGCACTGTAGCTTCACGAAATAGTGCCAAAGACATTCATATGGGGTGTCATTTTACTCAGAAGACTTAGCTGAGCATAATTTGGGGGGTTTGAACTTAGTGGCACATATGAAATATACAAAACGCCCAGCAAAAATGCAATCCGTATGTAAAAAATGCACAAAATTATTTTTTACCACATACTTTGGCATATATTGGTGAAAAAATGGGGGCATGTTAAGGCACAATATGCACCTTATAAGATACCGTGGAGTGTCTACTTTTACAAATGGTAGGCCTTTGTGGGGGTTTTTTGAACAGCCAAACTGTTATAATACCCCAAAATGGAAGCTAAGGCTCATTAAATCCATCTCTCAAAATTCTACTGTGAATACTGAAAAGGACAGGTATCCTGTATGGCACTGTAACTTCACGAAATAGTGCAAAAGACATACAATGGGGGTGTCATTTTACTCAGCAGATGTAACTGAACACAAAATAAAACTTTGTACAGGAATAGCACACACCAATTTTACAAAATATACACGAGAATTTCTCTGTTATAAGTTTGTGTGCCAAAAACCAAAAAGAACACAATTTTACTCCAATATTTAGCAGAGGTTGGCGGTGAAATGGCTATGTAGAAAGTGTCAAAACAACCTTAGGTAAATAGCCCGTGATGTCTACTTTATATAAATATATACTTTTGTGTGGCAATTTTGTTTTCTTTTATGGCTATTAAGCTTACAAGACAAACATACCAAATTCTAAAATCGCTCCACATTAAAAGTTTATTTTACTCCTTGTGCTTTGTGACCTGTAACTACCAAAAAAAACTTAAAATCCCAGACACATTATATATTCTGTAAATCAGAACAAATAAATAAATTTATTTTTAATTACTTTCCTTAACCTGCACTAATTATGCACACATTATTATTGCAAAAACTGTAAAAAAAAACAATATTTTTCATTTTTTTTGCATTTTTCTGTATTTTTTTTATAATAAGTAAGCATTTATATATATATATGTTATATCAAATTAAAGCCCTTTCTGTCCTTTAAAAACAGTATATAATATGTGTCGGTGCAATAAATGAGAGAGATGCAAATTGCAGTTGAACGCAAACAGCAAGAAAATGCAAAAATTGCTTGTGTCATTAAGCGTAAGTCAAGCTTCTGAAGCTGTGTCCTTAAGGGGTTAAGCTGATTGCCCCTCATTGTATAGGTGGTTTGGTGATGGGGAGACCTAGGCTTAGTCCATTGTTGGGTAATGCTAAGGCAGGTGGGAGGTATGTTTCGCCGTAATGTTGGGAGGCCCTAATTGTAGCACCATGGGCTTGGCAAAGTCGCCTAGTTGCGCTTGCGTGGCATGGTGGTGAGCCAAGGAGCTGGCTGCAAGCATCAGGGTGGTTTCACACATGTTAGTCACAGCCAGGTCACCTTGTGTGTATCCTATTCCTATAAACCAGATAGCTCAACGTTAAATTGTAAATATCTTTATTAATCCCTTTTAGGGAAAATCAACCAAAATAATAGTACCAGTGAAAAAAACGAAACGTGAAAAATAGAAATATACAGTAATAATGGTAAAAACAAAGCAGTCTATCTATTTACAAAATGTTTTACCCTCACAGACTGTGCAAAATTCTTGGCTAATATAGAAAGTAATCTAGCTGAGATACAATGTTGCAGAACAGCTTGAAAGTAGTAACATGTTCTTTAGCCCGCTGTATGCACTGCGAGGTAAGAATTAGGGAAAGTAACAGTGTATCCCCTGGTGTATTGGATAGCATGAGCCCTAAGTGCCTATAGTTGCACATGTAGTGATTAACTTTCTTATACTATCCCCCAAGGGTAAAGAAAAATAATTTTAGATATAGGGCTAAAAGGGGTTTATTTACAACTGCAAGGTCTAGTGATAGAGGAGTACTGGGTAGGAATAAGGCAGTATGGACCTAATTAATAAAAGATCGGAAAAAACTAGCCCAACGTAAAATCCTAAATCCCCAATTAGATACTCCATCAAATTCCAAATAGTAGCTAGGGCAATGCTGCATATAGTATGGGTAAGCGTGATAAGTAAATCCGGCCGGATAGTAACAGAAGAAAAAAAAAACCTTTGAGATACTTTTAGCACCTAAACCCCTATAAAGCAGAAAAATGCTTAAATCAAAGGTCATAGTTAAAAGTTTGTATAGCACACCCTTAGTGTACCGCATGTGGGTTAGGATATTAGGGTAAAGTAAAAGTGAGGTTCCGATCTGTTGCAAAAGGCTAGATGTGCATAAGTTACTGCTAATATGCCATCCCGGTAGCGCAGAACTTCACACTGTCCCTAAAGAACATTAACTCCAATAGCCCCAGCGGATCGGTGGCTGAACTAAGCTTAAAGCTGCACTGACCCTGAACAACTAAGCCCTAGTCATACAAAGACCGTAAAGAGCCCCTCTGCCCAGAGAATAACAGACTTGATACTGCTGGTCGAAGATAGTTATATGAGGTTTTTCTTTTCTGTTTTATTTTATTAGGGTTATGCCCTTTTTTGGAGAGTCTTCTTTTGAAGTGACTTTTTTCCTTCTAGTAAGTATTTTTTTTTTAAATTAATTTTACAAGTCTAATAGAAAACTATGAAAATAGAACTCACAACACTAAGTACAACATTTAACAACTTTGTGAGCTGCATTTTCCATGAAGCTCAGCCAGCCTTAGGTTTGCTTTCACTGGAAAAACTCAGAAGTATTTTTATTTTTTTTTCACATACGTACTCTTATTGGAATTTTTCAAAAAGAGAGACATTATGCATTCAGCTGCATATCTTATTTTATATATTGCATACTGCTTTTTTCAATGTGTTTTGGGAAGTCTTCATCTTTTCCATTGCTTGATGGTTTAAAAATATGGATCATATTATTGAATAAACTAAGATTAGTGTGCATTTGACAACATTATTTGTTTTTTCTCAACCTGCCTTGTGATTGCTAAATGTGAATATATAAACACTTAACATCTGTCATTATATATAGCAGCAAACTTTTTAGTCATAGGATAAATTGCAAATATATCTACAAATATCTTGTTATTAATACACGTTGGTTTGTTCTAGACTTTTATATGTTTACATTATATTGTAAAAATGCGAACCTCAGTTATATTTACAGTTGTCTTGTGTTTAAGTTACTGAATGTATTGTATCAAAATGTAATTTTAAGAATTAGTTATTTCTTGCAATCTTTGGAACATGATGCTGATATTTAGGTAAAGTTAAAGTTATGATATCAACACTGCTTGATTAGACTCTAATTATGAGTGGGTTTTTTGATTTAAACTCTACAGTACTCTTTCCTACAGTGCTGTTAAAAGAAAATAGGTGTAAATATTCAAGTTGCATTCTCCTCGATTAGACTGTAATTAGTAAAGGGATCTTGGCTATGTGCTCTCCATGATCTACCCCAGACTGTGCTGTGATTAGTTGCAGACATGTGGCCATTAATTTGTGGAGTGAAAAGTGAATACCTGTTTAAATCTTCATATGTGTTAGTAATGGTTTGTACAAAGTAACTATATTTGCCTGCTATTTAGAAACCAGTATCCCTATGGAGTAGAATTCTATTGCAAGTGAAAGGAATAGCTATTTAAGCAGTGTATTACAGCAACGTAAAAGCTTCCAACATAAATGTCTGGAGCATTACACAGATAACTACAGTTTTCATAATTTATTTATAATATATAATAAGGGAAAATCTGTCTGTATTATAAGGATTAAAACAGATACAGTAATTGGTAAAATTATTTCACAATATGTCTAAGACTACTTGAAGAATAGTTTATAGATTTTTGAGTTGTATAAAATGTTTTACAGAAATAACATGCATAATATGTAACTGAAATATTTTTTTGTTTTTCTTATTTATATTTGAAATATGTGCAGAAATTAATAGTTGAATTGTATAGAGATTTTTGTCCATTGATTTTAAATAAGTTATGGTAATGAAACATGAATATGCTCATTATGATATGTTCATACACAAATGGATATACGCTATCAAAATATCAGTATTAGTGAAATATTTCAAGTTGGAGAGGAATATATAAAGCCTCTGAAAATGAAATCCATTAATTTATGAGTCATCTAGCCAACTTGCCTGGAAACTATGGATTATATTTTTTTTTATATAATTTATGTATATATATATATATATATATATATATATATATATATATATATATTATTTTAACAGTGTTTTTCGTAATCTGGTGTATTTATTGTTTAAGAGATATTTAATGATGTTGACATCTACTGTGACTTATTGTTATGGCTAAAGAACTATGATTTCTAAACTGATAATACTAAGGACTGAAAATGAAGATTAAAGAGAAAAATAGTAGATATAACAGTGTGTTGGAAAAAAATTAAATCTTCAAGCAAAACTTCAACAGAAAACTTTAACAATTGTTTTGCATTTTTTCTTTTAAATATACAAACTCCCCCCTAAAATGCATGAGAAAGAGAGTGTTGGTATGGTAATAATGATGGGGACCACTAGCCAGCAAGGTTAGTTTGTTAGCAGTTAGTTATTAAGTGTCAGAGGGATTCAACACCCTTTGACTTTATTAGGTAATTACAACTGTAGGAATATGACTCCTTCTGGTCCTATTAGTTAATTAGTGTTATATTGTAACCACGTTATGACAAATGTTATGTATGTAAATCAATGACTTTTATATTTTGTGAACTGTCTCTTTTTAATATGTTAACCATGTGAGTAATCTATTTAACAGGTTCATTAAGATTTTCATGTTTGAAGATTCCTCCATCCTTTTTGCACCCCCTCAGGGTGACATTGGAGGGGGCAAAGCACCGAGGGAGATTGGTGCTTGAATCGAGTAAGCACAGTAAGTGGTTTATTAATACTTACACTGCTTAGGGAGAGAGAGGCACGAGGGAGGAAAGGGCCAGTAGGAAGTATAGGGCCATACACCACAGGGCCATAATCTTGGGGCAAAAGGCGAGCAATCAGGCCCCTCCAGAACCCAGTGGCGAGGTTACTTTCGCCACAGTGCGTGAACTACCATTAAATGTAAAAAGTAGGATACATGTAATCACAACAGTCTAACAAAAGTACAGAAAATAAAGAAAAAGAAGTGACAAGGATATGAGAATCTCTGAGAAGTCCACTTTGTAGAAATAATTTATATTAAAAAAAAATAGATATCTATATGGAAAGGTAATAAAGTGGAAAGCTTGTGGTAACAACAAAGTGAAATCAGTGTAGATATAGAAAAAAATAAAATAGAAAAAAGCTTCTTCATCCTTACATGTTACATAAATGACAAAATAACATATTAGTATAGTATGATACTTTAAAGGAAGATAAGAGATAAAGATAGATCCATTTAATTTCTTTATAAATAGACTCATGGGGGCGTGGCTGGCAGCCGAGCAAGATGGCCGCTTAAGGAATTGCTCCGGCACTTGGGCTCCACTTCAACCAAATGATCTTCGCAGAACCTCTCCAATAGACCCCAAATAAAGATGTCTCAGCACAAGACGAAGAAGGGCGCATCCAGAGCTGAAAAGCTCAATTTATTTCGACCAGAAATCATCCTCCGCGTTTGAGGCCGTGCGGGCTATGGGGCAATATGGCGCAGAGGATTCAGATGCCAGCAATCCCACACCAACAATGGATGACTTCATAGACTTCAAAACCCTAACAGCCTAACAAAGGAATATTTTGAACAGGCCCTAGAAACCATGTCTACGAGACTGATCCAATTGTGGCAATCTACAGCGGAACAAATCCTGGACTTGAATGTCAGAACATCACACATGAAAACAAAATGCAAATAATTTGCCTCTGCCCACAATGTTATGGCAAACATGTGCAAGCACTGGAACACAAGCTGGAGCTCATGGAAGTCCTCATAGTGGACTCAGAGGATAGAGCGTGCAGGAATAACCTCCAGCTATGGAGAGTCCCTGAGTCAGTCCTCCCATGTGACTTCCAAGTCTACATCTGAGGCCTCCTACATGCTTATGCCCCAGGAGTCCCCGCGGACATGCTGTTGGTGGACAGAGTTCACAGAGTACCAAAACCACGATACCTACCAGACTCAACACCGCATGATGTGCTCCTCAGGGCATACTACCTCCACATCAAAGAAATCGTTATGAGATCAAGCCGAAACAAGCCTTGCCCTCATGAAGAATACCCCACAGTGCGGATTCTGGTGGACCTCTCTGCAGCGACTCTATGAAGCAGAAAAACATTCCAACCCATCACTAAAGTACTGAGAGAGCAGGGGATCCGATACCACTGGGTATATCCCACTAAGATGCTAACGACCAAAGACGGCAACACCAAAATAATCGGCACCCCGGAAGAAGGTCTGCTGCTACTTGCCGAATGAGGATTGCGCACCAAGCAAGGACCAGGTCTACCCACCTCGCCACACAAAATGCTCCGTGAGCGGGAGACAGCCGCCACATGAACTATGACTGAGAGCTGCATCAAACCTAGGCCGCAAGTATAACCCATGCAATATATGACTATCTTAAGCCGACTGTTTACTTGTAACTTACCAGCAAAATCATGATGTTCTATTATGTTTAACACGAGACGAGACCAGAGTGGGTAAACTGGAACAGCGCTGCCAACTTCAGACTCGATACCCCAATTAAATTGCTCTGTCTATCTGTAGCAAAAGAGTGCCATTTCTAGAGTGTAGATGAACTAAAAAGTAAATATCTTTATTAATCCCTTTTAGGGAAAATCAACCAAAATAATGGTACCAGTGAAAAAAACGAAACGTGAAAAATAGATATATACAGTAATAATGGTAAAAACAAAGCAGTCTATCTATTTACAAAATGTTTTACCCTCAGACTGTGCAAAATTCTTGGCTTATATAGAAAGTAGTCTAGCTGAGATACAATGTTGCAGAACAGCTTGAAAGTAGTAGCACGTTCTTTGTCCCGCTGTATGCACTGCGAGGTAAGAATTAGGGAAAGTAACAGTGTATCCCCTGGTGTATTGGATAGAATGAGCCCAAAGTGCCTATAGTTGCACATATAGTGATTTACTTACTTATGCTATCCCCCAAGGGTAAAAAAAAAGAAAAAGAATGTTAGATATAGGGCTAAAAGGGGTTTATTTACAACTGCAAGGTCTAGTGATAGAGGAGTACTGTGTAGGAATAAGGCAGTATAGACCTAACTAATAAAAGGTCGGAAAAAACAAGCCCAACATAAAATCCTAAATCCCCAATTAGATACTCCATCAAATTCCAAATAGTAGCAAGGGCAATGCTGTATATAGTATGGGTAAGCAAAGCTGTGAAACAAAATCATACTTTATGCTCAGGTGCGATTTTATGAGCAATCCATGATTATTAGAAATCTTTCACCAATTTACAGCAGCCGGTCTTAGTAAGAAAGATCACAGGAAACAATGTTTTTCTATTTCCATCAGAGATACAAGTTGAATCATAAAATGTACAACCTAGTTACCAATCTTACATCTACAATGAAAAATGACTGTCAATGTAAAGGGAATACATGGCGTCTAGTTCTTTGTTCTGTGATAGCTAAGTGTAGAGTGCAATTATATCCATTAACACTCCTATTATTCCACAAGGAGTCATGCCAAAACTAAACTAAGGTTGAATAAACTGCATATCTAAGTAGAAAATCTATGGCTATCACTTACTACCTTGGAGTCACAAGGCTGCTCATATGTACCCAGTTCATTGCTTACCTAATAAACTGACATAAATCAAATCACATCGCAAATCACATTCCCACCAAAATAAAGCACACATAATGGTGCTAAAACAATGCGACTTTGTCTGGGGTTGTCTTGGAGGAGGTGGTATCCTGAGAAGTGATAATGGATACAATTGCACTCCATCTTTAGCTTATAACAATTACATACATAAACACATGCTGGTAAACATTAATAAAAACACATATTAATGCTTGGTTGATATTCCATTAGGTCTTACTCAAGAGATAAACTACATGTTACATGTTTTAAAGATAGTGACAAGTTATTTTTTGTTGTGTTTTTTTTTCCTATTTATAAACATTTAACAAAATTATTTATATTAAAAAAATAAATAAATGATTTATCTTAAGTGTCGGTATACTTGTGGGATGTATCACTCTTTAATTGTAAAATACTATACGTATTGAACAGAGAAAAATAAACAAAATGTTAATATAAAATTTAAACTTTGAAACTAAGTAAATACTTGTGAAAATATGTACAAGGTAAGAGAAAGTAACATGAACAGGTGTGCAATAAAAAGAATTTCAGGACATCTGGTTCCACTGCAATATACGCCAAGTGGAGTCCATTAAACCCTCATGGTTTCTAATTTAATGAGAAAGTACTGCATAAATGCTGGCACATTTATTTATAATGTTGGCACCTACAGGACATTCATTTCACTTTGAAATTTGGCAGAACCAATTTCTTGTATAACACAAAAAATGTCATACGTTTTGCAAAGCGTGTACAGATAGATACATTTACCAATAAATGAAATTCCCCGTAATGTCAGGATTGTGAAATATATTTTAATCAAATAAACACTAATGTCTTTTTTGCTGACACAATTAACTAGTACCTAAATATCACACTACCCCATGAATTGTTGTGAATTTGTATGATTTGCAGATTTTACCCTACTATTAAACAAATGGAAAATTAAAACATCCTTGGAAAAACTTGATGAAGAGCGTCCAGCAAACAATGTTTAATTATAATTGTAGCACTTTAAAAAGGGCCCTTTATATTACTTATCCACATTTGGCTGATGTGCTATTTATATGCACTTTTTCGAAATTGAAAATAAGTGCTCCACTCATTTGTTTTTCAAAATTGTTTTAGTTTTAATTTTACAACTTGTATTCACTTTCCATGCCCTACTGTTTTTTCACTATCTCTCCTCTACTTTTGCTTATATCCTCTCACTTTGTCACTCTTCCTGCATCAATTTCTATATTATTATTATTATTATGTTATTTATATAGCGCCATCAAATTCCGCAGCGCTTTACATTGGGTGGACAAACAGACATGTAGTTGTAACCAGTCAAGTTGGACACTCAGGAACAGAGGGGTTGAGGGCCCTGCTCAATGAGCTTACATGCTAGAGGGAGTGGGGTAAAATGACACAAAAGGTAAGGATAGTATTAGACTAGCGACAGTTGCAGAAAAGGGATAAGTCGGGAGCTATTAACAGTTTTAGTGATAGATTTATGAAGAAGTGGGTTTTTAACGATTTTTTGAAGGAGTGGAGACTGGGTGAGCATCTAACAGAGGAGGGAAGCGAGTTCCACAGGAATGGTGCAGCCCTCGAAAAATCTTGAAGACGAGCATCAGAGGTGGGAGTACGGACAGAAGATAGACGTAAGTTTTCAGCAGATCGTAAGGGCCTAGACGGGACATACTTGTGTATAAGGGAGGATAGATAGGTTAATAGCAGCATTATGTAGAGATATGAAAGCAAGAATCAGAATTTTAAATTGAGCTCTATATCTTATAGGAAGCCAATGTAGGGACTGACAGAAGGGTGAGGCGTGAGCGGTGCGGACAGACAGGAAGATGAGCCTCTCCCCCGCATTCATTATGGACTATAACGGCGCAAGTTGGGAGCACGTAAGACCACTGAGAAGCGGATTACAGTAGTCAAGGCGAGAAAGGACAGTGGAATGGACCAACACCTTAGTTGCATCTGGTGTTAAGTAGGGGCGGATGCACGCAATATTTTTGAGATGGAAATGACAGGATTTGGCGATAGACTGAACATGAGACTTGAAGGAGAGGTCGTAGTCAAAGAGAACACCTAGACAGCGAGCCTGCGTGGTGGAGCTGATGGTAGCACCGTTGACTTGGAGGGAGACAGACACAGGAGTAACAACACTTGAAGGAGGAAAGACAAGAATTTCAGTTTTAGTCTAAGGAAGTGGGAAGCCATCCAGTTAGAAATAGCAGAGAGGCAGTCAGAGACACTAACCAAGAGGGACAGGGAGAGATCAGGAGAGGACAGGTAGATTTGCGTGTCACCTGCATAGAAATGATATTGGAAGCCAAAAGGTTATTCACTAAAGTCACTAAAGTCCATTTGACCCTGTACCTAATGGAGCAAAACCTCCCAATGCTGTATGAGACCGTTCGGAATGCAAAATCTGGACATTGTTAATGCTATTTAACAATATTCGAATATTGCAGAGAAGTCTCTGAATGAGCATAAATAGGATCTGGATTTAAGCCATACCATACGGCTGCAATTTGGACAAAAATTACAATTTGAAGAAAATTTTAAAAATCCTATTTGCCCACTGGCAGCACAAATAACACAAAAAACCTCAGTGCTTCAAGAGTTTCCCATGTGGTGGCTGACCAGTACTCGCAAGTCAATAAGGATACAAAAACAAAATTAAATTAATATTACTATAAGCATATATTCTAAGCTCATTGAAATAAAAAAAAATAGTTACTTGGCAGTCATTACTGCACAGTTACTTAAATGGTCCCATCATTATGGAGATGGGGTCTGTACAATAATAGTGGGGATCTGGTTCCCCTGTGTTTCCACCTTTAGGAACTGGGTGGTGGCTATAAGTTTAATAAATGAGGTGCCCAAGACCCTTTCCCCCTTTTCCAATATTCTCATGTGATAGAACCTTTCTAGCAGTTATACCCCCACCCTGGCATTAAGGTGGAGGCGTAAGAGAGATTTATAACCTCTGTTTTAGTAATATGGGGCCATATTGACCATAATATTGACAACCATTTCACTCATTTACAAACATAAACACGCAAAGGCCCAGTGTTGGTGTGATAGAATTATAATTACAGCGTAGATGATGGGTAGCGCAGATGAATATTCACATTAACAGAAACTGCTTTTATTCACTTGTTGAGCCAAATAAATTTTTGCTGTCTCATTCATAGAAGAAAGAGTAGACTACTGAAAAGTTTTCTTGGCACTGCAGGACCCTCTAGTGCCCCTCTCCCTCCCACCCCCCATCCCGGAGTCCAGTGCTGTGATGGGTCAGGCTTTGCCTACGCTCCTCCCCTACTGACGTCAGCGGGCGGGGGAGACCTAATCCACATGTGCAGCAATGACCGCGCATGCGCATTAGACCTCCCCATAGGAAAGCATTACACAATGCTTTCCTATGGGGATTTCGGCGACGCTGGAGGTCCTCACATAGCGTGAGTACGTCCAGCATGGATTTAATACACTTTTCTTTTTTTTTTGAGAGTGAGAATGGAGATAAACTTTATTACTCTGTATCATAAACAGATATAACAAGATTGGAGGAACGAATGATAAATGCAGAGATATACTGCGAATGAATCTAACATTATATATCAATTTAATATAAAAAAAAAATATGTCCACTCCATTGCACCTCTCGTACATGTAATTGGGTCTTTTTTTCACCTCCAGCAGCTTTCCAAAAGGATTCTTGAAATACAGCTTCAAATATAGATATTTAGATAAAAGCCATAAGGGTCTAGGTTACAGTACCAGAGATAACACTAACATGTTTTAACCATCTAAATGGGTCTTTCTCAAAGAGTGCGAAGGCCAACACTTCTGCTGTCAGTGTCAATGTCAATTCTTGATTATTTAATGTCCTTTGTTTCTCTTAAAGAAACACTTTGCAAACCTAAAACAGTTGAACTTGCTGAAATGCTTTGTGTGAAGAGCGAGGCCTCTTTTTTTTTTTTTACAATTTGTATTTTATTGAATTTTCATGAGTAAGACATAACTTTGCCATTTTATATAAGGGTATCCTGAGTAAAACACAACTGTATCATTATATATATATATATACAATGGTGGATAATTTTGAAGCCTCTGATCACCACTATCTTGGGGTATTTAGAAAGGGGCAGTGCTGTAATGCTCTATTGTGGCTGGCAGTCGCAGATAGTCCATCCCGGAGGCCCCTTCGGCTGTCCTGCCTTTACCTGGTTTCCTCTTGCGTTGATCTCTAGGAATATAGGCTGGGCAGGACATTGCTCGGGAGCAGTGGTGTGGAGGTGGACTGTGGCTCAGCGCCAGGATGTAGCCCCCTCTGATGGTCTGGTCAGTCTCTGAGCTTTGTATGTGCCTTTCTCTTTTTCGCCTGCTTGTTGCTGTTTGGCGGGTGTCTCTGTCTGAGGCTGGGGACACACTTCAAGGAGTTTGTACAGCTCCTCTGGGTCATCTGCCGACGTCAGTGTGTAAGCCTTGTCACCAGCTGTCACCTCCAGGGAACCTTCTGCCCCCCAGCGGTATATTATTGAGCGGTCTCGTAGTTTCTTTACCACAGGTGCCAATTTGTGTTTTTCTACCAACACTGGAAGCGGAATGTCGCTATAGATTGCCACTGTACTCCCTCCGTAGGTTATGTTTCCCTGTGTTCTGGAGAACCTCATGATCGCGTTCTTGACTGTCACATCACGTGTCACCGCTATTACGTCTCTGGAGGTTCCCTCTGGCGCCGCTGGGGATTTCCTGACTCTGAAAACCGAGGTGATCAGTGGTGGGGTTGACCCCCCCTTGATTCTCAGTGAGTCTATGAGGGTCTGTGTATATTGTAGTAGATTATCTATGCCTATTGCTTCTGGGATCCCCCTTAGGCATATATTTCTGCGCCTGTGACGCATTTCTAGCGTTGTCACTGTGTGGTGTAACTGCTGCACTTGTAAGGCCAGGCCCTCCATCTGTGCCTTAGTCTCTTGCTTCTGGCTATTCCTGGCTGCCTCTTTTGCCTCTGTAGCCCAGACTTTATTGTGGACCACCCCCACCTCTGTCTGGACCTCCTGTAGGTCCTCCCTCCATACCTTTCTGAGGTCCAGCAGGAGCCTCTTTATGCCCCCTTTTGTGGCTGGGACTGAGTCCTCATCTGACTCAGGTGCGTCGGATTCCCCGTCCGACTGTGGCGTGGGGAGTTCATCCTGCTCATGGGAGTCCTCTGACGTCTCCTGTTCCTTACTTGCCTCCGGCGCCATCTTTGTTTGCAGCCGCGGCATGGTCCTGTCAAAGGAGAGTCATATGTCTTGAAAGCGGGGTGTCTCCGGGTGCTGAGCTTTCTTATTTATACGCCCCATTGTGTCTGCTGGTTGGTGGGTGAAGTGTGGTAGCTGGTAAGCCTGTATTTTTGGCCAAAGGGCTCTTTTTTGTTTTTTGGGCACAGAGCCTCACATAGAGAACACAGAAGTCTCCTCTAGTGGCTGTCTAGTAGACAACCACTAGAAGAGGACTTAACCCTGTAATGTAAATATTGCAGTTTATGAAAACTGCAATAATTACACTTGCAGGGTTAAGGGTAGTGGGAGTTTTCACCTAAGACCACTCCAATAAGCAGAAGTGGTCTGGGTGCCTGGAGTCTCCCTTTAAGAAGAAGTCCAATAAGACATGGCTTGGCTGGGTCATGGCTGTACAGTACTAATATTAAATACCTGACTAAAGCATTGCTGGGTAAGTGGTTGAAGGGCTTGCCAACAGTTGTGAACAAAACCCTGTTTTTAACAAACAACTTGAGTGACACTCAAAACAAAAACCTGTGGCAGTTATGATCCTCATTTAAAATACCCCTTATGTACTGCTGTGGAAAAATTTAAGGGAGATTAGAAACATAGCAGGATATTGATCAGGATTACAATGCATTTGTTGTTCTTTTAAAGATAAAGATGCTTTGTTTATAGATAATGACACTTTATTTGTTTATAGAATTCTGCTGACCGAATTACTTGGAAGGTTTTGCATTTTATTGAATAATAAAGAACATAGATGAACAAAGAAATAAAGATACACTGGATATATATTTGAAAGTTTTAAGGAAAGTGTTACTTGGTAAAATGTTAACTCAGCATTAAAACAAATTCACAAAGGAAGCAATAGAATGTATTATTATTTTAGATTAAAGACAAAACAGGAGCATACTAGACAGTAGATAACATAATAAGGGAATACAATCACACAAAGAAAAATCTAATTAAATATAGAGAGTTGATACTATTATTCACTCAGTTATAGAAACAATAACAGCTCTAACTGATAAATTTCATTATTTTCACAATATAAGATATTAAAAAATCTGTAAATCAAAGACCTAGACTTTATATTAAAATAGCTTTTAGACTTAGTCAGAGAGTTATACCCTCGTGTATGTTAACAAAACTAGCATATTTAATGTTTAATTTACAAGATTGGTGAAATAAAACATTAACATTTGCAAAATTTGCTAAGTTCCATTTTTACTCTTACTTTTTATTATATGTATATAATATATTATAAAGCCCATGTCACTTGTATGTAGTGCTATTTTTTAAATTTTATTTCTTAAACATATTTGAGTAATTGCATATTTATTTTCATAATCTGTTAAAATCGAGGGGGGGCGTGGCCAACCACCAAACAACCGGGCTGCTTAGGAAATTGCTCCGGCACCCGGGCTCTCAAAATCCAACAACATCCTCTCTCAGAGCACTAAAATACCCCTCAAGATACACAATGTTGAACCCCAAAGGGAAGAAAAATGCACAGAAAAACCAAAAACTGAATTTCTTCAACCAAAAAAAGCAAGTACCTCTGACACTGAACACAGTTCAATCCAATATGGCGCCGATGACCAAACAGCGGGAAACATCCCAAACACGGCTCCATCATATGAAGGTCAAGAAAACCTGACTAAAACGCACCTCGATGAAGCGATGAACACCATGGCTGACAAACTTCTAAAAACATGGCAATCCTCCATCGGACAACTCCGTAAGGAGATACAAGAAATTGGCAGTAGAACCGCACACGTGGAAAATAAGCTAAGCGAGTTTGCTACAGCACACAATGACATGGCGGACCATGTGGCAACTCTGGAACAAAAAATAGAAATCGTGGAAGCACGTATGGCTGATGCAGATGATCGTTCACAGAGGAACAACCTCAGGCTGAGAGGAGTTCTGGAGACCATCATGCCGCATGATCTGCAGGCCTACGTTCAAGACCTACTGCGGGCATACGCTCCAGATATACCCACAGATATGCTATTGGTAGATCGGGTGCACAGAGTCCCTAAGCCACTAAACTTACCTGATTCAATACCATGAGACGTCCTCCTGAGAGCAAGCAGAAACCGCATGGACCCTCATGAAAACTACACAACAGTCAAAATACTAGCGGATTTATCCGCGGCGACCCTCAAGCAAAGAAGGTACTTCCAAACAGTGATGGAGGAATTGCGACACGCTGGAATTAGATACCGCTGGGGGTATCCTACCAAGCTGCTAATCACAAGGAATGGCGGCCTGAAAGTGATCCACACACCAGACGAGGGTACCCAGATGCTGAAAGAATGGGGGCTCACAACAAACTCCCCCACGACTCAGGCAAGCCCAACTAGGCGAATGCAAGCGGAATGGTGCCAGATCTCGGCACAAGCCAAGTCCCCATGACTTACCTGATGAACAAGGCAGTCAAAGGCCGCAACCAGGGACACATGAGATAATCCCATATACTACTATTATACTCAAAAGTTTTATTTTTACAATGTTCACTGCTTTGATTAGCATGTCATTTATACAATAGCTCAATTATTCACACTAATTAACATTCACTAATGTGTAAGGTACCCCTTCCATACGGTAGTCAAGGTATACAATCGGAGCCGGAGATGGCCTGTATAATACGTGCACACAAGGAAAGAGGGGACATTGATACGCCAGGGGTAAAACTGATGCATAATGTTAAATCCACTGAATGATGTTTTGCATGTAAAGTGGTTGAATATTAGGGACGCAAACAACTGCGCCAGACAACCTTGCTGAGTACAGACTGATGTGTTAAAGATTTTATTTTCATGTTATGTTTTGCACATACTCACCGCTTTGATCATCATGTTAAGTATACAACAGTTAAATCACTCAAATATGTGGCACATATACCACCTATATAAATATCACCACTGCTCTAAGAGCCATAGAAGTGTGTTAAGCAAAATGGATAAATATGGCGGGCACAAACAACCACGCCAGACGAAAAAAAAAAAAAAAAAGGCTGAAAATAGAGCAATGTATTTACAAGTTTTATGTTCAGGTTATGTTTTGCAGCTGCTTATTGCTTGGATCAGCATGTTAAGTACACAACAACCAAACCACTCACATATGATAGCAAGTTTAAATGCAGCATGTACACTATACACGTAAATATTAAATTACTGCTCTGAGAAACCACAAACCTTAGTAATTACGAGAGCCCATTGGCCACACTGATAGAGACGCTGTCTATGCGTCCATCCCCCATGGCACATTACCAAAGTGACCCACGTTTGGGTCAATTTGTATATACCTTGTCTTTTACTCCTCCTCTTCCCCACCTCCTTTGATCGCCTTACTCCCAGGCATCAGAACACAACCGCACAATTGCTGTCTACGTGGCACATCAAGCCACCCCTGTTAACACCACAGTTCCATATAGTTTCCGTAGAATTGCAAACGAGCAACACCTACCACAAACCCATTAAATGAAAATATATTCACACAATTGCAGGGGGCTGAATACCCCCCATAAAAGACGTATGGCATTAGAGGGAGCCAAACATAACCAAGCGGACATTATATGTCTACAAGAAACCCACTTTGTTAACTCTGGAGTGCCGAGCTTCGGCACACAAAATTACCCCCATCAATACCACGCAGCCCACTCCTCCAAATCGAGAGGAGCCTCCATCCTCCTGCACTCATCTTTAACAGTAGAATTACTACACGTTACAAAGGATAAACAAGGTAGATACATGATGCTTCAATGCCTTATAAAAAACTCACCATATATTATAGTCAAGTTCTATAGCCCAAACATAAACCAACGAAACTTTTTACATAAGATACTCTACATGATCCCATCCCACCAAACTGCCTCAGTCATGTGGTGACCTTAACCACCCTCTCAACCCACACATGCACACTACACTAAACACCACAACACCAAGACATAAAGTAGTAAAAACACAGAGCAGGGCAATAAATAAATTGCTAGGAGAATATGACCTATACGACTCCTGGAGAGCATATCACCCAAATGAGAAATCGTTCTCCTTCTATTCGGAAGTACACAAATCATATTCAAGGATTGACTTCATTTTCCTAGCAGGCCCACTGCTTCCTAGGGTAGCAGGCAGTAAAACAGGGGACATAACATGGTCAGACCATGCCCTGACCATAGTGGAGCTAACTGAGGACTACCAACATAGAGGGAGACCACCGTGGCATCTGAAGGACTCACTACTATGTGATCACATGTTTTCCAAAACACTATCAGAAGTCCTATACTCGTATTTCCAAATTAACGACACCCCAGATGTACACCCGACCACTGTGTGGCAAGCACATAAAGTGGTCATTCAAGGCCTCATTATCAGTCGAGCTTCCTATCTGAAAAAGAAAACACAACAAGAACATCTACATCTGCTGCGCACACTAAGAGACACGACGACAGCGAACATACCAAACCTGACACCACAACTAGCACAGGTATTACAAGACACCACAACACGCATCAACAACATAGCACTCTCCAAAACCACGCATATATTACACAAACTGAAACAGAAAACATACTCACAAGGCAACAAAGCTGGAAAGCACTTAGCGACTCTACTAAGACAAAAACAATCCAGCACCAAAATTCCATACTTACTCACACCTAAAGGCTCCAAAATCCACAACCCACAGGACATCAACGACACCATGGCAACTTATTACCACACACTATACAAGCTCAAAGATAATCCTAGCCTACACCAACGCACACCCCAGGAAATTCAAGATTTCCTCTAATTATCCTCGCTGCAGACACTGACGGAGCGACAAAAAAACAAATTGCAAGACCCAGTTACACCTCAGGAAATACAACAAGCCATACACTCACTCCCCCTCTGTAAATCTCCAGGTCCAGACGGACTCACAAATTCCTATTATAAAACTCTGACCACAGTCCTTACCCCCCACCTGGAGAAAACCTTCAACCCTATCCTCACGACAGGCCAGATACCCCAGGACATGCTCATGGCACATGTAGCTACATTACCAAAACCGGGCAAACCTCCAACAAAATGCCAAAACCAATCTCCCTTCTCAACACAGATATTAAATTACAAA
Organism: Pelobates cultripes; assembly: GCA_933207985.1. Classification (NCBI taxonomy): domain Eukaryota; kingdom Metazoa; phylum Chordata; class Amphibia; order Anura; family Pelobatidae; genus Pelobates; species Pelobates cultripes. The sequence continues at coordinate 174,794,595 of OW240915.1, read as the reverse complement.
CAAAAATGTTTTCCAATAGACTAACGAATATCATTCCAACTCTAATACATGAGGACCAGGTGGGATTTGTTATTGGCAGACAGGAAGCGGACGGGACCCGAAAGGTTTTAGACCTGCTGGAAGGGGGACGAGGGGGGAGGGCCCAGTGCGTGATCAATTTTCTGCATCAATTGATGCAGAAAAAGCTTTTGACAGGCTACACAGGCACTTCCTTCACGCAGTCCTGATCAAATATGGCTTCCCCGATGCCTTCTTAAGGTTGGTGGGAGTGCTGTATTCCAAGCTGACGGCAAAGGTCACAAATGGAGGATTTATCTCCAAACAAGTCAGTATAACTAACGGATAAAGACAGGGCTGCCCACTATCACTCTTCCTTTATATCCTCTCCCTAGAACCACTCACACAACTCATTAGAGACAACCCGAACATGCATGGCATCACAACACAGGGCAAAGAGCATAAACTCACATTATTTGCGGACAATGTCCTATTAACACTGGAGCAACCATATATCTCTACCAAATTTCCACAATATACTCTCCCAATATAGGAGATGCTCCCATTATAAGCTCAATGTTAAAAAAACACAAGCAATGGGCATAAATATCCCAGCAGACGAAATGGGCAGACTACTCACCTCCTTCAAATATGACTGGCACAATGACCATCTTAAATTCTTAGGAATCAATATTACCCCAACCCCAGCAAACCTCTATAAAACAAACTACCAAAAAACACTGACTGAGATAAAAACTTTACTATTGGGATGGAAGGGCAAATAGAATATCCGCAATCAAAGTGATTGTTGTACAAAAACTACAATATCAATTTAGAACATTACCTATAAAAATACCACCAAGATTCCTACAAGAAGCGTAACAAATACTACTAAACTTCATCTGGGACAAACACAAACCTTGAGTAGCAAAAAGCACGCTATATATGCCACGTATGAAAGGGGGGATGGGAGCACCCAATTTAGACAGCTTTTACAGAGCAGCTATTCTAGGCCCCCTATTGGTGGATTGCCACCGAGACCGCCCAACCTAATGGATGGAACTGGAGATGCAACATGCTAATAATATCCCCATCACCATATTGGCATGGCTTCCTCAACATCACAGGCCAACAACGAAAGAGCTGCTCCCAGCCACAGCACTAACTCTGACCATATGGGACAGGTACTGCCACACAATGGGCTGGACAAGCAATATTTCACCTGCCACACCTATAAAAGCACTACATCACATGATTCCAAACTTTAATTATACTTTGTGGCACCGACATGGAGTAACACACTTACATCACCTACTTCAGGGAAATACACTTAGAAGTCTCACAGATCTAACAGCCTCCTACCATCTAACCCGAATGGCTTCCTTCTCTTATCTGCAGCTACACTCATGGTTCAGCAAACAAACCATAACTGGGACTGAAAATGTACAGGGGCAACAGCTGACGGTGGTAGAGAAAATATGCTCACGCCTCTCACCCCCCAAAAACTAATCTCTGAACTCTACCAAACGATGCATACTCAAAATGACCACACAAAACTCTCATTCATTGCAGCATAGGAGAGAGAATTCACATACGCTCTCAACACACAACAATGGAAGGAAATTCTCCTTACACACAACACTCTCTCCAAATGTGCCTCACACATGGAGCTATCTAGAAAAATCTTATACCGTTGGTACCTAGTACCCACACGTATAAATGCAACTTACCCACAGGCCTCTGACATTTGTTTGGAGGTGCCAACAACATAAAGGCACAATGCTCCACATATGGTGGGAATGTCCCTCCCTAACCTCCTACTGGGACAAAATAACTACCATTATACAGGACAGTACACAAACACTTCTACCTCGCAAACTAGAAACATACCTTCTCCAGCTGTTTCCAAAGGGAATACAGGGGAGACAGAAATACTTAAATTAAAGGGGGACCTATTGCTCCCCCCCGGCCCACACCCACCATTCAGGGGGCCTACAGTAAAATAGGAGGGGAGGACCTAATGTCCTCCCACCTGGCCCCCATCCCTAATACCGTGGGAATTAGGGAGTTATCTACTTATTCATTCCTGTCATTACACGGACTGCCTAAGTAACTTACATTTTATATGAATGTATGTTACTTGATTGTTGTAAGTGTTGCAAATGCTTACAGCTGAATTCTGGCTATGTTTGTATACGTTTTATTTAAAATTGTATACAGTGTAACATTCTTCATTCTTCCACTGGGTAAGTATATTAGTTCTTAGGCAATACTGTGCTTCGGGACTTCGGCACTTCGACACTTCAGAACTTCGGCAACTTCGGAACTTCGGCAATTTGACACTTCAGAAATTCGGGAATTTCTGAATTTCGGGACTTCAACCATTTGGCAATTCAGCAATTCATCTATTCGGACATTCGTAAGTACCCAAATGTCCGAATTACCCGAAATTCGTCCGAATTCACATTTGGATCAAAACGAATTGCACATGTCTAATCTTTTCCTCTGTCAACTGACTTAACTGTGATGGGTTTATACTTGTAAATTGAAACATGTTCAAATAAAAAATTACATGTATTGTATCACTTAAGGCAAGTTGTGTAGGGAAGTTCTAAATCTAATTGAAAAGACCAGATAGATGTTATAAAACTTTGTAACAATAAGATGTCCTGATGAATTGGAGCAACATTTTTCAAAGGTTATTAATTTTAGTCATACTATTTCTCTCATTTTATAAATTAATAATAGCCTGATAGGGTATTTTTCCCTATAGCGAAATGATGAGAGTGAAATTACCCAAATATTTTCTAATAGACCAGCTCCAGTCCTGAGCCCACAAAACCATCAAAATACAACAAACTGACCACCTTTTGGCTATCCAAATGACCGAAAATGAGTGGAGGAATGCCTCTATATTGCATAGTGACTAGTTTGTAACGGGAGGTCCTGAAAATTTGAGGGCCTAGATATAATTGCATGCCTGAGGCATCGACATGGCAACCAGAGGCCTTCAGCATGTCCTAGGCAAATAACTCTATTAAAGAGATAATTAACCACTCAATATCCGCACCAACAGCCAGGGGCATCCATGCCATGACCTTGCCTCTCCCTCCGGGGGGGGAGGGCAGCGGGTGTCATGCAAACTAACAAGGCCTTCGAGTGCCCTCTGCAGTGCTGCATACCTGGTGGGGCAGTGCAGGCCAGTAGATCTATGTCTCATGGGGCCAACTTGTTGAACTATACCTCCGGTCTCTTAACTGATTATTATACCCCTTGGTGGGGACTGATGGCAGACCAGGACGCTTGACTATTTTGCATGAAAGCTGATTTTTTTTTTTATTATCATTATTATTTCTTACCTCCACCATGACAAGAGACTGAAAGACATTTCATATTTTGCATCGCTCTGTCAGGAGACTTCACAGTTGTTTTCAGTGATTCCAAATCACCCGTTGTGCGTGCCAAGTAACAACCTAGTGGGGAGTCCAACCCATGTTCACTGGAGTACCTGCTGTGGTCTTCACGCAGGCTTTTAAATTTTAACACTTAGCTGTGTACAAGTACACATACAGGTCTAAGACACATATTTTTAATCCCTTTTAGTAAAAAAAAAAAAAAAATTACTTTTCCTTTAAGACCTGAAACAAGTCTGCATTGTTATCACATGTTTTATTGATGTAACGTCAGTTAATGTTGAATCTTAATGTTTGCTATTTTGCTAGAGCTGCTGTGTTGTTACCACATCCCATAAGCCTAAATTGTCTTGTTATGCACTAACAGATTATCATGTCTTAATCACTAACCATGCTTCAGCACTAATCTGAAACTTTTCAGATGAGTACAATTAGATGATACATTTGTGTCACTTATGAGCATTAAGGCTATGTTTTCCATTGCTCAAAGTGGTTTAATATGTTTATCTCAACCTAGATCAGGGCGGCCAACCTTCGGCACTCCAGGTGTTCTAGACTACATCCCCCATAATGCTCTTACACCCATAATGCTGGCAAAGCATCATGGCAGGTGTAGGCCAAAACATCTGGAGTGCCAAAGGTTGCCTATGCCTGACCTAGATGCATGGCTGTGATGACTTAAGTTACATAGCCCGTACACAAATTCACAACACCTTCAAAATAGTGATACTCTTTTTGCATTTTCTTATATGGTTAAGCTAACTACTTGCATAGTCATACTCGCGTACAGCCAAAGTTAAAATGTAATCTCCTTGGTAACAGACCTCAGCTTTGAGATTTCCTAGTGTGGTATTTTTGATTAACGCATGTGTTAAATGTTTTTATTTGTCTTCTTCTGCTGTCTACTTGAGCATTGTAATGATTTGCTGTAAAGTGCTAGCTTTTTCTGACCTTTTATGTGAAAACACAATAAAAACAATTTTACACAAATATTGTCTAACTTCACCATACATATAATGTTTTATAAATAACACAAATAAGAATTTAAGGGAAAAAAAAAACAACAACTAAATATCATGGATCTCAGACTCTGAGCACCTAGATGCACCTAGATGTTGATTGTGAATGTAATAAATAGTTTTAGTTCAACGTCATCTGTGGACACAATTTAAATGCATGGTTTAGAGAGACTACATACAGTACAAGCAGAACCCTCCCTCATCAGGGAGAGACACTCCAATCAGTATCATACATGAGTTAACATACTGGTGAGATAACATTTGGAGTCAAAATTACTGTATTTTTCACATAACTTAATTAGTATGAAACACATCAAGTTTATCAAGTTCAAACTTTCACACTACTACTGATCCATAAAAAAGTGAGCAACCAATTTTAAGTGATTTTCAATTGTGCTGAAAAAAATTCATACTGTGCTCTTTCTATAAAAATTAGTTGTCTCTGTTTGGGACTTTGGCAATTCGGCACTTTGGGAATTCAGGAATTCGGCACTTTGGGAATTTGAGACTTCGGCAATTCCCTACCCCTAACCCCAACCCTACCACCTCACCCCCAAAGTCCAAAGTCAGGCCAATTGCGACCCGCGTTCCAGTTTAATAAGGCCCCACAGGTGATTTGTAAAAACTATATGTTGTGGCCCCCAGTGAATCCCCGAGCGCTGCTGAGGATGTGAAGCCTCGCGGCGTTCAAAGTTTCAGAGGTTCTGTGGATCTTTGAATGCCGCTGGACTGCATATTCTAAGTCTGCGTTCTCACAATCCCTTGGTCTCGCGGGATCTCATCGACGTCGCAGGACTGCATGTCCTCAGTCTGCGTTCTCGCGATCTCTTGGTCTCGTGGGATCTCGTCGACATCGCAGGATCTCATCAATGTCACCAGATTTGGCGCGTTCCTTCTCTCTGTTGGCACAGAAAGATCTGGGACAGATTCTACAGTGGTAGAGTAGAGAGAGAAGGAATAAAGAGAGAAGGAATAAAGAGAGAAGGAATAAAAAGAGAAGTAATAAAGAGAGAAATAATAAAGATAAAAGGAATAAAGAGAGAAGGAATAAAGAGAGAAGGAATAAAGAGAGAAAAATAACGAGAGAAGGAATAAAGAGAGAAGGAATAAAGAGAAGGAATAAAGAGAAAGAATAAAGAGAGAATAAATAAAGAAAGAATAAAAAGAATGAATAAAGAGAAAGAATAAAGAGCGAAGGAATAAAGAGATAAAGAATTCAGAGAGAAATAATAAAGAGAGATAGAATAAAGAGAGAAAGAATAAAGAGAGAAGGAAAATAGAGAAGGAATAAAGAGAACTAGAATAAAGAGAGAAGGAATAAAGAGAGAAGGAATAAAGCGAAGGGATAAAGAGAGATAGAATGAAGAGAGAAGGAATAAAGAGAGATAGAATAAAGAGAAGGAATAAAGAGAGAAATAATACATTTAATGGTTCAAAGAATGTCAGGCAAAATGGTCAGCCCTCAGGCATGTTCACTTAATCAAATCTGGCCCTCTTTGAAAAAAGTTTGGACATCCCTGCCTTACCCTAACCCTACCCCTAACGCTACCCCTGACCCTGCCCCTAACCCTACCCCTGCCCCTTACCCTAACCCCAAACCCTACCTCTACCCCTTACCCTAACTCTAACCCTACACCTACTTAGGGGTAGGGTTAGAGGAAGGTTGGTATAAGGGTTAGGGGTAGGGTTAGGGTTAAATTCCTGTCATCATTCCCTTGATTTTCATGTCTCTTTACAAGTCTCTTTACAATTTGACAAACTAGCCTGAGACATGAAAGCCGACATCAAAGAACGCACTGCACAACTCAAGACCTAGGCCGAAGAGATCATAGAGGCCCATAACACACTAGCCAAGGCCTACAAAAGTGTTGAGACATGCCTATCTTCCTTGATAGCAAAAGTGGCAGACCACGAAGATTGTGATAGATGCAACAACATCCATCTGCGCATTATTTCTGAAGATGTAAAACCGCAAGAGCTGGACACTTATACCACAGCGCTGTTCCAGGCCTTGGCTCCAAACATATCTATACAAGACCTCCGTCTGGACAGGATCCACTGCCTGCCACGGGCCAAGCACTTACCTCCATCCACACCATGCAAGATTATAATGCAGCTGCACTATTACTCCCCGAAGGCAAACCTCATCATGCAGGCATCCAGAAATCAAGGAGAGCTCCAAACTAAATTTTCACGAGTAAAGTTATTCTTCATCTTCTGATGCCCTCCAGAAAGGCAAGAACTTTTTCACGATAATGTTGACACTGAGGCAAGTGGGCTTTCAATACAAATGGGGCTTCCTGGCACGGCTCTTAGTCAGAAGAAACAGCAGGAACTGTCATATCTTAGCACCAGAAGAAGGAGTCAAGCTACGGATGGAGTGGAACATGAGTGTCACTGCACCAAAACAACTGGAGGACCCTCAACAGAAACAGCGATCACCCACAAAAGTGAGTCACCAAGGAATGGACTCTAGCCTCTACTTTAACAGGAACATATTCCTCATATAGGGAGGCCTACTCAGGCCTGAACACTGACATGTACCCGAACCCAGGCATACATGAGCATAACTGTTATCTTGCAAATAATTTATATGTTGTAAGGGATATGACTGTCATACAACCAGGCACGATTTGCTATAATACTCTTTATAGTACCACATTAATTATCAAAGGCTCTAAGTTCTGAAATGAGGCAATAAAACACACAATATGATAAAACTTAGTAGATATACACCAAACAAATTGGTAGAATATCTTTCTAAAATTTAAAAATAAAGATTGGATATGGCTACCATAACCACTGTTTCCCTAGTATAAAATAACCACCACCAGAGGTTAGACAATCAAAATGAAACACACTAATTGAAATAAATCAATTAAAAATACACAGGATTCAGTGGAAATGAGAATGTATAGAGCACTTCACAGTAAATGAAAGTTAATATTTGCTCTCTTATTCGAATACAAAAGTGTCAGCTGGTCATGTCATCACCACCTATTAAATAAGGAAGGCAGAGTCTATGAGCTGCTGAAAATAATCTAATATAGGTTTCAATAAATTATGAATCCGATATATATATGGCTGAGTAACATAGGTAAAATAAAATAAAATAAAATAGAACCCCTCCAAGGGTTAAAATCTGATGCAGCAGACAGATACTTTTCAAAGTTTATTAGTTAATGACAAAAAATGCTACAATGTAGCTATCAATAAAAGTCCCAAAAAAGAGTAGCAAATAAGACAGCACCAGTACCAGGTTTAACAGACCTCGAGCCCAAAAGATATTGAGATCACTTTCTCGCCGGCCGGACAGAAGTGAATGGGATTTTCCTCGTGCTGTGTGCCGCTGGTTTCTAGCCGTGTGCGTTCCACTGCGGCTCAAGATGCGTGTCAAAGGTGCTCGCTCTCGGGACCGATGTGTGTTAGTTTGCAGATGCCGCCTTACGCGTTTCGTGATTCTCGATCACTTCGTCAGAGGATGGCATCATGGAGTCTGAAATCTTCTTTTTATACTTATTCTGTCTGTCTCCATTAGTATTAAGTAAACCCTTACTACGTTCATATACAATGTTGCAATTCATATCGATAAACGTAACATAAAAAGTTAACACATAATACATTGTTTGTTTTTAAGGGAATATAGCCACACATAAAATCCATAATAGAGAATTTGTAACCATATATAAAGTCTAAAAAAAGGAAATTATAAAAAGGCAATATAAAAGAGGACAATATAAGGAGGGGCAAAAAAGGGAGAATATATAAACAAAAGGGCAAAAAACAAAATTATAAAGAAATTCTGACATATTGGTTATATTAGTTCATGAAATAACAAATATATCGTTCTAGTCCATCTAATATAAATACATTGTAAATCTTATATTTCTCACAAATTTATCATCCAAAAAACAATAATCAAAAAGTTAAAAATTGATACATAGTAAAAAATGATGAATGATAAAAAATAATAAGTTATAAATATATATAGATATAAAAAATTATAGCAGTACAAATAATAACTTATAAATACATCTTTAAATATAATATATTTAAAATTTAATTTATAATTAAAAATTTAATTTATAATTGAAAAATGTAAAACATTTAAAATTAAAAAAATTAAAAATTAAAAAATTAATTAAGATATTTGTTGATTTACAAATTCACTTGCATTGGAGGGGAGGAGACTATGAAAAAGCTCTTGACAAAAGTGAGGCTAAATGGATATTTCAACTTAATAGTTTGGAGCCCTTTGGTCTAAATATTGATTTTGAATTAAATGCTTTTCTTTAATATCTTTTTTTTTTTTTAATCAGAATTTTTAACAGTGTGTATTAACAACAATTGTATTTTATAACTAATAATGTATTAATTTTTTTCCTCTTCTCTCTATCTCTCCAGGTGATTTGTAAATCAACAAATATCTTAATTAATTTTTTAATTTTTAATTTTTTAATTTTTAATTTTTTACATTTTTCAATTATAAATTAAATTTTTAATTATAAATTAAATTTTAAATATATTATATTTAAAGATGTAGTTATAAGTTATTATTTGTACTGCTATAATTTTTTATATCTATATATATTTATAACTTATTATTTTTTATCATTCATCATTTTTTACTATGTATCAATTTTTAACTTTTTGATTATTGTTTTTTGGATGATAAATTTGTGAGAAATATAAGATTTACAATGTATTTATATTAGATGGACTAGAACGATATATTTGTTATTTCATGAACTAATATAACCAATATGTCAGAATTTCTTTATAATTTTGTTTTTTGCCCTTTTGTTTATATATTCTCCCTTTTTTGCCCCTCCTTATATTGTCCTCTTTTATATTGCCTTTTTATAATTTCCTTTTTTTAGACTTTATATATGGTTACAAATTCTCTATCATGGATTTTATGTGTGGCTATATTCCCTTAAAAACAAACAATGTATTATGTGTTAACTTTTTATGTTACGTTTATTGATATGAATTGCAACATTGTATATGAATGTAGTAAGGGTTTACTTAATACTAATGGAGACAGACAGAATAAGTATAAAAAGAAGATTGCAGACTCCATGATGCCATCCTCTGACGAAGTGATCGAGAATCACGAAACGCGTAAGGCGGCATCTGCAAACTAACACACATCGGTCCCGAGAGCGAGCACCTTTGACACGCATCTTGAGCCGCAGTGGAACGCACGCGGCTAGAAACCAGCGGTACACAGCACGAGGAAAATCCCATTCACTTCTGTCCGGCCGGCGAGAAAGTGATCTCAATATCTTTTGGGCTCGAGGTCTGTTAAACCTGGTACTGGTGCTGTCTTATTTGCTACTCTTTTTTGGGACTTTTATTGATAGCTACATATATTTGTAGCATTTTTTGTCATTAACTAATAAACTTTGAAAAGTATCTGTCTGCTGCATCAGATTTTAACCCTTGGAGGGGTTCTATTTTATTTTATTTTATTTTACCTATATTACTCAGCCATATATATATATCGGATTCATAATTTATTGAAACCTATATTAGATTATTTTCAGCAGCTCATAGACTCTGCCTTCCTTATTTAATAGGTGGTGATGACATGACCAGCTGACACATTTGTATTCGAATAAGAGAGCAAATATTAACTTTCATTTACTGTGAAGTGCTCTATACATTCTCATTTCCACTGAATCCTGTGTATTTTTAATTGATTTATTTCAATTAGTGTGTTTCAATAAAACACACAAGCCTAATAGTAAACCCCGCCCCCACAGAGTGTAGCAGAAGAGCCTACCCCTTTAACCATCACAGGGGGCCCCAGTCTACCTCCACAATATCTTTCTCCTCCACCTCATACAAATTTCTCTATATCAGGCATACTCCATCTGATACGTTCTCTGTACATAGTTTTATTTTTACTTTTTCTTTCTCTACAAACCTCAACATACACACCCAGCCACACTGTCTGTGTCTCCATCAGCCACTGGCCAACATACCTCCACCTAGCCATTCTCGGTTACTAAAAAAGAGTTTTTATGATACAACAGTATTATTGGTTCTCATTTAAAAAAAATGGAGGCTCTTTAGTTTTATTCCAATGGCCATTTGAATATATAAGCTCACCTGCCACCTCAAGGCAAGCCTCAAGAGGTGTCATGTCTCATTAGAGATGTTTACACTTTGTCTGATACCAGCAAAGTTTATTGTATGTGTAGAAGCCCTATAAAGGGTTAAATGTGAAAGGGTTTATAAAATATCCCTTCCTGTCTTATTGGAGATTCTTGGCTGATATCAGCAAATCTAATGGCTAGAGTAGGACTCACCTCTTGAGGCTTGCCATGACGTGGCACGTGAGCTTATATATTCAAATGGCCATTGGAATAAAACTTAAGAGCCTCCATTTTGTTTAAATGTACATAGGGATTTAGGCCAGAGTGCAGGTAACGTTCTCTTTGTTTTTACTATGTATTTTGAGCTGTTGGATACTAAGCTACTGCTGCTATAAAAGTGGCTAACGCTATACATCAACTACCTTCCCACAAATCACCCGGGCCTGATGGCTTCACGAATCTATACTTCCAGACATTTACTGATGTATTAATCTCTTAACTCACAATCTTATTCAATACCAGTTATCAAAAAGGGACACTGCCCACAGAGATGCTCCGAACGCACATATACACTCTTCCCAAACCAGGTAAACCTCCCACCACCAAATGTCAAAACTTCCGACCAATCTCCTTCCTCAAAAGTAATACCAAATTAAACGCGAACGTAATAGCCAACAGACTGTCCACAATATTAACCAGATGTATACAGAACCACCAATCAGGCTTTGTGAAAACCCAACAAGGATCTGACAATACCAGAAAAATCTTAAACCTGATAACCCATATAAACTCCACACAAATGCCTATTCTCCTATTGGCACTTGACGCGGAAAAGACGTTTGACCAATTGAATCGGAAGTTCGAAATGGAATAATGGCTTTATATGTGGACCCATTTGCACAGGTCACCAATTGCGATTCCTCTCTAAACCCTTTAGAATCTATAATGACACCCACCAAGGCTGCCCACTTTCTCAGCTCCTCTTCAAACTTTCATTAGAGCCACTGGCATACTTAATTCAAACTCACCCACACATCTCGGGCATAAAGGTACAAGACATGGAGAGCATACTTTCTATGTTTGCAGACAATATCCTGGTGTCACTTAAGAATTTGGAAGTAACATTACCTTATGTCATGTCGATACTGTGAGATTATAGCGCCATTTCATGCTATAAGCTGAACAGAACGAAAACACAGGCCCTACCCATTAACCTACCACCAACAACCCTACAAAACTTAACCATCACATACACATTCAACTGGTGACATACGCATATCAGCTACTTGGGGGTTAAAATAACCACCTCTTTTCGAGACTTGATCAAATTTAATTATACCACTTTACTTCAGATGTGTAAAACTGAATTCCAGAAATGGAAACATGTCCCTCTCACTTGGCTTGGTAAAATCAATGCGGTGAAAATGATGATATATTTCTTTAGAATGCTGCCAATCTCGATCCCTTCCTCCATATGCAAAAACCTCCAAGAGGTCACAATTCGTATGGAACAAGAAGAGACGCAGATTGCCCTTATCTCTCCTTCAGCAACAATCATCTAAAGGTGGCCTGGGTCTCCCAAACCTCCAATTATACCTCAAAGCAATCTCACTGGAAGCAGCAGTAAAGCTCCATGCACCAAGTGGCACCCTGCAGTGGGTAGACATAGAGAGCAGTAGGGATCCTGGAGGCAGTCTGGTGGACATCCCAAGGAGCTCGGCCCTAAACACTTAAGTTTGTCCCCTCTTACTCTGGCAACATTACATATATGGGACCACCTGCATGTCACACGTGGGTCCTACTGCAAATACCAAGCACATCACCCATAACTGCATTCAAGGCTCAAGGATTTCACCCTGGCTCTTGTTGAAACAATGGAGCCACTTGGGGGTTAAACATATTGGAGACCTGTATGAAACCAACAAACTACTATCATTCCCAATACTGCAAACTCAATTCACACTACATAACTCATTTATTTTCCCCAATCTACAACTGAAAAGCATTCCACATGGCCAAGCACTGACTTGCCATTAGTGGACTGCTTCCTTTACAGCTCTAAAGGGTGTAACATCATGTTATTCATGTATAGAAGCTCATAGAAAGCTGCTCTATCACTGGTATTATACTACCAGCTGTTTACATAAAATCTATTCTAGCACTATTGTGCCCTGTTCGAGATGTGGAATAGCAGAGGGGACAATGTACCACATCTGGTGAGACTGTCGAACACTCTAGTTGTTATGGACATGTCCGTTCACTTTTTGAAGCTTGAAATTAACTAATATAACTGTCACCAGCTTCATGCCTGTTTCTTAGATTTACCGACCTGTCGACACAAGCCCACAAATAGATAGTGGTTACCACTATCTTAGCAGCCCACAATCTGATAGCGTTATCATGGAAGAAAGCAAACTGCTCTACGATTAAGCAATTGATCGAAAAAATCCACCAATATTATTTATATGAGAACTTATCTCCCACACATCAATTCCCAGACACAGATATACACGGACACACAGATATGCATTGCAGGCAATGTCATGGATACACACACATACAGATATACACTCACAGAAGCACAAGGATGCTATCTGCCAGACACACACTCTCAGGCACATACACGCTACACAATGCCAGACACAAACTGAGATAATGTGACTATATCTGTCAATCTATGTGTGTGTGTCTATATGTCATTGTGTGTCTGTGTACATCAGTGTGTTTGTGTTTGTTTGTATCGAGTGTATATATTAACATGTAACAAAGTGTATATATGCATGCATGTGCTCATGTCTTTGTGTATGTGTGTTCATCCAAAATAGCAATACTGCTGGAATGATAGGGTGATATGGTATTGGTAATGTTACGGTAATGTAACAAATATGCATACGGTGTATACAGTATCTCACAAAACTGAGTACACCCCTCACATTTTGGTAAATATTTTATTATATCTTTTCATGTGACAACACTGAAGAAATGACACTCTGCTACAATGTAAATTAGTAAGTGTACAGCCTGAGGAGGAAAAATAAATATGTCCAGACTTTGACCCCGTGGGGTGAATATTTCCATGTAAACCTGGAGAAAGCAGAATTGGGGGGAATTGAATCTGATAAACAGTATCTGCTAGATACAATAGAGCTATGTTAAGGATACACGTGGTCAAGTTTTAGTTGTTTTACAGTTTGTGATAAACAAATGTACTGCATTTCATACACGGGAACATATGTAATGTCCAAAGGCTAAACTGTAACATTTTTATGAGCTATTTGTCAGGATTATATTGATCCAGCACACAGAATAGTATCACACCCTAGAACTAAGTCTTACTGGACCTTAGAATGTCCGGACTTAACAGTCCCAAGAATAGTCAGAAAACTAGCAGAGGTCAGGGACACAGAACGTTACACAGTGATAAGGAAAAGCCAAAAGTCAAGGGTACCAGAAATTAAGGGAAATCAAAATGAAGTCAAAGTCAAAAACCAGAAAAACTTGATCAGTAACACACTCTCAGATAACCATCTAAGGGAAACCAAGACAGGGCAATGAGCTAAGGAATAAGTGAGTTTAAATAACCCTCTTGCATGGGTCCGCAGCTGCCGGCATGCCCTGACATGCTGCACAAACCAGGCATCATGACAGAAGACCGCCGAGTGGCATTCACCTTGATTTTCGGAAGGTAATTATCTCTGTTTTTGCCACATGGATACGAAGGATACGTGACATTAACTTCCACTTGAAGACCGCCCACCGGGCGGGCAGCACCTGGATTGAGAGGATATTTGGCATGGAAAGAACGGATTTTGCGACTAGCATGTATATTAGAAGCATGAACCCAAGAACGATCGGCAGGCCCATAACCCTTCCAATCAAGCAGGTACTGCAAAGAACCATTAGAAAATCTGGAATAAATTATGGAGGAGACTTCGTACTCCTCCCGTCCAGCAATAACCAAAGGAGGAGAAGGGACAAAAGGGACAGTATACCTATTGCAGATAAGAGGCTTAAGCAAAGATATATGAAATGAACTAGGTGCACGCAAGGAGGCAGGAAGTGCAAGAGAATATGAAACATAATTTATTATCTGAACAATTTGAAAGGAACCAATAAACCTGGGTGCAAACTTCATGCTAGGAATCTTGAGTCTGATATTTGGCAAGGAGAGCCATACCCAATCACCCACCTGCTAAACAGGATTTGCACCATGCATGAAATTTGAAACGAGCTGTTTCAAGAGCCGTCTGGACCTTAGTCCAAGACTCACATACACATGCGAGATGTTCATCCAGAGCAGGAATAGCAGTGTCGGAGAACATCACAGGAAGAACAGTAGGATGACTACCATTGTTGACAAAGAATGGACTATGTCCAGATGAGTCATGGGTAACATTATTCCTGCAAGGTAGCAAGTAAGACCAGTTTTCCTGAGTGCCATTAATAAAACATTGCAAATATACTTCCAACGACTAGTTGGCCCTCTCAGCTGCCCATTAGTTTGAGGATAG
Organism: Pelobates cultripes; assembly: GCA_933207985.1. Lineage (NCBI taxonomy): Eukaryota > Metazoa > Chordata > Amphibia > Anura > Pelobatidae > Pelobates > Pelobates cultripes. The sequence goes on along the minus strand of OW240915.1, from coordinate 174,779,551 downwards.
TACAAAGATGAAAATGACAATTCTATACTCAACTGTTTGTTAAATGATCTCCAAAATCGTGTCATAAATTGGGAACCCCTGTCTGACACAATATTTTAAATAAATAATTAAATATAAATAATAAATATATGAACAAGATCTTGGGAAGAAGGTAACTTTTTGAGCGGAACAAAGTGTGCCATTTTTTAAAAGCGGTCAACCACCCTAAGGATAGCCTTTAGAAATCGGGAGTTAAACAATGAAGACCATAGACAAATGAGACCATGGAACATTGGTTATTGGAAGTGGTTGTAATAACCCACATGGTATTTTATGGGGAACCTTAGAAACTGCACAAACAGTACAAGCCTCCACATACTCTCTGATGTCTTTTCAGAAGGCCACCAAAATGATCTAGAGACAGCGGATACAGTTTTATTAATACCCAGATGTCCAGCTGTCACATTATCGTGGAACACTGTTAGTACCACCTCTCTTTCTAGCAACAGAATGAACAATCCATCTTGAGGTTTATCACTAGGTGCCTGAGACTGAGCCACCATGATAGCACAAAGAAGAGGAGAAGACAAGGAAAGGACAGTAGAGGCAATGAAACACTCAGGTGGAATGATAGGGGAGGTCTCTTGTTCTTGTTTTGACTCTTGTTATGCCAAATTGCCTAGATAGGGCGTCAGCCTTAACGTTTTTAGGGCCTGGTCTGTACATGATGATAAAGTTAAAGCATGACAAGAACAATGACCATCTAGCTTGTCTAGAAGACAACATTTTAGCATCTCCAATGTATGCCAGGTTTTTGTGATCAGTTATGATCATGAGTGGATCCTTGGAACCTTCCAAAAGATGTTGTCATTCTTACAGAGCTCATATAATGGCCAACAATTCTCTGTTATCAATATCTTAGTTATGCTCTGCTGGTGACAAGTTTCTAGAAAAGAAGCCACAAGGATGCAAAGGGATATCCTGACTCACCCTCTGAGAAAGAACAGCCCCTACCCCTGTCTCAGAGGCATCTACCTCTAGCATGAAGGGTTAGTGCCAGGATGCACCAATATGTCAGCAGAGGTGAATAATTTCTTAAGAACTCAAAAGCTTCTCTAGCTTCATTAGACCATATAGTACAGTGAACCCCCTATGTGTCATATTGGTGATGGGGGCTATCACAGTAGAAAAACCTTTGATGATTCTCCTATAGTAATTTGTAAACCCAATAATCCTTTGAATGGCTTTTACCCCATTAGGTAATGACCAGTGTGGAATGGCTTCTAGTTTGCGAGGATCCATCTGAAAACCAGAGGCCGAAATATTATATCCCAAGAACTGTACCTCCGTTTGATCAAATATGCATTTCTAAAGTTTGCAATATAGCCCATTTTTAAGCAAAGTTTGCAATACTTGCTTCACATGCCTATGATGAGTCTGGAGATCAGGGGAATAAAATAGAATATCATCCAGATTTACTAATACAAAAGTATAAATGTAGTCTATGAGAACATCATTAATGAAATCCTGAAGCATTGCATAAGCTGAAGGGCATGACAAGATACTCATAATGACCACTTCTCATGTTAAATGCAGTTCTCCAGTCATGACCCTCCTTAACCCTTATTAAATTGAAAGCACTTCTAAGGTTGAGTTTGGTAAACACCTTAGTGCCCTGGAGTCTGTCAAACAATTATGAGATAAGGGGCATAGGATAAGCATTTTTGATGGTGATCTTGTTCAATGCCCTATAATCACTACATGGCCGTAACGCTCCATCTTTCTTGGATACAAAAAAGAACCCTGTACGTGCAGGTGAAGAAGATTAACGTATGTTATCTTTTTGTAGAGACTCTTTAATGTAATAATCCTACTTTCCTATGGTGATAAGGCATAAACTGCCCCTTAGGGGGCATAGTGCCAGGTAACAAATCTATGGAGCAGTTATAAGATCTGTGAGGAGGTAGCATATTGGTGTGACTTTTACTAAACACTTCTTTAACCTCCCAGTACTGCACAGGAATTTTGATAGGCTGAGGGATAGGAGTAGATAGAGTAACAATGTCCAGTCTTTTAGTAATGGGTAACATACACCTCTCACTACATTTTTTACCCAATTCCAGTATTTTCCCCTTAGCCCAGTCAATATGAGGATTATGCTTAACAAGCCATGGGAATCCTAGTATAATGGGACAAGAAGGGGAATCAATTATCTGAAATAAAATTATTTATGTAATGCTCCTACAGTAACAGTAATAGGAATAGTTTTGTGAATAATTAGAGGTTGAAAGAGAGGTCTCCCATCAATGCTCGACGGCCAGGGGTGATGATCTCTCCTTGATGGGTAGGAGGTGTTTACTGACAAATTGTCGATAAAGTTTCCTGCAGCACCTGAGTCCATCAGGGCTTTTCATGAAAAACTTTTTTTGTTGCTTCGAGCAGTAAAATTAAGGAGAAATCTGCTTTGGTTAGTACTAGGAGACATATCCATCACACCTAAGACCGGTACCCTTATGGTTCTTAGGTGCGCAAGTTTTCTTGATGTATGAGACAAGCATTTCTCATATGTCCTTTTTTGCCACAGTATACTATTTTCTCCTAAACTGTCTTTCTGCGTCTCACAGTCTCATAACCCCTAACTGCATAGGTTCAGTTTCAGACTGCACAGGAGGGCCAGAAACAACAGGACTAGAGCAGTGAGGCGCCAATGACATATTCACACGTCTGGTTCTATTTCTAGTTATCTCCCTGTTCTCAAGTCGATTACCTATATGCATCACATAAGTGATGTTTTCATTTAATCTCCCTGATAGTTCTTTGGCTGCAATCTCATCAAGGATAGCTTCGGATAATCCCTCTGAGAATGCAGTGATTACTCCATTATTGGTCCAGTCTTCCTCAGAAGTCAGGGTGCGGAATTCTATGGCATACTCTGAGACAGGCTGGTTCCTTTGCTTGATACGCATTGGGGCAGTGGAGGTGTTGCTCTCCCTTCCCAATGGTTCAAATGTTAACTTGAATTCTGCAAGGAATTCCTCGTAATTATGGGCAACAGTCTTATTACTCTCCCATGATGGATTGGCCAATGCTAAGGCTTTACCTTGTAGTTGGTTCATTAAGTACCCAATTTTAACTCTATTTGTGGGGAAAGACCCAGGTGAGACTTCAAAATGGTACTCATTTTGATTAACCCCTTAAGGACACATGACATGTGTGACATATCATGATTTCCTTTTATTCCAGAATAGTGATGTCGCGAACATAAAACATAAAACCGCCATAGACTTCAATAGGCAGGCGAATTTTAAAACCCACAGGGACTCTTTCTGGCCACAATAGTGATGGAAAAGTTGTTTCAAGGGGACTAACACCTGGACTGTGGCATGCCGGAGGGGGATCCATGGCAAAACTCCCATGGATAATTACATAGTTGATGCAGAGTCTGGTTTTAATCCATAAAGGGCATAAATCACTTAACATTCCTAAATTGTTTGGAATAACGTGCTTTAAAACATCAGGTATGTTGGTAACGTGCTTTAAAACATCAGGTATCGATCAGGTAGTGTAAGGGTTACGCCCGCTTCACAGTTACAGACCAAACTCCCCGATTAACGAACCGCAAACAACCGCAAACAGTCCATTTGCACAACCGCAAACTCCCCATTTGCACAAGGTTGGATACCAAGCTAGCCATGTCCCGCTCCTTGTCCTCACTGATGTCATTGAAGGTCTATTCCTCCACCCAGCCACGTACAACACCAAGGTTCCCCAAAAGGTGACAACAAGGACGCCTGCTGTGTTTGGTCTTCCACCTCCTCAAAGCCACCTTCCTCCTCTGACTCCTCTTCTTCAGACTCCTTTCTTCTCCGTTGCCTCTCTCTGCGTTATTATAAGGTGTGTTAAGTAGTACTATTCCTATCAGTTTAATCCCTGTTACGTCCCCTATCAGGGGACGTGTATATGGCATCGATTTTAGGAACCGGGAGATGGAAAAAGATGCTTGGTCGGTCCTCCTTCTTCAAATTTGGGGCACTGCGCATGCAATCTAATGTGCCACCAGATAGGAGTGGTGTGTTAAGTAGTACTATTCTTATCAGTTTAATCCCAATGTCACGACTAATAGTGTGCTCCAGCACGCAGAAATTATGTAAACATATACATAGGCAAGAAAAGGAAAATAAAAGGACAGAGCATAAACCGGACCTTAGAATGGCCGGACTAATAAGCTAGAGACAGAGAATGGTCAAAGGGAAAGCCGAGGTCAAGGAAGCCAGAAAATACACAATACCATTTACACAAGCCAAGTCAGGGAAACCAGAATTCAGAATAACCAGGGAAAAGCCAAGATCAGGATACCAGGAAATCAGATTCACAATGATAAAGCACTCTCAGGAAACCAGGAACAGGAAACTACGACAGGGCAAGGTACTGGGGTGAGCTAGGGATTTAAATATCATGCGGCGGGCCAGCAGCCGCAACACCCTGTTACGTCCCCCTCATCAGGCCTTTTTTAGTAGAATGTATCGCCCACTGTCAGTCCCTTCGGGAGCCATCCCTCATTCATCTTAATAAAGGTGAGGTAATCTAGACTTTTTTGACCTAGGCGACTTCTCTTCTCAGTGACAATACCTCCTGCTGCACTGAAGGTCCTTTCTGACAGGAAGCTGGGCAGGCCAGAAGTTCTATTGCAAATTGGGATAGCTCAGGCCACAGGTCAAGCCTGCACACCCTGTAGTCAAAGGGTTCATCGCTCCTCAGAGTGTCAATATCTGCAGTTAAGGCAAGGTAGTCTGCTACCTGTCGGTCGAGTCGTTCTCTGAGGGAGGACCCCGAAGGGCTGTGGCGATGCGTAGGACTTAAAAAGCATCAACAACACATCTGTAAAGCGTCCTCTCCTTGCCGGGGTGATCGTGGGAGGAGGAGGATTACTTTCACCTCTTCCCCTGTTAGATTCCTGTTGTGCTGTGACATCACCCTTATACACCGTGTAAAGCATACTTTTTAATTGATTTTGGAACTGCTAGATCCTTTACGACTTGCCATAATTCGATAACATTTCAGGCACTTTCTGCTTATACCGGGGGTCTAGTAGCGTGGACACCCAGTACAGGTCGTTCTCCTTCAGCCTTTTTATACGAGGGTCCCTCAACAGGCGCGACAGCATGAAAGACCCCATTTGCACAAGGTTGGATGCCGAGCTACTCATGTCCTGTTCCTCGTCCTCAGTGATCTCACTGAAGGTATGTTCTTCCCCCCAGCCACGTGCAACATCACGGGTACCAGATAGATGACAACAAGCACCCTGGGATGCTTGTTGTGGTTGGTCTTCTTCCTCCTCCTCTGACTCCTCTTCCTCACAATCCTCTTCCAGCGTTGCCGCAGGTCCAGCAAGCGATGCTGATAAGACTGTTTCTGGTGGTGATGGTGACCACAACTCTTCCTCTTCACGCTCATCTACGGCCTGATCCAGCACTCTTCGCAGGGCATGCTCCAGGAAGAAAACAAATAGTATGATGTCGCTGATGGTGCCTTCGGTGCGACTGGCTAGGTTTGTCACCTCCTCAAAGGACGCATGAGCATACAGGCATTGCGCATGAGCATCCAGTAACGTGGCAAGAAAATTCCCAGCTCCGCATAGGCTGGCCTAGCACCCCGTCATACAAATACTCGTTAACGGCTTTTTCTTGTTGGAGAAGGCGGTCAAACATTCCAACGTGTTGGGCTGTCGCAAATCAAGCGCCTCACTGGCGTGTTTTTTCGCCGCTGGATATCTGAAAAGTGCGCCATGGCCGTGTAGGAACGCCTGAAATGGCCACGCACCTTCCTGGCCTGCTTCAGGATGTCCTGTAAGCCTGGGTACTTATGCACAAAGCGTTGTACGATCAGATTACACACATGTGCAATGCACGGCACATGTGTCAACTTGCCCAAGTGCAATGCCGCCAAAAAATTTCTTCCGTTGTCACAAACCACTTTGCCGATCTCTAGTTGGTGCGGAGTCAGCCACTGATCCACCTGTGCGTTCAGGGCGGACAGGAGTGCTGGCCATATCTGCCGTATCCGGGATGTGGAATAGTACCTGGGCGGTGTCACCAACTCCTCTGCAGAGCCACGCATTCCATGCTTGGCAGCCGTCAGCAGGTTTACCCAATGCGCAGTGTAGGTGATATACCTGCCCTGATCATGCTTTGCAGATCAGGTATCAGTGGTCAGATGGACCCTTGCCCCAACACTGTGTGCCAGACATGCCATTACTTCCTTTTGCACAATCGAGTACAGGTTGGGGATTGCCTTTTGTGCAAAGAAATTTCGGCCGGGTACCTTCCACTGCGGTGTCCCAATAGCTACAAATTTTTTGAATGCCTCAGACTCCACCAGCTTGCATGGTAAAAGCTGGCGGGCTAAGAGTTCAGTCAAGCCAGCTGTCAGACGCCGGGCAAGGGGGTGACTTTGTGACATTGGCTTCTTACGCTCAAACATGTCCTTGACAGACACCTGACTGTGGGCAGATGAGCAGGAACTGGTTGAGAGGGGGCAAGGAGGACAGCAGTGGTTAACATGGCTGAAGATGCTGGACCAGGAGGAGGATGGCGGCTTTGAGTTTGTGTGCTGCTTGTACTCATGTGTTGATCCCATAGGCGTTTGTGATGTGCGATCATGTGCCTTCGCAAAGCAGTTGTACCTAGGTGGGTGTTGGACTACCCACGACTCAGTTTCTTTTGGCACAGGTTGCAAATAGCATTGCTGTTGTCAGAGGCAGACACACAAAAAAAATGCCACACTGCTGAGCTCTGCAATGACGGCATTCTGGTGGTGGCAACAGCATGCGTTGATTGGCGTGCTGTCTGGCTGACCGCTGGTGCCGATGCATGCGGTCTGACTGTGCCACTAGCTCCTTGCGACGACCTCCCCCTGCTTCCAACTTGTCTCCTCCTCCTCCTCTTTGTCTCCCCATCTGAACTTTCCCCCTGTTCTTCTTCTCTTCTAGTGGGCACCCATATGACATCCACAGACGCATCGTCATCATCAACCGCTTCACTTGTATCTGACAACTCAGCAAAGGAAGCAGCAGCGGGTACAACATCATCATCATCACACCGTACGTCCATGTGTGTAATGCTGCCTGACTGAGACATATCCCTTTTATCTACATCCGCTGACAATAATGGTTGCGCATCACTCATTTCTTCCAACTGATGTGTAAATAACTCCTCTGACATACCAAGTGAAGCTGCTGTGGTGCTAGTGTTGGTGGTGGCGGTAGGCGGGTGAATGGTAACTTGAGAGGTGCCCGAAGCTAAGCTGGAGGAGGATGGTGCGTCAAGGTTCCGAGCGGAAGCTGTAGAAGATTGGGTGTCCTGTGTTAGCCAGTCAACTATGTCCTCAGAACTTTTCGAGTTCAGGGTACGTGGCCTCTGAACACTAGGCATTATACTAGGGCCAAAGGGAATCACAGCACCATGACCACGACGGCCCCTGCGGGGTGGCCTGCCTCTGTCTGTCATTTTTTTTCGATTAGTGGTACTATGCATGCAAGCTACTGTGACAACAAATATGAGTGGCACTGTGCAGTGGCAGAAGTTGGCAGAGTAGACGCTGTAGGCCTGACACACACGCTTGCAGACAACTAACTGCTATTCAATCTATTACAGTCAAATTTTTTTTTTTTTTTTAAATGTACACTACTGTTACACCAGATATGAGTTGCACTGGTGTGACACTGTGCCCTGGCAGGCCCTGAAACACACACGCGTGAAGAAAACTGACTGCTATTATATTACAGTCAAAAAAGTTTAGTTATTTTACATGCAAGCTATTGTGACACCGAGAGGCGGCTCTAGACTTTATGAGGCCTTAGGCGAAACTCAAACATGAGACCCCACTAACAAAAAAGTCACATATACACATTGATGCACAGTTTACCTGTGTATGTGCCTGAGAGTGTGTCTGACAGAGAGTATCCTTGTGTGTGAATGTATGTCTCTGTGAGCATGTTTGCGTTTTTGTCTGAGACCCTATGTGTATGGGGTAGCTGCTTGAAGTGTGTTGTGTGTATGGGGGGGGGTGATGGTGAGAAGGAGAGGCGGGTGATGGTGAGAGGCGGGTGATGGTGACAGGGAGGTGATGGTGACAGGGAGGTGATGGTGTGGGGGGTGATGGTAATGTGAGAGTGAGGGGGGGTAGCGTGAGAAGGAGGAGGGGGATAATGTGAGAAGGAGGAGGGGAGGTAATGTGAGAAGGAGGAGAGAGGTAATGTGAGAAGGAGGGGGGTAATGTGAGAAA
>OW240915.1:174758098-174771189 GCA_933207985.1 Pelobates cultripes | reverse complement strand
GGTGATGCTGAGGGTGTGGGGGGTAGTGAGGCTGAGGGTGTGGGGGGTAGTGAGGCTGAGGGTGGTGTGGGGGTGGTGATGCTGAGGGTGGTGTGGGGGGTAGTGAGGCTGGGGGTGGTGAGGCTGGGGTGGTGTGGGGGTAGTGAGGCTGGGGGTGGTGAGGCTGGGGGTGGTGTGGGGGGTAGTGAGGCTGAGGGTGGTGATGCTGAGGGTGGTGTGGGGGGTAGTGAGGCTGAGGGTGTGGGGTAGTGAGGCTGAGGGTGGTGTGGGGGTGGTGATGCTGAGGGTTTGGGGGGTAGTGAGGCTGAGGGTGTGGGGGGTAGTGAGGCTGAGGAGTGTGGGGGTAGTGGAGGCTGAGGGTGTGGGGGTGAGGCTGAGGGTGGTGTGGGGGGTGATGCTGAGGGTGGTGGGGGTAGTGAGGCTGAGGGTGTGGTGAGGCTAGTGAGGCTGAGGGTGGTGTGGGGGTAGTGAGGCTGAGGGTGTGTGGGGGTAGTGAGGTCAGAGAGATCAGATGAGTCCTTCAGGACTGTAGTGGACACTGAATACACTAGCCTAGCTATCAATTTCCCTATCAAATCAGCAGCAGCTACACTGTCCCTCCTCTCACTAAGAATGCAGCTTCACAATGAATGTAAAATGGATGCTGTCCAGGAGGTGGGAGGGTCTGGGAGGGAGGGTCTGCTGCTGATTGGCTGGAATGTGTCTGCTGACTGTGAGGTACAGGGTCAAAGTTTGCTCAATGATGACGAATAGGGGGTGGACCGAACAGCGCATATGTTCGCCATCCGTGGCGAACGCGAACAAGCGATGTTCGCCAGGAACTATTCGCCAGCGAACCGTCCGGGACATCACTATTCCAGAAGTTTGGTCCTTAAGGGGTTAAGGAATCACAGACATTCATGAATATTACCTTCTAAATGCAGGGGTGAAGATAGGGTGATGGTAGGTGCCCTATATAAGATAGGTGTATGTACAGTAGGTGGAGGTGGAGCAGAAACAATAAAAGAAAGTTTTTTAATAAAACTACTATCCAATCAACTTTTAACCAAGCCCTATCCATTCACCAGAAAGACCTATTAACTAAGAAGAAAACTCAAAAGCAAAATATATTATTACCTGTTATATTAGACTATAACAATAAAAATAAAGAACTCAAAAAGATAATCAACAGACATTGGAACCTATTGAAAGAAGACACAATCCTCAAACACTTAATACCAGAAAGACCAAAAATAGTGTTTAGGGGAGCACCTAATCTAAGGATGCATCTCACAAAAAATTATACTAAACCTGAAACAATTATAGGGGCTAGTTTTTTAAATGACAAAAAAGGTTTTTATAAATGTAACACATGTATTGCTTGTAGAAAAACTAAACCTACACCTAAATTGAGATCTAATTTTAAATCAAACAATAATGGTAAATCCTATAATATAAAGGAAACAATTACATGTAACAGTAAAAACGTTATATATTTATTGGAATGCCCTTGCGGCTTACAATATATAGGACGAACAATTAGACCATTAAAAATGCGCATTGCTGAACACTGTAGAAACATAATTAAAGGTTTTAAAAACCATTCAGTTTCATCCCACTTTTGTATCCATGATAACAATCCAAAGTATCTTACTTTCATGGGTATTGCTATTGTTAAATCGCACTGGAGAGGAGGTGATTTTATTAAAAAAATAGGACGGACAGAGATGGAATGGGTTTACAATATGAATACCCTACACCCAGACGGTTTAAATATAGAATTCGATTTGTTTAATTTTTTATAAAATATATATAAATTTTTTTTTTTTTTTTTCCTTCCATCTCATTTTTCATATCATCCTATATTTTTTATATTCACCTCATTCTCATATTATTTTATGATTGCTTTTTATTATTGTATTTATTCTATTAGTCTGTATTTGCTTTTATGCATACACTATTTTTTGATCTTATGTATTCAATCTTACTCTTCTCGTATATATTGGATCATAAGCACACCAATTACGGACTATTGGACATTTATGATTGCCTTCAGAATAAGAACGTCATGAACTGCACCAAATTTTGTACCAAACTGTACCTACTTTTAATCAAATAAGAAGAAGACGTCCTGCTATTTTTTTACTATTTTTTTATTTTATATTTATTTTTATTTTTATTATTTATTATTTATTATTTTTATATTGACGAAACACTCTTTATAAACTGCTGGATATCAGAACTACTTGATCAATGGACTTTAAGAACTCTCTATTGGTGCTTTTTATACTTTATTTATTCTACATATTAATTCTTTATGGTTGTATCTTAGTAAGATACCCTATGTGTTAATTTTAGATCTGTTTAAACATAAGAATTTTTCCCTATTGTCTTTTTATTTTGGTAATGTAGGATTGTTCTGCTGCCTACACATATGTTCTCTTTTTTTGGCATTTGCAACTGTTTGGCTGTTCATGCCTAAATTGTTTTTTTATGTTTGTTGTAGTTGTTAGTGCTGTGCGTTCCACGGTGGAACGCACACATATACTTCACCCGCGTCGACGCCGCGTCGTTTCCGGCACGACGCACGACTGCGGGTGCTGTGCGTCCCATGGTGGAACGCACATTTATTTCCTGCACGCGAGGGCGCCACGTCATTTCCGGGGCGGCGCGTGCGTCTCGCAATTGATTGGTCCTCACATGCGAACGCCGCGCCGCTTCCGGTTTGGGCGCGTGCGTTCCACGCTGGCTACCACCATCCATGTAGACGCCGGATTACTTCCGGTTTTCACCAACGAGCGTCCCTTTGATTTGGCCACACCAGGGAGCTATTATCAATTATGGTCAGTATGTTATATTTAAAGGAAGTTTTTTGATGCTTCCTTTTTACACTTCTGATGAAGCCATTGGCGAAACGCGTTAAGTGTTATTTTATATAGCTTTTTATTTTATTATATTTGTACTACTATTAAATATACTTTTAAAGCTATATTTTATCCTCATTCTATTTATATCATCATACTTCCTGGCCTGTATATCCTACAGTGGGGATTATACCACTGTATACCTTATATACTAGAGCAAGTTATCTGCTCTAGTAAATGTGAGTATAATATACTTATATTTACTTACTTATACTATTATTGGAAATTACTACACCATTGGAGTTCTCTGTATTTCTTTTATCTATACCACCACACCATTGGAGTACTCAAGACGCTGGACTTCTCATCCTAAGACGGGGATTGTACCGTCCACGCCTATCACGGTAGAGCTCCCACAGTAGCTCTACCAAATGTGAGTGTAAAATACCTTTGTTTTATTTATTACTCCTTCTCAATATTGTTAAAAATACTACACTATTGTATATATTTCTTTTTGTTTTCTCTTTGAGGACAAATTACCTGCAACTACTAAGAGACATCAAGTGTATGTATATTTAATTTATATAAGGCGCGGTTTCTCTCCTCCCCTTTTTATATAGTAGGTGGAGGTGTACCTCAGGCTGCAAATGAGCCATATGTATTAGTAGCGTATTGAAAGCTTGGGCAAATTGATCCACATGTGATCATTCTCCTCTAGCTTTCTCTCACAAGCTACTAGGTGCTGACACATATCTGCAGGATCTATGGCCCTGTCGTAATGTCAGAATTATATTTATCCAGCACGCAGAATAGTATCACACCCTCGAACTAAGGGTAACGTCTTAAGGGCCTTAGAATGGCCAGACTTAATGTACCCGAGAATAGTCAGAAAACTAGCCAAGGTCAGGGACACAGAACGAGACACAGCGATAAGGAAAAGCCAAAAGTCAAGGGTACCAGAAATCAGGGAAGTCAAATCAAGTCAAAGTAAAAAAACAGAAAAGCACGATCAGGAACACACTCTCGGATAACCATCTAAGGGTAAGCACGATTGGGCAATTAGCTAAGGAATAAGTGAGTTTAAATAACCCTCTTGCAGATCCAATTGGCTGTACCTAGCCCTTGACCCCAAAACGTGCATGTGCATCTTTTGCGTGACATCACATGCACATCAATGTCGTCTTTATGGTGGACAGATGTGGGGCTATATAATTGCATGGGTCTGCAGAGGCCGGCATGCACGGCATTCCGCACAAACCAGGCATTATGGCAGAAGACCGCCAAACGTCACTCCCCTCGATCTTCAAAAAGTAATTATCTCCGTTTTTTCCACATGGATACGAAAGATACGTGACACATACTGATTATTGCTAATAACAATATTCTTTCAAATTAATTCCTAAATGTTATCCCTTAATAAAGACGTTATGCTGAATGATTGAAAACACTGGTTAGCTTATTTCTGCACTTAACTCCTTAAAGGAACACTATAGGCCCCCAAACCACTTTATCTCATTGAAGAGATCTGGGTGCAATGTCCCTCTCTTGTGATCTCTCTCCATTACTAAGCCCTCCTACGTGCTCCTTAACAGGTCTTGGTAGACAGGTATAAGGGCAGCAACAGCATCATAGTCAATCAGTTATGCTTTTAAGTAATTGACAGTGATAGACAAAGACTACTATTACTGAAAAAGACAAAATGATTAAATTGCATATTCTCTACCAATTCTCCTCCTATTCCCCACCCATCCCCAGCCTGAGACATGCATCTCAGGAACAGTTAAACTGGTTTAACTGTATACTGACAGTTTCCCAGGCTTCAAGAGTAACTCCTTTGTTAGAACAGTGTGCATCAACAGTGAACAGAAACAATTTCCAGGACTACATGGGCAATTCCTTAATAGTGCTTAAAACTGTCAATTATCCAGGGAATATTTGCTAAGTGATGAAACTCAGAGTCTATAACTTAGAGAGTTAAAACCACAAACGCACAAATAGCATTAAAAATGTTACTCATATTTGATGTCGATACCAATATTAAAGCAAAAAAAAGTGCTAAGCATGAATCATCTAGGCTTGATTTGATTCAAACTAAAGCGAGTGTGTCCTGGTGAATATAATGATGTTTTCAAAATGATGTGTCCAAGTACAAGAAATTGATGAGGCTGTGTCTGTATGCAGCCAAGGGATTTCTGTTGAGGAATACAAATAATACTGAAGATGGACTCCAAGCCTGGAGAAACTGATGAAGCTGAAGATTTTTAACGCAGATGACACTAAATTGAACCCAGACCCCCAAAACAGTTGAATTTATGTAGATACAAGACTAAAGGTTGCCACTAGTGAATGTTTTCAACATAAATCTTGACTGTGACACAAAGGCGACAATTTTGAACAGTAAATCTAACTCCATATAATCTTACAGCTGCTTGAATTTATACCACTACATATTGGAATGCACTGGTGCCAATTTTTGAGCAATTTCTAGGAAATGTAGAATTCAATTAATCCATGGAATATCTTACCTCTAAATTAAAGAAACTATAGCCACCACAAATAAGATGTGGCAAATATGGATTGTTTCTTTTTTTTTAAATTTGTTACTATATGTTTTTCTTTTATTCACTTTTCTTCTGCTTTTCTGATTCAAACTATAAACCGATGTTCCCTATTTCTTTGTGAGTGATCACTGAGGTTCCAGATGCAAACCATCTATTTTATCATAATGTACTGTGCTCTTGCTCAAATCACATTGTCCATATTTGGTTAATATTGCTTTTTCTTTTTGTAAAACTTTATATTGTGAAACATTGTTGTTATAGTTATTGCATTGTTATATTTAACTCTCAAAAAATTATTTAAAACAAAAATTATTTTTTTAATAACCATTCAAAATTACAGTGTAAACTTTGAAAAGTTCTGCCTATCCAACTAGTGAAATACTGTACTCATATTTTCTTACTTGTACTATTTACATGCAAGATTAATCTGGATTTACCTTCTGCATATAATTTCTCCTCTTTACCCTTTTTAGCATCTGACTCATTAGTATTAAGAGCAAAGAAAAACAGAACTAACATTTTTGATAATGAAAACTGTTCTATCTACTCTGAATAAATTAATTTCATAACCTACTTTTAGCAACCTGTAAATGTTATTCTACTTACTTAGTTTTACAATATGATACCCTTGTTCAAGCAAGCCAGTGTAATTTATGCAGCAATGAATATTTATAAAAGAAAATGAATGTTAATAATAGTTATCAAATCTATGTTCCATTAATAATAACTAATAGCATTAACACCTTTTATTTTCAGTGATCTGTGTAATAATTTGCCTTCACAATGTTTCTTGGAATTATTATTACAATTATATAATAATTCTCATTACTTTTAGTATTTTAATATCATGAGTGAATAACATAAAAAATAAGATGGAAAAATAGAAAAAAATTAATAAACTTTAAACTGCAAGTTTTAGAGTCTGATATGAGTTGTTTATTGGAAAGGGACCTATATGTGAGTAGTCAGTAAGTTTCCAGATGACTAGCTATAGCTATTATTTTTATTTTTACCTGTGGCACCTTGTTGGCAATGCAGTTTTATCACAATAATAAAATCAGTTCTATAGGAGGTGAACAATCATGTTTTTTTTCACTGATTGAACAATTAACACTGACAATTCAATTATTACAGTTTTCAGTTTGTAAATATTTTTTTTGTCATCATTATAATTAGTACTATATTTTTAATAGTTTATGTTTATTTATAGTAATAAAATATTTTATTTATTTAAAAAAGAATAAACATGCAAATAGAAGGGGGTATGTGGATAGGTTGAGAAACTTTGATATCAAATCTTAGAGTATATGTAATTTTTAATGAAGCACAGACTACATATCTTGTAACTGTGCCTGTAATCACAATTAGTGTCATTAGACAATGAGCACCACTGCACTATTATTATTAAAAGGTCACTCTAGATCCCAAAATATTGATAATGATGAGGACAAATATCCACTGTTTGCACACATTGAAAAAGATGCACATTTGTGTAATACTTTAATCACTGGAAATTTCCCAACCGTTTATTGGAAAACATGTACTAGATTTTTAGATGGGTTAATATGTTATTGAGTCTATTAAACAACACCTTCATTTCACAGTAAAGGGTTTAACTAAAAATATGCTTGTTTAAATCTGGTAATAACGAATATTTTTTTATTTTTATTTTTTATTGATTTCACCAAAACATAATATAATTTTATAAAGGACAATTGCAATAGGATTAGGTAAGAGTTACAACTGTTAGACTGCAAGGAACTCTTTCTCTGAATAAAACACAAGCATTAAGAATATAACTATAAACAAAAACTACACATATCCGAGAGGTGTACATTTCTCAGTATACGAAGTCTGTCTGGAATATTTCCAGCCATGTTATATGAAAAATAGAATTTTATCGAAGAGGATACAAGGTATAAGAAACATTGTACATAAGACAATGACGCCTCACACAGTTCTCCCAGCGTCTTTTGTACTATTAAATTAAAAAAATAAAAAATAAATCTTTGTTGGAATTGCCACCAGCTGCCTTGTCGTATTTACCTGAATATCATCAATGGACTTAAATCTCTTCCCTTTCAAAGGTGATTTTAGTTTTGGGAAAAAGGATGCCAACAATTTGGTCTTTGAAGAATTCGTGCCACACTTTTATTTGTGCTGAACTAATTGCATCATCCACGAACACCCTCGGAATCATCTAAGTAGTTTCAATGGAGTAATGCAAAATTTGATGCAGATTTACTGCTCATCTCGCTCAGTCATTTTAAATGTGATTGCCACACAGTGCACATGCTCACTCAACGGCATCTAGTGCCCCCACTGACTAGTACTGTAAAGTTGTCATTGTTCACCCATGCACATTGCAGTTCACTCTCCTAGGATGCCAGGTTAAATCGATGCCACACAAACTGTTCTCGTTATATTAACTATGGCTGGAGTTTTTATGGACAGGCCTCATATCCCATAAGGCAATGAATACAAACAGAATTTGAAGGGATAAGCCAAATGGCAAATTATTAAGGTAAACTAGAAAAATGGTCAGAGTTTTTGCAACTGACATTTAATGTGGATAAGTGCAATATAATGCATCTTGGATGTAAAAACCCAAGGGCAGAGTACAGAATATTTGATACCCTACTAACCTCAACATCTGAGGAATGGGATTTAGGGTGATTATTTCTGAGGACTTAAAGGTGGGCAGACAGTGTAATAGAGCAGCAGAAAATGCTAGCAGAATGCTTGGGTGTATAGGGAGAGGTACTAGCAGTAGAAAGAGGGAAGTGCTCATGCCATTGTTCAGAACACTAGTGAGACCTCACTTGGAGAATTGTACGCAGTACTGGAGACCATATCTCCAGAAGGATATTGATACTTTAGGGAGGCTTCAGTGAAGGGCTACTAAACTGGTTGATGGATTGCAGGATAAGATAAGGCCAGGGAATAATGAAAGTATTTAGAAAATTGGGCAGACGGGAATGGCCGAATGGTTCTTATCTGCCGTCACATTCTTTGTTTCTATGTTTCTACATTTCTATAACACATTCAAAGCAATATGATCAGAAAATAAAGAAAAAGCAAAAGCATATAAAACATTTATGTAAAATGAGTCAGGTGCATAAGGATGACAAACATGCTTGCAAATAAGCAATTAGATGTGTTAAAGTAGAAAAAAAACTAAACTCAAGAATAAAAAGTGTTGGTTCACTGAAATTAGAGATCGATGTATTACTAAATTAAGATGAGCAAGAAACCAAAAATTGTACATACTTTTCTTCTGTGTATAGTGAAGGAATTATGGCTCTAATTATGTAAATTACTGCTACAAACATTGTTTTGTTCGAATGACAGAAGACAAAGTGTTACAGCAAGTAAATAATGCATGTAAACAACCCACAGAACTAGGTGGTATTCACCCTCTACAGTCACTGAAAGTGTAGATAATGGTGTTGATCATATGAGTCCTTCAGAGCTCTGTTCCGAGTCCACTTCTACTTAATCTGTTTATTAATTATCTTGCAATGGGCATCTTAAAGGGACTCAGGGCACCAATACAACGTTAATGCATTTGATAGATATTGGCTACATTAATATGCTTTTAATTCATACCCTATGCAGACAGAAAAATTGTAAACAAGCAGTGATATCCTTACTCCCTGGGTGCCCTCTCCTTCTAATGCAGGTTGTTTTGTAGTATAGATTCATCACTGTCAGTGGCTTAGCTGTGCGCATACACTTGATAAATAAGTATTTTTCTGAAGTAATGGAGTGTAGGTGAAGAAGTAGGCGTATGCTGAAGCATTCTGCAAATAAAATAAACATTTAAAAAAACTATCAAATCAAAGTCATTATTGCATTAAATGCAAGTATTATTGGGGCCTAGAATAAAACCTTTAAGTCATCTGTCAATATTTCCAGATGACAGAAAACTAGTGAAGTTAGTTTAGTGTGAGCAGAATATAACTTTTCTGCAGTGTAATTCAAATGATTTGACTGTGTTAAAGATTGATATTATTAAACTAAGTTCAGAATTGAACAACACCATTTATGATGTAATGTTTTAGTTATGAAATAAAAATAAAAGTTGAACTTGAAGAGAAAAGTGTCACAGAAGAGATAACATTAAAGAAATATGTATATGGTCAGTACAAGCAGCACTATGGTTACCTGTCCTTTAATAGGACTATAAAAATGAGAAAAGGTAATCAATTTAGACCTGAAGAAAAGAGATTGTTCTTCAGCAGAAGGACAATAAAGATGCTAAATTTCTTTCCTTAAGTTGTGGTATTATGTAACTAAATTGCTAAGCAACTTTACATCATTACAAAGGTTAGAGTGCAGAATGGGACCTGCACCATGCTTCCCTGTCCAGAGTGCCTTCTAATGGGAGCTCACAATTACAGTCTACAATCAAATAAGGGTTATAGTTGATTCTGATTCTGAAGAATATATACTGGGTAATATATGTTTCCATTTTGTTCTTTTATGTTACCACTAGAATCAAATCTTGTGTTTTATAATTTCTCAGGTTTGCATAAATAAATGCAAACTATTCCTATATCACACATTCTGAAACAGAGAAAATATAATATATATAATCCTCTATTTGCTTTGTGAACACGTCAGTAATAGTCTCTTTACCCAACTGTTGATTTTCAAAACTGGAGTCAGAAACTTGTGTATCGTTAAAGTTAGTATTGGATTAATACACTTAACCTTAGAGACAGCTGATATAATTATTTCATCAAACAAAAAGGAATTTAGTTCTCACTGCAGTTTATCTTGATTCACTATATTATTACCTTGGTGAAATGGACCACTTGATTTAAAACTCTGTAATTTAAGTTTCCTAATGCAAAACCTTCCAAGATAATTATTAGCTTGTTAAAATAATAGAGCTGAGGATCAACCACTGCTCTCTTCTCCTGATATGTAAGTAAAGAGTTAGTAATGTAACCTTATAATTGCCCTCACAGACATAGGTTAGTGGTTTCTGTGCTACCTGATCTATATTATTCACCACTTCTAAATAAGCAAGGGCTGGATGGGTACCTCTATTATCCACTGTAGTCAGGGTTTTAGCCTAAGAGCAATTTTAATACTGGGAGATGACCTACTGGTTGCATAACTTTTGCAAAATATAAAGGAAAATTTATCCATACTTACTGTAATTTTCTTTTCCTGGTCAAATGCCATGGCAGCACAATGATGGGTAGCTCCTCCCTATCCCTAATTAGACAGGAACTAATTAAAATAAATGTATAAGTACCTCCTTCTATCCCCTCCTCCCTCAGTATTGTTACTAGCAATATCCCAGGGTGGGATCTTTGTGCTGCCATGGCATATGATCAGGAAAAGAAAATTACGGTAAGTATGGATACATTTTCCTTTTTCCTGGCCATATCCATGTCAGCACAACAATGGGTAATACTCAAGAAATAACCAAGGGAGGGAATAATAAATAAAGAAACCACAGACTCTGAAATATCATATGCAAAGTGTATTGGTACCACAAACCAAGTGACAAACACCAAGACTTCAGAAATCAAGGGTTTCACACAGAAAGGACACTTTTAGCAAATTGGTCCGAATAACCGGCTCCAACATTTACTTGGTAATGTCTGATGAAAGTATTGGCAGAGAACCAAGTGGCAGCACTACAAAGCAGCTCAGGAGAGACCTTGGCAGAGGAGGCCCAAGAGGAGGAAAGGGATCTCGTGGGATGAGCTTTGAGTCCATGCGGGACTGGAGCTTTCGAGTCCTGATAAGCTTGGATGATGGCTGATACAATCCATCTGCTGATTTAGGAGCCTGACTGCCCTTTCTACATTGGTTACAAAAGGACAAAGAGGCCTGGAGATGAACGCCAAGGGGCTGTTCTGTCAATGTACATTCTGAGGCATCTTGAGGCATCTTACCAAAACCAAGGAGGAAAGATCTCTGTCATCACCATCTACTTGTGAAACCGGATGCAGAGCTGGGAGAACAATTTCCTCATTAATATGAAAGGCGGAGGTGACCTTAGGCTGAAATTTTGGAATAGTTGGAAGGACGACCCTGTCCTTATGGAAGACTGTGAAAGGCTCCTTTACCGACAGAGCATGAAGTTCCGAGACCAAAGCCACCAGTAAGGCAGTTTTAACGGAGAGGAAATGAAAAGGCACGGAATCAAAGGGTTCAAAGGGGTGAAACTTTAGAGTTTGGAGAACCATAGGCAAGTCTCAAGGTGGAGCGAATGGCTTAATCTGAGTTCTGATTTTTAGTACAGCTTTAAGAAACCTGGCAACGTCCGAATCAAAGGCCCATTTTTGGTTAGTTAAAGCTGACAAGGCAGATAGATGAATCTTCAAGGTGTTGTAGCTCAGACCCTTCTCGAGGCCGGACTGAAGAAAGATGTTTCCTGTCAAAGGATTCTGGATCGAGACATCCCTCGAGGAAGCCCAGGAAGAGAAAATGTCCCAGATTCCATAGTATGCGTTAGAAGTGGAACGTTTCCTAGCCCTGATCAGGGCGTCTACCACCGCATGAGAGAAGCCCTTATTCATCAGCCTTTCCCTTTCAACCTCCATGCCATCAGGTTGAGGGAGGAAGGGTCTGAGTGGAGAACAGGACATTGACACAGAAGGTCTGGGATTCTTGGAAGAGTCCAAGGTGGCTCTACACAAAGGCTCTGCAGGAGAGGAAACCAGGGTCTGCACGGCCAAAACGGGGCTATGAGTATGAGGGAGATGCATACCATCCATATTCTCCTTAGAATGGGAAAAATAAGGGGAAAAGCATACCCATCTCGAAATCGCCAGTTGCCGGAAAGGGAGTCCCTCCCCATGGCTAGAGATTGTTGTCCTTCGTGAAGAAACACTCCAGTTGAGGAAGGCCCCACCTGTCCACTATCATTCGGAACACATTGTCTGACAAAGACCACTCTCTCAGATCTGGGTCTGCTGAGGAAATCCGCGATCTGATTCTGAATATCAAATGGTCAATTTCAGGAGGTTCCAGGAAATCTGGAGCTGGAAGCACCACATTCTCAGAAGTAGAACCCAGATCTCTCAGGGATTCCATAGACATACACTCTACATCAGAGACGTCTGGAGAACACTCAGTAGGTTCCAAACACCTTGGTCACTTGCGGGACTTCCCAGCTTCCTGAATGCCCTGAGCGACTGCTTGTGAAATATACAGCAATATGTCATGCACAGGTTGGATGGAGGACTACCATTGAGATGGGTCTGCAGCCACAGATGTTTCCCATCCAGGGCTCTGTTATCACAGGATTCACATTGCGTCCTTTTGGACGACTTCCCGTTGGACGACATTAAATCTCTAGTCCCCTTAGAACTGCAGAAACAGGGACAGAACAGTGTATCAGTGATCCACACTCTTTTTAAATGTTAGAGAAAACAAACCAGAAAAAAACATGGCTTACCTATAAGACTTAGGTTGTGATCTTTTGTTTAGTGGGGAAGAATCAGAATTAGAGGAATCTGAGACTTCCATATCCATCTGCTGAACCAAATGCTAGAAAGAATCTCAAATTGAAATTCAGAACAAATTGAAGGATACCACTTTAAAAAATAAAAATACATTTACATTAATGAAAAGCAGACGAAACGAAAATCAAGATAGGAGGAAGCAATCAGGGCCGGACTGGCCCACCGGGATACCGGGAAATTTCCCGGTGGGCCGC
>OW240915.1:174693900-174757998 GCA_933207985.1 Pelobates cultripes | reverse complement strand
GGGAATAAGAAGAGGGGAGGAGGGAATAAGAAGAAGAAGGGGAGGGGGGGAATAAGAAGAAGGGGCAGCTCTATAGGACAGGGGCCAAGACAGGGAGCTCTTTCACACTACGCGCGCACACACACACAATGCATCCCTATACATACACAGAAACACAACATGCTTCCCTTACACACAGAGAAACACACAATGCATCCATTACACACACACACACAGTACAACCCTTACACACAAAGACAATGCATCCTTTGCACACATACACAGAAACAGACAATGCAAACCCGTACACACGCATGCAAACACACACACTTCTTTTTCTTGCACACACAGAAACACAATGCATCTCCATGCACACACATACAGACACACACCTTGCATCCCTTATGCATACCAACACAGATTCACACAATGCATCCCTTACACACAACCAGAAACACATAATACATCCCTTATGCACAAATACACACTGCTTCCACTACACACAAACACACTGCATCACCTGCACAAACTGGTAACCCTAAACACTACATACCATAAGCACACATATTAGATCCTCTACAATAACACATAACACATCCCCTACACACTCCACTCCCTGTGAGCGAACTCACGGGTGGGTGGAACTTATGAGTGGGCCTTATGGGCATACTCACTGTCAGGCCCTGGGGCCCAGACCTTGAGCTGTGTAAGGGGCCCCCAAAAAATTGAGCTGCTTCCAATTCTCCCAGAACATTGAATTTTGTGACCACAGTTGCAAACAGCCTCCAGAGATCCTGTTCTACACCAGACCAGTGGAGCCAAACTGCAGCCCATCATCATCCTCATCTGCTTGTAAATAGGCAATCTAGTATATTATTAGTGACACTAATCTATAATTTACCTCACATTAAAGGGACACTATAGTTTAATGAAGTGGTTCTGGTGTCTATAGCTGGTCCCTGCAGGCTTTTTAATGTAAACACACACTGTGTGCAGCACTGGCGTTAGTTCATATGGGTGGGGCATTGTGATGTGACATGTGGGGGCAGCAAATTTTTATTTTGTCTAGGGCGGCAAAAATCCTTGCACCGGCTCTGATCCTGGGCAGGTGCACCAGTCTACTTGACTGGTTTTGCCCCCCAGGCCTAAGGCTGCCAGCCCTCCCCTGGCCGCTGGGGAGGTCTTTTGGCGGCCGCTGGCGGACTTGTCCTGGCGGCCGCTGAGGGAGCGCGAGCTGCGCTGGCTCTGCTCCCCAGCACGCAGCTGAATGAGACCGGCGCCGGAATATGACGTCATATTCCGGCGCCAGTCTCATTCAGCAGCGCGCGAGGGCGGGAGGGCACTAACACAGGAAGCACCTCTAGTGACCGTCTGAGTGACTGTCACTAGCAGTGTCACTTTGAAGCAATGTAAACACTGCCTTTTGTCTGAAAAGTCAGTGTTTACGTTGAAAAGCCTGTAGGGACATGCTATAGACACCAGTACCACCACATTAAGCTGTGTGTGTGCGTCTGCTAGTGAGTGAGCTTGCTTGCATGCGTGTGCCTGCTAGTGAGTGAGCTTGTGTTTTTATGTCAATGAGCTGATGTATATCAGTAAGATTGTTTGTCTATGAGGCTGTGTATCAATGAGCTTGTGTGTGTCACTGAAATGTCAGTGAAATTGCCTGTGTCTGCATGTGAGTATGCTTACTGTATAATTAAACGTTTTACCCTGAAAGGACCAATATTTTATATTAGAAAAAGCATATATATATATATATATATATATATATATATATATATTACTCAATCATCTGTCCTGGCAAGACATAGCCTTACATATTACACGCGACAATATATGGCGCAGTGACTTATGGGGCTGGCACAATTTTTTTTTCCAGGGCTGCTTTGTATCCTCAGTCCGGCCCTGGAAGCAATGCAGCATTCACCAGAATGATTCCCACATGTGTGAGAACCAAGGCGCTGTTAAAAAGGCGTCTGACACCACACACAGAGCACCTGTGTGAATCAGGTGAACAAACAGGCAAACGAACAGACAAATGAACAGGCGAACAAACCATTTGTGTGAACAAACGAACGTTCACCAGAATTCAAGTGAACAGCCAAAATGCAATCGAACAGCAAAATTTTAGGTGAACGGCTAAAAGCATGAACGGACACAAAACCAATCAACAAACCATATGAACGGCGCAAAGAGGCGCACGTTCCTAGTAGACAGCCAAACCATATCACCAGGTACATAGCTGGGTGCTGCAGTGGGGATCAGCGAACCTCTTATGGAACTCGATTGCACGAGAGAGAGCTACACGGACCTGATCCCACATTTCCCGCAGAGCGGCAAAGTGGTCGTCCAAAGCTGATATTCCATTTTCGGAGAACACACCGGGAAGGATGCTGGGCTGCACACCATATGCCACCTGGAAAGAACTTAAGACACTAGAGGCATGAGAGACTGTGTTCCTGGCAAACTCAGCCCATGGGAGAAGGCAGGGCCACTTGTCCAGGTGCTCGATTATAAAGCAGCGCAGGTAGAGTTCCAGAGACTGGATCGCCTTTTCAGCAGCACCGTTTGACTATGGGTGGTAGGACGATGAAAAGGACAAAGATATACCAATTTCTGCACAGAATCCCCTCCAAAACATCAATATAAATTGGGGACCCCTGTCAGAGACTATGTCTACTGGTATACCAAGTAGCCTGAACACTTCCTTTGCGAAGACCTCAGACAGTTGCACAGCAGAAGGGAGCTTCTTTAGCGGAATGAAGTTAGCTATTTTGGAGAATCTGTCAGTCACCATTAAAATGACTGTATGGCCTTCAGATGCGGGAAGGTCCACTATAAAATCTATGGAGAGGTGTATCCAAAGAGTCTTGGGTACTGAAAGGGGCATAAGAAGACCAGGTGGTTTGCTTGTAGGTGACTTAGATTGAGTACAGACTCCACAA
Source organism: Pelobates cultripes (assembly GCA_933207985.1). Lineage (NCBI taxonomy): Eukaryota > Metazoa > Chordata > Amphibia > Anura > Pelobatidae > Pelobates > Pelobates cultripes. Next base: position 174,755,071 of record OW240915.1, on the reverse strand, counting down.
ACCTTAACATACTCCTTAACATCCTGTCTAGCAGAAGGCTAGACAGGATGTGACCCGCTGTCTCTGGGTTACCTACTGTCTTTGCCTTGTGATATAATGCCATAACTTTTGTCATGTCTCTTCCCTGTACGAACAATAAACCAGTGGGTGTTTCGGGTGGTGTTTGATTTTGGTAACCTTTTATCTTATCGAGGAAGAGGGAGGAGATCACAAGGTGGGTAGCGGCCACTGGTGTACATACAGCGGTCACAGGGGTTGCAGCTCCGACCAGGCCCTGCCCACCAGGGGGGCCAGCCTCACGTGCTCCCTCGCGTGCCCGCACTGACCGGCCGCCCAGCAGCTCCACTGGACCCCAGGGAATCCCCTTAGTATTCCCAAAGGTAGGGAGGCTGGGCGATTCAATTTAAAAAAAATATATGAATGTGTGTGTATATGTGTGTTAGTGTGTGTGAATTTGTGTGTGTCAGTGTGTGTGTGTTACTGTGTGTGTGACAGTTACTGAGTGTGTTAATTGTGTGTTTGTTTGTGTGTGTCTGTTATTGAGTGTGTGTCTCCTAGTGTGTCAGTGAGTGTGTTTGTTTGTGTGTGTGTGTGTATGTGTGCGCGTATGTTACTGTGTGTGTTAGTTTGTGTGTGTCTGTTATTGAGTGTGTGTCTGCGTGTCAGTGTGTGTGTCAGTTACTATGTGTGCCTGACAGTGTGTGTCTGTTAGTGAGTCTGTTTGGTGTCTGTTAGTGAGTGTGTGTTTGTCAGTGAGAGTGTATGTTTTGTAAGTGAGTGTGTATGTCTGTCAATGAGTGTGTAAGTATGTCTGTCACTGAGTGTGTGTCTGTCAGTAAATGTGTGTTTCTGTTATCTAATGTGTATGCGTTTGTTCGTGAGAGTGTGTGTGCACCAACCCCTGAGGATTGCACCAACCCCTGACTCAGACACATTCACTTCAACTATGAAAGGCAGTGATGGGTCAGGATGGTGCAAAACAAGAGCTGACGTAAACGCTTCCTAATTTACACACAGGGTGTGTCTGATTGGCTAACCTCCAATTAGTGTTAACCACAACACGTGGGATGTGTTTCTTCCCTCCCTTGTGGTCTGTGTTTCTTCCCTCCCTTGTGGTCTGTGAAATTATCACTATGTGCCGGGTCACATAACCGGGTCTGGCACACATATAAGGATGCTGCTCTGGAGCGTGCAGTGTCAGACAGCCGCACACTGCAGACAGAGACCAGATGGCGCCACTCGCAGCAACAGGGTAAGCAAGGCCGACGCGAGCGGCACGCAGGCAGAAGACCTGACAATTTATACCAGACTAAACTCTACCCTGGGCCAACACTGATCCAGACTCTATCATGGTCACTTCCGGTTCCAGTCTGCATCAGCATCACTCCTGCCAAAAAAGTACCGCGCAGTTTTGAATTTGGGAATCTACCGGCCTCCATCCTTAGCCAAAGCCAACATCCCGGCGGGCAAGCATCTGGCTATCTGGACAGCCATCTCTTAAAGAAATCGCTGCATTCTGCTTCCGCCGCTGCTTTACGGCATCACATTAGTGCCGCAAAATCTTGCAGTAACGTGAGTGTTAAGGATATTAATTTACCCGGAGATATGTTCAGGTGGAAACCAAATTAACACTTTAAATTACGAGCTGCTCGGAGAAAGTAATCAGACCAGACAGTTTTTGATTCAAAGATTACTTCCTTATTTTATTGTGTAAGCTTACAGATTATATAGTACTTTGTAAAGACAGCTTTGTGACTTGCGCGCCAAAAACTGGATGGGTGAAGTCACACTAAAAGGGAAATTACAATACTAATCATATTTCAATGGTTATATATATATATATATATATATATAAAAACATTAGGACATCAGAAGGGGGGTTGATGGGGGACGCTGCAATCGTCTCCTCAGAAACCACAGAATGTCACAAGTCATGATTTTATGCTTACTTGTGCTTATTTGTCAGACACTCGAAACTAGACTAAAAATTAAAAGCAGAACATAAGAAGTAAAGACTGGACATCTGGTCATCTTAAAAGCTTGAGCCTGGGGTCAAGGTATCTTCCATCAATAATTCCATTACATGAGTAACAGATAAGTCACCCATGCGTTACACTGCCACAACAGTAATATCTTCACACTACCTGTTTGCGGCTCCATTCAGCCATGTTCGGCCACTCATTACATAGACGGTTTTGAAAGCAAACACACGTTTAATGCTGATGGTCGGCCCAAAATCCTAAACACAGAAAAAATATAGGCATGTTACACACAAAACATCCCTTGCTATACACCGACTAAACTTTAGAGCTCTTCACATTCTCTTGCTTTCATGTCTGTAGATGAATGGCTAACAAGTATATATACTGTCTACAACACCGTAAATCATTACCCTTGGTAACATTTCATGCAGTTCATTCTTCAACACTTATGGCCATTGTCATATGTCTGGGGACATGATGGGGTACTGTATCGGGAAAGGGGTACAGTACTGTGCCAAACTAAGACCCCGTTATGGGCGGGATGACCCAGAAGCAGGTTGACACAGGAATGTTATACCTAAATTGTTGACAGGTCTGTATTTTTCCTGGGTTGCCAGCTCATTACAAATGCGCCACGCATTCACAGATTATCATAAGGCAAACTATAGCTGCTTCACTCAACGTTTCATACTTTGCGGGAGGCAGGTCGACTTCTCAAGCCATTTGAGAATTTAGGTGCAAGCTGTAATCATAGTTGTGTATTATATTGTATAACATTCATTAATTTGGCCTACAGATGCTTGCAATTTTTACTTCAGTATACATGTTTTTCATTAGGTCTGGCACTAAATGGGACAAATCACATGCCCCTTTTCTAAGTATATCCCCAGTACTAAGGACCAGCCATGCATACATTTTTTTTTTTAATTCTGTATTTACCATACACCTTCATTGCTGTTTTAGGTCTAACCAAAAAAATGAATATGAATATGTAAGACATCTGGTAGGTAAGGGAGGGGAAGGAAAGGGTGGACCAGGAAAAAATTATTAGGAGTGGATATACGGGGTAAAATTAAATTCTTTGTTTAATCAATTTGGAGAGAGAGTGTTGAAGTAATAGATCCAGCATGACTCTGCTCTCAGCAGAGTCATATTGATGTCCCCCTTTTCAGTGATTAAGTGACAGCTTTTGTATTGCTTGGAATTTTAGTACTACAGGGTTAGCTGCATGTATATGTCCTACATACTGGAGTGTCAGTATTTGGCTTTGGATCACATGTTGTAGAATCCTATGACATAATTGTTGGTAAGTCTTGCCGATATATTGTAGACCACAAATGCAAGTAATAAGATAAATGACATATGTGGAGCTACAATTGATAAAGCCATTAATATGAATTTCTTTTGATGTTTGTTGGCTAACCACAGATTTGGTGGGAAGTATAAAAGCACATGCTCTGCAACGCCCACATTTGTAAATCCCTTTAGTGGGTTGAAGCCACTATAAAGTGGATTGTTCCTGAACTTTACCCAAATGTTTGTCCCGTCGGTTAGACTGTGGTTGCTAGATACAATAGGTCTCCCTGGAGGTTTTTTGAGGTCTTTATGTACATTCGGGAGACAATAGAATGTAGCCACAGTTGGTTTCCTAACTGGCACAATGTACTTGTGTAACGGATCACCTGTACTCCGACCGAGTACCTTCCATTGACAGACGCTTCCTGACGCTAAGGACCATAAGCACTGCACCGGACACCACAACCACCGCAGACTCCACAACCCACCATAGCTTAACTGGAGTCTCGTCGTCTTCCTTCCACCCTGGATCAGCCTCTGTCCTCCAGGACCATGTGGGAAAGATCTCTCCTCCTGAAGAGTGTATCAGGAACAGCTCTTAAATGAGCTATGTGATTAGAGCTCAAGGGAGTATACAAAGTATAGCAATCCCCAGTGTGAATATAGCAGTTCCCTACAATAATGAGACGAGGCTACGTATTGAGGGTTAAGCAGATCAGAACAGAACAGAATGAACTGAGGGTTTATTGTCTCTTTTAAATAAGTTTTCCCACAAGGTTACCACCCATGTGGACCTTGTGGAACACAGGACACAAAGTTACAAGTTACAGGACACACTCTTGTACATTAAGGCACTCCCATATAATGTACACAAACCCTCCCCTCTGCCTGTGATACAATTACCAAGCACAATGGACTAACTCAATTACCCACAGGCAGAAAATACACATTTTTCACAAAACACAGAAAACACCCCAAAACACCACATATCCCCACCTATTGTGGCCGGGGTGGATTCTTTACTATCACCCTTGTCACAATATATCAACACACACATCTACAACCTCTTGTCCTGAAGACTAGAGCCCATTTAAAAGAGTCAATTAACCTTCTCCAAATGTTACACAAGTTTGTCTGGTTGGAGGGATATATTCTTGTAACCAGTGATGTGAGCAGCCTATATACGGTTATAGAGCACCATATAGGTTGCGAGGCAGTGGAGCACTTTTTGAGGGGATCAAAATCTTTTAAAGAAGAACAGATCCAGTTTATTATTGAGGGTATTAGGATCATTCTACAGAACAACTTCTTCTGGTTTGAGAACGAATTCTACGTCCAGAGAAGAGGTACTACCATGGGGACCAAGTTCGCCCCCCAGTTATGCCAATCTATTTATGGCCTATTGGGAAGAATCTTTCATATATGCCCAGCATGACTGGAGGGGAAACTTGGTCCTCTATCAGCGGTAGATCGACAACATATTTTTTTTCTAGAAAGGCAACAGAGCCTCATTGGATGATTTTTTATTTTTTTTTAAATAATAATTACTGGTGCATCAAACTTACCTCTGAGATTAGTTGTCAGGAAGTACATTTTCTGGACTTAAGAATATTTGTAGATAATGGGACTATTAAGACAAGTACTTTTTTCAAAACTGTCGACGTCAATAGTTATATTGACAATAACAGTTGTCACTTTAAAGCATGGCTTTTTACTATCCCAAAAGGACAATTTATGCGGCTTAAGAGGAATTGTACAGACGAAAACACCTTTTTAGAACAATCTGATATCCTTAAAAATCAATTTTATCAAAAAGGATATAAAAGGGAGTACGTAGAAACCCAATTTAAAGATATATGTATAAAATCTAGAGAGGATCTTTTAGTGTACAAGAGAAAGGATAACACTATACAAGAAAAAGTCCCTTTTGTATGTGATTATAATTCTCAAAGCTATCTGTTCCATAAAATTCTCAAAAAACACTGGCACATTTTGAGACAAAATGAAGATCTCCTTACATTTGTAGGAGAGAAACCACGAATAGTATACAGAGGGGCCAGTAATCTTAAAAATGTTTTAACCAGCAGTTTTATTCCCAAAAACTCTCAAAAGAATAGAGACGTACAGGGCAATAACTTAAAAGGGTTTTATAATTGTGGGAATTGTAAAGCATGGAGTACTAGCAAAATTGTAAATAGGAAAACTGAAAAATTCCATTCTAATAAAACCAAGAAAGAATATGATGTAAAGGATTTCATTACATGTAATTCGAACAATGTAATTTATTTATTGACATGTATTTGCGGACTACAATATAAAGGATGTACTACTAGACCCTTAAAGGTTAGAATTTGTGAACACCTCAGGAATATACAGAAGGGAGTTCTTAATCACTCTGTATCAGCACATGTTAATCAAGTTCACGGTGGTGGAACTAACAATTTACATTTTATGGGGATACAGAGAATCCAAAAGCCATGGAGAGAGGGTGACCATTTAAGAATCTTGAATAAAACAGAGATGAAATGGATTTTCGAGTTGGAAATCCTCTCTCCAAATGGCTTAAATATTGATTTTGAGATGTACAACTACATATAATTAATGCTATACTTTTTGATGTATTTTTAGAAGTATTTTATTTATACCCTTTTTTATCTGATTATCTATGGGTATTTCTACTGATTATATATTTTATGTCCTTTTCTCCCTCCCTCCCTTCCCTTTTTATATGTGGGGATCATTTTTGGAGTTTTATAAACTACAGGGACTTTTGAAATAACTGCTCAAAGCAGCCGTTAAGGAAGAAAAACAAGAGTGACTTTTTGAAGTGAACCGCATAGAAAAAACGCTGGACCGCATCGGCACTGGAGATGGAATGCATGCGAACCCGGAAGTACCAGCGGTGGAACGCATGAATGCGGAAGTAGGCGGATGCGATGACGACACTATAGAAGATTGGAATGGGAGATACAATGGACGATGTTGATTGGTTTATGGGCGTAGGGGGCGGGTTCCAAGTACCCATTTCCACGCCAAAATTTTGTTTTAAATTGTGGATAGAGTTTATTTATGATATTGCACCTGAGGAAGACGTATTTTAGCGTTGAAACGCGTTGTGCTTCTTGCTGGCATTCCAGAATTATATATGTAAGATTTTATATATTTTTTAATAAATTATACTATTGTTATATTTCTAATTGGTGTTTGCCTATTCTACTCCTATTTTATACTGAGGATCAAGCTGCAGCTCTTTGGAATTCATCTGAAGACGTTCTCTTAAAGCGACATTACCTGAGCCAGTTTTTACTAACAGGCTCTATTATATGTGAGTTGGACCATACAGACTGCTTTATTAGATCTATTTACTGTTACAGTGTTATGCTATGATCTTTCTGTCCTTTATAGATAGGATTTATACCTACTGACAACGATTATACTGGGGTATTTATCCACTATTTGTTATTCTGACCCACATGTTCACCTAAGGTGGAAGTATCACTAACATATGTCTTTGTGAACAAATTACACACGCTGCACACTTTTTTGTATGGTTGTGTCTTGTTATGGAGATGTGTCTGTAGTGCTCAAGCCAGGGACCCCAGGTTAAATAAAAAATAAACAATCCCTGTATTTGTGCTAGCATTCAGCCTTTAGAGGGATGTTATTTGCTCCACCTCCCCCCAGCATAGGGAAGAACTCAACCTATATCTCCACAAATTAGTAGACCTCGGGCACAAGTACAGAGGCCATACTTTCTATGACTATCATACATTTTTAGCCAAAGCGGCGGCAGCACTGATCCAATTCAATATCCGCTCCGACTGGACCAACTCGATACGGAGCTGTTCGGCCGCCACTTTGCAGACCTCAAACCTCTGTCTTGTGCCTTATGCACTTCAAATGCACACTCTACTAATTTGTGTCCTAACGAACCTAGCTTGCCTACTACCAGTCAGGTCACACCCACTCCCAATAAAGCAGAAAGAAACCTTGAAGACAAGCTAGGTAGACCAATAGTCTTCCTGTGTAAGGCACAGGTATGCAACAACTTTAATGCCGGAGGTTGCAGCTTCAGCGCATGTAGGTTGTTGCATGTATGTTCTTTATGCTTCAGAGCCCATGCGTAGACCTTATGCCCCAACCAGCTGTTCCCCAAGCAATGACTCACGTAAATAAGCATTCACAATTTGGCTCACTATCTAACCAATCACCCCTCTAAGTACTTGGTTGATTTCATCACCTCGGAGTTCACAGAAGGATTCCACACAGGGCTATTGGCACTCATAGTGGACACCATAGAATGTAAATACCTCCAATCGGCCACCTTAAAACCCGTCACCACAGAAACACTGATTAAAGCAGAACTAAACCATGGCTTTATGATATGTCCCTTCAAACAACCCTCTTATTCTAATTGGAGAACCAACCCAATCGGCACTTCAACAGGCAATTTCAACAATAAACAAAATTTAACCATTGACATCTCTGCACCTCATTCCTCCTTTATACCTAGTTTAAATTCACTCATACCTTCTGAAGATTTCTCACTTCAGTATGCCACAGTGGACAATGCTATAGGAGCAATCTTGAAGGCAGGGAATGAAGCTTGGCTAAGGAAAACAGATATTTATAATGCCTTCAAGTTGCTCTCTATATACCCCCCACTATGGCATTTACATGGCATCAAACGGAAAAGTATGTACTATTTTGCCAGGCGTCTTATGTTTGGGGCTAAGAGCAGCCCCAAACTCTTTGACACATTTGCAGAAACACTATGCTGGCTCCTCCTGAATGTGAGCTGCTGCCCAATAGCAATACACTACCTCGATGATTTCCTCATGGTCGAGGACCCCAACAAAAAACCCAAGCATAAATTACACAGTGGCATTATTCTCCACATTAGGAGTACCCCTTTCTAGCGAGACAACAATAGGGCTCTCCACCAACCTAACCTTAGGTATTCACCTGGACTCAGCCACCGTGCTATCCAGCTTACCAGACGACAAAGTACAGCGCATCAGCGCATTATATGAAAAGCTTTTTACACAATTGCTCCCGCAAAGACCTGCAATCACTACTTGGCTCTCTTAACTTCGCAATTCATTTAATCCCACAGGGCCGCTCATTCATATCACGTCTACCACGCCTCATACCCGAGGCTCACTATGACAATAGCACTGTTTCTCTCGACTCACATGCAAAAGCTGACTTATTAATGTGGAGTAGATTTCTTACATCCTGGAATGGGATATTCATGTTCATCCCCTCGCTAGATGAGGAGTCACAGGTCATATGGACCATTGCTGCAGACCACAAAGGTTTGCGGCCTTATACCAAGACTGTGACTTATGGCCTCTTGGATCTCTGACACTAAAATCGTTCAGCACTTGTAATGGTATTTATTAATTAATGACTTTATGTCATAAAAAAGCATAATGAGCTTAATGCTTTAGATGCACCACTAGATGTCAGTAAAGCATAATGAGCTTAATGCTTTAGAGGCACCACTAGGGGTCAGTATGCTAATTCATGTGCTTCTGGCAGTGATATATATATATATATATTCTAAGTAAAATATTTGCAGTATACGCTATAAGTGACTAGGAAAGTAATCCTGATCTGTTTCCTAACCTTTTCAGATGTAGCAGAAACCAGAGGTGGACATTGGAACACAGATGGAATATCAGATGGAGACCAGTGTTTAAATGTTGACCTTTGATGAGCTATTGAATGTTTTTATTTTATTGTCTATTTAACATGTCTATGCTATGATTTTGTGCATACTATTCTCTTATTTCTAGTGACTGTATTGCAATTGAAACCCTTATGTATTATTGTTGTATGTATGTATGTATGCTTGCCTGGGAAAGGGGGGAATTGACCCATAGGGACCAGGGGGTATTTTTGTGTAAACCAAACTGGGGTGGGAGGGCTCTAACGAGGGAACCCCATTGTCCAGTAGGTGCTTGATTTGTGTCTGTGTAAAGTGCATGAGTCGTTGCAGTTCAAAAAAAAACACAAAAAAAAACCGGAAGAATGATAAGAGGGATAAGAGAAAGTAGGCATTTTGGGTTATCTATACATGTTTAAATAGAAGGGTGGTAAATAGGAATGTAATTGTTTTGGTTAATGTTTAGATTAAATTGGTTAAATACAGCAGTGCAGCAGTAATAACGAGTGTTTGGGTTAAATTGGTAGATACAGCAGTGATATTGTGTTTATCTGTGAATCAGGAGTGTGCTGGATGTGAAGAGAAGTGTGTAGGTATTTATCCAAAAGCCATAGGAAAAAATATGGTTAAGACACCACAATCAAATGGTACTTGTGATGATTGGCACAGTTATTATTTATGTTTGTGTTCGTCATTGCCTGTGTTTTCATTCAAGAACTTTCAAGCAAGGATATTTTAAGCAGAAGAAGAAGAAGCACTGGACACTATGCTCAACTGTTGCTGTAAGGAGAAAAAATATTGCAGCTAAGAGTGGTGTGACGGAACGCTGGCACTCCGACTGAGTACCTCCGCCAATCGATGCTCCTAGCGCTTGCTGAGGACTCCAAGCACTCCAACCGACACCATCAGCACTGCAGACCCCACTTCCAGCGATGCAACTGCGCCGGGGTCTCTGCTGTTTCCACCCACCCTGGACCCAAAGCCAGGATCCAGCTTCCAGTGGGTGAACCTCTCTTTCCCCAGAGAGCAGGAACAGGAACAAATCAAGCTATTGCAAGAGCTTCCTCTGGGGAGTAAGTGATTATAGCAATCCCCAGAGTGTAGGTATCCCTTCCCCCAAACATGAGCCAAGGCTTAATGCTGGAACAAGACTGATTTACTGGCACACAGAACTCACAATTTATGCAACACAAAACTCCTCCTCTGGGCCAGGCTAGATAATTGAGTTTCTACAATACACAAAGCTCAATTATCTGCTGGCCAGAAATTATACAGTTTCATAAAACACACAGGGACCCCAAAACATGCAATAACCCCATAAAAAGTATATCCTTGGAACCGGGGGATCTGGGTGAACCACATATCCAAAATTCACCCAGATCCGTTTAGTACTTTGGAAAATACAGTTTAATGCAGATTCTGCAGAACATATACAGGCTAAATGAAAAACAATCACTTTATAATGTGTCCCCTGCTGTATAGTCCAAAACCACTGCACGATGTCTCTGTGCACCAAATACTGGCGAGATGGCACCGTGTTGAAAAGTCCAAACAGTGTCTGTGAGTTAAAATGGCCGCCATCCATTGTTCTCACCATGTGCTTCTGATACAGGAAATGGTGGCCACCCAGTAACTCCACAGTATGTCCCCAGATGGTTCTTAAAGGGCCAGCAGCAGCACAACACAAATCCATTATGCCCAAATCATGTCTTTAAAGGGCAATACAAACCAGGGGCCATAGTCACAGGGCAAGAGGCGGGCAAGCAGTCCTCTCCAGGCACAAGTGGCGAAGGGCACTTCGTCACAAGTGGTGAGAGTCGGAACAAAATGCATCAGGAGCAGGAAACTGTTACGTCAAGGTGGTTAATGGTATAAAGAAAGAAAAAACAAAACAATGTGACCACAAACACACAAAAGTCCTTGATCACATGAACTGTTTCATTCATCCCTGTCTCCATGCGTATGTTCTATGAGACTGTCGAAGAATAGAGTATCCAGTTTCCAGGACTAATGTTTGTGAAAATTCCAGGCACACAGACCAGCCAGAGGCTACAGAAATCGAGTCGGTCTGTGCCATGATTCATAGGTGTTATGAGTTTGTGGTGTCTAATACTATATTAAGCTCCAAAACACATCCTCACATGAACACAATATCATTGGTTAATCTAATAAAACATGGTTTGAGTTGTCTATTATTACAAGGGTGGGTATTTGCCTATTTAAGGCCAAGGTTTCCCAACTGCTAATGCATGTGCTCAGTGGTTATTATAAGGGTGGGTATGTGCTTATTTTTAGGCCAAGGTTTCCCAACTGGTGATGCATGTGCTCAATGAAAAAAATAAATAAATAAATAAATAAATAAAATTGAATAAGCAATAAAGTGTCATAACTTTACGGGTAAATGGGTATCATTCTTCAAAGGGTGGGTTTTGTTGTAGGGCAGGTACTGTTAAAATAGGGTAGATTCAAGATGTATGGGTTTATAATGTTTGTTTTATGACATAAATCAAAGGGTGGTTTGTAATGGTATTTATTAATTAATGACTTTTTGTCATAAAAAAGCATAATGAGCTTAATGCTTTAGACGCACCACTAGATGTCAGTAAAGCATAATGAGCTTAATGCTTTAGAGGCACCACTAGGGGTCAGTGTGCTAACTCATGTGCTTCTGGCAGTGACATCACAGGCTAGCCTACTTACTGGATAAAACCAAATAGTAGGAGGAATTCAGCCTCCTGTTTCCTTTGCTTGCATTGATTGAACATGTAGCTGACTGTATAGCTCCAGCCAAACAGGCTGGAGCCGTGTAAGTAATCTATTATAACAGCTAGCAACTGTTATAGCCTTTTGTAAGTAATATGTTGTAGTTTTGTATTGTGTAATTATTGTGGTAAATTGACATTCTGCTAGCATTTGTTTAATTGTTATTATAATTATATTAAATATACATTTAATACTACAATGTTTTGTGTATTTCCTATTATATATTCGACCATAATACCGAACTCATAACAATATTAATGTTGTTATTTGTTGCTTAATTATTATATATTAATTATTAAATTAATATTCATATTTAAGTCACGACTTTAACAGCACTACATTCACGCTATTTGAAATTTATCCCGTAGTAGAAATCATCTCCCACTAAGGAGATCTAAGGGTATTGGCAAAGGAAATAAGTAGACAACAGTAATGAAATACTCTGGATTACCTTAGAATAATGGACCTACACAAGTATGGTGACCATTATGTATTAAAATTACGATGTTATAAAACTAATCAGATTGACCTCCCTGATTGAGATCCAATACTATCTGACTAACAATAAATGGTGCCTGGTGATAGTTATGGATAACTTTTGCCTCTTTCTGACAGAGCAAAAGGGTCATACACCCTTATTTATGCTTATTATTTAGCGGAAAGGTCCTTGTAAGGACTAGAGCTCCCAGTACTGTGTGTCGTTCAGTCCCTTGGAGGGAATAGAGCTAGCCCCAATCCTGTTCTAGGACAGAGAGGATCCAGGAGGACCCCAGTCAAGCCACAGCGATTAGGGTAGAAGCGCTGAGGTTTTTTCCGGTTCCAGCCATGAAGCAATTCTTGGTGGAGGTACCCAGCCGGGGTACAGGGAGCTCCACTACATCGTTGTAAGCAATACAAGCTTCTAGCATCCTCTTTAACAGTAAAACTTATGTCACATGATTAAATTAAAGTTAATTCAATAGTTCATGAGTTTTGCACTAATAAATCCTACACCATCAACACCCAAGTATTAAATTTTGAGGAAAGGGTAAAGATCACCACAAAAAAAAAGAGTAAAAATAATGTTTTTTTCAAGTGGAGGTTATATCTAGAAAGAGAAACATAAACATTTGTAAAATGTGACAATCAAATATATACCTTTTCCCAAAAAAATATACTATAGAATAAAGGGGTGCGCTATTAATTATACATACATGTGACAGACCCCTCTGTCTTAGAACTATAGTGCTTTCCCGGCGTATTCGTGAAATTGCTTGTCCGTACTTCCCCGTTCGTTTGATAATCTACCGAACAAACTGCCGAACGCCCGGCCACCCAGTGTGCTGCTGGTTAACCTATTGGCCCCAATTCGAACATTGTGGTTAACCGCAGACACCTCCTAATTAAAACCGTATGCTGGGTGGTCATCGTTCGTATGCCGACAACGAGGCGGCGGCCATCTTAGATTCATGAATACACAGGGGTGTTCGTCGACAAACTTATGGCACTCCAAACGGACACTTTTTCTCCCGAACACCGCTGAACACTGCCAACCTCCATTCTTTGTCATCCGGCATATGAACACTGGTCCGTTCGGAACTTTTTATTTCACGAATGGACTTAACCCAGATAGCCATGCCATGGAGTCCTTCGTATACCAAAAGAACAGTGTGAAAGACTTTGGCTCCATGGCGATTGAACTGTGTGTATTTGATCTGAGCGCCATTCTGTAATAATGTGCACTCAGATCTAGGCTATCTGGGGATACGCTATATGTGTAGAATGCATTTGTTAGTTTTAAAGTTATGGAATTTTATGTATTTCTTACTGTATTATTTAAAATGGCATTTTTCCTCTATCCATGGAGATAATTAGATTTCTTCCCAATTATCTCCAGGATAGAGAGGAGGGGTTGCTTGTACAAAGGGGAGGGTTTATGTCTGAGCCACTGTGATTGGCTAATGTATCATACTTGTCCCAGTCTTCCATCTGGTCCCCTGGGGGAGTGAGAGACCTGCATGAATACCGGGCAGGTAGCCCTCATTAAAGCAGATTCCTGTTTTACCCTCAAGATGGAGCTTGGTCTTGTGTTTGGGGGGATTGCTACTTTGGAGTATTCTTTTGCCTGTTCCAGGAGAGGAGGAGTTCATATGATTCTCTGTTCGGGAGTTTGGAGCATTCCCTTATATTCCGTTCGGGAGTTTGTCAGTCTACAGCAACGGTGCCTGTGTCTCTAAAGGGGGAAGATCTACTAAACGGCAGTTTCACTTATTTATGCCAGGAGTGTCTTAACAATACAAATGTGGGGGAAAAAATTAAGTATACCTTTGTGTATCTAAAATGAGATGATGTTTTCCCTCAATAATTTTACATAGAAAAATAAAAATCTAATAGGTAATTGCGTGGAGCATCCATTATAATCTGATATGACCAAATGACTCTGATATAATACATGACGCTAGACTTGTGCATTTGGCTCAAAATGAATTGTGGTTCATCCAAACATTTACCAATCATCGATTTGTCTGAAAAATGCAACTAGAAAACACAATCTGAACATAGCATAAAAGAAACAGAAATGAACCACAAACATTTTTGTTTGAATCATAATTTGGAGTTTTGTCCATGGTGCCAGAAAAAGGATAGGGAAAGGAGATGAATCTGATTAATCATCTTGCTATGATTAACAAGATGTCTGCTCAATGATCTGGGCTGTATGTCCTGTCAAATCAAGGGGTGAAAAAGTATAAATAATGGGAAAAAAAGATGACTGACAACTACTATGTAGGAAATTAGCTTTTCTTGAGATGTGTGTTTGTGAAACACCAGTGTTCTAACAATCGAATCAGAGTATCAATTAATCTGTCTAACCATTTCAATACACAATAATATTTTCAGGAATAACCCATTGGCAGCAGTCTTTTACAGCCACTCCATGATTAACTAAACAGTTAAAAGAATTTGTTTAACAAAAACAATATACATATGAGCAACTTTCTACATATGTGTTACTACAGACACATACCCTTTGAAGAATTTTGGTTTCCACAGATTTGCACATTATCAGATGGAAGAATACTTTTTGGAGTATGTAGTTATTCTTGAGAATCCTCAGCAAATGCATTATTCGATCTGCAAGTTGTCATGAATTATTTCTTCATAAATAATCATGGATAAAAAGGATTCATATTTGCAACTCAATTATATAATCTTCAAATTCCTCCAGTACTGGGTAAAGCAACCACGTTCAAACGATTTCCTCCTGCTCATCTTTGCCTTTGCATAGTAACTCTGCAATGTTTAAACAAAGGATCCTTGGAATGCCATCATGCCGTTTCAGTCACATATGTTTCTCGCCGGGTACTAAAACTTTTAACAGGGAACAATTTGAATTTTCTTCAGTAATCTTCTTGTAGATATCTTTAGATATTCAGTCAGTAATAATTCAGACTTAAATCCTGCCCATGCTTTCTCCATTAAAGGTAGGAAATTAGCTTTTCTTGAGATGTTTGTTTGTCACACACCAGGTTTCTAATAATCGTATCAGAGTGTCTTGCAGCCAAAAATGTATATTTATTCAAACACACACAACATCTAAAATAGCATAACTCAATGCACACATCTGGACCAATATAGTAGCAATGTGCAAGCACTTCAAGATAGTATCCATTTTTTATGTTAAAAGTATTGGTCCAGAAATTCTACTGTAATTGGTTTTACATCTCTAATTTCAGTTACTAAGAAGGCGTACCCATAGGTTGCTTGATGCTTTAAAATAATTGGCTATCATAAAAAAAATGGTGGCTTAGTTACCATTTAAAATCTATGAATAAAGCCATACGTTATATTTGGCGGTAAACTATAAGTTACACAAAGGACTTTATACATGGTTAAATGAATGCCTTCAGAAATTTGAATCTTCGTAATACACAGGCAGTCTGGCTTGCAATGTTCGGTCAAAGGTTAATATCAACAAGCCTTCATGCATCATTATCTTGACAAGAACCATATGTGATGATACAATGAAAGTCTGTAATACAAGATTCTAGCAGGGCCTATCAGTTCCTGAAAGTGGTTTGAAATTAAATTAATTTCAACTAATTAAAAAAAAATAATAATAATAAAAATAATAAATAATAAATAATATTCCTATCACAATGACAATCCTACAACAAATCAAATATTTAAAGTTCATCAAATATATTTCACACTAAATGTTGATTTTATTCACAGAGCAAGTGCCCAATAAATGTGAAAAAAGGAGGGAAAAAACCCCCATTATATTTCCAAGTAGGATTCTTCCGTGCACTTTGACTTAAGCTGTTGAGGGTGACAGGCCAGCAGTGATTGTGTATTTTACCATTCTTGTGTCAGCGTAGACGTGGTATATAGCCGGTGTCATCAGTCACCTATATTGTAACTTCCTACGGAAATAAGGCCTGTATTTAGATCGTAGATGCATTGTACCATTTTTCTTTTTACTTGTAAATAAAATAAATAAATAAAATATTTGAAAAAATGTAAACAATTTATATATACATATGTAATTTCATTCTAACTGTATTTTGTTTTATATATATATATATATATATATATATTTATATATAATATATATATATATATATATATACATATATATATATATATATTGGTAGCAAAATTCACTTATAATGACATTCTATATATATATATATATACACACACATATATATATATATAATTACATAAATAACTAAATAAGTGTACACATAGACGTTAAATACATATATATGTATATATATTAAAATTCTACGTGTATATTTAAGTAATCTTTTAACATAATTATGTGATTTAATTAATTAAAATGGGGGGTTCTGTTTTACTCAGGAGACTTTGCTGAACACAGACATTAGTGTTTCAAAATGGTAACTTGTATTACAACAATGATATTTTTAGTAAAAGTGACTTTTTTGCATTTTTCACACATGAACTGCGCTTTTACTGATGATATTATTGTTGTAATATATTTTACTGTTTTAAAACACTTATTTTTGTGTTCAGTGAAGTCTCCCAAGTATAACAGTACCCCCCATGTACAGTTTTTATAATGTTTGGGAAAGTTAGAGAGTCAAATATAAAGCTTGCATTTCATTTTTTTCACATTGAAATTTGCCAGATTGGTTATGTTGCCTTTTGAGACCATATGGTACCCAGGAATAAGAATTACCCTCATGATGGCATACCATTTGCAAAAGTAGACAAGCCAAGGTATTGCAAATGGGGTATGTCCAGTCATTTTAAGTAGCCACTTAGTCACAAATGGATTGTGCTATATTTGACCCTGTGACTTTCCAAAACACCGTAAAAACTGTTAATGTTAACTGTTGTACTCGTGAGACTTTGCTGAATCTAAATATGTGCTCTTTTTGCAGTAAAAACTATCAGTATTATGACATTTACAGCTAAAATGTTTTTTACATTTTAAATTCTTATAAATTTCTCAGTTTATTTTATTTTATTCATAATACATTATGTTTCATATATGAATAGTTAATGTGAAATTAAAGCACTGTTTCTCCTGAACAAAATAATATATAATAAGTGTGGGTGCACTTAATATGAAAGAGGTGAATTACGGTTGAACAGACATATAGCGCAAATTCCAGTTTTTGTTTACATTTTGTTTTGATCAGAACGTTTACTATTGACCCCGTCCTGATGGGTTAAACAAACGTAACAAACATATTTATACTATACTTCTTTAATTTTTTGTGTGAGACATTCAAATGATTATATTTAGGATGCTAACATCATATTATGTCAATTTAGAATAAATGAATCCTAAAAAATAAATACATACTGCAGTATAAGAAATTATGCAAAGGTTCATGTAGTTTATGCTTGTTACATCTAAGAAAGCACTGCTATTATTGTTATAGTCCCAAGTGCAAAAATATACATCAGCCTGAGGTACCTTTCTATTAATCATGAATGTGGTTCTGGAAGCTGGTTAAACTCATTACCTTCTGTCCAAAAGTCTTAGGAAATATATTGGCCTTTGGCTAATTTTAATCCCTTGAATATGTTTTCCTATTTTTTTTCTTTTTCCTATTTTTTTTTTCAGAAAGTGAAAGAATTATTCCAAAATAAAAGCGGAGGTATGAAATATTTACTATCTAAACTGTATACGATTATACATAAAATAAGGGATAATATACTTTGAGTCACATTTGTATTGCAAAATTACTTTTTATAGAACTTGTTATTGTGCTAAAATATTACTAATAATATGTTGCCAAGTCAGCATTAATCCATCTATCCAATTCTATATCTATCTAACATTTATGGTATATATATAAACATGAAATGAATGGAGCACTCCTCAGAGATTTTCAAATGTGTATTGAGAAAACAATCAACGTTTCTACATAAAGTAGTGACTTAACCCTAATGTGCCCAGTGTTTGTGGGACCTGAATCCTCCACCCCCTGTGGAGTGATGGAAACATAAAATAAAAATAACAGACTTAATTCAAGCTCAGAGTTTGCCATGCTGGAGGATAAGATATATAATATCAGTAATGTACAGTCCGAGCCACCGGCAAAAAGCCATAATGGGTAGATAAGAAGCCTATATAGAGTCTAGTAGGAAAGATAAAAATGAAAAATAAAGAATACAACACACCCCATAAACCAGAGTGAGAAGAAATATGTATATAGAGTAGTAAAAGATACAGACAAATACAAAGAGTCAAAAATAAAAAATATATAAGTCAGAGAGACAGTGGAGCAAAGAACAGTGAACACACACACATTACACAGCAAACCATTTTGATAATATGAAGTGATGAATGTGAAATACATAGAATGAAAGTGAAAAATGTGTAAAGTCCTGCAAGACAGATACTATCATAAGAGAGTAAAATGTGTAAAGTGGACCACACTAAGAGTGAAGATTCAGAGCATACAGAATGTGTGGGTAAATAGGATATGTGATGAAATATTATATTTACCTAAATATGTAGGGATATTCGCCATAGTGGATGTCAAGAATCTATTCACAGTTATACCCCATGATGAAGGAATAGAGGCAATGCTCATCTGGCTGTATGAAAGTCAAGTTTATCAGGGACTGCCCATTGAGTTTCTTTTATAGTGTTTGAATTTTCTATTGTACAATAATTACTTTAGATTTAAGAACATTTTTGGATGTAGAGGTATACAGATAAGAAGAAAACATTGGATTTACTCTGTACAAAAAAACGGCAGATCGCAATACACTATTGCACTCCAACAGTTTCCATCCTCCATCATTGAAAAACTCACTACCTATTTCCCAATTCCTTTGGGTGTTAAGGTTAGACATAGGGAATCAACACGTTCAAATAGAAGAGATGAGAGCATCTTTCCTAGAAAGGGGCTGCCGTAAACAGGCTCTACAGAAAGCACTTACTAAAGCGCATAAAATTTACAGCAAAGAAGATAACAAGACGGATGAAGAGTCAATGAAAATTACTATACCCATGATGATCCATTCTGCCAGTAGCAATATCTCTACGAATATCAGAAAACGCTGGGATATATTATCTGTGGATCAGTTCTTGAGTAGCATCTTCAGGAGACCACCCAGAATAGCATACAAAAGAAATAAAAATCTAAAGGATTTGCTCATGAGAACAGATTTACCACCTAAAAAACTAATTTCAGTTAAGACAGGGAAAAGGGATGCTACAGATGCACAGGCTGCATTACTTGTGGTCACATGTTTGCAAGCACCACGTTTGCACATCCCCATACAGGTAAGCGCTATAAGATCATGTCATATATCTGATATCCTGCCCCTGTGATTCATTCTACATTGCAAAATGGATTTAACACTAAGGGATAGAATTAGGGGGCACAGATCAGCCATCACCACAGCATTTAGGGACAGCAAAATTGACAAGACTGTGGCGAAACACTTTCTTCAATTTCAACACAGACTATCGATGCTGAAATTCATGGGCATCGACAGGTTACCACAGTTACCCAGAGGGGGTGATCGCTCGAAATTACTTCAGCAGAAATAAACTTTCTGGATGCAGCAATTGAATACTATTGATCCCAAAGGTTTGAACAATTATATATCTCCTTCAACTAATTTTTGGGAACAAGATGAGGAGTAGATTGGGGCGTTAGATATTTGCATTTATTGGACTTTTGTCTGTCTCAATATCTATCTACATAGTCTAGTAATGTTTAATCGTTTTGATATTTTTCTATTTTTAAGGTTTTCTCTTGTTTTTCAGTTTGTTCTATTTTTCAGATTTTCTTATTTTTTTTGCATTTTTCATATTGTTTAGATTTTTTTATTATTTATTCATGTCTTTAAATTGGTACAGGCAGCAGCATGTTAATTATGCATATTTATTACTTGGATGGCCATTATTGTTACAGCTGTAGTGGTTGGGATGTTCGTAATCAAAAGTTTGATCATTTCTCTCATATATTGTTGGTCAACAGTTTTGTGTCATTGTAATTTTTATGGTGGTCGCCTACTACTAGTGGGGTTGGCACTTTACATCTCATGGAGGTCTATTTTCCATCCCACACTTGTTTATTTCATCACATATCCTATTTACCCACACATTCTGTATGCTCTGAATCTTCACTCTCAGTGTGGTCCACTTTACACATTTTGTTCTCTTATGATAGCATCTGTCTTGCAGATACTTTACACATTTTTCTCTTTCATTCTATGTATTTCACATTCATCACTTCATATTATCAGCATGGTTTGCCATGTAGTGTGTATGTTCACTGATCTTTGCTCCACTTACTCTCTGACTTATATATTTTTTTTTTTTTTTGACTCTTTGTATTTGTCTGTATCTTTTTCTACTCTATATACATATTCCTTCTCACTCTGGTCTATGGGGTATGTTGTATTCTTTATGTTTCATTTTTATCTTTCCTACTAGACTCTATATAGGCTTCTTATCTACTCATTATGGCTTTATGCCGGTGGCTGTGATTGTACATTACTGATATTATATATCTTATCCTCCAGCATGGCACACTCTGAGCTTGAATTCCATCCGTTATTTTTATTTTAAGTTTCCATCACTCCACAGGGGGTGGAGGATTCAGGTTCCACAAACACTGGGCACATTAGGGTTAAGTCATTGCTTTATGAATGCGGTCATTACGGATGACGTCACTGTACGCACCACGCCACTCTGAGAATGCGTGTGCCCACATGGGTAATCACTTCCAGGTTCGGGAGCACGGACGTGCACTATCACACACCATTGGTAAGTCACTCATTTATTATTTAAAATATATTGATGTATTTTATGATTTGTTATTGTTCTTGATAAAGACCCAGGAGGGTCAAAACGTTGATTGTTTTCTCAATACACATTTGAAAAATTCCTAAGGAGTGCACCCTGGTGCTGTCAGGGTCGTTGTACTCAGACATGTGTTTCCCTCAAATTGTAAATTCCATGGAATGATGTCTCCTGTAGCTGTCCTGTAGTCTGTGGGAATGATCCCGCCGCTTGCCACCAATTGTAAAGGACCGTTTTGCACGAAAGGGGTAAAAACCGTTTAGGCGATCGGCCCCCTTTCCAGAAATGCAGGCACAGCTACTGCAGAACACCAAACACACGAACCGCCAATAAGTGAATGCTCCAAACTCCCGAATGGCATCCAATATAGCACTCCAAACAGACAAACAGGAACCATACTAATTGCTGCTGGCAGATGAATAGGAAAAGCATCCAAGCGGCTTAAACTCCTAGCAATCAGTCTCTATCAACATTCAGTAAATCCCCCCAAAGACGAGACAAGGCTCTGTGTTGAGGGTCAAGCAGTGGTCTGTTTAATGAGGGCTACCTGCCCAGTATTTATGCAGGTCTCCCACCTGGTGGACACTCCCCTAGGGGACCAAATGGGAGACTGTGACAAGGGACAGACAAGCAGACAAATAGGACACACAGTCACAATATATTCCCACAATGCATCCTGGCTTCCTCCCCTCTGCCCTGGGAGATAATTGAGAAGTAATTCAATTATCTCCCAAGACAAAGGCAAATCGCCATTATGCACGTGGGGATACTAAAACAAGCATTACTGTTAAAATACACCATGTAAGACACATAACATTAAAACTATACATTTAACATATCCCCAGATAGCTCAGGTCTGAGCGCACATTATTAAGCGAATGGCGCTCAGACCACACGAATACAATTCAATCGCCATGGAGCCAAAGGCTTTACAAAGTTAGTTCTCATCCGAATGAGCTCCATGGGATTCCTATCTGGGGTATAATACAGTCAGGTAAAACTACCGAACACCGGCCGTTCGTGTACTTCCACCGAACAAGAAGGGAGGTCGGCGGCTTCAGCGGTGTTCGCGCAAATCTGTGTCCGATTTTAGTTCCATGAATTAAGTGTCGAACACCGCTGTGTATTCGTATGTTTAAAATGGCCGTGACCTCGTGTTCGGTATACGAATGGCGGCCACCCAGCATTCGTCAATTAAGCTGCTGTTAACCGCAGCTTCAGGGAGGTTAATTGCCGGCACACTCCAGCTCCCAGGTGGTCTATTCATTCGTGCGGTTGTTCGGTAGATTGAATCTACGGAACATCCGGCAGAAAAGCATGAGTAAAGCTTTTCTGCAGGCGAAACAAAGTCTTTTAACATGGGGGCCATAGTCCAAAGGCAGCAGGCGAGCAACCAGGCTTTTCCAATGCAATGTGGCGAGATTGCTCTCGTCACATAGCTGAACACAATTGTCCATGATAGTGTTATTGATCTAGTAGTGGTATTGAGGTGTCGCAGGATTCAGAGTGATCCCCTAACTGTGTAGAGTGTATTTAGAGTGTAGAAGGAAAGTCACCTAAGTCAAGCCATGGTGTGGTTGTTTTATGAGAAATAAGTCAGTAGTTTGGGCAATGGGGTCATTGGTGTGGGAGTGGTGCTGAATGGGTGTAAGTTACATAATACTGACCATACTTTAATGGTGGGAGATGACAGTCTGATGAGGTGAGAAACATTTACAAATCAGAGCATGGGGAAGCTAGGGGAATGATGCCAGACCGCAATTCACCCCAATCTGATCCAAAGCTATCCATTGATTGCGAGTAGAGCTGCCACTGTCAGTCTTGAGGATTTATTGCCCAATACAAATTTAGAGTATGCGGACAGTGAATACAGACTGAGAAGTATAAGCCAAGGATGTGTATCAGTAAAGTTTGATAAAGGTATAGGGTTATAAAGGACATCCCTGCCTCATACTGTTTGAGATAGTGGAAGGGTCAGAAAAGATGTCATTTAGGTAGATTCTATCAGTTGGAACTGAGTAGAGGGCTTTAATAAAATTGAACAAATTAGGTCCCAGATCTATATTTTGTAATGTGGAGAACAGAAAAGGCCAGAGAACGTATCAAGCACTTTTTCTGCATCCGTGGAGAGGAGTAGTGCTGGGGATTCCAAGAGGCTAGCTCAATGGATAAGGTAGCTCTTGTCTTCCTGTCAGACACGAAATCAACTTGATCTGAACCTATGAGGTGGTGCATGTGTTATTTTTTTAAGTGGTTCACCAAAAGTATGCCAACAGCTTGAGGTCCACATTGAGCATTGAGATTGATGAATAACTAGGACAGAGCTCTGGGTCCCTTACTGGCTTTTGGAGGACTGTAATGGTCACCATGCGATTATGTGCACCAAGTATTAGGACATTGCAGGGTTCCGGACAGGGATGGGCTAGAACAGTGATGGCTAATCTTGACAACATAAATTGTTTCTGGACTCCTTTTTCCATGATGCTCAGCTAGCTTTTAGAGTCTGGGAAATGTAGTCCACAAACAAATTATGCTTTCAAGGTTAGCCATCACTGGGATAGAAGGTCTTGATTCATCTTGTAATATCTGTCTGTCAGGCCATCCGGCCCAAGGCCTCACCTATTGACTTCTAAGATTCTAAGGGCATCCTGTAGTTCCTCCAAAGTGACAGCAGTCTGTTAGGACTCCCTGTCCACTGGTGTCATAATTAAGGTCAAGTGTTTTCTGAGACAGCTGTCAATGTGGCCTTAGTGTGTGACTGGATTTGCAGATTGTGATAAATGTTGTATGTGGTATGGGGAAAAATAGTAGTCTCAGAATAATAAGAGCATGTCTTCTAATTGTGTATGAAAGCCATCTGCCAGTCTAAGCTTCAGGTAAAAAACGGACCTCGCCTTTGAAGTGAACAGTTTTCCACGCTTTTTACCTTCTGAGAACAGTTTTTTCGTAGTTGATATTGGTTTAGATGCTCATGTGTTAAACAGCTTGTAAAAATTTGGACTTGAGGTGTAATAATTGAGTCCAATCTTCCTCTGAAAGAGTGCCTTTGTGCTTTCTCTTCATGTATCCAATCAGAATTATAAGGCCTATCTCTTACCTACCTCTGGGATTCCCTTTTATGTCTGGCCTTCTGTTACATCAGATATCCTCTGATCACTGCTTTGTGGGCTTCATATACCAGAGGGGAGGGTGAATGCAATAACCCATTTTTCTAAAGTATTGTTTGATTAGTGACCTAAGACCATCTTTTCTTTCAGGATTCAGGATCATCCAAGAGTTTCTCATTGAGTTGCCAGTGAAATAATTTGTATCCCTATAATGGAGACAATAAGATAATAAGGACTGGGGAGTGCTATGACCAAGTCATTTGAAAATTGTTAGAGGAGTGTAGCAAATGTAGCTGGCCAAACAGGAGAAAGATTATCTCTACTCTACTATACGACTTTTGTGGTGGGTTGTAGAATGTGAAATCTTTGTCAATCAGGTGCTCAGTGTAAGGATAGTCTGATGGCTCAAAGAGATTGGGCTGGAATGTTAAACATATCCACAGAAGTATCCAAACGGGTGTCTAGAGGAGCATTAAGGTCACCTCCCAATATTAGGGTTCTCTCCTGGATGGCAACATGTTACGATGAGTGGGGCAAATAGACAAATACCAAAGTATATGATAAAAATATATTACAAGTGTAAATCTTATAACACTGAGCGCTGTGTACATAATAATATATCTTACCTCTTGCCAATAAGAGGTCAAAACAGCAATATATGAAAAGATACAAAAATAAAAACCTATAGTGTAGATGATAGGAACCCAAAAGTGTAATTAGAATAATATGGTATTAAATGCACTCACATCGAGTAGAGGCAATCAGACTCCTTAATTTGCACAGTGGTGCCTTCCAAGGTAGCACCCCGCCTTTCTTCTTATTCAGAAAATCCCAGCTCAGAGAAAACATATTCACACAATATAAAGAGGAATTATCATCTTATTTATTTAGGTGTAAAATTCTGGGGTGACACCTCCCCAATTGCAAGGCTGGTGCCTAAAAAAAAAATGCTGGAAACAATGCTATTGCTTTAAAATGTATAATATCCAAAAGAAAACAGTTTAAAAACAATAAAAGTGTGCTTAGTGCAAAAGTCCAGCATAAAAAAAATGCAAAAAAGCATTTTGCTTTATAAGCTTTTTCAGATGTAAAAGTATTTAACACATTTCAAACTGTCCTTTTGACAAAACAAAAATATCTCCCCTAGCTAGTGAAGAGGTAACTCTTTTTTTATGTGCTTGTTTTGTATGTATTGTGGCTGATGTGTGCAATGGTCATTGCTGCCACCCAGGAGTAGTGGCAGTTTGAGCGCAGGCTTTCTTTATGTGTATTTGTCTCCTCATTATCCTGAGAACATCTGCAATAATAGAAGTTAGATTTAATTCAAACAGGATACTGACACCCCTTTTTTCATCTTTTTTCATCGTGAATTACTGTAGAACGCTGTTAGGTACTGGCTTTTTTTATTAAGTTCCTTATAAAAGTGCCTTTACAAAGAGCACTCTTTGTTGAAAAGGATGGCACCCAGTATTGTTTGATATCTCTCTCCAAAGTGACTACCTTTCTGTGTTCATTACAATTATCCAATATCTACATACTGCAGAGCACAATCCATCAGGCTGTCCTTACCTTAAATCCTGCAAATGTGAATCCGTTTGCTCCTTGAGACTCTGGACGGGCTTAGGTGAAGGGTCTCATTGCCATTTTCACCTATATTGGGAGAGTATTTTAATGCAATTGATATGTGATACCTTGACAACAAATGTATATATATATATATATATATATATATATATATATATATATATACACACACACACATACATGCATCTTTTATATAAATACATATATATATCCTGATATTCCGCATCTTATAATAAAAATAAGTTTACATTAAAAATGTTCATATAAGGAAGTTGATGGTGAATATCTTGGAAATATAGTTGCATTTGTTATCTTATGATTTGCCAGTTAATTGAAAATTAACCATGTATTTGTTTGCTCATTTCGTGAAATGGAATATGGCTTCTCTCTGACCTTATTAATCTAGTGGGAACTATACATTTCTGAATTGATGTTTCTGTACATACCCAGACATCCTATTGTTTACTGAAAAACATTAAATTCAATTTGAGTAGATTTTTCTTGGCAGAATAAAAGAGGCATGAATTTTAAAACCAAGCAATTCATAAAGACTACAACAGTAACATAATTACAGCTATTCTCCTTAAAATCCATTAGTATTGATAAAAAAAAAAAAGAAAAACTATGTATAAGGGCATGATTCAATGAAAACAGGTTAGTAAAAACCATATAAAGTGACTGTAACGGACTGTTTTGCACACAAGGGGTAAAAACCGTTTAGGCGATCATCCCCTTTCAGAGATGCAGGCACAGCTACTGTAGAACACCAAACTCACGAACCGCCAATAAGGGAATGCTCCAAACTACCGAACGGCATACAATATAGCACTCCAAACACACGAACTGGAACCCTTCGAATCGCTGCTGGCAGACGAATAGGAAAAGCACCCAAGCGGCTTACACTCCTAGCAATCAGTCTCTATCAGCATTCAGTAAATCCTCCCATTTACTAGACAAGGTTCCGTGTTGAGGGTCAAGCAGTGGTCTGG
Organism: Pelobates cultripes; assembly: GCA_933207985.1. Lineage (NCBI taxonomy): Eukaryota > Metazoa > Chordata > Amphibia > Anura > Pelobatidae > Pelobates > Pelobates cultripes. The sequence goes on along the minus strand of OW240915.1, from coordinate 174,728,393 downwards.
TTTAATGAGGGCTACCTGCCCAGTATTTATGCAGGTCTCCCACCTGGTGGACACTCCCCTAGGGGACCAAATGGGAGACTGTGACAAGGGACAGACAAGTAGCCAAATAGGACACACAGTCACATTGTATTCCCATAATGCATCCTGGCTTCCTCCCCTCTGCCCTGGAGATAATTGAGAAGTAATTCAATTATCTCCCAGGACAAAGGTAAATTGCCATTATGCACGTGGGGATACTAAAACAAGAATTACTGTTAAAATACACTATGTGAGACACATTACAATAAAACTATACATTTAACATGTCCCCAGATAGCTCAGGTCTGAGCGCACATTATTAAGCGAATGGCGCTCAGACCACACGAATACAGTTCAATCGCCATGGAGCCAAAGTCTTTACAAAGTTAGTTCTCATCCGAATGAGCTCCATGGGATTCCTATCTGGGGTATAATACAGTCAGGTAAAACTACCGAACACCGGGCTGTTCGTGCACTCCCGCCGAACAAGAAGGGAGGTTGGCGGCTTCAGCGGTGTTCGCGCCAAACTGTGTCTGTTTTTAGTTCCATGAGTTCGGCGTTGAACACCGCTGTGCGTTTGCATGTTTAAAATGGCTGCGACCTTGTGTTCGTTATACGAATGGCGGCCACCCAGTATTCGTCAATTAAGCTGCGGTTAGCAGCTCCAGCTCCCAGGTGGTCTAGTCATTCGTGCGGTTGTTCGGTAGATTGAATCTACCGAACACCGGGCAGAAAAGCACGAATAAGTCTTTTCTGCAGGGGAAACAAAGTCTTTTAACATGGTGCCATAATCCAAAGGCAGCAGGCGAGCAACCAGGCTTCTCCAATGCAATGTGGCGAGATTGCTCTCGTCACAGTGACTATTTAATAAACCATTTATTGGATTGGTTTGATATTTTAAAATTATATTAAAATTATATTATCCATCCATTCATCCATCCATCCAGCTGTATGTCTATTAGTTTATCTCTTTTATGCCTTGAGTAAAAACAAATGAGCATTATTTGTAAAATAATATGGAAGACCACATTAAAATTTTCACAGAAGTAAAATTCAAACCAAGAAAAAAGACAATAATTTGCCAGCACAAATACCCAACTTGATATTGTGCCAGGAAGGATCTGTATAACCCTATTAACATGTACTTATGATAAAAAATGTATCGTAATTTATTAAAAATAAAAGCCTTAGTCTCCTATCCACAAGGTACATAGGTGTAGAAGGTAGAGAATATCTATGTAAGAGGCTAAAATAGCAATAGACAAATAGAACTGAAGGTAGAAATAGTCTGTTCTAAATTAGATCTAGTAAAGACTAATAGTAGGTATCTAGAAGACATATAGACGCTCCATTTTACACTACATAGTCATAAATCATCTAGAACCTCTCTAAATATTCACAGCTAGATACTACCTAAATAGAATCCCTAATGCTTCAGCATAACAAAGATCTAATACCTACTAACACAGCTAGTCCTATGGAGGGACTAAAAAAAGTGGAACTCAATTAAGTGCTAACCCCTACAACCCAAGTGCATAGTTAAAAATAAAATAGGAAAAGAGCCCGACGCGCGTTTCAGCGTATCAAGACGCCGTCGTCAGGGGCAAATACAAAAGCTACTGGTCTCTCCCACTTCTTTAAATGTCCAATACACAATTGGACATTGTTAACAGCTGGTTCGTAAGTGAGAAACTCACATCTCATTGGTCCCCATGAAACCCGCCTCTCAATCATATGTTCGTAGTCCAATGTAGCCCGACCTCCTTCCGTATACTCTCCGTGACGTCAACACGCTACGTCACGTGAGCAGGGAAGGGGGCGGACACCACATCCGCATACCCCACGTGGTTATGATATCAAACGCTGTGTCACACGGGCAGTGAAGGGGCGGGCACCGTCTCTATACCACGCCCCCTCATACACAATCTAATGAGTCACACAGACGTCACTGAATAGGCGGAGTTAAAACAACCCGACAATACAACGAGGGGATTAACATAGTGATCATCCCTGAAAGATACATTCGAGGGTGATCAAATCATGATCCAAAATTACCCACTTGCTGCCTAGATAAAAGGCATTTAAGTGTATAATTATGTGAAACAAGGTAAATCTCATTGGAAAAAGTAGAAACAGACACCTCACACAAGGGTGTAATTTTAGAATGGGCACACTGGAATGCATAACACTCCCATTTGTCCCTTATCCATCCATAGTGTGAGGAGTACACTCTATGTGAAGTCCTACTACATAGTAGGAATCAGGTATAACCTGAACAACATAGAATCCCTTGCTCCAATCAATTACATAAATAGTAATGACCAATGTGGCATCACTAAAACTGCATAGGGAGATATATATAGTAGCTTAAGATGCCTAGATAATAATAAACACTTAACTAACCAAAACGTAAATAAAACTTCAAAATTAATATTAAATACTAATAATTAAGATCATAATTAACAGGAAAATACCCGTACACAGTTACTAGTAATTGTTTATTGAATGAAAGGGGTATATGAAAACCCCTCATTCAAACCATGTGGTGATAAAGTTTGAAGTTTGAAAATCCAAAATGCCTCCCTCTGAAGGAGTTTGATATCCCACCCACCTTTACGTGGAGGCTGAGGGATATGTTCTAATCCCAAAAAGCGTATTCCCGCTGAAGAATGGTTATGGTAAAAATGTAAATGTCTTGATATGGGGGTTTCAAGACATCTCCTTACTGAGTTTACATGTTCCCTGATTCTAAACTTGAAGGGACGAAAAGTCTTCCCCACATACATAAGGCCACATGAACAGGTAAGTAAATAAATAACCCCTGCAGTGCGACAATTGATGAAAGAGCGTAGGTTAAAGGTCTCTGACTTGGAACTATTATTGCAGGTTTTAGAGTTCTTATTGATAAAGGGGCATGCACTACAGTGACCGCATCGGTATGTGCCAGTAGGTAAGTAGTTTTTAAAAGGTCCTGAAATTGACAATGAAGAGAGATGACTAGGGACAAGTAAGTCCCTTAAATTCCTACCTCTACGGGCTGTAACAGAAGGATACGTTGTCACTACATCTTTAAGATGTTTGTCTGTAGATATGATGGGCCAATATTTCTTAAAGATTCCCATCATTTTTTGCCACCCAGCGTCAAAGGTTCCAATACATCTTATCAGTTGTCCCTCCTGTTTAACAGAATTGTCATCAATAAGAGTTTGTCGTTCAGTTGAAAGAGCCCTCACATATGCTCTCTTTAACACCCTATTAGGATATCCTTTTTCCCTGAAGGACAATCTCAAAGTCCTTGCTTTGGACTTGAAGTCATCCAGGGATGAACAATTCCGTCGTAATCTGAGGTACTGTAATTCAAACCAAATAAGTGTATATGAGATGCACTAGCCTTCTCCTGTTGTGAAATTGAAAACATAATTTTCTGTGATGATTTCCATGAGTGCTTTGGCCTACTAGGAAGCAGAGATGCAGAAATGATGACCCAGATCATGGGTGACATTTAGATTTAGGTCCATATTATTTATTTATTTATTTATTTATTTAACATATTTATAAAATATTTTACCAGGAAGGATACATTGAGATTTCTCTCATTTTAAAGTATGTCCTGGGTCCACAAAACATTGCATTGTTAGAACAGGATACAATATTACAAAAAATTACAATATGCAAACCATATACATACATACAAACTCACTAGCAAGGCTACTATGAGCCATTTATCCAGAGCACTTCTTTAGCGAGTTAAGGTTTAGTTTTATTTGACTTCCTCTTTAGTAAAGGCGGATAATGATTTAAATAATATAACTGAATTTAAGGAATACTCTTCTCATGTAATAAGTTTTAATGTCCTACATATGTTTGAATTAAATTTTAATACCTTTTATATAAATAAACCAAGCCACTTTAGGGTACGGTGGATTTGTAATGTTTTATTTCAGCTTAAGACATGTTGTTCTGTTATTTTTCTTTTGTGCAGTTGTCTTCTATTTCCTTCTATGCTGTGCTAAAAGATTTAATGCACTTATCTTTACATGTGGTCTGTTTGCCTTGGAAACCATAGTAAACGTATTGGTTAACCAATTATCTGTGAAAATGAATAGTCACTTTAAAAAGTCACTTTGGATAAAGCATTTGTTAAAAGCAGGGTTGAGCAAGTTTCTATATTTTAAATGTCAGAACCAGGAGGAATGAAGTTGTATAGTCAACCCAAATTTTAAACCAGTGAAGCAGGATGACAATAAGTTCACATGCACAATTGTGATACACAACAAAAACATTAGTGTAGTGTGCAATTTAAATTCATATGGTGGCATGTACATCAGAGTTATATCATAGTAAAAAAAAAAAAAAATTACAAGGGGAGATCATAAGTACCCTGGTACTGGTGTAAGCGATTAACTTTTTATTTTGAAAGGATTATTTTTGATACTGAAATTCCTTTCAGCAACATTCCTTGTGCTAGGTGACGTTTAAAAATGTGTTCTTTTTATTTGCTTCTGTTGTTCATTTGAATTGTATCAACTATGGCATTACATGATAAATGACATCAATGACTTTATCTGCTACTTCTGAATTAATTCTTTCCTGGAGGTTCCATTCAGATCTATTAATCCTTTGGACACCACACATTTGGAATACCTTTGACGTTATTAAATACATGACAAGGCTTGGTTATTAAATTACATGGAGTTTGACTTTTTTCCAGGGATGACACCATGTGTAAGTTTCATTAGATCCTACTTTCAGTAGCAGGAACAGTAATATTTACTATTTTGTATAGAAATAGATAAAAAAAAAATCAGAAATTATCCAGTGGATCCATTAAGGTTGATGCCAGATCTATTCACGTAGTCAGTCAGTCTACCTGTCAGTCTATGAATCCATTGTTTGTCAGTCTTTTGTCTCCTGTTTGTCTGTGTATACATTGCATAAACAGAGCAAGCTATTTTACTTTGTGCTTCAGGTCTCAAACATTCTCAGAATGACTGGCATGACTAAATCACTTCTTTTTACTCTTACCTTCAAATAGTCACCTTATGGCTAAAGAATGTGATATTTTGTTCTGTCTTTTTCTTTATTTGAAATTATCTTCTATTTTAAGGTATTGTGAGACATTGAATACACATACATCTACATGTGGTCTGTTTGCCTTAGCATCCTTAGTAGCCTTAGCACAGCTTTTTTTGGTTAAGTAAGTATTTGTACAATTGAAAGTCACACTACATAAAACATTTGTTCAGGGGGGCGGTGTCTGGTAGCCAAGATGGCAGGACGCACTTTTATGTAGCTCTTAACACTTAATCAGCAAACTACCTGTATTAAGCGGACTTACCTGCACACTGTGCATCCAAGCTACAGGAGGGTGACAAATCCCAGTGCATCACTCCAGTCCTGATTAGAAGTGCCCCTGTGCATGTGTTATGAGTCTGTGCCTGAGGCTTGGCATGCCGATGGCTGGGGGAAGCGTTTGATCTCCCGTCATTAGGAGCATGGCATGAAGCAGATATGCAAGAACCCTGTCCCGCTCCCTCCCCCTTTCAACCAGCGGGGGTTATCCAGGTCCCCACTGGGCACACTAATCTATCTAACTGCTGAGACAGCCACATGCTGTGCCCACCCGACACCACAAAGATGGCCGCCACTCAGGAATCCTTGCAAACCCGAAAGGGCCTAGAAGATCAGGAGTTTGAGGCAAAATTCAAAGCAATCTGCCAAGAGTTTTGGCACTGCATAGCCAACAGAGCTACACTACACCCCCCGTTTGATGCACACCTTACCAGTAACGTGGATCCAGCCACCCAATCCAATTCTAGGCTGGGTGGAAAATTGGGGATAACCCTACACCACCGTCCATCTACCCGTGGAGTGCTCCAGATCAGGACCCTGCAGGACCACAATCCAGCCACATAGCATCAGAGGATCCATGGGCACAAGCTCCCACCACAGCCCAGAGCAGCAAAGACATGGACTAGCAACACTGTGGTCCACAACTTACATGGCACAGACAACACCGGTCCTGTTCTCAAGCAGCAGGAGAGGACAACATACCTGGATATGAATACAAATTAAAATCATTAATCTCAGACAAAGTTATATTAGCTTTTAAATAATAGCCATTTACTAAGAAAATCCATAAATTAATGTGTTTGTGGTGGGGAATTATCATGTTAATAAAACATATAATTTTATGACCTTATAGATTATACTTTAGTGGTTGATCCAGATCATTAAATTGTACACATGGTCATGTATGGCCCCTGCTTACTAAAGTTGGCAAGCCATGGTCTACCCCAGGGGTGCCCAAAAAATAGATTTACAGATGATTTAAAACTACAGCTTTCATGATGCGTTGTCATTCTAAGTAATTCTAAATGCATGCAAACTAGAAAATGGTGGAACACTAGGTAAATGTTATGTACTGATAAATGTTGTATACAGCTTAAAATAAAGTATCAAATAGGGTACGGGGGTAGCTACAGGAGGGTAATGGTAGTGGTAATGGCACTGTTCTCTTAGATTCATTCCTCCTTATACGCTCTTTCTTATTTTGTCTATTTCAGTTAGTGTATCTGAGGCAGAACTTAAAAAAGCCTGATAAGATACACATTTACTGATTTTAGTCTTAACCCTCCCTTAGCTACCCTCGTATACTATTTGGTACTTTATGTTATGCTGTATACAATATTTACCCATTTTTTAAACCTAATGTTTCACCATTTTGTAGTTGTCTAATCTACAGGGTTCATGCCCAGGACAGACTGTTACTCTACTCTCTGATTCTTTTTCACTCAACCTGCTGGTCGAGTGAAAAAGCTTTTTCATTTAAATGCATGCAAAGCATCATAGGAGTTGTATTTCTTCAACATCTGGGGATCTACCTTTTGAGGACCCCTGCTCTACCCTATGCTATTATACTTGCACATCAAGTCAGGTTTTTTAAATGTACTGGAATTGAACCAAGTAGCAGCATATGTTGGATCAAATATGTGCAACTAATAGAAGCTGTATTTATCATATCATCTTGCAATGCTTCAGAATAAAATGCAGCAAAACATAAATAAATTATCATCTTTTTTTTTCTCACTACAAACTAATAAAAGCAGGTTTATTTGTTAAGCACCGTAAAAATGGTATATCTGGAAGAAAAAGTTATTTTAATCAATCTTTAAGAAGGTTGAAGAAACTCACTAGCAAGGCTCATACGCTAACTTTTTAGAGTAACTCGGCACTTTCACAATATAGATTTTCCTTGTGTAAATGCATAGAATACATGATGCCAGAAATAAGTTACTACTGTAAGCAGCAACATTTCCATAGCATTTTTAGCATAACAAAAAACATGGAAAAGGCTCTACAAGTCAAATACCTAAACATTAATGGACCTGGTCACAATAAGTATATGGTTAGATGTTAATCTATCAAGCTCAATATAAAAAGGTGCAACTAGAAAACACAAGTATGAAAAGTGCACTGGGCCCCCCCACACCCGACAGACAGATACACACTCACTGACAGACAGACACACTCACTCACACTGATAAACACAAACACTCACTGACAGACACACACACATACACACACACACTCACTGACAGATACACACACACTCACTGAAGACACACACTAACAGACAGACACACGGACAGAAACACACACTTACTGACAGACATACAGACAGATACACATACAAATAAACAGACACACTCACTGACAGGCACACAATGACTGACACACACACTCATTGACAGACAGACAGACACATACACACACATGCTCACTGACAGACAGACAGACACACACACACTGACAGACACAAACACACTGTCAGATACACACATACACTTGCAGACACACATGCATTCTTGCATACTCTCACAAATTAATTAAAATTTTTGAAGCCCTCCCTACCTTTTGGAGAGCTGGTGTGGGCCCTCTCCCTGGAGTTCAGTGGGGGTCTGTAGTCTGGCTGTTCATCACTCCTCCCGTGCGCTGTTTAGTATGCCAGGGCTGGAATGATGTCATATTTCGGCTGCCGGCATCACAGAGGGCGTGCAAGGAAGGAGAGACAAACGGCCTACTCTTTGGGGGTGCCCTCTCAGTGCCCCCACCTTTGGGCGGCTCATGGTCACAGGGGTCAGCAGTGTGGCTTGGCCCCCTGGAGTGAGGGGGTGTGACAAATGCTCATTCCCACGTACCTTTGCCACGGACCCCTGGAGGAGTGTGGAAGCTGGCCTTTTGCCTACCAACTATGGTCCAGGTCTGGGACACTTTTTGGGAGTTACCCTGCCCAGCCACCATTAGTAGCTTGCCCCTGGTTCAGCACTTTCCCTTCATGCAAATGGAACCAAAAGCAAGCTCTCTGGTGGCTGTTTGCATGAACCAAACCCCCAAATAGTCCTCAGCGGTACTTAGCCGAGACCGCTATAGAACTAATTTCTGCATGAGGACTTTGTGGGTTCCCGATCACCTCAGCAGGACTTAGCCTCGAATGCTATGGAACTTTTCTGCATGAGGTGACTGTGCGGTTCTCGGACAACTTGGTTTGCGGTTTTGAACCACTTTGAAATCTGCCAGGTAAACGCTTTTTGAAGGGAAGATGCATGAGACTAAGAGGAAGAAATGCTACATAAGAGCCCAGTGGAGCATTCTACCTCATTAAGTCTTCCATTTATCAGGCCTTTCCTGGTTAATAGTAGTATTCATCACATGCTTTTTAAAAATATTAATTTATCTAACGAACAGAGTTTGTTAGCCATCTCTAAAGATAAAAGAACCAATGGATGCTTCCTTTTAAAAAAATAAATACATTTATTTTTATGTATTTTATTGTTCTTTCAGTACCAAGGAAAAGATCGACATATTATGCTGTTGCATTAAAAGGGTTACATAGTAACATAGATACATAGGCTGAAAAGAGACATGTGTCCATCAAGTTCAGCCTTCCTCATATTTGTTTTTTTTTACCCCAGAATGGCAGTCAGATTAATCCTTTTTTATTATATCCTTGAATACTCTGTTTTTGCAAGTATGCATCTAGTTGCTGTTTAAACATCTGTACGGACTCTGATAAAACCACTTCTTCAGGCAGAGAATTCCATATCCTTATTTTTCTTACAGTAAAAAAAACCTTTCCTTTGCCTTAGACTAAATCTTCTTTCTTCCAGTCTAAATGCATGACCTTGTGTCCTACGTAAAGTCATGTTTGTTAATATATTTCCACACAATGGTTTGTATTTGCCACAAATATATTTGTATAATTTTATCACATCCCCTCAGAGGCAACGGGTTAATTACACATGTTATGGTTTAAATGTTATGTCTAATATGACTAGCCGTACCAAGGGTATTGTACGGCTAGTCATATTAGGCATAACATTTAAATCCAATAAACTATGATACCATTCATTAAATAGAGGATTCTGGTTGCTCTAATCAAAATTCTTGTTTTAGCATTTTGGCAGTTATGCTAACTAGTAAATAGTAATTTTGCATAATAATGCAAAAAAGCAAACTCTTGTAAATTGAGTTATATAAATGATTGTTCTCAAAAAAATATTTAAAAGAAAACAAAAGCAAATAAGTAACATGAAACATAAACTTATCAGCCACAACATAAAAAAACCACTAACAGATTAGGTGAATAACATTGATTATATTGTTACAATGGCACCTGTTAAGGGGTGGAACATATTAGGCAGCAATTGAACAGGAAGTTATTGAATATCATGTACAGTGAGGGAAAAAAGTATTTGATCCCCTGCAGTTTTGAACGTTTGCCCACTGACAAAGAAATGATCAGTCTATAATTTTAATGGTAGGTGTATTTTAACAGTGAGAGACAGAATAACAAAACAAAAAATCCAGAAAAACACATGGCAAAAAAAGTTATAAATTGATTTGCATGTCAATACACCTATTAAAATTATAGACTGATCATTTCAAATACTTTTTATAGACTGATCATTACAAATACTTTTTTCCCTCACTGTATTGGATGCAGGAAAAATAAACAAGCAAAAAGATCTGAGTGACTTTGACAAAGACCAAATAGTGATGGCTCAAGGACTGGGTCAGAGCGTTTCCAAAAATGGCAAGTCTTATGGGGAGTCCCAAGTATGCAGTGGTTAGTATGTACCTAAGGTGTTGCAAGAAAGGACAACCAGTGAACTGTCAGTGTCATGGTCGCCCAAGGTTCATTGATGCATGCAGGGAGCAAAGAATAGCCAGTCTTGTCCAGACACACAGAAGTGCTACTGTGGCTCTAATTGCCTAAAATGAATACTGGCCATGATAGAAATATGTCAGAACTGCTTCCCAGTTTTCTGTGTATGAGACTGCATAGCTGCAGACCAGTCAGAATGCCCATGATAACTCCTGTCCACTGCCAAAGTGGGCATCTGAGTGTCAGACCTGATCAATGGAGCAATGGTTGACTGGTTTGCTGAATGATTTAGTTTTTTAGATCAGGTGGATAAATGGGTGCGTTTACATCATCTACCTAGGGAAGAGATGCAGTATGGATGCACTTTGGAAGAAGGTAGGCCAGTGGAGAAGTGTTATTGCTTTAGGCAATGTTCTGCTGTAAATCGTGAGTCTTTTCATTCATGTGGATGTTACTTTGACATCTACCTCCTACCTAGAGGTTGTTGCAGACCATGTACATGGCACTGATGTCCCTTGATGGCAGTTGCCTATTTCAGCAGGATAATGCACCCTGCCACACTGCAAAGATTGTTCAAAATTGGTTTGAGGAACATGACAAAGATTTTAAGGTGTTACCTTGGCCTCCAGATTCCATAGCTTTCAGTCTGATTGAGTCTCTGTGGGATGTGCCAGAGCAACAAATGAGACAACTTGCAGGACTTAAACAATTTGCTTCTAATGTCTTGTTGCCAGATACCACAGGATATTTTCAGAGATCTTGAGGAGTATATGCCTTGATGCATCAGAGCTGTTTTCTCATCACAAGGGGGAACCTACACAATATTAGGCTGGTGTTTTTAATGTTGTGGCTCATCAGTGTTTAAGCACATTATAATATTAAATATATTTGTCATTTTCATCAACAACCTAGTCACTTATAATACAATATAATTGTTAATTTACATTTTTATAGCTGAGCTACTTGAATTCTATAAAGTAATCCTCTATTTTTGTCTAAATAAACTATAAGCACAACACGTGTCAAATTGTCAATATTACTTTCTATACATCTTTTAACTTTGTTCTTGCTAATGTAGAATTTCATATTCTCAAGAATTTTTATGATTGTATAAAACAGAGTGACTCATTTAGTTAATAACTATGCAATAATAACACGTTTAGAAATTTACCAACTGCAGTTACATTAAAGCTATACACTCCCTTAAATGTACAATTTAGAAAGCTTTCTTAAAATAACAAAACACATGCATTATTGTTGTTTTGGAATTTTATTTTTGTAATCCACATATGGAGTGCCTATAATTTTTTACAATATAAAATTATTTTCACAGAAAATAATATTGTAGGAATGCAATATTAATGTTTATTTTTCTACAGGCCTTTTAGTTGTGATTTGTTTTAGTATCCTGAGCTAAAGAATGTTGCATTAATATATTTTTGATATGTACAGGCATTGTTTTGAAAATAAAATTTGATATCAGATAATTTAATATAGTGTACACATCCATCATTCTGGCAGTCAATGGATAAATATTTAAGCATAATGTGACAAGATGTCAAAAATACCTTAATGCAGATTGCAAAGCTCGTCTATTGAGCACATTTCTCACCTTTGGGAGATACCTGATATTCAGCAGAGATTAAGTATCATTGGGTAGACTAGGCTTTGAAGCCACTGGCTTTAATTTATATGGAAAAAATGTTATTTTGGCAGTGACACATTATTAGAATAGATAGTAAGAAGAAGAAATTTGAGAAATGTAATACTTCATCTATATTAATATCATAGGTGGTGATACAATTATTAAAACTGACAGCTATTTGCATTTTTCGTTCTGCAAATTCTAAGGTGTATTTTCAGTTTTAGCTATATTAGACCATATTGATTTGGAGATTATTACATACATATACATTACCTTACAGCACAAAGATGGCAACACAATTATGAGTTCATTAAAAAAGTTAGATCCCAACAGTTGAGCTATTATGTCTTTGATGTGAGACTTGCAAAAGTAATAAGCAAAATAGATGTCAAAAACAGAAATGTTCTTTACAGTGGTGAAAGGATATATAAAATAGTGTTTAATAATTTATATTACAATAAATTGTAAGATGAAAGGATTTTGTGTTTTTTTCCAAAAGATGAGTGAATTTTTAGATGTTATTTTGACAATTGCCAGAACCAATTATACCACAAAATTGAAAATTATTTAAATGTCAGTTTGTATGTTTTTTTCCATTACAAATCTGAGAAAATAAGAAACACAAGTCTAATCACACAACAAATACAGTGTTTCCATGTCCACAAATCAATACCAAGAATAAGTGATCCTCCATGCTAAGAGAATGATAACTGAAAATATGTAGAAAAAGAAAACGCTAAACATTTTTGGCTGTACTACATAGTAATTTATTACATTTCTTAAATAATGTTTGGTTTTGCTTTCTATCATTTGATAGTTTCTTCCTCTGAGTTATAGAAATAAATATGAAATATTTGTTTACAATGTATACCTATAGGGGACATGAGTAGCAGCTTACATGAATGGCTATACATTAACCCAGTTCTCCAGAGAATCTGGGCCTGGAAAAAAGGATGTTATTTAAAAGAATACAAGCAGTAAAACATTAACAGATATCTGCATTGTTGAATGGTAGATCAAAGCTACTTGGTAAAATTGGTCCCACATAGAAAACAAACAGAAGGGAAAGAAATAACTGAACCCTGATAAGGATAGATTTAGGAAGTATTTAACCTAATTAAGAATGCTCAACAGAACGGCCTTCATTTTAACAATAGACACAAAGGAGGCAACTTGTATTTCACAGAAAATAATGCCCTTAATACAGTCGATGAGGACATTCCATCTTATCTATCTACTGTACACTCATGTATGACAGAGATATGAATCTATCTACTAGAATTGTTTCAAACTATAGTTCTGAATTATATTGACCTCCAGCAGCTATCAGCTAATATTGATTCCCAATTTCTATCCATCCCTACTTTCTCCTGTCCCTCACTTGCTATCTCCTCATATAACACTACCCTCACCTCTGCCCTGGACACTGTAGCCTCGCTCCAAACATGCACCTTGAGGAGAACACACTCGCAACCGTGGCACACTAAATTAACACACTACCTGCAGAGAGTCTCATGTTCTGGTGAACTCTGCTGTAGGAAGTCACACACCAAGTCAGATGTCCTCAACTACAAATTCATGTTGCCTTCATACAGCACAGCCCTTTCCCTTGCCAAAAAGTCATACTTTTCCTCCCTCACTAGCTCATGCTCCCACAATCCCAAGCATCTTTTTAATACCTTAAACTCCCTTCTTTGCCCTGCCTTGGCCACCCCCCCCCCCCCAAACTTACCTTGCAGTCGATAGCTTTGCATGCTACTTTACCGACAAGTTTAAACAGCTAAGGAAAGACTTTCCTACCGCCCCCTTGTGGGTCCTGCTGCTTAGGGGGGTGCCCCTTAGTTTTCACCTGTGTGGGATTTGTATTGCCAATATAAACCTATTACTGACTCACAGAGCTTGCTCACTGGAGTTTGCTTGAAAGTAAGCTATTTAAAGTAGGAGTTAAAACAACAGGAGTTGAAAATACAAGGGAGTTGAAACCAAGAGGGTAAATATTGTTTTTGCTCACTTGTGTTTTTTGAAACTGGGGATGAGTGCTAGCAAAATTGCGAGTTTAACTCAGTGCACATCATGCTGCATGTATGCATGCCTGGATGATTTTGTACAGGGTCCATACCTCTGTGGTGGGTGTGAGCGAGTGGCATTTCTGGAAGCTCAAATTAGAAATCTGGAGAGACAAATTGTAACACTGAGGGAGATTGACAATCTTGAGAGGTGTCTGCTGCTCACTGAGCAGAGTTTAGTGGAAACAAGTAGTGGAGAGGGAGGAGATAAGACAGATGGGGAACAGGCACGTAGCTGGGTGACTGTGGGGCGAGGAAGCAGGGGGGGAGGGAAGAGAAAAAGTTTAAATCTCATGCAGTTTAAGAGAAACAGTCCTGATCTCATGCAGCCTAACAGATTTGCCCGTTTAAGTGAAGATGTTGGGAGCATCAGCTCAGGAGTAGCTGTACTGCAGGAAGCTGTTCCTTCTAACAGCTGTGGGAACAGCCCCTCTAGTACGGGTGGGGTTGAGAGGGTAAGGAAGTCTAGACAGGTTGTGGTGGTAGGGGACTCTATTATTAAGAGAGTAGATAGGGTAATCTGCCACTCTGATCGACTCAACCGGACAGTTTGCTGTCTCCCGGGTGCTCGGGTTCGGCATGTTGCCGACAGAGTGGAGGGATTATTGGGAGGGGCTGGAGATGACCCAGCTGTCATGGTCCATATTGGTACCAATGACAAAGTTAGAGGAAAATGGAAGGTCCTAAAGAATGAGTTCAGGGAACTAGGAAGTAAGCTAAAGAAAAGGACCTCCAAGGTAATTTTTTCAGAAATATTACCTGTGCCGCGCGCTACAGCAGAAAGGCAGCGGGCTATTAGAGAGGTCAATGAGATTTTGGGTTTTTAGAGCACTGGGCCGATTTTGCGCTTGGGTACAACTTGTATAGTCATGATGGATTGCACCTAAATGGAAGAGGGTCTGCTGTGCTGGGGGATAGGATGGCTAGAAGGTTGGAGGATATTTTAAACTAGTAGTAGGGGAGGGAGGGTCATAGCAATCTACAAAATGGAGATAGGCCAGAAAGAAGATGGGCTTTAGCTCAGTATAAGGGGGGTGTGACAGGGGGAGGGGCAAGCTCAGAACAGAGAAGCTATGTAATGTTGATAATTCACAAAAAGTACAAGTGACTCATGATATTAAATGTATGCTTACTAATGCAAGGAGCCTATATAACAAAATGGGGGAACTAAAGGCAATAGCATACACTAAACAATATGATATAATAGGCATAACAGAAACATGGTGGGATGAGACACATGACTGGGCAGTTAATTTAAATGGGTACACATTATTTAGAAAGGATAGGAAAAATAAGAAGGGTGGTGGGGTATGTTTAGATGTCAACCATGAGTTAAAGTCAAATCTTAGGCATGTGGAGTGTGACGAGGAAAATGTGGAGGCTTTAGGGTAGATATCTGCTTGGGGGAAACAAAGGGAAATCAATTATTGGTTGGGATATGTTATAAACCACCTAATGTAAATATTAATGAGGAAGAACAGCTGTTAGAGCAAATTGGTAAAGCTGCAAATCGGGGTAACACGTTAATTATTGGAGATTTTAATTACCCGGACATAAATTGGGATAGAGGCAGGGATGTATTTACCACAAGGCAAACAAGGCATTTGCCTAGGGTGGCACTTTCAGGGGGTGCCAAAAAATGCCACCACAAGCTCCCAGACAAATGCATTGCTTGCCTTGTGTTCTGGGGCTGTCCACCTTACTGTCAGTGAGTGAGTTAGTGAGTGAGTGTAGCTATCAGTGCGTGTCTGTGAGTGAGTGAAAGTCTGTGGGACTTTCAGTAAGAATGGGTGTGCCTGTGAGTGTATGTCCTTTTCTGTGTATCTGAGAGTGTGTGCCTGTCAGTGAGTGAGTGTGTCAGTGTGTGTCTGTCAGTGAAAGTGTGTGTTGGTTAAACAGTGTGTGCCAATGACTGTGTATCTCTCAGTGAGTGTATATCAGTGCATGTGTCTGTCAGTCAAAAAAGTGGCCTTGACACGAATTGGAGGGTCAAATTTAGATTTTGGGGGTGCCTGAATTTAGTCGTGCCTAGGGCAGCACAAATCCAAAATACACCACTGGATAGAGGGACTAGTACTTCAGCAAGGGGAATCAGGTTTTTGAATGTGTTAAATGACACCTTTATGTCACAACTAGTACAAGCACCAACTAGAAAGGATGCTTGTCTGGATCTCGTTTTAACAAACAATGTTGATCTTTTAACCAACATTCAAGTAGGGGAGCATTTGGGAAATAGTGATCACAATATGGTAAATTATGAAATAAACTCAAAAAAGCAAAAGCAAGTGGGGTATACTAAAACATATCATTTTAAAAAAGCCAATTTCAATAGGATTAGGGCAGCTCTACAACATATCGACTGGCATAAACTCCTTAGTGATAAAAACACTGAGGATAAATGGAAACTATTCAAACAAATATTAGAAAGGTACATTTCTCAGTATGTACCATTGGGTAATAAATGTAAAAGAAACAAATTAAAACCAATGTGGCTTAGTAGAGAAGTAAACAAGAGATTAAACATAAGAAAAGGGCATTTAAAGCATTTAAACCAGACAAATCAGAGGCATCCTATTTAAGATATAAGGAAGCCAATAATGCTTGCAAAAAGGCAATTTAAGTGGCTAAACTAGAAAATGAGAAATTGATAGCCAAAAAATGCAAAACCAACCCCAACATATTTTTCAAGTACATCAATTCTAAAAAAATAAAAAATGAAAGTGTAGGTACACTAGAAACAGAGTTGGGTTTATTAGCTAATGAAGACCAGGAAAAAGCAGAAATTTTAAATAACTATTTTTCTCCAGTATATATTAATGAGGATCCTATGGCAAGAGAGATGCAAATGATTGCTGCAAAAAACTTGCAAATAACTTGTGATTGGATAATTAGAGACAAGGTGCTACAGCTATTAAAGAAAATTTATGTAAATAAAGCTCCGGGGCCTGACGGTATTCACCCACGAGTACTTAAGGAGCTAAATGGGGAAATAAGTGAACCTCCGTATTTAATTTTTCAAGATTCTTTTGTTTCAGGTATTGTACCGGAGGATTGGAAGAAGGCAGATGTTGTTCCTATATTTAAAAGGGGTTCAAAATCCTTGCCTGGAAATTATAGACCTGTGAGCTTAACTTCTGTAACTGGGAAAATATTTGAAGGGCTATTAAGGGATAATATTCAGGAATTCATTGGGAAGAACTTTGTTTTTAGCAGCGGGTGGGGCCCCTAAATACTAAAAAGGGGGGGACCTAATGTCCTCACCCCCGGCCCCCACCCCTGAGCGATGGGTGGGGGCAAATAAATCACAATGGGGGGGACCTAAGGTCCTCCCCCCGGCCCCCACCCCTGAGCGGCGGGTGGGGGCCCTAAATACTAAAAAGGGGGGGGGAAACCTAAGGTCCTCCCCCCCGGCCCCCACCCCTGAGCGGCGGGTGGGGGCCCTAAAAAAAATGTCCCCCCCCAGGTGACTAGGGGTCCCCAAACCCCTAGTCACCCCCTACCCCCCCAAAAAAAATTAACCCCCTACCTACTCCCCTCACCCTAAAAATAATGAGGGGGGGACCGTTAGTACCTGTAAAAAAAAAATAAAACTTACCATTCAATGTTTTCTTTCTTCTAAATCTTCTTTTTCAGCCCCAAAAAAGGCCAAATAAAAAACCATAATAACCGACGCAATAAAAAAAAAAGCAGTAAAAAATAATCCATCTTCACCCAGTGAGGGCTCAATTCCGAGAACTTTTTCCCCACGCTGTGTAAAATGACGCAGAGCACTCTGATTGGTGGATTTCAAACCAACCAATCAGAGTGCTGTAAGTAAATGTAGAGACTTGCCCACTGTCAGTCTCTTCCATTTACCTGTCAAGCTACTGATTGAGATGGCTTAAACCCACCAATCAGAGTAACTCTAGTAATGCAGAGGCGGGGCAAGGCATAAGCCTTCCCCGCCCTGGAAACTCCAATCTCTTGTGAGCCTACTTGAGTGAATGGATTATTTTTTGCGTTTTTTTTATTGCTTGGTTATTATGTTTTATTGGCACTGAAACTGAAAAAGACTAGAAAAAAACATTAGATAATGAGCCACGGAAATACTAGTGCAGTCCTCCTGTTATTTTAGAGTAGCTCAGGGAATTAGCCCACGAAGGTGACTAGGGTTGAGGACTTCTAAGAGATTTATTTTTTTAGGGCCCCATAAACCTCGAGAATGGCTGAAGAGCATTAGGCTTTGTGTTAGAACCTACGCCCGCTCAAAATGGCTTGAGGGAACATTAGAGTTACTAATATTGGGGCCCACCCACCGCTTCAGGGGTGGGGGCACGGGGGAGGAGTTATGGGTCCCCCTTTTGTATTTAGGGCCCCCACCCGCCGCTCAGGGGTGGGGCCAGGGGGGGAGTACCTTAGGTCCCCCCCATTGTGATTTATTTGCCCCCACCCACCGCTCAGGGGTGGGGGCGGGGGGGGAGGACATTAGGTCCCCCCTTTTTAGTATTTAGGGCCCCCACCCGCCGCTCAGTGGTGGGGGCCGGGGGGGAGGACCTTAGGTCCCCCCCCTTTTTAGTATTTAGGGCCCCCACCCGCTGCTCAGGGGTGGGGGCCGGGGGGAGGACCTTAGGTCCCCTCCATTGTGATTTATTTGCCCCCACCCACCGCTCAGGGGTGGGGACCGGGGGGGAGGACATTAGGTCCCCCCCCCTTTTTAGTATTTAGGGCCCCCACCCGCCGCTCAGGGGTGGGGGCCAGGGGGTAGGACCTTAGGTCCCCCCCATTGTGATTTATTTGCCCCCACCCACCGCGCAGGGGTGGGGGCCGGGGGGGAGGACAGTAGATCCCCCCCCTAATTATTTTTATGGCCCCCACCCACCGCGCAGGGGTGGGGGCAGGGGGGGAGGACAGCAGGTCCCCCCTTCATTATCTTTATGGCCCCCACCCGCCGCCCAGGCGTGTGGGCCGGGGGAGGACAGTAGGTCCCCCCCCATTATCTTTATGGCCCCCACCCGCTGCCCAGGGGTGGGGGCCGGGGGGGAGGACAGTAGGTCCTCCCCCCCCATTGTAATTTATGGCCCCCTCCCGTCGCATAGGGCTGGGGGCAATAGGTTTTTTTGTTTGTTTGTTTTTTACAGTGAGCAGCCACTGGCTGCTCACTGCTTACTAGACATGCCCCTACTCGCTGCATAGCGAGTAGGGGCAGAATTTACTAATACTAAGTAATCTTTACTTAGTATTAGTAAATGTGGCTGAAAGACCAATTTAGGTCTTTCAGCCTTTTAGTAGATAGCTCTCTAATACCGTGGGAATTAGGGAGTTATCTACTAAGCGGCTGCAAGATGCAGCCACGGATCGGAGTTTGCATGCCACAGTCCAGGTGTTAGTCCCTTTGAAACAACTTTTCCATCACTATTGTGGCCAGAAAGAGTCCCTGTGTGTTTTAAAATTCGCCTGCCTATTGAAGTCTATGGCGGTTCGCCCGGTTCGCGACATCACTAATTAGCAATAATCAGCATGGTTTTATGAAACATAGGTCATGTCAAACTAACCTAATTGCATTATACGAAGAAGTAAGTAGAAGTATAGATCAGGGTGTTGCAGTGGATGTGATCTACTTGGATTTTGCCAAGGCATTTGATACGGTTCCTCACAATAGGTTAGTCTTCAAACTAAAAGAAATTGGTCTAGATGAATATTCTTGTGTAGAACATTGGCTTAAGGATAGAGTACAACAAGTTGTCATTAATGGTAAATTTTCAGGCTGGACAAAAGTGGTAAGTGGTGTCCCTCAGGGTTCTGTTTTGGGACCACTTCTATTTAACATATTTATAAATGATCTTGAAATAGGCATTGAAAGCCATGTATCGGTGTTTGCAAATGACACAAAACTTTTTAAAGTAATAAAATGTGAGCAGGATATTGCTTTGCTGCAGAGGGATTTGGATAGATTGGAACTGGGTACTAAAATGGCAGATTAAATTTAACGTAGAGAAATGCAAAGTCATGCACTTCGGGGTTAAGAATGCACAAGCAATTTACACCCTAAATGGTAGTAAACTAGGGATAACCACACATGAGAAGGATTCAGGAATTATTATAGACAACAAATTAGGCAGCAATATGCAATGTCAATTTGCAGTTGCTAAGGCCAGTAAAGTTTTGTCATGTATAAATAGGGGCATGAATTCTCGGGATGAAAATATAATTTTGCCACACCTTGAAAATGCTGTGCAATTTTGGGCGCCTGTTCTAAAGAAAGATATTATGGCGCTAGAAAAAGTCCAGAGACGAGCTAAAAAATTGATAAAAGGAATGGAGCATTTTAGTTATAAAGAAAGGTTAAAAAACTTAAATCTGTTTAGTTTGGAAAAACGGCACCTGAGAGGGGATATGATAACATTATACACATATATTTGGGGCCAGTACAAACCTTTATCTGGGAACCTATTCATAAACAGGGCTGTACATAGGACACATGGTCACACATTTAGGCTGGAAGAAATTAGATTTCAGGTTTTTTTACAGTAAGAGCAATAAGGATATGGAATTCTCTGCCTGAAGAGGTGGTTTTGTCAGAGTCCATACAGATGTTTAAACTGCAATTGGATAAATACTTGCAAAAACAAGTAAGTTGCCAAACAAGTAACAAGAAAGAAAACAAAAAGAACTTCTGGTGTATAAACTGTATAAAATATGCAGTTAACATATCCTGCCCACCTTTCTTAGAGCCCTCAGAATATGGCTCTAAGTAATAGTGCTCTGCTTGTGCAGAAGGATTGTGCCCCCTTATAGTCACAGACAGCAGGAGTAGCTTGCAGGACTAGGAAACAAAAAATATTCAAAAAAACATATAAAGCATGTTTAAAAAAACAATAAAAAATGCTAAGTGCTGAATACAGGCTCCTCCTTCAAGATGCTTCAACCTATCCTAGGGCTTTGTCAATTGGTGTAGTCTGTTTGTTCATTCTCCCACTTCAAATATGTCCTTCCCCGTTCCTATTGATCCCAATTGCGTCACTTCCTTTTTAAATTGCTGTATATGTCATTTGTCTTCTAGTCACTACCACCATTTTTAGTCAGGGACCAGTAGCTTGTTGTGAGGGAAAATGAATTCTGTATGTTATCTTGGCTATATTTTGGATAGTGCCGATCTCAGCAACTCTCACATTTATTGCCATATTTTTACAGACATATACATAAAATATATGAAAAAATGGAACAAAGTAACAAGAAACAAAAATAAAGAAATATTGTAGGTTAATATTCAGATGAAATATTTATTAAAATAGAAACTGTTACTTGGGGCTCTTCATATACATTCCTCTCAGTATAAACCTTCTCTATACACATATTATTCTTTTTTATTATAGGTAAGAGGGATACCCACCTTAGTGTAGTAGCGTGTTTATAATCATATTTATATAAGAGAATTTAAGTGCCTTTACATACACAATACAATTTGTGGTTTTATCTATTTCCCTTGCATATTCTAAATACTTATTCACTTGGTTCCCCTCACTCATTTTTCTATTGATATATAAATTAGATTCATCTTAATGAAATTAGGTTAAAGAAAAAATTGTGTGTATGCATATGTATGCTTATTTATTTTTTGAAACCCTTGATTTATGTCCTTATATTTTATGGCAAGAAATTCAAAGATCAGACTTAGTCACATATCAAATGATAGATCAATACACATTTCCAAAATATTAAAACGTATCTATTCCATTTAATTTTGTATTATATCCAAAGTGTTCTCCCCCTCAACCACTCCACTGAAGATTCATCTTTTCCAGAACTCTAAGGGATTCCCCCATACCAGTGGCTAATATACCCCTTTGAAAAAGGATCAAAAGAGGACAACAAATATATTAGAATCAAGGAAAGAAGGGGAAAAAAATCAGGAAAATGCAAAAAAAAAAACAACAACAGAGGACAACTCTGGCCCGCACCACCTATAAATCTTGATGAGACCACTCCCAGCCGTACATGACCCCTACCAGATTACCTGCCTCCCCCAGATGTGCTATGAACTGCCATGTTAGTGACATTTTACATTTGGAAACAGGTAAGGTGCTGTGGCTAAGCAGCAAGGATGCTGGAGCAAACAAGACACTTGTGCCCAGTAATGAGACCATTGTTTCATATATTTGTAACCAGAATGGTTGGATTTGTGGACAATCCAATCAGATATAAAGGACCCTGTCCACATCTCCAATATCCCAATTACAGAACCCAGTGAAAATCATGTGAATATGAATTTGAGAAGGATATGGCTCCACTGGGCTATTCAGAAGCTGATACAAACTATATTTCCCTTCAAATTAAGTAGTAGAGACCTCTCTACTTAAGCACATTTAATTCATACAGAGAGTTTCAAAATGTGTCAGATCTCTATGCAGGACTGATTTGTCCACCACTTTTTTATCTGACGGTAAGTTCAATGTTCTAGAGGAGTGAGTGTCCCATTCTCCCTGTGTAACTCAGGTGGGTCAATCCTGAAAGGGAGCTTATGGAGGCTACGGGTCCTTGATTCATGAATTCCAGTGCCTTGGATTCTATGGAGGAAAATCTGTATTAAGGGATGACAGGAAGAAAGGTAAAATTTGCGCCTGCTGAACAACCATGTACCAAACACTTCCCCCATATTGTGGCTGCCAAAGTCAATGGACAGAATGACCACAGCGGGTTCCCCAGCCATTGACAGGGGCACAGAGGCTGCTGACTGGGGAGCAGCAGTCACAGGCAGCAAACCACCATGGACTGACCCCCAGAGCATTGCAGGAACCCCAGGACAGGTACTGGTATTCCCTGTCCTATGGATTTTTTGCCAAGCCCTGTTCATTGAGCACCCTTCTGATCCTATGCAAACATCTAAGGTGATGTGAACAATGCCCCCTGGAGGAGTCTGCCTCCAGGTGCAATGGCACATTCAAGTGCCCCTAGAAACAGAGTCCCCTCCTGAAACTCCTCTAGCAAAGCCAATGCACTCATTATAAATAAGTTCAGACCTGTATTGGGGGCATAAACTGAAGAAAAAGTGTAAGCTCTTGTCCCCTTGATAAAAAAAACCTTCCTGAGAATTCTGGCATGAGGACATGTAGATTAAGGGAAAATCTCTGGCCAGTAGAATCGCTACTTCTGTCTAGTTAGTTTCAGAATTATTTGAGAAAAAAAGCAGTTCAGTTTTGAGAGAACCACAACACCAGGTGTCTCCAAATACCCCATCCCTGACATATGTTGGCATATAAAGAGCAAAACATTTCAATTTTAAAATACATTCTTAAAAGATGGGTGTAGTAGCCTTGCCCTTCTAACCTTTGCATAGCTTACTCAGGTACTTGTTATGAACTATGCAGTCTTTATTCCTACTATAAATCAATTAAAGAAAGATTTACATGAAATTCACATCTTCATAAATTTAAAGCAAACTTCATGCCTGGACTGAAGCCTCTGGACAGTTTGCCACAACTAAGCAACTCCTGGTCATCCTCCACACTTGACAATGATTTCCCCAGTTTATGAATGTATCCCCTCCCCCCTCCCAATAGCCAGATGCCATATGCTTAGGCCCTATCCCCCAATAAGCAAAATCTATCTCCTCCATAACAGATGAAACCAAAATGTAAAATGTAATCAAGCATACATTTATAATAGCAAAAATCAAAACAAGGGTAAAAAGGAGAAGAAAATATAGGTGGATACTGAACAGCCAGTGTACTTTGGCCTGTGTCTGCTCACCATTCCTCAGGTTACTCTTCTGGTTCAGTGACTTGTTGAGGACACCACTGGTGACCTCTGGGGGTTTTGTGGGGAAAGGTGCAATATCCAATTATAGCTCTGGATCTCTGGTATCTCCAGGCCCTGCAGGACAGTTGATACATCTTCTGGCCATTTTAGCGAGTATTGTACATTACTCCTTCTTATGTTCAAGCTGAAGGGGAAACCCCAACAGTCCCAATATTTCACAGCTCCATTTTGACAGGATGGACATTACACCTCATCCTGCTGTTAACCATGTCCCCAACTTGTCTTCTCAATTCATGCAGAACAGAGCTCTGTTGCTGCACCGCCAGTTCTGCCACATTGTGTCCCTGGTCCAAGTGAATGTTTGGTTCTCCATTTGCGCCATGTCCACACATAATCATGTCATTTCCATGTGGATAGATCCTTATCCAAAACAAGGGAAGATCTGGCTACACGTATTGTATTTCCCACGATAAGTGTAGGCAGATCTTCCCTTGTTTTGGATAGGGATAGACTTTGCAGCCCAGCCTTCCCACTGATTGGTACCTGTGTCGAACTGCCCTCTGCCACTTGGTCCTGGAGAGGCCTGCTTGCCTGCCTCCTCCCCTGCAAATATGGCCCCTGGGAGATTGTACCCTTTTAAACCGGCATTTGTGGCTTATGGACTTTTATTGGACTGTGTATGGCCTTTTAAGAGCTGTCTGTGGGCACATTGTGACTTTGGTGAACAATGCCCCTTTAAGACTATGGCCCCTGGAAGATATTGCCTGTTAAAGACTATTTTAGCAGATTGGATTTTAAAAGACTCTTGCTGCCTCTTTAAATTGTATTGGAGCAGTTCTGCAGCTTCAAATTGGCACTTCGGATGCAGTCAAAGTGGCTGCCATTCGACAAACGAACATGTGGCGGCGCCATCTTTGTTCATTCGCATACAGTAAGCGGTGTGTGCAGCCAAATCCATGGAGCTGAAATTGGCTACACATTTCAACGAACACCGTTGACCCTTACCTTCTCCTGCACTGAGTTTTCAGCCACAGAGACTAAGTCCTGTTCGAAGATTCGAACACACGTTCAAATGGGACTTAGTCATTTTTTCAGTCGGTCACAAAGGACTTCCGCCTAACTTTTGAACTACTGGAAGGATGTGCAGGATTTTGAGTATGTTCATATTTCAAGTATGCTGATTAATAATATGTGTTTTTTATGAAGATTGGATGTGTGGTTTTAAAGTTATAGTACATGTGTAAAAAGTATATTTTTCCTGTCTGTGATAATTACATTAACCCATTGTGTGCAGTAATTATATCACAGGCTGAGGGGAGGATTTTGTGTGTAATTGATGGGAGTGTTTGTATACTAAATGTTTATTGGTTGTTCTGCAAAACCCTGTGGGTGGTCCTATGTAGGGGAAACCTGCATAAAAGAAAGCTCTTTGGTGCTAATTAAAAAAGTTATTTTTGACCCTCAACATGTAGTCTTGTCTCGTGATTGAAGGGGACAGCTATACTCATGCTGGGGATTGCTATGCCATGCATACTCCCCTGAGCTTTAATCACTTAGCTCTTTTAAGAGCTTGTTCCTGATACGCTCTCCTGGAGGAGAGGTCTTTCCCACACAATCCTGGAGGACAGAAGCTGATCCAGGGTGGACAGAAGACGGCGATACTCCAGTTAAGCTACAGCTGTTGTGGAGTCAGTGGTGGTTGTGGTGTCTGGTGCGGTGCTTGTTGTCCTCGGCGCAGGCTAGGAAGCGTCCATCAATGGAAGGTACTTGGTTGGAGTACGGGGAGTTCCGTTACAGTACCAAGCATTCCTTTGCTTCGATGTAGTGCTCATTGAAGCTTCAGATGAGGCTGGTGTCATGGGTTTGGGGTGAATGGGCTCGGTATGCAGAGATTCTATAAGGACACATTCACTGAATTAAAGATTTTATTTTGAAAACAAATATGTATAATGCAATAGTCCCAATTCAAGTATAAACGGTAAATAAAGCGATAATTTCATAATAAATAAATATATTTAAGGAAAAATAAAGTATTTTTCCAGAGTTTCAGCACTTTGCAAATTATGAAAGGCTTGATTGAAGTTGTAGTAGAATTGCAGGAGATAAATAAAAGCTGGGACAGCATTGCAGGGGTTAACCAAGGCTGGAGTGGGGTTTCAGTGGTTAACCAAGGCTGGATTGAGGCAGACAAGAGTTGATTCAGGGAATATGCATGTGAGGGTAATCAGCCACTTCAGTCAAGATCTGGCTCTGTACTCCAGGGAAACAACAAAACAACTGTGCACAGACCTTAGGGTGGTCTGTACTTAAATAGGGAAAGGTAATGGGATCCCTCCTATGTAAGTGGAAGGGCCTATATAAGTGGAAGGCTCCTCTGGGTAACTAGGTGTCCACACCTCCCTATGTGGGTGGGATGCTATGTCCGTTTGTTAACTGAAAGCCACCGTTCCCCACCCTGCTTCTAGGAAAACCTGTATGGATTCCCCAGGGTTCTAACAGCCTAGGGGGAACCTGGGGTAGTGTGGGGTGCATAGCATACATACCACCAAGTCCGCC
Source organism: Pelobates cultripes (assembly GCA_933207985.1). Classification (NCBI taxonomy): domain Eukaryota; kingdom Metazoa; phylum Chordata; class Amphibia; order Anura; family Pelobatidae; genus Pelobates; species Pelobates cultripes. The sequence goes on along the minus strand of OW240915.1, from coordinate 174,702,205 downwards.
CGCCAGAGGAGAGGTACGCTGGCGGACGGGCAGAGTTTGTGTCCCTTCCCCCACACACCACAACCCCGGGGAGACTGGAAAGGGAGCGGCACGCCTTGTGACAATGACATGCTGTAGAGGAGTGAAGGAGACAGCTGGCCGCCAGGAGGTAAGTGAAACAAGTGACGCCAATAAACAAGTGACAGCCAGAGAGGAAGATGTCATCTGCGGCCCAGAGCATAGATCTCAGGAGTTGTTGGGGGTGGACAAATATTCATCCGTCAGTCTTGTACTTCCTCCATAAGGAGTATCAGGTCATGGACAAACAGAACCCATCATTCTGCCTCTTCCCATACAACTGAAATTCGGTTGGGTGAAGCTGCATGAGGGCTTGGGTGCATGGAGCCCTTGGCCTGCCATGCAACCCACCCACATGTCTGCTTATATATTTGTCAATATATTTATATACTTATGGGTACTGATAGAGCCCATCTTGCCCCACCCACCCATATTCCAATATCACAGTGTGTTCGTAAGTTTCTATTTTATTTGAGGCACAGGAGGACTCCCCACTATGTCATGATTTCTGATGCACTTTGCTGTTAATTTTGCATGTGTTGGTTATCTATATGTACATGATAACTTGCATATGTTTGATTCTTTGCTTGAAAGCATATTTATCAGACATTTTAGTCATTAAAAAATAAATTAAAACAATGCCTGCCATGGTAAATATGACCCCCATATTATTAAAATGAAGTTCTTAATCATCCTTTAAGCACCCACATGCCATAGGTGGCATGTCACCTAGATGACATGTGGTGGCTATTAACATAGTAACATAGTATGAGCTATAATAAACTATAATAAACATCCTAGTGTCCACCTCCTCCTACTGCCCTGTGTTAACATCTAACACACCCTGCTGCCCCATCTCCCCCTCACATACTCTGCTCTCTCATATCATGCTTACACCCAGCAGCCCCATGTCCCCATCAAACAACTTGCAGACCCATGTCTCCATTACACACTATTTAGGCCCAGGTTGCCCATCATACATCCTGCAGCCCCATGTTCCCCTTACACACATACTATGCATCCACATGTACCCTTACACACCCTGCAGCCCCATGCCCCCTCACATACCCTGCTGCCGTATGTCCTCCTTATACACTCTGCAGCTCCATGTCCTCCTCATACACCCCATTTTGCCCCATGTCCCTCTCACACACACTCGGAAGCCCATGTACCACCACCCACAATGCACACTCAGTCCTCCTTCACACATCCTGATTGTCATATATTCATCCGCTTATAGAAAAGTGATTAATGACATTTACTGTCCACACAGGAAAATTTGTGCCGAGCAGCAACCTAATCCACAGAAGGGTTAATGCTGAGCAGCAATTATGCAAATGAAACCTGGTAACTGACTTTGGGGTCAAAGGCCGGTTACAGCCTATCAGAACTAAAGGAGGGGTATTTAGGCCCAGTTCTCAGCCTGCTCAGTGCCCTGTCGTGGTTTCCCTTGTGGTTGTCTGAGAGCGCGTTCCTGTTTATAGTTTTCTACCTGGTTTTTGACTTTGGCTTTGTTTATTGACTTCTCTATATTCTGGTATCCTGACTCCTGGCTTTCCTCATCGCTGTGTCCCTTTCTGTGTTCCCTGACCTCGGCTAGTATTTTTGACTATTCTTTGTACGTTAAATCCGGCCATTCTAAGGACCGGTAATACGTTACTTATTTGTCATCCGTGCTGTACAGTTCTACGTGCTGGATCAAACAGTAATCCTGACATTACGACAGGGCCATAGATCCTGTAGAACTGTGTCAGCACATAGCTGCTTGTGAGAGGAAATTAGAGGAGAATGATCACAGCATGGATCAATTCACTCAGGCTTTAAGTACGCTTCTCGCTAGAACGGAGCATCAGCAGCCTGCAGCGTCTCCTCCTATAGCACCTCTACCCTGTGTACCTCCACCCACTGTTAATAGGACTCCTTGCATCTCCTTATCACCATCCCTACAGTTTGATGGCAATATCCAGGAATGCAGGGGTTTTCTTAATCAGGTGGAGTACCATTTTGAGGCCTCACCAGGGTCATTCCCCACGGACAGAGCAAGAATTGGTTATCTAATGAATCAATTAAAGGGCAAGGCCCTTGCCTGGGCTAATCCGTTGTGGGAGAGTAATCGGAGCATAGCTCATAATTACCAGGAATTCCTTGCCGAATTCAAGCTCACGTTTGAGCCATTGGGTAGAGAGGATGACGCCTCCACTGCCCTAATGCACATCAGACAAGGTAACCGGTCTATCTCGGATTATGCTATTGAATTCCGTACCTTAGCTTCCGAGGTAGACTGGACTAACAATGGGTTAATCTCAGCATTCAAAAAGGGTCTCTCAGAGACTATACTAGATGAGATAGCCGCTAAAGAATTACCTAAGAGTCTTAACTAATTTATTACGTTTGTCATGCATATTGATAATAGGTTAAGACTCAGAGAAGTCACCAGAAGCAAGACCAGACGTACGGCTATGTCCCTAGCACCTCAATTCTCTAAACCTGTTTTGTCTAACCTCCCTGTACAGTCCGAACCCGAACCTATGCAGTTGGGGGTCACTAGACTGTCAGAGGCCGAAAAACAGTATAGGAGAAGGGAGGGGTTATGCCTATATTGCGGTAGAAAGGGACATATAATAACTAATTGTCCAGTGCGTCCGGAAAACTTCCGCACCTAAGAACCTTAAGGGGACAGATCTTAGGTGTGATGGAGTTGTCCTCTAACAAAAACAAAAGTAGATTCCTCCTTGAGGTATCTATTTCCATTGATAACAAGAAGTTTTCTTGCAGTGCCCTAATGGACTCAGGTGCTGCTGGAAATTTTATTGATGTACAGTTTATTAGGGGTAATGAGATACCGGTCAGGGAGAGACCTACGCCGCTAGCTGTAGAGGCTATTGATGGTAGACCACTCACACAACCGCTTATAACCCATGAAACTGTCCCTATTACGATCTCCATTGGGGCCTCCCATAGGGAGGAGATGACGTTTCAGGTTATTACTTCTCCATCATGTCCTATCATATTCGGGTTTCCGTTGCTGAGTAAGCACAATCCCTATATTGACTGGGCTAATGGTGAGATATTAGAATGGGGTAAAGAGCGTATGGGGAGATGTATAAAACCAGTACTAAAGAGATTGGATACTATTGACCTTCCCACTACCACTCCCCAAACTCCTGGAGTTCCCATACAATACCGAGAACTTCAGGAGGTGTTTAACAAGGCTCAATCCGATGTATTGCCTCCCCACAGAGCATATGACTGTGCCATTAACCTGTTTCCAGGCGCTATGCCACCTAAGGGGGCAGTTTATGCCTTATCTCCCCAGGAGAGTAAAATAATGGAGGAATACATCAAAGAATCCTTGAGCAAAGGGCACATAAGAAAGTCATCCTCACCAGCTGGTGCAGGATTCTTTTTTGTTGAGAAAAAGGGTGGTGAGTTACGCCCTTGCATAGACTACAGGGCACTTAATAAAATCACTGTAAAAAATGCATACCCTATTCCACTCATTTCCGAATTGTTCGATAGACTTCAGGGAGCTAAAGTATTTACTAAGCTTGACCTTAGGAGCGCTTACAATTTGGTTAGAATTAAAGAGAATCATGAGTGGAAGACGGAATTTAATACCCGTAGTGGACACTATGAATATCTGGTAATGCCATTTGGGTTATGCAACGCCCCGGCCGTATTCCAAGACTTTATAAATGATGTACTCAGGGAATTCATTTACTCATTTGTCTTGGTTTATTTGGACGATATTTTGGTGTATTCCCCTGATCTTCAAACTCACCACTCCCATGTGAAACAGGTTCTGCAGACGTTGTTGAAAAATAAACTTTATTGTAAATTAGAAAAGTGCATATTTGACCAGCCTGAAGTCCACTTTTTGGGTTACAACATCTCTGCATCGGGATTTCAAATGGATCCTAAAAAACTAGAGGCTGTACTACACTGGCCATTACCCTCTGGTTTAAAAGCCATTCAAAGGTTTATTGGTTTTGCCAACTATTACAGAAGATTCATCAAGGGATTTTCTTCTGTAATAGCCCCAATCACAAATATGACTCGCAAAGGGGTTAGTAGCACGGTATGGTCCAAAGAGGCTGTGAATGCTTTTGAGACTCTTAAACAAAGATTTGCCTCTGCGGACATACTAAAACATCCTGACACCAGTAAACCTTTTATATTGGAGGTTGATGCATCCGAGACAGGGGTAGGGGCTGTTCTCTCTCAGAGAGAAAGCCAGGGAACACCATTGCATCCTTGTGGCTACTTCTCCAGAAAGATGTCTCCTGCTGAGCGCAACTATGATATTGGCAATAGAGAACTGTTGGCCATTATTCTTGCCCTCAAGGAGTGGCGACATCTTTTGGAGGGTTCCAAGGACCCCCTGTTGATCATAACCGACCACAAAAATCTGGCATATATAGGGGATGCCAAACGTTTGTCTTCCAGACAGGCTAGATGGTCACTGTTCCTTTCACGTTTTAACTTTCTCATTACTTATAGACCTGGTTCTAAAAATACCAAGGCTGATGCCTTGTCCAGGCAATTTGATAATGAGTCAGCTCCGGAACAGATGACATCTCCTATTATTCCAGCAGAGTGTATTATTGCTACTACTGTCCTCTCACTGTCTTCTCCACTGCTTGGCACCATACTGGAGGCCCAGCCTCAGGCGCCCAGTGGTAAACCGTGTGATAAACTGTTCGTTCCCTTATGTGAAAGGGTTAATATCATGAAAGTGTTCTATGACAATATAACTGCTGGACACCCGGGCATCAATAAGTCCACTGCCGCGATCACTAGATCATTTTGGTGGGATTCACTCAGGAAAGATGTAAAGGAGTATGTGCAGGCATGTTCTGTGTGTGCAGTTTCTAAGGTGACTCATGCACTTCCTTGTGGCCTGTTGCAGCCTCTTCCTGTTCCTGAGATTCCATGGTCCCACCTATCCATGGACTTTATTGTTGAGCTTCCTAGCTCTGCTGAGTTCACTACTATTCTCATGGTTGTAGACCGATTTTCTAAGATGGCTCACTTCATTCCTCTCAAGAAGTTGCCATCTTCGCAAGATTTGGTCCTAATTTTCATACGTGAAATTGTCCGTTTGCATGGCATCCCCCACAATATTGTGTCTGATAGGGGCTCTCAGTTTGTGTCCAGGTTCTGGAGGGCGTTCAGTAAACAATTGGGGATTGATCTCTCCTTCTCCTCCTCCTACCATCCACAGACCAATGGTACAGCTGAGAGGGCTAACCAGTCATTAGAAGTTTATTTGCGTTGTTTTATTAATAGCACACAAGACAATTGGTCCGAACTACTCCCGTGGGCCGAGTTCGCTAGAAACAATGCTGTTCATGACTCCTCTGAGCACAGTCCATTTTTTGTCAATAATGGTAGGCATCCTACAGTTCTCCCTGCAGTATTTTCTGATACTGCCATTCCTGCTCTGGATGAGCGTCTGGCCTCCATTCAGGATACCTGGGTTAAGGTTCAAACTGCTCTAGGGGCTGCTGCTGAACGCTTCAAACATTTTGCTGATAAGCGTAGGAGTGCCAACCCGGTGTACCAAGTGGGGGACCGGGTTTGGTTGTCATCTCGCAACATCAAGCTTAAGGTCCCTAGCATGAAGCTTGCCCCCAGATTCCTTGGTCCCTATAGAGTGCTTCGTAGGATCAATCCAGTGTCTTACTCTCTGGCTCTTCCTGCATCTTTAGGGATTCCCAACACTTTTCATGTGTCCTTACTCAAACCTCTTGTCTGCAATAGATATACTGTTCCTTGTGTTCCTCCCCCTCCGGTGGTGGTGGTGGGTGGTCAGGAAGAGTATGAGGTATCTTCTATCGTGGATTCTAGGTTTTCTCGGGCACTTTACAGTACTTGGTTGTTTGGAAAGGTTACGGTCCTGCTGATCGTTCTTGGGTTTCGGCTCCTGACCTGCATGCGGGCCGTAAGATCCGCGCTTTTCACGCTAAATTTCCTCTCAAGCCTGGTCCTGTCCGCCCAGTGGGCGTTCTTCAGGTGGGGGTAATGTCACATATTCATCCGCTTATAGAAATGTGGTTAATGACATTTACTGTCCACACAGGAAAAGTTGTGCCGAGCAGCAACCTAATCCACAGAAGGGTTAATGCTGAGCAGCAATTATGCAAATGAAACCCGGTAACTGACTTTGGGGTCAAAGGCCGGTTACAGCCTATCAGAACTAAAGGAGGGGTATTTAGGCCCAGTTCTCAGCCTGCTCAGTGCCCTGTCGTGGTTTCCCTTGTGGTTGTCTGAGAGCGCGTTCCTGTTTATAGTTTTCTACCTGGTTTTTGACTTTGGCTTTGTTTATTGACTTCTCTATATTCTGGTATCCTGACTCCTGGCTTTCCTCATCGCTGTGTCCCTTTCTGTGTTCCCTGACCTCGCTAGTATTTTTGACTATTCTTTGTACGTTAAATCCGGCCATTCTAAGGACCGGTAATACGTTACTTATTTGTCATCCGTGCTGTACAGTTCTACGTGCTGGATCAAACAGTAATCCTGACACCCTGGAACTATGGGGTGAGGACCTCAGGAATCGCACAGGGGTCTTTCACACGGACAACATGAATGTGATCACCCGGTCGTCGTCATCCTCTCCCCCAGTATTGGCGCTGCTGCGACGGCTGGTTCTGCTCATGTCCCGGGGGTTGAGAATGTGGTAGCTGATGCTTTGTCTCGGTTGTAGTGGGACCGGTTTCAGGAGTCAGCACCAGAAGCACAGTGAATCGGTCAGTTATCCAACATCCTTATGGGAGCTCTTGGAGGCAGTATCAAGCTGTATGAGGCCAATGGCTGTCGACAGAGTCCAGGCTCCTCGAGGCGATGTTGTTATTTTTGGATGGGATGCTCAGACGAGGTAGGCCTTGTGCTGCGGCTGAAAAAGCGCTGGCGGCGTTGTTCTTCCTATTCCGATTTATGGGCTGGCGCGACCTGACGAACATATTTGGGATTCAGAAGATCTTGCGGGGTTGGGGGCTTTGGAGGTGTCTGGATCGCCGTCGCCATATCTCGGCAGAAACACTGGGGCGTATACTGTTGGTTTTGCCTGTCATCTGCGCATCAGAGTTCGAGTCTCGCCTCCTTCGGGTGACCTTTTCTTTCTATTTTTTGGGGGCTTTCCGGATAGGTGAGTTAGTGGTACCTTTTTGGCGGTCGGCTTCGCTGCTGTCTCTATCGGAGGCGCGGTGGTCGGAGTCATCGATGGATATCTTCGTGCAGCGGTCCAAGACAGCTTGGGAGGTTTATAGTGCATGGGTACGGATCGGTGCGACATGGGGCGATGTCTGTCCGGTTAGTGCCTTTCAGAGGTACTTGAGCATTCGGTCTATAAGGGATGGCCCCCTGTTAGTGTATGGGGATGGGTCTTCGCTGACTCGTTACCAATTCATGGCAATGTTACGCAGGGCATTGTCGGATTGCAGGGAGGATGCTCATGGGTACTTGGCACATTCCTTTTGGATTGGGGCCGCCACTCAAGGGACTTTGCTAGGCTATTCGGCTGCTGAGATTAAGCGCATTGGTAGATGGGAATCTGGGCACTTTAGGTCCTACTTTAGGCCTCATTTGTTATAATGTTCTTCTCGATGTAGGTTCAAGTCCCTGCTATGTCTTGATATTGGGGCATTCCTTCATATATTGGGCTGCTTGTCGAGTGGAAGAACGCACATATGGACGGAATTTGGGGTTTTCCTTCGAGGTAGCATGGGTTAGATGGTGGGGAATTAGGGGTCTCCTATGGCAGAAGGTATATCCGGAATGCATTGCGCTGCGCAGATTTGTCTCGGGGCCAGTTATTTTGGTTATTCACCGTGGCGGTAAGAACTTGAGACAGGTTAGGACAGTGGATCTTATCCACGCGATCCGGCACGACCTGGCTCGGTGTTTAGCTCTTTTTACAGATCTCACAGTGGTTTAGTCGAAAGTGGTCCCCAAGATGTGCAGGCAGGCGTTGCCGCACGCACATGGTTTGGAGAGAAGCCTGTGCAAGCTCAACATAATGGTGGGGAAATGTGTGCAGCGGCTGGGAGGCAAGGTAGTCAGGCATATATAGTTGGAAGCAGGGCCGGATTAAGAGCACAGTGGGCCTGGTGCTGACAATTATGATGGGCTTAATTATGGAATCTTATCGACCAAAAACACTAAAACAATTATACCTCCCGAGCGTCATGTATCTGATGGAGATGGTGCTGGAGGGAAACTCATAGAATGCAGCTATAAGAAAACACAT
>OW240915.1:174619751-174693800 GCA_933207985.1 Pelobates cultripes | reverse complement strand
CGTCCCCTGATGTGGTGGGAGGCTAGTGGTCCCCTTCTTTGTTGTGAGGTAGCCAATGGTACTCAAGACTTCAGACGGGTGAAGATAGAAAATCAGTTGTTTTATTGATATAAAAGGTGAACAATCACCATAAGCATAAGATAAAATAGAAAAGAACGGTTGGTCCTACGCGTTTCGTTACGTAAGGAATTTCCTCAGGGACCGTAATAACAAATAAAATCAATTACAATATTACAGAATGTAAAAAAATATCCTACTTCCCCCATTACCAAGTCCCTCTAAATAGGGCTACTACCTGTGTCCATTGGTGGATCCATGGGTGGTGCCAATCTTCTGTAACTTCATTGGTTTGGAGAGAAGTTTCCTCAGTTGTTTGCCATCTCTGTAGCTTTATTGTAATCGAATTTGGCACGTCCGGGTAGACCGGAACCGGAAGTTCCGGTTTAATACTTCCACATTCCAAGTGCGTTCCACCTGCGTTCCCTCTGCGTTCCACTTCAATTGCATTGAATTAGAATGTGTTTAATCCTTTTCAATAGTGTTATGATAGGTTAAAGAAGGGCATTACAACATATGTACATCTACTAAAAAGAGAAAGTTATTAATGACCATATAAAGATCAAAATTCTTATAGTTATCATATAATAAAATACAAAATGTATGTTCATTCTATGTGAACAGTTATACAATGATTTTTTTAAAACACATTATGAAGTGGAATGAACATCGGTAATTTTAAAGTGACAAGTGCTGAAAAATTAATACCAAATAATAATAATTAGTTAACCCCTTAAGGACTGGACTGTTTTTGCGACCAGGCCTCTTTTTACACTTTTCTGGTGTTTGTGTTTAGCTGTAATTTTCCGCTCTCCCATTTACTGTGCCTATACAAATTATATATTGTTTTTTTCAGGACAAAAAAGGCTTTCTTTACATACCATTATTTATATAATCTCATGTAATTTCATTTAAAAAAAATAAATAAAAATATGATGAAAAATTTTAAAAAAATACATGTTTTTGACTTTTACTTGAAAAATCTTTTACTCATCTACAAAAGTGAATTAAAAAAAACTGCTAAATAGATTCAAAATGTTGTCCTGAGTTTTATAATACCCAGTGTTTACCTGCTTTTTTTTTTTTTTGCAAGTTATAGGGCTATACCGTGTTTCTCCGAAAATAAGACCGGGTCTTATATTAATTTTAGTCACAAAAAACACACTAGGGCTTATTTTCAGGGTAGGGCTTATTTATTTACGGTACCGGTATGTACATTGAACCCCCCTTTAATTAATCCACCCTCTCTAATTAATCCACCCCCCTCTAATTAATCCAGCCCACCCTTTAATTAATTCACCACCCCTTTAATTAATTCACCCCCCTCTAATTAATCCAGCCCACCCTTTAATTAATTCACCACCCCTTTAATTAATTCACCCCCTCTAATTAATCCAGTCCACCCTTTAATTAATTCACCCCCCTTTAATTAATTCACCCCCCTCTAATTAATCCAGCCCACCCTTTAATTAATTCACCACCCCTTTAATTAATTCACCCCCTCACCCCCTTTAATTAATTCACCCCCTCTAATTAATCTAGCCCACCCTTTAATTAATTCACCACCCCTTTAATTAATTCACCCCCTCTAATTAATCCAGCCCACCCTTTAATTAATTCACCACCCCTTTAATTAATTCACCCCCTCTAATTAATCTAATTAATCCAGTCCACCCTTTAATTAATTCACCCCCCTTTAATTAATTCACCCCCTCTAATTAATCCAGCCCACCCTTTAATTAATTCACCCACCCTTTAATTAATTCACCTACCCTTTAATTAATTCACCCCCCCTTTAATTAATACACACCCTCTAATTAATCCAGTCCACCCTTTAATTAATTCACCCCCCTTTAATTAATTCACCCCCTCTAATTAATCCAGCCCACCCTTTAATTAATTCACCCCCCTTTAATTAATTCACCCCCCTCTAATTAATCCAGCCCACCCTTTAATTCACCCCCCTTTAATTAATTCACCCCCCACCCCCTTTAATTAATTCAGTCCCAGACATAAAATATCTACCGGTACTCACATTTCAAAGTTTCCTTGCCGAGTCCGACCACTGGGAGCCTCACCGCCCGGAAATGGATCCTTCCGCTGAAGATCCGTGAAGGCAGACTGACGGCGCTGCGAAATGACGTCATCACGTTGCGCGATGCCGCGGCCCGCAACGCTCCTCCTACAGTAGAAGAAGGAAGTCTCGCCGCAAAGGTACAATGCCTAGGTCTTATTTTCGGGGTAGGGCTTATATTGCAGCCCACCCCGAAAATCCGACTAGGGCTTATTTTCGGGGTAGGGTTTATTTTCGGGGAAACACGGTAGGTACAAGAAGGATATTAAAATTACAAATGGTGAGAGCACTCAAACAAGATAATTACGATACAATTACCCAAACTGGATTACCATCTGAAAGTAAACACAGATAAAAGAAAAACATAGGGTAATAACGTAATGATAAATAATTGAAGACTCTATTACTGGTCACACTCACATAAAAAGAGCCACTTCGAAAGCTGGCTCAGACTTGCATGCCTTGAATCACAAACTCTCTCTGGGCTTTCACTGGGTCCTTTCTTGTAGTTATGTTCCATGCACCACCAGGAAACGCAGGTTCAAGGGGTAACAGTATACTTTATTGTAAAAGGAATAAAAAACTACATAAAACAAAGGAAGTCCCTCAATAATAAAAAGTCCACAGAGCACCTGACGCGTTTCGGCAATAAGCCTTCATCCGAGGTGGATAGAAGGATATTGCGGTTTCAAAACATAAATTTTTTCAAATGTATCAATAGTGACATTGTAACACTATTATCTGTCATAAATCTCTGAATAACACCCCACATGTACATATTTTTTTTTTAAAGTTGACAACCCATGGTATTCAATATGGTCCAGTTTTTTTTAGTAGCCACCTAGTTGCAAACACTGGTCAAAGTTAGCGTTCATATGTGTGTGTGAAAAAAGTAAAAAACTAAATTGAATGCTAATTTTGGCCAGTGTTTGTGACTAAGTGGCTACTAACAAAGACTGGACAAACCCCATTTGCAATACTTTAGGCTGTCTTCTTTTGCAAATGGTATGCCATCATGGGGGTAATTCTCATTCCTGGGCTACCATACGCTTGCAAAGGCAACATAACCAACCTGGCCATTTTCAATGTAAAAATATTTGACCCATATATTTGACCCTGTAATTTTCAAAATCGCTATAAAATCTGTACATGGGGGGTACTGTTATACTCGGGAGACTTTGCTGAACACAAATATTAGTGTTTCAAAACAGGAAAATGTATCACAACAATTATATCATCAGTAAAAGTGCTGTTTGTGTGTGAAAAATGCAAAAAAAGTCACTTTCACTGACAATATCATCGCTGTGATATGTTTTACTGTTTTGAGTACAATGGTACCCCCCATGTACAGGTTTTAGGGTGTCATAAAAAGTTACAGGGTAAAATACAGTGCTAGCAAATTAAATTCTCTGGACTTTCGGCCAGGGTTGGCAGACAGGTCCCTCAAATTGCAATTAATAAAATTACTTAATTATGTAAAAATATTCCATAAATATGCACGTAGAATTTAAATATATATGCATATTTATATATTTGAAGTCTACGTGTATATTTATATAATTATTTATGTAATTTTGTATATAGACATATGTATATTTCGTATTATTTTTATTTATATATACATAGATATATATACAATTTCATTCTAAGTGTATTTTGATATAAATATATATATTTTAATATCAAAATACAGTTAGAATAAAATTTCATATAGATATATAATTATTTTTTACATTTTTATTATTATTTTTTTAATTTAATTTAATCTACTTATTATTTGTATTTTATAATACTATATATATATATATATATATATATACACAATATATATAGTTATTATATATATATTGTGTGTATATATATATATATATATACCTGTATAATTTAATTATAAGTTATATATATATATATATATATATATATATATATATATATATATATATATATATATATATATATATATATGATATATAGACATATATTATATATATATATATATACATATATATATATATATTATATTATTTCTATATATCATATACACGTCATTTTTTTTATTTTTATTAACATTAACTTTTATTTATTTTTATGATTTTACACTAGCAAGGAGACTGCCTGTCAGCACATGCAGTGCCCCTGCAGGAAGACACATGGACACCTATTGTGACCATGTGATCGCTCTGAGCGATCACATGGCGGCAGGGGTCCTAATCTGCCATGGGGAGACTGTCTGGGCTACAGGCAGTCTCCCCACAATGGGAGCAACACCGATCGCCGCCGGGGGAACGGCGGCGATCGGATAAGTACATTGGACCGTTAGGACGGTTCAGGATCGTCATCGGTCAGCAATGCAAAAATGCCGATGACGGTCCTGAACCGTCCTCGGTCCTTAAGGGGTTAAGGGCAGAGCTTCAGAAGCTTGTCTTTCACTTAATGACAACAGCATTTTTTTTTCATTTTTTGCTGTTTGCATTCAACTGCAATTTGCATTTTACTATTTTATTGCACCGACACATATTATATATTATTTTTTAAAGGACAGAAAGGGCTTTAATTTGATGTAACACACATATATATAAATTCTTATTTATTATAAAAAATACAGAAAAATGCAAAAAAAAAAGTGTTTTTTTACAGTTTTTGCAATAATAATGTGTGAATAATTAGTGCAGGTTAAGGAAAGTAATTAAAAATAAATTCATTTAGTTGTTCTGATTTACAGAATATATAATGTGTCTGGGATTTTAAGTTTTTTTTGGTAGTTACAGGTCACAAAGCACAAGGAGTAAAATAAACTTTTAATGTGGAGCGATTTTAGAATTTGGTATGTTTGTCTTGTAAGCTTAATAGCCATAAGAGAAAACAAAATTGCCATACAAAAGTATATATTTATATAAAGTAGACATCACAGGCTATTTACCTAGGGTTGTTTTGACGCTTTCTACGTAGCCATTTCACCGCCAACTTCTGCTAAATATTGGAGTAAAATTTTGTTTTTTGGGGTTTTTGGCACGCAAACTTATAACAAAGAAATTCTCATGTGTATTTTGTAAAGTTGGTGTGTGCTATTCATGTACAAAGTTTTATTTTGTGTTCAATTACATCTGCTGAGTAAAATGACACCCCCATTGTATGTCTTTGGCACTATTTCGTGAAGTTACAGTGCCATATAGGAGGCTTGTTCTTTTCAGTATTCACAGTAGAATTTTGAGAGACGGATTTAATGAGCCTATGCTTCCATTTGGGGTATTATAACAGTTTGACTGTTCAAAAAAGCCCACAAAGTCCTGGGCTTATGTGCAATTTCCAAGTATCTTAGCAGGGTTTAAATTCAAACTACCCCACAAAGGACTACCATTTCTTAAAGTAGACACCCCAGGGTATTTCAAAAGGTATATTTTGAACCTTAGCGTGGGATCATTTTTCCGCTAGTTTGTACCAATTGTAGTGGTAATAAGTGTTTTTTTCTGCCTTTTTGACACACAAAGTGAGTTTGCTCAGTATATTTTGCAAACCTTATGTGTGCTACGACTTTATAATACTTCATGTTGCTCAGCTATGTCGTCTGAGTACAGCAATACCATCGTATGTACCTTTGCCAGGTATATGTAGATGTTGAAGGAGCGCATTTGGGACACAGCCATTCCAGTTTTTTTCTAACTTTGAAGTTTCACGCTTATTGAAACTTCCCCACAAACACATACTATTTATTAAAGAATACACCCTGGAGTAATTCAAAAGGCATATTTTGAACCTTAGCGTGGGATCATTTTTTCTCTAGTTTGTTCCAGGTGTAGTGGCACTGAGCGTTTTTAAATGTATTTTTTTACTTTTTGAAACTTTTTTTTTACTTTTAAAAACTAGTTTTTAAACTTTTGTTTTGCTTATTAATTTTTTTAAACTTTCCTAAACTCTTTTTTTACAGATTTAACATTTTTCTAAGCTTTTTTTTTTTACCGTTAACCCATAACTAGCAGTAAGCAGCACTAACAGTAAATTCCCCATTTTCCCATAACTCCCACCCACCCCAGCTAGCAAAATATATAATTATAAAATATTTAAATTAATTAATTAAATAAATTGAACCCATGAGGGTTAAAAAATAAATAAAAGTTAATCCTCAGGGGTTAAAAAAAATTAGATCACAGTATAATACTGTGATCTGTATTTTGATCACTGTAGGCAGTGATCGACTGGCAGGGAAGGGATTAATTTTTATTTGGACTGGGTAAAGGGGTTTATTTTTTACTTAAACGTTATTTAAACTATTTTTTTACTTTTAAAAGTTTATTTTCCCCACTAACTTCCACCCACCCCAGCTAGCTAAATATATAATTTTAAAATATTTAAATTAATTAATTAAATAAATTTAACACCTGAGGGTTAAAAAAAAAAGAATTAACCCTCAGGGGTTAAAAAAAAATAAAAATCAGATGACAGTAAAATGTAATCCCTGCCAATTGATCACTGTAGTCAGTGATCAATTGGCAGGGAAGGGGTTAATGTTTTATTAAAATGGGTAAAGGGGGGTGGGATTTTAAATTAACTTTATTTATTTTTTTACACGGGGGCAGGATCATCACTGTTCTGGATCCCTGCACTTCACACAGAACCAGGAAGTACAGGGAGGCAGAAGGTGTGTAAATGGAGCACATGTGCTCGCTCTGACAGCCTGTCAGAGCGAGCACATGTGCTGGGGCAGCCTGATTGGGTGCTCCCGGTCTGCCTTTAATACAGAGGCAGACCGTAGAACCGTTAACCCTGCAATCGCCGCGATCGCCGCAATAGCAGCGATCCAGGGTTAATTTGAACGGGTGATGGACGAGGTCCGTCACTCGTCGTTATGGGGTTAAGGGGTTAAGGACTGAGCCATATGTACACGTTGTGATCAAAACAAAACGTAAACAAAAACTTGAATTTGAGCTATATGTCTTTTCAGTTGTAATTCGTCTTTTTCATTTTATGTGCACCCACACTTATTATATATCATTTTATTCAGGGGAAACAGGGCTATCCTCAATTATTTAGGTATGAAACAATTTAATATGAATAAAATACAAAAAAATGGGAGAAAATAAGAATTTTAAAACATTTTTTAGTTCTATGTGACATTCTAACTGTGAATGTCATAATACTGTATGCTTTTACTGCAATAAAATACACATGTTTGTATTCAGCGATGTCTCACATGCAAAACAGTACCCCCTATGTACAGGTTTTATTGTGTGCTGGGAAGTTACAGGGTCAAATATAGCATGTTACATGTTTCAGTTCTTTCCCATTAAAATTTGCCAGTTTTTTGAAACACTAATATTTGTGTTCAGCAAAGTCTCCTGAGTATATCAGTACCCCTCATGTACAGTTTTTTTTTTTTTTTTGGTGTTTTCAAAAGTTACAGAGTCAAATATAAGGTTTGAGTTTCAGTTTTTTCACAATTAAATTCGCCAGATAGGTTATGTTGCCTTTGAGACCGTATGGTAGCCCAAGAATGAAAATTACCCCCATGATGGCATACCATTTGCAATAGTAGACAACCCAAGGTATTGCAAATGGGGTATGTCCAGTCTTTTTTAGTAGCCACTTGGTCAAAAAACAATACGCCAAAACACAAAGGTAAGGCTCAAGATTTACCTGTGAGTGCATTCTAATTGGTTGGCCTAAGCCAATCAGAGCTCTCTGAATAAAATTGCACATCTTTATAATTCTTGCACTGCCCTGGAAAGCTTAGTCTGCATGGAGACCTTGCTGGGTGAAGATGAATTATTTTTGGTCAAGGTTTTTTTTGGGGGGGTGATCAGGTCTTTTTTAATTTTATCAGTATGACAGGCTTTATGGATTTTTATTTTTAAGACATCTAATGATAAGTATCAACTTGTTTTTTATTTTTGGGGGTATTTAGTTTATTGCTCCCCCTCACTATTGTTAGTAATTCAAGAGAGATATATAAATACATATATTTTTATGCAAGCATATAATAATCCAGTTTTCAATTTGCACATGTAATGCAAAGCCCCCTGCAAATATTGGTGGGTATAATGACATCTCTGAACACAAGACATACTGGGGTGATGTACTTTCAGTAGTACAGCATGGTGATTTGGAGTTCTAATTACTCAGTTCTAAAAATTTAAAACCATTTAGAGTACTATTGGGTATAGCTGTGATCCCAAACAAAGATTAATTGAAACATATGCATAATTCACAATAAGATATTCATGCAAATATGACTGTTTCCTTTAATGAAAAATGAATATCATTTTTTGTGACATATAAACAAATTCACAGCTCTTTAAGAAACATTAACATTTCATATGGATAATTAACAGTTTAATTAATTCAAGGATTGAAAATTATATGCAAGTACGTTTATGTTGATTTTTTTTCATTATGAGAGATTTGTTATGTTATGGATTATCCTAATTCCACTTTTAAATTAGTGTTGTAAGATGCATGCCAGGTTTAAATGAATAACTTCAATTTTAATAATTGTATGAGGAACTCCAAAGTCATGTCACATATACTCTTCGGATGCAAGACAATAATATAAAGGTCAGAAGCATACAGTATTACTTCATCAAATGATTCCTATTATCAAGTCACGCTGTGACATCTTTTAGACTATTTTTCACTTCTTGAGTTGTAACCATTCTAAAAAGCATCAGTGTCAACTTTGCATTCATTAGTTTTTACTGTGTATTTAAAACAAATTTTTGCAAGTGTTAGTGTATGTGCAAAAAATATAGTGTTGAAATGTATTGATTATGTGCATGCTTCAGATATTACAGCATGTCACAGAGTGCTGAACAGCTTTTTAATTAGAATTTTGCTTACAAAGATATTAGCCCCTTAATGAGAGAAGTAACTGTTTCAGTTTTCAACCAAAACAAAACCTAGAATATGCACTATTCGTTTGTTCTACTGTAATTTAAGTTTTTCTTTTTTATATGTATATTATACACTAATACAACCAGAAACCACACAAACCTCATCACAATACCCTGCCCTTTACCCTTACTTACCAAAATTCAGTGTGCACTCTGGAATGCCCACTCCATCTGCAGTAATTTAAAATCAACAACCATACACTACTTTTTCATCTCAAACTCACTCACACTTCTTGCACTTACAGAGACCTGGCTGTTCCTCTCTGATAGCGCTACTCCTGCCTCTTTATGTTTTGATGGGCTACAATTCTCTCACACTCCCAGACTCAACTATAAAGGAGGTGGCGTAGGCATCCTTCTCTCCCCTCAATGTACCTTTCAACCAATCATAACTCCATCTGCCCTATCTAAACCCACTCCTTTAAGAATTGCTATCATCTATCGCCCCCCAGTTATCCGAGACTATTCATTGAGCACTTTTCTTCCTGGCTTCCCCACTCCCTCTCATCTAGCACTTCTTCCCTTATACTTGGGGATTTCAATATCCAAATCAACAACCCCGATTGCATTGATGCCTCTCGTCTCCTCTCTGTAACCTCCTCCTTTGGCCTTATGCAATGGTCCAATTTAGCAACCCATACAGTGGGAAACACTCTTGATCTCGCATTCACCAACCTCTGTACTGCCTCTAATCTCTCCAATATTCCTTTTCCTCTATCTGACCACCATCTACTGACTTTTGACATTGGCATACCTAAGACCCAATTGACACCACCGTCTGAACATCACTCTCACAGAAACTCCCAATGTCTTTACCTAGAGCATTTATCCACTAATCTCCAAACTCTCTTTTTACCTATCTCAAACCTCACCTGTCCTAGTTCTGCAACCTCCTTCTACAATTCCACCCTCTCCTCTCAACTAGACAGCATGGCACCTTGTATATTTAAATGCTGCAGGCGCCCTCAACAACAACCCTGGCACACCAAGCTCACTCGATACCCTTCAAAAATGCTCCAGAACTGCTGAACGCTGTAGGAGAAAGTCTCACTGTGCATATGACTTTCTCCACTATAAATGTATGCTGAGCTCATACAGCTTGGCTCTTTCCTCTGCAAAAGGTAATTACTTCAATATCCTCATAACCACACTCTCCCGCGAACCCAAACAACTATTTCACACATTTAATGCTCTTCTTCTCCCTGCTGTTCCTCCTCCACCTACTAACTTGACCGCCTCCGACTTTGCAACTCACTTAACTGACAAGATCTCTACAATCAGAGAAGAGATCTCTCATCGTTCTTCCCCTTACAATACTTCCCCTAACTTCACTCCCTCTGCTGTTCTATGTTCATTCGCATCCGCTACATTGGAAGAGGTTTCTGCTCTGCTCCAGTCCTCCCGCCCCACCACCTGCTCCCTAGATCCAATTCCCTTGCATCTCATCCATACTCTGTCTTCTTCTCTTTCTCCACCTATCACTAAAATTCTCAATCTCTCTCTCCTCTGGTATATTTCCATCGCCCTTCAAATGTGCAACTGTAACCCCAATTCTAAAGAAGCCCAACCTTGACCCTAACGCCACATCCATCTATCGTCCCATCTCGCTACTGCCTTTTGCATCCAAGATCCTTGAAAGAATTGTGTATGCGAGATTGACAGACTTCCTCGAGTCTAACTCTCTCCTAGACCCGCTTCAGTCTGGCTTCCACGCTAAGCACTGACCAAAGTATCCAATGATCTACTCGCTGCAAAATCTCTTGGTCACTACTCTATCTTAATTCTCCTTGACCTGTCTGTGGCTTTTGACACTGTTGATCATCAACAGCTTCTTCTCATCCTTCGCAATATCGGTCTACAAGATATTGCTCTCTCCTGGTGCTCCTCGTACCTCACCCAGCGCTCTTTCAGTGTTTCTTTCTCTGGCTCTGCTTCTTCTCCCCAACTCCTCTCTGTTGGTGTCCCCCTAGATTCAGTCCTTGGTCACTACTGTTCTCCATCTATACTGCCTCCCTTGGTAAACTCATTAGCTCCTTTGGCTGCCAATATCATTTCTATGCAGATGACACACAAATCTACCTGTCCTCTCCTGATCTCTCCCCGTCCCTCTTGACTAGTGTCTCTGACTGCCTCTCTGCTATTTGTAACTGGATGGCTGCCCACTTCCTTAAACTAAACTTGACCAAAACTGAAATGCTGGTCTTTCCTCCCTGAAGTGTTGTTACTCCTGTGTCTGTCTCCCTCCAAGTCAATGGTGCTACCATCAGCTTCACCACGCAAGCTTGCTGCCTATGTGTTCTCTTTGACTCCGACCTCTCTTTCAAGCCTCATGTTCAGTCTATCGCCAAATCCTGTCATGTCCATCTCAAAAACATTGCACGCATCCGCCCCTACATAACGCCAGATGCGACTAAAGTCTTGGTCCATTCCACTGTCCTTTCTCACCTTGAATACTGTAATCCACTTCTGAGTGGTCTTATGTGCTTCCAGCTTGCGCCGTTACAGTCCATAGTGAATGCGGAAGCGAGGCTCATCTTCCTGTCAGCCCGCACCTCCCATGCCTCACCCTTCTGTCAGTCCCTACATTGGCTTCCTATAAAAAATAGAGCTCCATTTAAAATTCTGGTTTTTGCTTTCAAATCGCTACATAATGCTGCTCCCACCTATCTATCCTCCCTTATACACAAGTATGTCCCGTCTAGGCCCTTACGATCTGCTGAAGACTTGTGTCTATCTTCTGTCCGTACTCCCACCTCTGATGCTCGCCTTCAAGATTTTTCAAGGGCTGCATCGTTCCTGTGGAACTCACTCCTCTCCTCCGTTAGATGCTCACCCATTCTCCACTATTTAAAAAAATGGTTAAAAACCCACTTCTTCATAAAAGCGTATCAATTAAACTGTTAATAGCTCCTGACTGATTCCTCTTCTGCAACTGTCACTAGTCTAATACTATCCTTACCTTTTTGTGTCATTTTACCCCACTCCCTCTAGCATGTAAGCTCATTGAGCAGGGCCCTCAACTCCTCTGTTCCTGTGTGTCCAACTTGTCTGGTTACAACTACATGTCTGTTCATCCACCCATTGTAAAGCGCTGCGGAATTTGACGGCGCTATATAAATAACATAATAATAATAGTAATTTTAAGAGATAGAAAGGGCTTTACTTTGGAGGGATACTATAGTGCTAGGAATAAAAGGTTGTATGCCTAGCTTTATAGTACCCTCTGCCCTCCTCTCCCCAGTGTGGAAAGGATTAAAAAACATTTTATTACTTACCTGATTCCAGCGCTGATATCCCTAGGTGCTGGGTCAGCCTCTACCTCCGCTTCTCTTCTGCCAACATCAGCCAATGGGGGCAACCTAATGCACATATATGGCGAGTGCCACAATTTCATTAGGACTTCCCCATAAGAAAGAATTGGAATCAATGCTTTCCTATGGGGTTTTAGCTTAGACAAAGCATGATGATGTCCAGCATCAGTTAGAGGATCAACAATCCACTAAGGACCCAGAAGTGCCCTTAGTGGCTGTCTGGTAGACAGCCACTAGAGGTGCAGTTAAAGGGACACTGTAGGCACCCAGACCTCTTCAGCTTATTGAAGTGGCCTGGGTGCAAACTCCCATCGCCCTTAACCCTGAGCATGTAATTATTGCAGTTTTTATAACTGCAATAATTACCTGCTAGGGTTAACTCCTTTTCTAGTTGATGTCTGCCAAACAGCCACTAGAGGGACTTTTGGGTGTATAGGCGACTTTTGGTTACCTAAACAACGCTGGAAATCCTCCCATTGTGCACAAGGACTTCCAGCGTCACCAAAATCGCCATAGGAAAGCATTGAATAATATAACATAATAATATAAGTGCAAACAGAGTAGTGATTGCTGGTGTAAATGGGAATCCTCACTTGGGTAGACCAGTCCTCACCAGCTATCGCAGCTCCTTTGCTTGAGCTGTACCTGGCCAGTCCAGTCATCACTGGACCCCCAGGGAAGCCACCCACACTGCTAGATAAGCACAGAACTTAATAAGAAGTCTCTCCTCATACAAATAATGTAGCCCACACACAAACACAGTCCCCACAACACCACTGATAATCCATATACACACACACACAAGTCCATATGCAGCCCCACACACTATGACATATAATCTACACACACACACAATTACACAGATAACAGACCACATACACACAAATAAAGCGCTACAAAGAAACTGTAGCAACTGTAGCACCCATAAACAACACAAGCACAGTATGCCTACATACATACCATACATATTTATGGTAGTTTTATTCCCTTATCTCATGTTCTGTGGGGTTTTATGTATTGTTGTAATACAATTTTCTTTTTTTTATCTGCACAGATTGTTAGCGCTACCTTGACTTGTGTTGCTTTTTACAAATGATTTAGTGCAGCATTTCCCAATTGGTGTTTCGCGGAACCCTATGATTCCGCAAGAACACGATTGGGGTTCCGCCTAAATCTTTTCAAATAAAATAGCCACGGGCGGTAAGGGAGCAGAGGGCAGTGAACTCCCTGCTCAGCTCCCTCACGCACACAGCAGTGATGCTGGAGCCGAAATATGATATCACTCTGGCACCGACATCACTAAGAGGCACACGGGGAGCTGAGCAGGGAAATCACTGCTCCCTCACCACCCGCACCCCAGCTGCTCAGGAGCTTTCCCACTTACCAACTTTCCCAAAAAAACGAAATAAATTTGCAATCAACACAATTGTTGTTCTCTCTCCTAGCTGGCTTTTTCTCCCTCACTCTGCAGCAGGCTGATCTCTTCTTTTAAAGGCCTGCCTGCTAATTGACCAGCTACAGGTGAGTGCCAATTAGTTAACTCCTAAGTTAAATCCAAATTCTGGTCTGCTACACAGCAACTAGTGATGTTGGAGCATTGGCCCACCCTGCTCTCCAAATGCTCCACCCCAGGGACCCATACCGTGTTTTGCAGAGCATCAGCAATGTATATTGCAAACTTAACATCTCTCCCTGGGGCATTTAACTGAAAATTCTCTGGCTGCTGTTTAGCAAATCAGGCCTGATATATCTTCCATCAACCACTATTCCACTTTTTCGCTCACAAAATAAATATATATATATATATATATATATATATATATATATCTGTGTGTGTGTTAAAGTGTGTGTATCTGTGTTTGTATGTGCCAATGTGTATGAATCTGACACACAGATACAAACACACTGGCACATACAAACACTGATATACAGACATTGACACACACACCAGCACATACAAACACAGATACATACACTTTCACACATAGATACACACACCTTGACACACAGTGTGTGTCAAGGTGTGTGTATCTGTGTCAGCTTGTGTATCTGTGTGCCACTATGTGATACACACAGATACACACACTTTGACACACACAGATACATGTGGCTGGTTAAATGTGGAACAAAGGGGAATATGTGTGCATACAGATTAGGTAACACCACACGCACAAGAAACTTTAAGGCTACTTAAAATCACCTGTCTTAGCAAACAAGATAGCAATATTAGCAATAGTAATATTAGCTATTTTAGCATTATTCCCCTTCTTTTCTGTGGAGATTTGGAATCCAGATGAGTTTTTTTTATTTTTTTTATAGGGCTGAGTTCCCCTTTGGATGTGACCACCAGAAAGCATAACTTGAGGAGAAACTCTGGAAGCAGTTTAGCAGTAAGTATTGCAGTTAGCATTTTAATCTCCCTTGTTAAAATTAGTTTAGGACCCATCGATGTCCCGATTACCCTTCTTACTGTGTGTGCATATAAGTCTGTGCATGTATATGAATGTAAATTTGAGTGTAAGTGTGTGAATATGAAAGTGGATTTATATGATGTGTGTGTATGAATGGAAATATGTGCATTTAATTATCCTAAAAATGGCCTTGGTGAAGAGCAAAAATAAATGTCTGGTCAGGGGGATACCAGCATACATTTCTGCCATTGCAACTTTTTAGGAAGTTATAGGACAAATATTACAAGTAGTAGATTTGTTTTTTTAAAACTAAAATGTTTGACTTGTTTGTAATATTCAACATCCTCACATATTTAATTATATTTTTAAAACAAAACCTTTGCTCAATTTGGCATGCTGAGACGGTAATTTAAAGGGACACTAAAGACATCCAAGACTCCTTCATCTCAACTGAAGTGCTCTGTTTGCAATGTCCCTGGTAGGTAGTTAGGTGTAGTGATGTCCCGAACGGTTTGCCGAATGGTTCGCGAACGGTTCGCCACGAACGGTTCGCCACGGACTCATCATTGAGTAAACTTCGACCCTGTACCTCACAGTCAGCAGACACATTCCAGCCAATCAGCAGCACACCCTCCCTCCCAGCATCCATTTTACATTCATTGTGAAGCTGCATTCTTAGTGAGCTGTCCAGGAGGTGGGAGGGTCTGGGAGGGAGGGTCTGCTGCTGATTGGCTGGAATGTGTCTGCTGACTGTGAGGTACAGGGTCAAAGTTTACTCAATGATTAAGTCCGGCCGTTACCTGTTAGTCCTCAGTGTGACACAATCATACGTGCTGGATCAATTAGTAATCCTGACATTACGACATGGCAATAGATCCTGTAGAATTGTGTCAGCACATAGTTGCTTGCGAGAGAAAGCTAGAGGAGAATGATCACCGTATGGATCAATTTGCCCAGGCCTTCAATATGCTTTTTATTTTAACAGCTTATCTGCAACATCCAGCTTCTCTGACTGTGTCACCTCCGCCTACTGTATCTCCACCTATAGTACATAAGGCACCTACCATCTCCCCATCTCTTCCTCTGCATTTTAATGGTAATATTCAAGAATGCCGGGTATTCCTAAATCAAATTGAGTATCATTTTGAGGCCTCACCGGGATCTTTTCCCACAGACAGAGCTAAAATTGGTTACCTGATGAACCAACTTTAGCTTGGGCCTATCCGTTATGGGAGAGTAATAGGAGAATTGCACACAATTACCAGGAATTCCTTGTGGAATTTAAATTAATGTTTGAACCATTAGGCAGGGTGGATGACGCTTCCACTGCCCTAATGCATATCAAACAAGGGAACCGGTCTATCACGGATTATGCCATAGAATTTCACACCTTGGCTTCTAAGGTAGACTGGACAAACACCAGAATAATCTCTGCATTTAAGAAAGGATTATCTGAGACTATTTTGGATGAGATTGCTGCCAAAGACCTACCCAGGAAACTAACGAGTTTATCACATTTGTCATGCAAATTGATAATAGATTGAGAACCAGAGAAGCTACCAGAAACAAGAGGTATGACTATGCCTTTAGCACCCCGTTTTTCCATACCTATTGTTCCTGACCTCCTGGTACAGTCCAAACCCGAACCCATGCAGTTTACTGTCACTAGACTATCAGAGGCAGAAAGACAATATAGAATACCGATACTGCGGTAGAAGAGGACATATGAGGAGTGCTTGTCCCATACATCCGGAAAACCTCCGCACCTAAGAACCTTAAGGGAACAGGTCTTAGGTGTGAATAACAAAAATAGTTTCCTCCTCAATATTACGATCAAATGTAACAAGAAGGACTTTGCATGCAAGGCCCTGATGGATGCAGGCGCAGCGGGATTTTTCATTGATGTTCATTTTGTAAAAAAAAAAATGCTATACCTATAAAGGAGAGACTATCACCTCTGGCCGTTGAGGCTATTGATGGAAGACCACTCTCTCAACTCTTAATTGCCCATGAAACCTTGCCCATTAACATTTCCATTTGTGCCTTACATAAGGAAGACATAACATTCCAAGTTATTGCATTTCCTTCTTGCCCTTGTGATAAAGTGAAGGCAGATAGGCCTTTTAACCCCAGGGAAGTACATGTAGTTTGTGTGTTGCACAACACAAAGCTTTGTTTAGTTATGGGCCCCTGGGGTGGAGCATTTGGAGAGAAGGGTGGGCCAATGCTCCACTCCACAGTTTAGTGGTTTTCTGGGGAGACATAGATCCAGGCCAGGATTTTTTGGACCGTCTCCAACCCACTGCTCAGCTGCAGTTAATCAGCTGTAGCAGTGGGAATAAACTCCTCCCTGCTAGGCAGGTAAAGGGGGGGATTGCTGGCTTCCTCCCAGTAAGCAGGTATGAGAGAGGTTGTTCTCTCCAGATAGAGAGTCAAGGAGACTAGGCACTGGGAGTGCAGAAAGGAAGCAGTCAAGGCTGGCTTGGAGCACTGGGAGTGCCGGAGGAAGCAGTCAAGGCTGGCTTGGAGCACTGGGAGTGCAGAAAGGAAAGCAGTCAGGGCAAGGCTGGCTTGGAGCACTGGGAGTGGAGAAAGAAAAGCAACAGGCTAGCTAGCAGAGTGTTGCTATCTAAGAAGGTTGGTGCAGTATGTTTTGTTAGTTTAACCCTGATAGAGAGGGTTATTCAAAGTGAGTCAGTGCTCAGACGAGCTAGGTTTTTGTTTAAAGGGAAACCTGTTATATTTATGTGTTCATTTGCTGCTGCCTTATATGTAAACTTACAAATAAAGTGCCTGGAATGAAGTTGCATTAAAAGACTGTGCATGTTTTTGCCCTAGAGGACCGTGCTACCTGCTGACAAGGATCACACCCTATTATATTAGGCTTTCCTTGGCTTAGTAAGCACAATCCTCATATTGACTGGGCTCATGGGGAAATATTGGAATGGGGCAAGTATTGTACTGACAGGTGTATGTTACACATTACCAAGAGAGTGAACACCATTACATTACCCACTACTACGCCTCAAACCCGCAAAGTTCCCATATAATACTGGGAGGTTAAAGAGGTATTCAGCAAAACACAGACCAATATGACTTTTCCATAAACCTACTACCTGGCGTTATGCCACCTAAGGGAGCAGTATATGCTTTATCTCCACAGGAAAGTAGAATAATGGAGGAGGATATCAAAGACTCACTAAGTAAGGGCCATATACATAAGTCATCCTCGCCTGCTGGTGCAGGATTATTTTTTGTGTCTAAAAAAGATGGCAAGTTACGTCCATGCATTGACTACAGGGTATTGAACAAAATCACCATTAAAAATGCCTACACCATTCCCCTCATTTCAGAATTGTTTGACAGACTCCAGGGTGCTAAAGTCTTTACTAAAATTGACCTTAGGAGTGTGTACAATCTAGGATTAAGGAAAACCATCAGTGGAAAATGGCATATAATACCAGAAGTGGGCACTATGAGTACCTTGTGATGCCATTTGGGTTGTGTAATGCTCCCGCTGTAAATCTGTCTAAATTTGTGTTAGTGAGCACTTCTTTTTGCCGAGATAATCCATCCACCTCACAGGTGTGGCATATCAAGATGATGATTGGACAGCATGATTATTGCACAGGTGTGCCTTAGGCTGGCCACAATAAAAGGCCTCTCTAAAATGGGCAGTTTTATCACTGTGGCGAAAATAACCTTGCCACTGGGTTTTGGAAAGGACTAATGGTCAGCCTTTTGCCCAAAGACTATGGGCCCTGCAAAAAGAGCATCGTCCTGCCTCCCCTGCGGCAGTGTGCCTTGCAGGGAGATGAGACAACCAGTCTCTCTTCCCAGCGGCAGACTGAGGCACAGGGAGAGGAGAGTATCGTCCTCCCTCCCCATCGGCAGTGTGCCTTGCAGGGAGAGGAGACAGCTGGTCCCTCTCCCCAACCACAAGGACAGACAGCACCCCTAACCCCGATGGTGCAGATTGGACCGCGGTCTCTGCACCAGACCTACAGGGATGCTGGACGGCCGGTCCACATCCCCAACCAACTCTGCAGGAATGCCAGGAGGAGGAGGTAAGCGATCCCGCTTCTCCACAGCAGATCAACAACCAGGTCCTGGTGGTAGGATTCCCTGACCCCATCCCAGTAGAAGCGCTGGCATCCGGGAAGAGCGCTGCTTGCCTCTGCCCTATCTGTCCCTTTGTTACAGGGCAGGACTGCGCACCGGTTTACCCAGCTGAAGCGCTAGCACCATGGCAAAGTACCTCTGATCTCTGCCCACTCCAAGCCAGAGAGCAACACAGAGACCGGGAGCACCAGCTACCAACATAACCTTGGTGGACTCACTGGACAGAGACAGGCTACCAAATTCACCAGGTCCAGTATTTGGTGGTGGGTGGGATGCCAGACTAACTTACGTACCAACTGGCGTGAGGTCAGGTACCTAGTTAGTCTTCCCTGGTAGAGGGAGATATGTGGCGAAAAAAACATCGCCACTGGGTTTTGGAGAGGACTAATGGCCAGCCTTTTGCCCAAAGACTATGGGCCCTGCAAAAAGACATGCTAAAAAGTCTATTTGGGCTTATTGGATTTTAAAACACCTTGTCTGCCCCTTTAAATCCATGGGAAAATGTGCCACTTCCCCTCCCCCTTTGTCCTGTCCTATTGTTCTCCAGCAGGGCGTTGTCCCAGGGACACTGCCAGACCAGTTGAAATTGGCTGCTTTGTCCCTCCTCAATCTCTCATCAGTCCTTGCTATTGTTTAACCCCATGGCGATCCAACTGTATTCATGAGATCTGAGCGCTTCTCGAACATATTGAGAACTCAGATCCAAGCTATCTGGGGATATGTTGGACATATAGGTTAAACATTGTATTATATGAGTTATGTATTTTTATGTGTTTTTTGTAACAGTTTTTGACTTAGAGATATTTCCTGTACATGGAGATAATTAAGTTACCACAGCCACTTAAGCAAATTATCTCCAGGATAGAGTAGCAGATAGACTGGTCGCCCAGCCTAAATCTGTGGAACTAATTTGGACATGAAAGCCATGCTTGCGGTAGGTCAAAAGAGACTTCCAGAAAACTTTTGAACCCTTGCTCTGATCTGGGTGATTTTTGAAAATGTTGTTCACCCAGATCAGGGCTATCCAAGGATGTATACTGTATTGTGGGGAAGTGTGGTGTTTTGGGGTGTTTTCTGTGTTTTAGGTAAAATGTGTGTTTTCTGCCTGTAGGTAATTGAGTTAGTCCGTTGTGTTTGTTAATTGTATCACAGGCAGAGGGGAGGGTTTGTGTACATTATCTGTGTCTAACTGTACAAGTCTGTCCTGATTGGCTTTGTAACTTTGTATCCTGTGTTCCACAAGGTCCATGTGTGTTGTAACCTTGTGGGAATCCCTGTATAAAATAGACAATAAACCCTCAGACTGCTGAGTTCCTTTTTTACCCTCAACATAGAGCCTCGACTCATGTGAGGGGGGAAGGCTGCATCTACACTGGGGATTGCTATACGCTGTATACTCCCCTGGCTATAATCACTAAGCTCTTTTAAGAGCTTGTTCCTGCTTTGCTCTCTGAAGGAAGAGAGGTTCATCCACTGGAGCCTGGAGCCTTGTCGTAGGTCCAGGTTGGGTAGGAGACGGTGAGACCTCAACCAAGCTGCGGCGGATCATGGGGTCTGCAGTGCTTATGGTGTCAAGTGGAGTGCTTGGAGCCCTCGGGAAGCACTAGGAGCATCCATCAACGGAGGTACCCAGTCGGGGTGCCAGGTGATCCGTTACAATTACACAGCACAATTCCACAAATGTTGCAAGTTTTGAGGGAGCGTGCAATTGGCATGATGACTGCAGGAATGTCCACCAGAACTTTTACCCGTGAATTTAATGTTTATTTCTCTACCATAAGCCTTCTCCAAAGGCATTTCAGAGAATTTGGCAGTACATCCAACCGGCTTCACAAGCGCAGACCATGTGTAACCACATCAGCCCAGGTCCTCCACATCCAGCATCTCCACCTCCAAGATCTTCTGAGATCAGCCACCTGGACAGCTTCTGCAACAATCGGCTTGCGTAACCAAAGAATATCTGCACAAACTGTCAGAAACCATCTTAGGGAAGCTCATCTGCATGCTCGTCGTCCTCGTCGGGGTCTCGACCTGACTGCAGTTCATTTTCGTAACTGACTTGAGTGGGAAAATGCTTGCATTCAATGGCATCTGGCACTTTGGAGATGAATCCCGGTTTTCACTGTACAGGGCAGGTAGACAGCATGTATGGCGTTGCTTGGGTGTGGGTGAGCGGTTTGCTGATGTCAATGTGGTGGATCGAGTGGTCGTGTTGGAGGTGGGGTTTTGGTATGGGCCAAAATTAGATCTAATAAACATGAAAGTCTCTATTTTTTTCTGAATCAGAACCTGATTTTTAACAGAGCAAAGCAGAGCAAAAAAGAAATAGTTGTGGGCAACATGGTCTAGACAAAGGTAACAAAAAGAATAATAAGATTAAAAGAGAAAATGAATAATAAAGATTAAGGGAGAAAGCAGAACCTAGAAACAGAATTACAGCTAAGTATGAAGGAGTAGTAGAAGAAGAAATAGATGTTTAGGCAATATGCCCCAAAGTAGGTTTAACGGAGAAAGTGAGACCTATCAGTGAAATAATAGGTAACAAGTACACATATTATCAGACAATAATAAACAGCATAATAAAGGATAATGGAATTTGGGTTGGTTCTAAGTTAAGGTGGACAGTCTCTTTAGTTTGGCGGACTTGTACAGAAGTTACCAGATTTGTGGATCAGGGTTTTCCAGGCAGGTTAGCAAATAAGGAATAATAGAAAACAAAGTCCCATTTGAATTAAAGCAGGATGTTTGGATGATCAGGATGGGTCAAAGGAAATCAGCGTTGAGCAGGTTATTAGGAATTAGTTTGAGCCAGTAACAGGTGTCTTGTCAGTATCAAACCAGAAACAAGTATCTGAAAGAGCCAGGTGCAGAACACAACTTCTCTCAATGTAAAGGCAACCCCTTTAGTTTGGTGTGGCCTTTTTTTATAGCAGACTTGGAAGGTCATAAGAGGCAGGTGAGAGAGATAGAGAGAGGATTGACTAGTGGTTAGGGAGGACACTAGTGGTGAAAAACAGGTATTGAAGAAAATAAAACAAAATCTTGATTGTCAGAATAGCATCCTGACACATGCTGTCTAATCAGCATCTTGATTTGTCACACCTGTGAGGTGGATGGATTATCTCGGCAAAGGAGAAGTGCAGATTTAACACAGATTTAGACAGATTTGTGAACAATATCTGAGATAGATAGGCCTTTTGTGTACATAGAAAGAGTCTTAGATCTTTGAGTTCAGCTCATGAAAAATGGGGGCAAAAACAAAAGTGTTGCGTTTATAATTTTGTTCAGTTTAGATCAAGCAGGACAATAGTATATCAAATTTCAGAGCCTTTTATTGGCAAAATTAGATCAAATAAACATGAAAGTCTTTTTTTTTCTGAATCAGAACCTCAGAATCAGAAATAAATTGTTCCCTGCTAAATAAAATAGGTTGCTTCACCTTGTAAATTACTTTGTCAATCAGTAGTAGGAAAACAAACAAATGTCCTTGCAGATTGTTCAAATGTCTTAAGACAAGTCAGTGATTTCTGCTGAAATCAATTCTCATACAGAAAATACAAATATACAGGCTGCGAGGCTGGCTGGCTGTAGCTGACTGCAAAACATTGGAGCGTTAATTTAGCTTTTAGTAGCCGAGTTGAAAACATTTGAAGTCCAATGGAAAAACATAGGAAACAAGGTGAATACAGTAATCCAATTTGTAGCTTCTGAAGGAATTCCCAGTGAGGTAAGTGGAAAAACAGTTCTGAGCTGAGCTGGAGATTCTAAGACCTGAAAAATTAGTTAGTAGAAACATGCAAGGCACAGGAGCATAACAGTCTTATTAAGAGTGCACAGGCTCACTGACAACATGGTCTTAAATAGGCCTTTTCTGTCAGTGGACCTGTGAGCTTAAAGGAAAAGAAGGGAAATATTTAAAGAAACAATAACATTAAAATACATATTCCCAAAAACATTTCTTGCACTAGAGACCGCTCTACAAAAGGTTCACCACTGAGGCCAGGTAAAACCAAATCTCGGTGTTCCTATTAATAATAGGACTAGAAGTTCCCAGCACCCTGATACACATGACTAAAGGGGGTTCTTCTACTTTAAATTATCCTGTGTCCATGCATTCTCCAAGCTCTTAGTCACTAACATATAATTTTTTTAGTATCTTAATAGTGGACTTATATGATCGCTGTGGGATTTTTATTATTGTTTACTTCTTACAGTTGAGTGTTCAAATATTAAAGTTCCACTAAAAGTAATATGCATATATTACTTTCAGTAGAACTTTAATATTTGTATGGCTTCTATTTCTATTTGAATACATAGTTACTATTTATCTGCTACTGTTGTATGCCTTACTATTATTATTTTATCTCTCTCTAATCACAATCTCCTGATACTCTATAGCAGTACTTCCAAACCTACAATCCAGGTCCACCAACAATCCAGGATTTATGCATTTCACTGTTATATTCCAATGGAGATACTGACAAAACCTGGATTGGGAAACACTTTTCTGTAGGTCTAGTTCCTTTACTGTGGCTTTGTTCAATTTGCTGGTTGTAAAATCAGCATTTATTTCTTAATTGTATTTTTTTTGTATTTAATATAACTGATACCTTTTGTTGTCAAAGTAACATTGTAGTATTAGGAATGCAAAACTGTTACAAAAGATCCTTGCCTCCCCTAGTGCATAATGGGTTAAAAAAACCTTTTCCACCTGCCTGTTTCCTCGGCGCTGTATTGATTTCTTCTCCAGCACTATTATGCCTAATAGGAAAGCATTGAATCAATTGTTTCCTGGGAACATTTTTAAGAGGTTGGACATCCTCATGCAAATTTTGAGGATCCAGGAAGAATCGGAAAGACATCCACTAGAGGTTGTCTTAACTCTGCAAAGTAAACATTGCAGTTTCTCAGAAGCTGCAATGTTTTTACTTGCAGGGTTAAGGGGGCAGGTGCACTTCACCAAGACCACTTCAATGAGATGAAGTGGTTTGGGTGCCTATAGTGTCCCTTTAAGGGGCACATTAACACAGCAACATGGGGCTGAAGGCAGACTCATCGTGTAGGGACCTGACACATAATGCATAATGAGGGTCTTGCAGCAATGGTATAATCCCCACTTCAAAATCTATAGCAGATAGATTGTGCTGATTTCAGTAAAAAACAGAAATAATTGAGCAGTAAGTTTAAACTCATGGAGTGGTGAATAGCAAATAGACATGAATTCAATCCCACAATGGTCAGTGCTCAATGCAGATTACCTCAATGGCGTGAACACTTTGTAATACTTTGATGAGCTTTGAATATTTTGAAAAAAAATGTAACAACTAAATGAGCGATAACATTACTGGTGTTCTTTGAATATTTTGATAATTTATATATATTTATTTGTCTGCTCACTTGTCTTGAATTCCTATAATCAGGATTTAGATAGAGTAATGAAATATTTTATTGCTATAATGGAATATCATTATTAAACAACTGTAACTAATTTATTTTAGTAAAATGCATGTATTAAAAGCATGTTATTTTCATTATTGTTATTGAATAATTTTAATAATAATAAAAAAAATTTGAAAAAGCATGTGCTAACTTTCTAATATTTAAAAAGTTACTAAAACTATATAGTATATCTAATGCAGCGTGCAAGTCATCATATAAAGTCTTCCAGAAATTCCCTTTAACTGAAACATTGAAACTGACCTCTGCATTGTGTGAAGGTCCTTAATCACATAAACCAGATATTGCTTAAATCTGAGAACAAGTTAATTTCATTCTATTCCCTCCACTGTGATATATAGAAGTATTCATGTCAAAGAACTGAAGAAGGATAAAATGAAGGTACTTGCTAGTAGAAGCATGTGCTCGTTTATTACATTAAGGTTGATAAAAAAAAGCTTCTAAAATACAGGAAGAAAATATAATAATATTTAATACATCAGCAGTCTAAGAGTGAAAATAGAAGTTATCACTTTCATTTTAGGCTTCTAAGGAATAAGGCATAAAGTTTCAATGAAACACATTTCACCTAGATATATTTGTTCTCAATATTCTACGGGAAAATATTTATTTTGGTTAGTAATTTGGCTTTAACTAATAAACAAGATTATATTAAGCACTTATGTATATCTTTATTGCTCTGACTACAAAAGCTTATAATTAGATTCAATTTCTTATTATGAAGAGTCATGACTAAGTTCTTTTCAAGAGAAGTAATTTTAAAAAACCCACTGGGTTGCTGCAAGTAACGTGCTTGCACTTTTTTTTACTAACCGCCAACAATTAGTTGACTTGGAAGAACGTAAAATAAAAATGACTTAATCAGACCTGGGTGGTCCACTTGATTCTTGATTAACTAACACTCTTGAACAGAACATTTCTACAGGCTTTGGATTAATAAAGTATGTAAGTAAATAAATAAATATATAGAGGGGGTTTTGCTGAGTTGGTGAGTCAGAGAGTTCTTCAAGCACATGTAATTGGTCTCTTCAGGGCCATAGCAATGGACCTTCCTCAAGAAATGCTGATGTTGGACCATATCCAAAGAGTACCAAAATCAAGTTTTCTATCAGCAGAGATCCTGAGAGATATCTTAGTTTGAATAAATTATTATCACATTTAAGAGAAGATTATAAAAGCAAACAGAAACACAAAATACCTTCCATCAACTTACCAAGCTGCTTTGTTATTTGCAGACATCTCTGCATTCACACTGAAACGTTGCAAGGCCCTCTCTATGGTCACAGAACAGCTGCGACACAACCATCTATCTTACCACTGGAGATATCCAGTCTTGTTGCTGGTTCAACAAAATTATATCGGATGATGGAGAAAAAACACTGGGAAATTGAGCTGAAAATTTTTTTTGTTAAATGTGAATACTACATCATGGCTCCCACTGATGTGGAAGTAAGAGAGTGAAAGTTTGCCATGGCTGGGAAAGGTGGTGCTCTTTAATTTAACTTAAACTGAACTTATTCAAGCCAACAGTCTACAAACCGCCATGAAATGTTACACACACACAACTCTAAAGAACTTAATGTCCTCATCCTAAGGCACCTGTTGAGCAAAGAAATTAGATCTCTGTGATAGATGTAGTGTGCCTCCAGGAGACACAAATTAAAAGCAATGCTCACTCTCTCTCTTGCAAAATGACAACCCATATCAATTTCATGCAGCATCATCCAATAAAACTTAAGGGACCATTTTAATCAGCAAAAGTTTAGCTTTCAACCTACATGCTCAACATATAGACACAGATAGTACATACACACTATAATGTGGGAACTTTGAATAACAATGTATATGCACCAAACGCTGACCAACGTCATTTTCTACACCAAATGCTACACAAACTACAAAAAAATCAACAGGGCATTGCTGTCATCTATGGGACTTTAACCACATCCTCGACTTGACTGCAAACACAACACTATCTCGAGAGAGCACCAGATTTAGACCTTTTAAAAAGCAGAGCAAAGCAATCATGAAGCTTATACATAATCAGCATCTTTATGATGTTTGGAGAGAAACACACATATGAGAAAAGATGTATCCATTTTTTCTACTGCACATAATTCATTCTACTGCATAGTTGGATTTCTTATGTCATGAACCTACATGAACCAAGTAGATAAATGCCACATAGGAAAGATCACTTGGTCTGACATTGTTCTAGTTATTCTCACACTGAAAGACCTAATTGACACTACTCATTGTAGCCCACGGAAACTAAATGTGTTGCTCTTAACATTTATATAAGAAATACAGTTGCAAGAAAAAGTATGTGAACCCTTTGAAATGATATGGATTTCTGCACAAATTGGTCATAAAATGTGATCTGATCATCATCTAAGTCACAACAATAGACAATCACAGTCTGCTTAAACTAATACAAAGAATGAAATGTTGCCATGTTTTTATTGAACACACCATGTAAACATTCACAGTGCAGGTGGAAAAAGTTTGTGAACCCTTGGATTTAATAACTGGTTGAACCTCCTTTGGCAGCAATAACTTCAACCAAACGTTTCCTGTAGTTGCAGATTAGACATGCACAACGGTCAGGAGTAATTCTTGACCATTCCTCTTTATAGAACTGTTTCAGTTCAGCAATATTCTTGGGATGTCTGGTGTGAATTGCTTTCTTGAGGTCATGTCACAGCATCTCAATCGGGTTGAGGTCAGGACTCTGACTGGGCCACTTCAGAATGCATATGTTCTTCTGTTTAAGACATTCTGTTGTTGATTTACCGGTACTTCTATGCATTGGGTCATTGTCCTGTTGCAACACCCATCTTCTGTTGAGCTTCAGCTGGTAGACAGATGGCCTTAAGTTCTCCTGCAAAATGTCTTGATAAACTTGGGAATTCATTTTTCCTTCGATGATAGCAATCCGTCCAGGCCCTGACGCAGCAAAGCAGCCCCAAACCATGATGCCCCCACCACCATACTTCACAGTTGGGATGAGGTTTTGATGTTGGTGTGCTGTGCCTTTTTTTCGCCACACATAGTGTTGTATGTTTCTTCCAAACAACTCAACTTTGGTTTCAGCTGTCCACATAATATTTTGCCAGTACTGCTGTGGAACATCCAGGTGCTCTTGTGCAAACTGTAAAAGTGCAGCAATGTTTTGTTTGGATAGCAGTGGCTTCCTCTGTGGTATCCTCCCATGAAATCCATTCTTGTTTAGTGTTTTACGTGTTGTAGATTCGCTAACAGTAATGTTAGCATTTGCCAGTGACTTTTGTAAGTCTTTAGCTGACACTCTAGGATTCTTCTTCACCTCATTGAGCAGTCTGCGCTGTGCTCTTGCAATCATCTTTACAGGACGGCCACTCCTAGGGAGAGTAGCAGCAGTGCTGAACTTTCTCCATTTATAAACAATTTGTCTTACCGTGGACTGATGAACAGCAAGGCTTTTGGACATACTTTTATAACTCTTTCCAGCTTTATGCAAGTCAACAATTCTTAATCGTAGGTCTTCTGAGAGCTCTTTTGTGCGAGGCATCATTCACATCAGGCAATGCTTCTTGTGAAAAGCAAACCCAGAACTGGTGTGTGTTTTTTATAGGGCAAGGCAGCTGTAACCAACACCTCCAATCTCATCTCATTGATTGGACTCCAGTTGGCTGACATCTCACTCCAATTAGCTCTTGGAGATGTCATTAGTCTAGGGGTTCACATACTTTTTCCACCTGCACTGTGAATGTTTACATGGTGTGTTCAATAAAAACATGGCAACATTTCATTCTTTGTGTGTTATTAGTTTAAGCAGACTGTGATTGTCTATTGTTGTGACTTAGATGATGATCAGATCACATTTTATGACCAATTTGTGCAGAAATCCATATCATTCCAAAGGGTTCACATACTTTTTCTTGCAACTTTAACTCTAGCAATCTAACAATATTTTTAAGAAAATTACTTACCTCAACGCAATTTGTCAATCATACAAACCAGTGATAAGAGGCAACTACTCAGCAACATTTTAAAAAAAATGTTTTAAACCCAACTGACACAATGGAAAACCAAATTATATACCCTAATGGCCCAAAATCAGATCTCTCCAAGTGAAGCACTGAAAGATCATATTTAACAAATTATAAGACAAATACAACATGGTATAAAATCGGATGTCAATTACATAGATTGAAAGCCAGTAGCAATGCCAAAAGCAATAAAGCCAGTAACCTCCTAGCCCAAACATGGAAAACCAAACAAGCCACTCAAACAATAGCCCACTTAATAATTCACAAAATAGATAAAATAATAGCTCCAAAATATATTGATAATGGCTTTGCAAAGTATTACACCTCACTATATAATGATACAACAGTCACACACATATCAACCTCAGGAAACAGACATTAAAGGATCACTATAGTGTCAGGAAAACAAACTTGTTTTCCTGACACTATAGCATCCATAGGACCCCCCACCCTCAGGGTCCCCCTCCCTTGGCTCTGAAGGGGTTAAAACCCCTTAAGCAGCTTACCTTAATCCAGCACCAGGCTCCCTCGGTGCTGGTTACCTCTCCTCCCCCCACCGATGTCAGCTCCAGAGTGAAGCGGAATGCGCATGCGCAGCAAGCGCCATGGATGCATTCAAACAGTCCATAGGAAAGCATTTCTCAATGCTTTCCTATAGACGTTCTGCATGCTGGATGTGAATTTTGCATCCAGCATCGCAGAAACGCCTCTAGCGGTTGTCAGGAAGACAGCCACTAGAGGCTGGATTAACCCTGCAATGTAAACATAGCAGTTTCTCTGAAAGTTTCTCCATGGTCCAGAATAGTTATTACACATACAGTTAGGCTACTGAAGCCAGGCAAACCACTTATCTACCCACAGAACTATAGGCCAATTGTATAAGGTCTGTTACTTGGATACCCTAGTAACCCAAGAGGAACAGGCACTTGCAATCTTCTAACAAGACTTGTGCTCATGGGAAATGTAGTCCCCAATGTTATTTTAAGTTTTCTATGTGAAGATTCAGGGTGAGTATCTCCTAGTTTTCTCTTAGCTGGTGATTCAACATTTTGTGGGGCAGCCGATCTTGAAATCGGCAGAATTATATTTTTAGTTTTTCTCTTTGTGACCGCATGACTGCATGAAGTGCTAAACACATTTAATTGGTCTGCACTTGTCCCACTTTCCTTAGACTACATGTCAATCATGACCATGTGATCGCAATCATGATGTCTAAATGAACCTAGGGAAATTTGGTTTTCCCCCATATATCAATGTCTTTTTAAGGTTTTTGATGATTTTAGATGATTTTTTTTGTAATTAAAATTTATATTCTGTATTATCACATACACAGTATTTGAGATGTTTGGGCAACAACAGTGTTTTTGAATGATATGCAATCAGTTGATAAATTCAATATATATGTAAATGATGGTCATGTGACCTAATGATGTCATATTTCTGTGACCTTTCTTGAAAATTATCATTTATCTCAAAGCCTTATAAATAGGGCTACATACAGTGTAGTGAAATGTGTTGTGATAATATTAAAGGATTTTTTCATCTGTTTTTATTTTGTATGTATATTACAGAAAACACTGCTTTTACCCTCAAACTTTTGCTTATGTTTATGTGTTTTTTATCCTGCATTTTATTTTATTAATCTAAAGGAACTTCCACATCTACCTACATATATCCTTGGTGGGGATTATAGCACCCAAGCTGATATAATTAATCAAAAGGTGCTCTTGAAATTGTGATTAGATTTTATATACTTTTTATAAATTACTATTGTTTAAAACAGTGAGCACTATGTCTCGGTTTGTTCCTTTCATATGCCATTTACATTGTGAATATTAAAATAGGACAGCTCCAGATGCATCCTTAAACAGGGATTGTACTTCTCAGAGCTCTATGTAAGAGCTGATTGGAATTTCTCTCCTACTTTTTATAAATTACTATTGTTTAAAACAGTGAGCACTATATCTCGGTTTCTTCCTTTCATATGCCATTTACATTGTGAATATTAAAATAGGACAGCTCCAGATGCATCCTTAAACAGGGATTTTACCTCTCAGAGCCCTATCTAAGAGCTGATTGGAATTTCTCTCCTTGTGAGTGTATTTTATCTGAATTCTACCTAATACATTGTATATACTGGATTACACTATTGGTGGTTTATTTTGTGTTTTATTTCATATGAAACACAAAAAACAGAATTTCTTGTATGCACTAAAGTTTTGTCTACTTAAACACTAAGGAGGATAACAGACTAACCTCCAAAAAAAATCACTATCTTCAAAAAGTTCTTATCTCCCAAAATTTTTATTTTTGCTGGGACTCTTTAATATTGTTATATCTCAATATTGTGTATATATATAATATTGACTATATATATATATATATATATATATATTTCTCTGTATATGATTATCAAGTAATTCTTATTAGACGCAGTCTGTTTTTTTCTGTATTTTTCCCAATTTCATTTCTAAACATGGATGCAATTTTTTGTTTTGCAAACGTATATGCCATGAGACTAGGAAATATACTTCTGCTTATTATCCATAATGACCAGGCAGGCTTTGTTAGAGGAAGACAATTGGAAACTCCTTAAAGCAGTCCTTTATAAATTTGGAGTTCTGGACGGTTTTCTCTCAGCAGTCAGAGTTTAATAACATAAACCATCAGCACATCTTAAATGCAGGATTCATGACCGACCTCTTCCTCATTACAAACGACTTCTGTCAGGGATGCCCCGGGCCCGAACCAGTTTATGCCATGGCTTTAGAATGTCCTGTTAACTCTCACCCAGCCTTAGCTTTCTCTTCTGAACCAAATGCCACTCATTAGAGACTATGGAGAACAATCCTATTATAAATTAAATGTGACTAAAACACTGCATTGGGTATAGACATTCCTACAGATCTTAGGTTACTTAACCTAAACATACTTAACAGATGTACATTCACATCTGACTGGAGAACAGACTATTTGACATTCTTGGGAATAAAAAGCCCAACGTATTTACCACAATTGTTTGAATTAAACTATATCAAACTATCAAACTATTACAATAATTCACAGAACATTAAACAATTTCTGACATGGTTGTGGAGGATAGCAGTGGTAAAAATGGCACTGCTACAAAAATTTCAATAATTACTGTTCACTATTAGCACTTCCAAAGCCTTACTTGAACGCTCTTCAAAAACTAATAGCTGTGGTGGTGACATCTAGTATCTCTGTAGAATTCCTGCAGTTGATACATGTGGAATAACACTGGGCATCCAAACAAGAATTACAATACCTATTCTAACCCCCTAAAAATGCACCCACATGCTTCCACTATGCTCACTGCTACAGCACTGACAATATGAAAATTGGATATGACACATTGTGCATAAATGGACTAATCATGTTGGAAACACCATTATAGAGCATTAACATATGCGTCCCAACATATGAGTCCCCCAGGAATAGCAGAGGTTAAGGGAAACAGAAATAAACACAACGATAAGGAAAAGCCAGGAGTCAGGGATGCCAGAAAACAGGGAAGTCAAAAACAATGCCAAAATCAAATAACCAGAATGACCAGAATCAATAACGCACAATCAGACAACCGCAAGGGAAACCACAACAGGGCACTGAGCAGGATGAGAACTGGGCCTAAATATCCATCCTCTAGATCTGATAGGCTGTAACTGGCCTTTGACCCAAAGGTAGTTACCAGGTTCTATTTGCATAATTGCTCAGCATTAACTCTTCTGTGGATTTGGTTACTGCTCGGCACAACTTTTCCTGTGTGGACAGTAAATGCCATTAACCACATTTTTATAAGCGGATAAATATGTGACACATATTTTCTAAATCAATGCCAACATTTCACAATGTCTGCCAGGGTATGCACACTTTTGAGCGCACAACTGTGTATATATCTAGATAGATAGATAGATAGATAGCACACATTTAATATAGCCTTTCCCGTCGTGTCATATTCTGATTAGATTAGATAAATAAGTGATATTACATATATGCATATATATGTAATATCACATATGTATCTAATTTATATTTATTTTTATTTTGTTCTCTTCTAAATGTATTCATGAAAGTCTGCTGATGGTCTTTGAATTGTAAAGGAAGAAGTATGACATAGTTTTTGAAACTATATCTTCAGATAACATTAGTGCAGGAAGCAAATTTGTATCTATGTGACAGAAACACTGGGGGGGAATATCTAATATAACCCAATGTCACAAATATATATTTAATCATCCCATGTTTGTGTGCAGGTTTGAGGGGCTCTGTCACGTTGTCTTTCTTTCATAGGTTGGTGTACTGAAACTGTTTTGGATGTTGTGCAATACTGACTTCCCACGAAATAGCTTTGCAAAGTAATCATAAGTGACCTTTTTCAAGAAGAATGTGATTAAAAAAAGTCTGTTATGCTATTCTAAATATACATGTTAAATAGGCTGTTTGACTTCTTACAAATATTGTTATCTGCACATTGTATGTATTGTCTGCACCCACGTATTGTGCAAACTGGATGACGCAGCCACTGGACCACCAGGAATTAATAGGATTTACTCCTCCCTGGTCAAAAGTAAGCAATAAGGAGGGAAGAATACATTTATTCCCATTTTTAATTTTAATATTTAATTTAATTTTCAATACATCCTTCACACACTATAGTCCATGCCTCCCCTCTATTGTATAGGATAGCATTTATTTCCCCAACAAGCAAAAGTCTCCATCACTCACCCAATATAAAACACACAGGGCCCATAGATTTAGGCCCATAGGCCCATAGATTTAAAACCAAAAAAAGTGGGTTTTTTTTTTACTACTCTTCATATTCTCTTGCTTAAGTATGGACATTCAAGAGTGATGTAGGGGAACAAAACTTGTGTGGATTGGCTCACAATAAAATTAGTTAAGGTAAAGCTGACTTTGTGTACTTTGCTGTTTCAGTATCTCTAATACTGTGGCATGTCCCTTTATTCTACACTTACTATATACACTTTTTCTGTGTTCCAGATTGTATAACAGGAGCTTCTGCCTGCCAGTAAGAAGGTCGGGAGAGGAGTGGACCAGCGTGTGCTAGGGGACAGTCCTTAGAATGCGTAGAGCTAGAGCATCATTAGACACTTTTATGTCAAGTGCAGGGTGCTGTCTGCACAGAATGCCTTTGGCTGGTAATCCTGCATGATTGGCAGGCAGCCTGACATGCATTCAAGCAAGGCTGACCATCTAATTCTTCATGCAGACACATCCCCTTTTGGGCATGTTTGTCTCTTTGGGCAATTTGGATTGTGTGATTTACATCAGTGGCCCACCTTTTTACCCTGCCTATTGAAATCCTGTTTCACTGGACACTACTGTTAGGGGTTATGGTTTTACTTGAAAGATGAAAGCAAGAGATTAGCATAGGATATGTGTTTTCTGATAGCTATATCCTTTGAGTTTCTTCCAGCACCACCTCCACCAGATATATTAGTACAAACCAGAATATAGGTTGTGCCAAAAATGTAATAAAACAACAGTAAAAACAATGCGTACTTACATAAAAATGAATTAAAAAGGAATAATGTCCTGATAAAAAGTGTAAGAGATAATAGTCCAAGTTTGATTGAAGAGATAAGTAGAATCAATAGACCTTGTGGTTTGTACTATTGTATTTTCTGTTGATGTGTTTTGAGGGAACATCATACCCTTAGGTTGCGGCCCAACTCTTACCGATATTCAGCTTCCCACTGGTCTCATAGCGCTTATCCAATTACCATTCACTCTACCAGATATATGACACTTGGGAGGTATACCTGTTTTAGCGTTTTATGTCGATAAGATTCTGTAATTAGGCCCATTATAATTGTCAGCACCAGGCCCAATGGGCCCTTAATCTGGCCTTGACCCCTATTGTACTTCACCTACTAAAAGCACTATCAATCTCCCCCTCACACACACACTACAATTCCACTTTCCTCCACAAACACTGCAGCTTCTACCCTTAAACAAGCAATACATCCCCTATCACAGCCCCTTAAGGGGCATCCTACCAACCCTGTTTCCCCTAAACACACCCTACAGCCAATACTCCGCTCAAACACACACTCTATCCCCTGTTTTCCCATAAGCATCCTATCCCACAGCCAATATTTCCCTCAAAACCCCATTACAGCCCCTGTCACATATTCATATGTGAGGATAATGTATAACAAGCCACTCTCCTTGAGGCACTTCATCTTGCCTAAGGGACATTACAAGTCACATATAAACAAACACTCCCACCAATTTCCCTTGGACTGGGATGTTGGTGGCTGAGATATCTGAGTGGACTACATTAACAGAGCGATAGGACTTACCGTCTGAAAAGAGAGATTCCGCCCCACACACCAATAGGCCCAGGAGTTTCATACGGAGATATAACATTGTTTAGTTCCTGGGACCCAAAAGTCCTGGTGTAGTACCTTGCAAATATCCTTGTGCATTTCCAAGATTTTTGTAGAAAATGGTAGTCATAGCGTACAGGATTGAGAGTCTATTTCAAAACCTATGAACTGGACACATTGAGATGGGATCAGCGCCGATTTTTCCCGGTTGACTGTGAAACCCAGTAGTGGTGCGTGAACTTGACCAAAGAGCAGAATGTTGTCCAAATAGGTTATCTTATTCCCCTTTTTTCAGAGGTAGGCCACCACTGGTTTCAGGATCTTCGTAAAACACCACAGTGCCGAACTGAGATTCCCAAACACCAATCGGCCCAGGAGTATCATACGGATATATAACAGTGTTTAGTTCCTGGGGCCCAAGAGTCCCGGTATAGTACCTTGCAAATCTCCTTGCGCATTTCCAAGGTTTTTGTAGAAAACAGTAGTCAG
The DNA here is from genome assembly GCA_933207985.1 of Pelobates cultripes. Lineage (NCBI taxonomy): Eukaryota > Metazoa > Chordata > Amphibia > Anura > Pelobatidae > Pelobates > Pelobates cultripes. The sequence continues at coordinate 174,658,590 of OW240915.1, read as the reverse complement.
AGTGTACAGGATTGAGAGTCTATTTTGGAGAGTTTTACAGAAGCTTCAACTGTCTAAGAATTGTGCTAAGAGTTTTCTTTTCTACTGTTACCGGTAAGATTCATCTGTAGGAAAAGGTTACTGATTGCACAAGGTTTGATTTCCAGTTGGTAATTATAAGGCATTTGATTTGATTAGTTAGCTACTTGCTATTGATTGCTGTTTAAATTAGCTATTGTTTGCAAATAAGCAGAGGCCTACCCATGTGTTAAGCATTCCTAGTGGGTGGTTATTGTAGGAGTTATATAAGGGTTGTTGTCATTAGCTTGGCTAATATACCTTGGTTGCTTCATCTAAGTGCTGCTTCTAAGTGTGTGGTTGGAGATATTCTGGAGAGTGCTGCTTCTAAGTGTGTGGTTGGAGATATTCTGGAGAGTGCTGCTTCTAAGTGTGTGGTTGGAGATATTCTGGAGAGTGCTGCTTCTAAGTGTGTGGTTGGAGATATTCTGGAGATAACCTGGAGGTAATCTGAGGTATTCAGGAGGATAAATAAAAAGTTAAGATTCGTTTGATTTAAATTATTCACCTCATTGGAATGGCAGACTTAGTTCAGTGTAATAGTTGCTATGCATTTGTTTCATGTTCCACTTTTTGGAGGTTTGGTTGTTGTCTAATCTTTAGACAGTTCTCTATCTTGCGGCAGGAGATTGTATTCTTGAAGTCTAAGATTTGTAAATTATCTGGTAAACAAACTCAGACTGGAACTGCTGCAAAGCCACTGCCACAGAGACATAGTAGGAATGGCAGATGGATTACTGTATGATCTGGTATACTTAGAGTTGTGGATAAAAGGCATATTGCACAGTCTGTTGCTCTACATAATTCATTTTCTGCACTTTCAGAGTGTAATGGTGTTGTGGAGAGAAGCACTGAGGCTAGTGGTGTTGTGGAGACAGGCTTGGAGACTATGGTGAGGCCTAATAGAAATCACTTGTTGTTGGGGGATTCCATCATAAGAAGTGTGGAGATGGACAATGGTGGTCTTGTGAGGTGCCTTCCTGGAGCTACTGCTCACAGAGACAGGAGATGTATCTGTAATATTGTTAAGCAAGCAAAGCAGGAAGGGGAATTGGATGTACTTGTCCATCTAGGGACAAATGACTTGGCTTGCAATGAGGTTTCAGAGGTTAAGGAAGTTTTTAGTGTTTTTTTGCCAATGATATACAGCAGGTTGCTTACACACTGTCATTCTCTGAAGTTCTGCCTGTACATAACACTCAGAACGACAGGCGGATGCGTATTAGGGACTTTAATTTGTGGCTTGGTGAATGGTGTCGGGAGCAAGGATTTGGCTTTATTTATCATGGTAGCTCTGTTTGGAATGGAAATAAACTGTACAAAAAAGATGGTTTGCATCTTTCTCAAAAGGGAACAAATGTTCTCAGTGAGCAGTTAAGAGGTTTTGTTAGGATGTATTTAAACTAGTAGGGGGGGGGGGACAAAAGGGTGATAAAACATCTATCCAATTGTCCCCCAAAACAAGGACAGAAGGTGCCTGTAGCAAGTGTGTTAAAAAATGATAAGCTTAGAGTCATGTCTACAAATGCTCGCAGTTGAGGGAATAAGATCCATGAACTTGTGGCGATAATGGCAACTACTAGTGTAGATTTAGTCGCTATTACTGAGACATGGTATAATGAGAAAAATGACTAGGACATAGCAATACCAGGGTACTCTTTATATAGAAAAGACAGGGAAGGCAAGAAAGGGGGAGGGGTGGCACTGTATGTGAAGGATAGCATAAAATCTAGCCTAATAAAAGTTAGTGAGGCAAACATAGAGTCCGTTTGGGTTACGTTAGAATTTGGTTATCACACAGTAAATCATGTAGGTGTGATTTATAGGCCCCCAGGACAAATTGAAGAGTTAGATAATCTACTAGTTGAGGAAATAGATAAAATGACAATGAAGGGGGAAGTTATCCTCATGGGTGACTTTAATCTTTCTGATGTGAATTGGAAAACAAAAATAGCTGCTTGTGCCAGGAGCACACATATTCTAAACTCCCTACAAAGGATTGTGTCTAAAACAAGTCGTTGAGGAGCCAACTCGTAAAGAGGCCATACTAGATTTAGTGTTAACAAATGGAGAATTGGTATCAGATATTACTGTAGGTGAAAGTTTAGGATCCAGTGATCATCAGTCAGTGTGGTTTAATATAAGAACAGTGACTGAGTCACACCACACAAAAACAAAAGTTTTAGACTTTAGATAAACAGACTTTTCTAAAATTTGAATATGTGTAGAACTTCCAAATCACACACAGAAGAGAAAATAGCACAGTCAGTAAAAAACGGGGCAAAACTTTTTTTTAGATACATAAATGAGAAAGGAAAAGTAAAACAAGGATTAGTTAGATTAAAAACAAAAGAAAGAAGGTATGTAGAAGAGGATAAAGGTCTAGCTGACTCCCTCAATTAATATTTTTGTTATGTATTTACAGATGTAAATGAAGGAAAGGGACTTCAGTTAAGAAAAAGGATAAATGAGTCATTTATTACACGTGAGTTTACAGAGGAAGAGGTTCTATTTCAACTGTCAAAAGTAAAGACAAATAAGTCAATGGGACCTGATGGAATACACCCAAAGCTATTAAAAGAGCTTAGTGGTGTACTAGCAAAACCATTAACAGATTTATTTAACCAATCATTGTTAACAGGAGTAGTCCCAGAAGATTGGAAGTTAGCGAATGTTGTGCCCATTTACAAGAAATGTAATAGGGAGGAGTTGGGCAACTATAGGCCAGTAAGCCTTACTTCAGTAGTGGGGAAAGTGATGGAAACCATGTTAAAGGATAGGATTGATGAACATCTAAAAACACATGGATTTTGAGATCAGAGACAACATGGGTTTACTTCAGGGATATCATGCCAAACTAATCTTATTGATTTTATTGATTGGGTAACTAAAATTATAGATCAGGGTGCAGTAGACATTGCTTACCTAGATTTAAGTAAGGCTTTTGACACTGTTGCACATGGAAGGCTTATCAATAAACTGCAATCTTTAAGTTTGGATTCCAATATTGTTGAAAAGGTAAGGCAGTGGCTGAGTGACAGGCAACAGAGGGTTGTAGTTAATGGAATATATTCGAAGCTTGGACTTGTCACCAGTGGGGTACCTCAGGGATCTGTACTTGGACCCATTCTCTTTAATATTTTTATTAGTGATATTGCAGAAGGTCTTGATGGTAAGGTATGTCTTTTTGCTGATGATACTAAGATATGTAACAGGGTTGATGTTCCAGGAGGGATAAGTGTGGCAAAATGAGCAACTTAAAACATATGAATCTGTTTATATTCCTTCTAAAAGCTGTGAGAGCCAAGTGTATGTTTGTATTTGCATTTCAGGCGAATGAGGGCATTCGTATGCTGGCTGCATGAAAACCCCAGCATTTATACTGTAGTTTCACAAACAGTGAGTTTCAACATTGTTCATGAAACGAATAAGCTACCGAATGGACAACCACACACAGGAGGTCGTGTGGCGCCCATTAACCAATTACAACATTGTTGCAATCGGTAGTTAAAGGCTTCCCTAGGTGGCCGTCATTCGGCTACCGACCACGCGGCAGTCGGTCATCTTGGTTCCTTTATTAGCCCAGCGGTGTTTGGTAGTCGAGCGCCTGGAACTAAAATTGGCTACTCAACAGCGCGAACACCGCTGGACTTCCAGGCCGTTCGGGAGCCCCGAGCGTTCAGTAATTTGTTCCCCTAATACCAATTGGTACTTTAAAAGTGATTTGGAAATAATGTGTGTTTCGTGCGGTGTTCGGTTAGTTAGGCTGGGATCTGAGCGGTATTCTCATGAACTGTGCGCTCAGACCCCAGCTATCTACTGAACGTCCATTCGTTTAAATGAAGGAAATATTATGGGAGTTATGTATTTTAATGTGAAATGTAAGTTCTGCTGCACGGAGGGATAATCCATTTAGCTGTATATTCTAGTGGGAGTATCCCTCTCGTGCAGCAGTGCATGGTGGGAGAAATGTATGTGTTGGTCAGTTCCCCATGTAGTCCCCTACTATACCACCCCTGGAATGTCAGTAGGGAAACCCCTTGCTTGGGGAATCCCATAAATACTGTGCCTGTAATTAAAAACCTCAGTTGACCTCCAAGCTATGTGTCGTCTAGTTCTTGGGAGGAAGGGATTGTAACTACGCTACCTGGATTTTACCTGCTTTGTACCTGCTTGATTCTGTCTACAAGCGGAGATACCGTGGATAATACTACTACTCCGCTACAATAAGCCAAATGGCAAATGATTTAGGTAAACTAGAAAAATGGTCAGAATTGTGGCAACTGACATTTAATGTGGATAAGTGCAAGATAATGCATCTTGGACGTAAAAACCCAAGGGCAGAGTACAGAATATTTGATAGAGTCCTAACCTCAACATATGAGGAAAGGGATTTAAGGGTGATTATTTCTGATGACTTAAAGGTAGGCAGACAATGTAATAGAGCAGCAGGAAATGCTAGCAGAATGCTTGGTTGTATAGGGAGAGGTATTAGTAGTAGAAAGAGGGAAGTGCTCATGCCATTGTACAGAACACTGGTGAGACCTCACTTGGAGTATTGAACACAGTACTGAAGACCATATCTTCAGAAGGATATTGATACCTTAGAGAGAGTTCAGAGAAGGGCTACTAAACTGGATCATGGATTGCGGGATAAAACTTACCAGGAAAGGTTAAAGGATTTTAACATTGTTAAGACACCCCTGGTGTCTTTAAGAGAAACCGCCGTTTAGTTCACCTTCCCCTTTCGCAATACCAATAACTCCGTTCGCATAAACTGTAGTATACGAACCACCATCAGGGGAAGCGGTAATCTCCCGACCGGGATCTGTGAAAGGCTCCAAACTCCCGAACGGAAATCCACGAACTGATGCTAGCCACCGAACAACAATATCCACCAAGCGGCTTTCAGTTCCAATAATCAGTCTCTAGGCGCAAATAAGAAATCCCCCCAATAACGAGACAGAAGCTCCGCATTGAGGGTCAAACAGGATCTGGCTTTACTGTGGGCTACCTGCCCGTATTTATGCAGGTCTCCCACTTGGTGGACACTCCCGTAGGGGACCAAATGGGAATTACAGATAGACATGGGGACATTTCAGACATACAGATGTAACCTTTTCCCACAATGCAATATGATTTCCTCCCCTCTGCCCTGGAGATAATTGAGAAGTAATTCAATTATCTCCAGGACAAAGACAAATCGCCATCTTAAATAAAATGCCAGAAAATAAATAAAAATACATAACTTTATAATAACCGAACATTTCACATTCACATCACATATCCCCAGATAGCCTGGATCTGAGTGCATATTATTGGCGATGGCCACCCTGAATTCGGTTTAATTGAGAAGTGTCTGCAGTTAACCACAACGTTCTAATTGGGATCAAGAGGTTAACCAGCAGCACACTTCTATCCTGGGTGGCCATCCGTTCAGTAGATTTGTTCGGTGAAAACAGTCATTTGTATGGCTGGGCTATAGAAACAGCCATTTACAAGGGGGCAGAAATAGACGAATCCACCACAATAGACAGACAGATGGTTCTGTCACACGGCTCCCTCCTTGTGAGACACTCCGGCAGACCCGGCTTGACCCTTTGGCGGGTCAACTTGGGGATGACCGGACTAGGAGGTGGTGGAGATGTCAGTTTGCCAGGATAACCCATCTGGGTTCCCATTCTGCTTACCGGGTCGGTAGCTGATAGTGAAATTGTAGGGCTGTAGTGCCAAGCTCCACATCAGCAGTCTACCATTGTCTCCTGAGACCCGGTTAAGCCAGACGAGTGGGTTATGGTCAGTAACAAGGGAAAACTCTTGCCCATATAAGTAGGGACTTAACTTTTTCAATGCCCAGACCAAGGCCAAGCACTCCTTCTCCACTGCTGCATAACTCACTTCTCTGGGTCACAACTTTCGGCTGAGATATGCGACAGGGTGCTCTCCTCCATCTTCCCCGACTTGGCTCAGCACAGCCTCCAGTCCATACATGGAAGCATCTGTGTGAATGAGAAAGCGTTTGTTAGGGACTGGGGCAGCCAAGACAGGGTCATTCACAAGAGCCTGTTTCAGTTCCTGGAACGCAGCTTCACAAGCCGGAGACCACAGGACCTGCTTAGGCAAGTTCTTCTTGGTCAGGTCTGTCAGGGGCTTAGCAATAGTGCTGTAGTCAGGGACAAAACGTCGGTAGTACCCTGCCGTCCCCAAGAAGGCCAATACCTGGGTCTTTGTGGTAGGTGTGGGCCAGTTAGCCACTGCCTCTACCTTGGCTGGCTCTGGTCTCTGGCTCCCACATCCCACTCTGTGGCCCAGGTACTTCAGGTACTGTACTTCAGCCATACCTAGATGGCACTTCTCTGGCTTTAATGCCCGGCCAGCGGCCCGAATCTTATCCAGTACCACCCCTACATGAACCAGGTGTTCCTCAAAGGACCCACTGTAGATCGCAATGTCATCCAAGTATGCACAGGCAAATTCTTGGACGCCATTCAGGAGTCTATCCACCATCCATTGGAAGGTAGCCGGGGCATTCTTCATCCCAAAAGGCATGACCTTAAATTGGTACAGGCCAAATGGGGTGACGAATGCCGACTTGGGGATAGCATCCTCGGCCAGGGGGATCTGCCAGTAGCCCTAACACAGGTCTATGGTAGTCAGATAGCGCCCCCTGGCAATACGATCCAGTAATTTGTCTACCCGGGGCATCGGGTAGGCGTCAGTGGTGGTCCGCTCGTTGAGTCGCCTGTAGTCCACACAGAACCGGGTGGTCCCGTCCTTATTGGGCACCAGGACTACAGGCGAGGCCCAAGGGCTGTTGGAGGGCTCGATGACCCCAAGCTCGGACTGCTTCAGGGATACGATAGGGTGGCTGTCGTAAAGGGGTCTGTCCAGGGGTCTCGATCTTATGAACAGCTAGTATAACCTGGCTCCTGGGAGAACGTTGCCTGCTTCTCTCACAACAGCTGCTTCGCTTGTGCCCTTTCTGTGGGGTTCAACCTGTCCCCTAGCTGTACAAGGGTAGTGAGGTCAGTCTGGTGGTCCCTCTCTAACAAATCAGGAAGGGGTAAATTCTCAGGATCATCTGCAGCCGGGGCACATACTGACGCAATATTCTCAGGTCTCTCCTGGTACTCTTTCAGCATGTTCACATGAAAGGATCTCTGAAATCTTTCATCTGTACAACTGGCTATCAATTAAGTAGTATCGCAGATCTGCGCTACTACTCTGTACAGGCCCTGCCAAGATGCTTGCATCTTGTTTGCCTTCACAGGTTTGAGCACCAATACTTTTTGCCCATCCTGGAAGACCCGCTGTCGGGCACCCTGATCGTACCATCTCTTCTGTCTCCCCTGGGCCGCCTGGAGATTCTCCCTTACCATCAGTGACAGTTTCTCCATGCAGTCCCGGAGTTCCAGGACATATGGCACTATGGGGGTCCCCTCCTGCTCCGTCTCCCCCTCCCAGTGGCCCCGGATGAGATCTAGGGGTCCGCGGACCCTTCTCCCATACAGCAACTCAAAGGGGGAGAACCCAGTAGATTCCAGGGGCACCTCTCTGTAAGAAAACAACAGATGAGGAAGGAACCTCTCCCAGTCTCTGCAAGTATCTGTAAAGGTCCTCAGCATCTGCTTGAGGTTACCGTTAAAGCGCTCTCAGAGACCGTTAGTCTGTGGATGGTAGGGTGAGCTAAGCAACGGTTTAATGCCACACACCTTCCACAGCTGCTGAGTGAACACAGCGGTGAATTGGGTTCCCTGGTCAGAGAGGATCTCCTTAGGGAACCCTAGTAAAAATTCTAACCAGGGCATCAGCAACCGTCTCTGCCTCTATATTAAACAGCGCTACTGCCTCTGGATAGCGAGTGGCATAGTCCACCACAGTAAGAACGTATTTCTTACCGGATGAACTAGCCCTGGCCAGTGGACCCACAATGTCAACAGCTATGCAGGAAAAGGGCTCCCCTATAATAGGCATTGATAATAATCTAGCCTTAGGGTGGTCCCCCCGCTTTCCTACCTGTTGACAGGTGTCGCACGTACTGCAATACATCCGCACAGCCTGGTTAAAGTTTGGCCAAAAGAAGTTCTGTGAGATCCTATAGGCTGTGCGACAGGACCCTAGATGTCCAGCTAACGGAACATCATGCCCTATCCGCAGAATCTCCTGCCTGTACTTTGCAGGTACCACTAGCTGTCGATTCTGCGGAGGGGCAACACTCTTCTGGGAAGGCTTAGGGCTCCCCATCTATTCCTTCCTCTACAGCCTCTGCTCTATCTCGGTATTTCTGGATAGTCGGATCCGCCCGGGTTTCCCTCCCAAACTCCTCTGGGGAATCCCAGCTTAAGGGGGCCTGATCTAAGGTACCAGTCGGGGAAGAGGGTCTTACCTGGGTCTCATCAGCAGGCGAGCCGGTTCCAGTAGCACGGGTCTGAGCACGAGTAGTCACTGGGTTAACGTCAGCAGGACCCATCAGGGCATAGGCAGAAACCAAAGGAGCCAAATCGTTCCCTAGAAGAACATCAGCGGGCAAGTCTTTCATAACCCCCACATCCACGTGTCTAGCGCTCACTCCCCAATCCAAATGGACCCGGGCAACAGGTAAGCGGAACACAACGCCTCCTGCTACCCTCACTGCCATGGTGTCTCCAGTGTGCTGGTGTTCCGAGACTAGGTTCTTTTGGAGCAGTGTCATGGTGGCTCCTGTGTCTCTCAGCCCATTCAGCACTCTGCCATTCAGCTTCACAGTCTGCCGGTGTTGCTGGCGATTGTCCTGTTGAGCTGCTTGCACTGGGTCGGCCTCGTGTAGAATGCCCCAGAAATTCTCCTGCTCGATACAGTGAGCAGCAGGCTGGGGTGGCCGCTGTTTCCCGCTGGCTGGTCTCCTCCATGACTGGGCTTGATTGGTGCTGTTCAGTGGGCACTCCGGTCGCTTGTGCCCCAACTGTTTGCACCCAAAGCACCGAATTGGCTGCGAATAATCCCTGGCATTGAACCGGAAGGGTTGCACGTAATTGTTTGCTGGCAGTGCTGCTGGGGTGTGTTGCACTGGGGGTTGGTATGCTGAAGGTGCTGGAGTTACTGTTGGTCGATACTCCATTCTGGCAGGAACTTTGGTAGTTGTACTGTCCAACTTGCGAGCATCCGTATATTCATCTGCCAGACGGACAGCCTCGGGTAGGGTACAGGATTTTCTATCTCTGACCCACTTCTGGACCCGGTAGGCAATCTATCGAAGCAGTGTTCCAGCAATAACCTCCTCCCCAGTTACCGCTTGGCATCCTGCCATCCAGTGGGCTGCGGTACGGTGGACGCTGCAGGCCCACCCTACATAAGAGTCAACAACTTGCTGTAAGCTTCTGGGGTTACCGCATACCTGGCTAGGAGCGCATCTTTCACTCCCCGGTAGCTGGTGATCTCCTCCTCTGGGATGGCCCGAAATGCTTCACTAGCCCGGCCAGATTATTTCTCAGAGAGGATAGTGACCCATTCATCATGGGTACCCGGTGTAGGGCACACTGCCTTTCAAAGTCTGCCAGGAATCCATCAATCTCTCCCTCTGTTTCAATAAAAAATTTAAATGCAGCAAAGGGTACCTTTTTCTTTCCAAAATTGTTATTAGGTACCTCTGCTGCTGCAGCTCCTCTTTCCCGGAGCGCCTGGTGTGCCATCACTGCTGCCTGCACACGTTCCACAATGTCTGCTGAGGAGTTGGGGCCAAAGTGTGCCAGCCTTATTTGCACTGCACGGTTAAATTGTTAAATTGTATTTCATCGGGTGTTAAATCCAAAATGCTGGGCACATTAGCTCTCTCCATTCCCTGTGCTGCATCCATCTCCAGTAGTAAAGCAATAATTTCTCTCTTTTTCAAATTGCTTGCTGACCGTCCTCGGCGTCCAAGTATGTCTTTAAGTGTAGCACGCCTTAACTCCTCATACTGCATTTCTTTCACCAAATTGGGATGTGTAGCTGACCTTTTGTGCTGTGGGATTCATCCCGTCGCTTGCCACCAATTGTTAAGACACCCCTGGTGTCTTTAAGAGAAACTGCTGTTTAGTTCACCTTCCCCTTTCGCAATACCAATAACTCCGTTCGCATAAACTGTAGTATACGAACCACCATCAGGGGAAGCGGTAATCTCCCGACCGGGATCCGTGAAAGGCTCCAAACTCCTGAACGGAAATCCACGAACTGCTGCTAGCCGACGAACAACGATATCCACCAAGCGGCTTTCGGTTCCAATAATTAGTCTCTAGGCGCAAATAAGAAATCCCCCCAATAACGAGACAGAAGCTCCGCATTGAGGGTCAAACAGGATCTGGCTTTACTGTGGGCTACCTGCCCGTATTTATGCAGGTCTCCCACTTGGTGGACGCTCCCCAGGGGACCAAATGGGAGACTGGAATTACAGATATATATGGGGACATTTCAGACATACAGATGTAACCTTTTCCCACAATGCAATATGGTTTCCTCCCCTCTGCCCTGGAGATAATTGAGAAGTAATTCAATTATCTCCAGGACAAAGACAAATCGCCATCTTAAATAAAATGCCAGAAAATACATAAAAATACATCACTTTATAATAACCGAACATTTCACATTCGCATCACATATCCCCAGATAGCCTGGATCTGAGTGCATATTATTGGCGAAAAGCGCTCAGATCCCACACACATAGTTCCATCGCCATGGAGTCAAAGTCCTTACAGTCTTTTCGGTATGCGATTGACTCCATGGGAAGGCTATCTGGGTTAAGTCCTTTCATGTGTTGTAAAACTCCCAAACGGCCGGGGTTCGTACGCTTTCGTCGAGGCAGCCAGGTGACCTGTTGTTTCAGCGGTGTTCGGCAGAAAAAGTGTCCGTTTTTAGTTCCATGAAATCAGTGCCGAACACCGCTGGGCTTTCGTGTGTTTTAAAATGGCCGCTGCCTCGTGGTCGACATACGAACGACGGCCACCCTGAATTCGGTTTAATTGAGAAGTGTCTGTGGTTAACCACAACGTTCTAATTGGGATCAAGAGGTTAACCAGCAGCACACTTCTATCCTGGGTGGCCATCCGTTCGGTAGATTTGTTTGGTGAAAACAGTCATTCGTATGGCTGGGCTATAGAAACAGCCATTTACACGAAAGGGGGCAGAAATAGACGAATCCACCACAATAGACAGACAGATGGTTCTGTCACAAACATGTATAGCTTGGAGGAAAGACGAGACGGGGGGATATGATAGAAACATTTAAATACATAAAGGGAATCAACACAGTAAAGGAGCAGACTATATTTAAATGAAGAAAAACTACCACAACAAGAGGACATAGTCTTAAATTAGAGGGACAAAGGTTTAAAAATAATATCAGGAAGTATTACTTTACTGAGTGGGTAGTGGATGTATGGAATAACCTTCCAGCTGAAGTGGTAGAGGTTAACACAGTAAAGGAGTTTCAACATGCGTGGGATAGGCATAAGGCTATCCTAACTATAAGATAAGGCCAGGCACTAATGAAAGTATTTAGAAAATTGGGCAGACTAGATGGACCGAATGGTTCTTATCTGCTGTCACATTCTAGGTTTCTATGTAACCTATGAACTGGACACATTGAGATGGGATCAGCGCCGATTTTTTTCGGTTGACTGTGAAACCCAGTAGTTGTGTGTGGACTTGACCAAAGAGCAGAATGTTGTCCAAATAGGTTATACATCTTATTTCCCTTTTTTAAGAGGTGGGCCACCACTGGCTTCAGGATCTTCGTAAAACACCACAGTGCCCAACTGAGGCCAAACGAGAGGCAAGTGAATTGCCACTGGTTTCCTTTCCATATATATCAAAGGAATGGATGACTGTCCATGTGCATCAGAACCGAGAGGTAGGCATCCTTTATGTCCAGGCGGATTAACCAGTCTCCATGTTGGGGAAGATTCCAGAGCAGGTGGATACCATCCATTGTCGGTACTTAACATGTGCATTGAGATTCCATAAATTGATGACTGGGTGAAAGTCCCCTGTCTTTTTCCGCACCAGGAATATGTTGCTGAAAATAAGCATCTATAACAAAAGGTATATTCTAAAAGCAAGAATAATCAAAAAACTAATTAAATGGAAAAAATGGGTAAAAAAAACCAATGGCGAGTTAGATTTAGCATGACGAGAAACGCGGTATGTGAGCTCTCTGAGTCTTGTGTCCGGATGAGAAAGGATTTAAATAGTTCTTCTCCTAAAGAACTTGTTTTCTGTGGTTAGTTATGTTCAGATGGAATGTCTTGTTAAAGAAATATTGGAAACTTGAGATAGAAGAATCTATCTGTGAGGCTCAAGTTTGTTTGCCTTGTATAGTTTTATAGTTAGAGTCAGAATCCTCCAAGGCAGATCTCTGATCTGTGTTTAAATAAAGAAGAGAAAGACTGAAAATTCCACTGCAGTGGTCTTAAATGTTTAAACACTGTTATTATTATTATTATTATTATTATTATTATTAATAGTTGTAGTAGTATTATCACCATTTATATAGTGCCAACAGATTCCATAGCGCTGTACAATATTATGAGAGGGGGGATTTAACTTTAAATAGTACAATTACAAGAAAACTTACAGGAACTATAGGTTGAAGAGGACCCTGCTCAAACGAGCTTACATTCTATAGGAGGTGTGGTGTAAAACACAATAGGATAGGAAATAGCAATCAAATAAGGTGGGAGTGAAGCAGAACTGGAGGAGAGAGCATACTGCTGTCCTATACTGTCTGTATAGTCTTGTCTTGGTTAAGGAAGTAATTACCCCTTACAGGTGTTAGAAATGGGTAACTCACAAAGGACCCAGGAGGAATTTACAGCTCTGACTATAGTCAAACATCATAAAGGACAAGGAGATACTAAGGCAATAAAGAAATTACTTAATAAATCTGGCATGCCCTCAGCGGGCACCCTTGACCCACAGATATGGAAGGATTTTATGACAAATTATAGAGTATGGTTAGGTGATAATGATTTAGTAGACGTTGCTCAGAAATGGCATGATACTGCAGTTGAATTAACTAAATGTGGTTGTAGAGAAACTACCAGGAAAGGAATAACCTATTACCAATGTTTTGGATCCTTAGGATCCTTCCACAAAAAGGATCCCAAAGAGGAACGCCGCCGCATTCGTGTGAAGCCAAATGAAAGGATGGAAGTCTGGAAGTCCCAGCGATGTTCGTGTGAAGCTGTGGCCTAAAATAGTTCCATGTGGTCAACGATCAAACACCGCTGGGCGTTCGATAGTTTCAAATGGCCGCTGCCACGTGTTCGTTCATACGAACGACGACCACCCAGGCGACCGTTCGGGAGATGGAAGTGGCTGCAGCTAACCACAGTGTTAAAGAGGTCAAAAAGTTTAAAAGCAGCACACTTCCCTGCTTGGTGGCCCGCCATTCGGTAGTTAGTTTGTTTCAGTGATTGAGCCAGGGAAATAGACAAACATATGTGGACTCACGAACAAACAGACAAAACCAATCTTTAGGTTATAATCCAGAGGCAGGGAGGTTTGTCACACTGTTCTCATTCAAATTATTGCCCATTACACAGATGTCCATTAGGGGAATTTGAGGAAAGGTGGACAAGACAAACCGCCAAAAACAGACCAATGGTTTAGATCTAAACTAGCCTCAGGAAAATCCTATGTAACTGCCCTTAAAGTTTGGGCAAAAGTAAAGACTGAGGAATTGCCTCACAAGCTAGGAGACATTATACTGTTGAAAAATTCTTTATAGCTTGGGAGTCATTAGGCTATACTGAAACCGAAGTAACATCCAATAGATTGTTAATTAATTGTTTCATGAATGGTCTCCATGCTCATATAAGAACAGGACTCCAGAATGCTAGACCAGAATAGAGAAGCCTTAATTACAATGATTTAGTTAAAGGGGCTATGGGAGAAGAAGCCAACTTTAATAATATGAGTAGAATAACACCCCTTATGGCATTGACTGCCCCCAGATCAAGTACAGAAAGGAGACAGGTTGAGTGTTGGAAGAAAGGGACATATTAAACGCAACTGTAAATGTCCTCCTAAAAATAGGAACCAGCAGAACAATTCTGACAACTCTCATGACACTCAGTTTCCACCACCCCCACCCCAATAGGAAATTGACAACCCAGTGTACCTGCATGCTTTAACTATTGCTGATGTAGCTGGACCCTTTCCTACTGTTAATGTTACATTACCAGGTGATAGAATAGTCCCTTTTCTACTAGACACTGGAGGAGTGCGATCTGTGGTGCTATTGTCTGCTATTAATGCCAACATTCAGTTTAGTCCATCTGGAGAGGTATCATTGACCCTGCCCCTAGAGGACAATCACCTGATACCCATGCCAATTTTTGAGCAACCCTCACTGTGCCCAACCCTGTGACAGAACCTACCATTGACTTGACCTCAGTCCCTAACTCCCTTTGGGCAACAGGGAAGATAGACACAGGCAGACTCTCTGTGCCCCCAGTCAAAGTGAATCTTCTGCCAGGAGCCACCCCTCCCTGCCATAAACAGTACCCCCTCAGCCAGCATAGAAGGATGCCATCTCCCAATCTGTCCAAGAGCTAATACTATATCGACTTGCAATACCCCATTGTACCCTATTAAAAAGAAACAGGAGAAAGGAAAACCTGTGGTTTATAGTATGGTACATGATTTAAGGGCGATTAAGGGCGATTAATGCTGCGACCAAACTAATTTCCCCTAAAGTTCCAAACCCTCATACACTGTTGTCACAGATTCTACCTTTTTCTAAGGTGTTTACTGTCATTGACTTGGCAAATGCATTCTTTTCTGTTCCCTTGCAACCAGACAGTCAGTACCTTTTTGAATTCACACACAAGTACAAACAATACACCTGGACAGTGTTGCCACAAGGTGCTCAGAACTCACCTACTATGTATAGCATGACAATGGCCCAAATTCTAGAAGTGTAGCCAAGGGAAGATGATGTTATGTTACTACAATATGTTGATGATTTGCATTTGTGCTGCCCTGATCAGGAGTCATGTACTGAGCACACCCTGTCTTTTTTGGCACAAGCAAGGTCAAACTACAGCCATGCGTTCCCACTGTTACTTTTCTAGGACACTGTATTTTTCATGGTACAAAGCATCTCACAAAAGCCTGGTAAAATGCTGTTGAACAAATTAACCCTCCACAGAGCCTAGACCACCTACGTACATTTCTGGGTCTAATCTCCTATTGTCACCCTTGGATTCTCTCTGCATCAATCTTCATGCAGCCCTTGTATGATTGTCTCACCCATGTACCCTTTCATTTAACTCCTAATGCAGAGGAAGTATTTTACACTCTTAAGTTGCTGGTCACCTCAGCTCCAGCGCTGGGTCTCCCAGATTACCCTGATTACCCTGTTTTACACCGAGCAGGCTGGCTATGCCACAGCTGTCCTCACTCAGGACCATGGTGGGAAAGAGAGACACGTTGCCTATTACTCCACCAGGTTAGACCCTGTTGCCCCTTCCTGTGTAAGAGCAGTAGCTGCTGTTACTGACTTACTGGACAAAGCCACCAACACTGTCTTAGACAATCCTGTCACCATTTACACCCCACATGACATTTACAGTATTCTATCACAAGTTCAGCCAAAACACATATATACTGCAAGGCATCTTAGGATGCAGTGTGCTCTCCTCATGCCTCCAAATGTTACCCTAAAGAGATGTATTGTGATTAATCCATCTACATTGCTTCCCATGGATTTAAAAGAGGGGAGTAGTGATTCTGATCTTTTTGTAAATTCCCTGTCACCAGATGAGTTAGCTGAAGCCCAGGTACCCCATGATTGTGCAGCATTAATGGCACACGAGACAGCAGGTTTTTCACATGTAATTGAGTCTCCATTGTCTAAACCAGACTTTGAGTTTTTTGTAGATGGTTCCAGATATGCTGATGAGAAGGGCAATTTCCACAATGGAAATGCTGTAGTCTCTGCACCCGAGCTTGCATGATTTGTCCTAGCAATAACCCCAGACAGGCTGTCAAAACACCAGATGCAGACTCCAGTTCTACCACTCATAAACTACAACCTGGAAATTGGGTAGTGATAAAAAGATATGTTAGAGAAGGGCTTGAGCTAAGATTTGATGGTCGCTTCCTAGTGTTACTAACCACAGTCACCTCGGTGAAACTTTAAGGAAAAGCCACGTGGATACACACCAGTCACTGTAAACAAGTCACTCTGACTGATCCACTGACATTAAGCTGTTGTTATCCTTTACCATTGTATGCTCTTTTCAGATATGCTACTCTGACAGGGCATGACAGAGAAATATATGGATGCAGAGAGCAAATGATTTTCATTTGAGTTTTGCCTCAACCCTCTCCTCATTACTGAAAACGCCATATAATCTTGTTTTATAACTGTCCCTACCCCCATCTAACTCTTGGAGAAGTACCTGCATAACCATAGACCCCATAAAACGCTATAACTATATTCTTATGCTTTTAACCCACTGGTAGGCAAGCCCCCCTTAGCCCCGAAGGCAATTAATGTGACAGCCGCTGAACTATGTTTGTCTTTTTCATGTAATTGCTCAAAAGACCCTAATACTAAATCCCTGTTTTGCCCCACATGGTGGAAACATACCACAAATTGTAGAGCCCTGAGCACCACTATGAAATGTATCCAAACTCACCATGTCTATCTCACCATGTCTATCTCCTTGAAGGATGGACTGTCTCCTGTGGAAATAAACTAATGCTTATGTCCCAGGTAACATTACAGGAGGTCCCTGTGCAATCTCACGCCTAACCATGACCATGTTTTCCAAATCTGACGTGATCTCTGAAACCACCCAGCTACACAAACCACAGAGAGACAGGAGAATTGTCAAAAACACCCTTTTCTTCAGATTGTAACCCTGAAATCACACTCTTATCTAAATCCGAATACTCTGCCCTTGCATACTCTATGGTAGGAGTCCCAGGCTTAGCACTGTATAATACCCAAGTAATTAATGCCCTAGCCTGTTCCCTCACCAAAGGTTTAAATGTGACATCCCAGGCCCTGGATGAATTACTAATGGACACCCAGGTTTAAGAAAGCAATCCTTGAAAATAGGGCAGCTATTGACTATTTGTTAGTGAAACATAATTTAGGGTGTGAGGCAGTAAAGGGCATGTGTTGCTTTATTCTTCTGGATCATGGGACCATGATCCATGAGCATATACAGAATCTGCATGATCTAGTGAAGGAAATAAAACAAGATACAGGGTTCTTTGGGAATTGGACCTTTGGTCTTGGTACATGGCTCAGTATGTTAATTAAGAAAATATTGTATGTCTTACTTATAGCAGTATTTGTCATAATGATGATTTTTCTGACATTTAAGTTCTTCTCCTGTCTTCTATCGTTCTTGTGTAAATCAAATCCTCATGTTGGTCGTACCTTAAAGGGACACTATAGTCACCAGAACAACTACAGCTTATTGAATTTGTTCTGGTGAGTAGAATCATTACCTTCAGGCTTTTTGCTGTAAACACTGTCTTTTCAGAGAAAATGCAGTGTTTACATTACAGCCTAGTGATAACTTCACTGGCCACTCCTCAGATGGCTGTTAGAGATCCTTCCTGGGTCATGGCTGCCTAAAATGCATCAAAACATTCAGTGTCTCCTCCATCTGCATGCAGACATTCAACTTTCCTCATAGAGATTCATTGATTCAATTCATCTCTATGAGGAGATGCTGATTGGCCAGGGCTGTGTTTGAATCACACTGGCTCTACCCCTGATCTCCCTCCTTGTCTGTCTCAGCCAATCCTATGGGGAAGCATTGTGATTGGATCAGGCCACCACTTCTGATGATGTCAGCAGACAGCTTGTTTTTCTCTGAGACAAACAGCATGCAGATCTATAGCTTCAGGCTTGCATACAGTAAGATGTATGGAGGCATGAGTGGCCCAGAGGGGCTAGATGGTAGTTTTAACACTATAGGGTCAGGAATACATGTTTGTGTTCCTGACCCTATAGTGATCCTTTAACTTATATGCCAGCTTCCTCAACCTCTGACACCTACAGTGCTGTATAACTGATAAAAGAACATTCCTCCTGTTGCCCTGTCTGAGGGAACCATGGTGAAGGCATAATAAAAGACCCACTGGTATAACTAGCACACCTGGACATTTCTCAGACACTTGGGTGAGCCTTGGGGTCAAAACGAGGGTAATTGTGATGGAAGGCTCCTTGACCCCAGGTTCAAGCTACAGACGAGCGGATGACCAGTATGTTTTTACTTTCATGGTATGCTTTGAACCTTAAGTCTTGTTTCAGTGTCTGACAAGTAAGAATACATTCTTGACTTGTGACATTCTGTGATTTCTGAGGAGACAATTGCAGCTTCCCGCCTTAGCCGCCCCTTCTTTTGTCCTAACTTATGTCCTAATGTTTTTTTTTATATATATAACTGTTGAAATATGTTTAGTTCTGTAAATTCCTTTTATGGTACAAAATGCCTTCAAGCATCCTGTTTTTGTCGCGCAAGTCACAAAGTTGTTTTACCAAGTACTATATAGTCTGAAAGCAAACCAATAAAAGAGGAAGTAATCTTTGAATCACAAATTGTCTGGTGTTTCTGATTCGGCTTGAACATATAACAATTTGGTTTCACCTGAGCATATCTTTGGGTAAATTTTTATCCGTATGAAGCCCTAGCAAAAACACCCCTCTGGGTATTGCCTCTGAACACTTTACGCATGGATGACTGTGCCTTGTTTAAAAATGTAAAAACATTGACATGTTTGTTTTGTTCTTTTAGATATGTCTTACTGAAGAGTTTGCCTTGGGCTTGCCGGCCCAGCTCTTTGGCCCCAAGGTCTGCCAGTTTAGCGTTGATCCAAAACAGTGCTGCACGGGTCCTCTCATATCAGTTGGAGTACTGGACGTGCTTGTTTTCCTCGTTACAAGGGGGCTTTGCACCTAGAGAGGCCCATCTCAGATACCTCACCCTTGCAGTAGCTTTAAGCAGGGCGGGGTTGATTCCTTGGTTAAGGAATCTGAATCTTCTGATGCCTCCTGGTATCCAGGTGCTATTGGTTGACTGTTTCGATGTTTAAAGGCCTGTGGGTAGAGCCTTAGTCAAGGCCTTTTCTACCGGAGTGGTAACAGCCGCATTAATTAGGGATTGCAAGTCAGTAGGAAGCTGTGACTCTTCCATGTTATGTTCTATTAAGTAAACATACAAATTGGGGCTCACCCAAATATGGCATAAAAAACACAGATTGTCTAAAGTTGTGAGGGAGGTGAGGCTCATGGACCAGGCACTATGCAAGCCAAATATATAAACAGGCCTAGTACATGACACTCTGGGGCTCACCCAGGTACAAGAGGGAGATTGCATAGACAAATCCTGTTTGGCAGCACTAATTATGGGGGCTCACTGGGTAGTATAGGAAGTGAATCTGGCATACCTAATGTAACACACAGGGGAGAGGGAGTAGGACTAATACTAGGTAGCTGCAAACTGGAACAATAGGAATTTACTAAAACCTGTATGTCAGAAAATATGTCAGAAAAAACACTCAGAAAAAAAGTGCAAATAATCCAGGAGCTAGCTAGTGTTAATGGCTCAAAATGGAGGTAGAAAGTGGAATAGGTACTGATAAGGTGCTATTTAAATAAGTACTGGGCCTTTAAGGGGTGCAAATAACTAAACGTGTAAATCTGTACTGTGTCTTTAAAAATAATAAATAATTTATCAATCAATATTGAGAATAAAGTTGCTGAACAGAGACAGAGTGAAAATTAAAGATAGTAGTAGTAGTAAAGATAAGATTTAAAATACATAACAAATAATTGGAAGGTGCAGTTACAAACTGTCCCTGAATATATACATGGTAACAGATAGTTGATAGTTGCACCAGACTGCTATACTTTGTACTAAAAAAATCTCCCTTGTGTTCCCCGGCATAAAGTTGTAAGTACGTGGTGGACAGAGGCCGACTACACTCTGCCCTGGTGCCAGCGCATCAGCTGGTGGGACTGGTACATAGTCCTGCCCTGTAACAAGGGGGCAGTTTGGGCAGAGGCCAGCGGTGCTCTGCCCTGATGCCAGCTCTTCTGATGGACTGGCCTGCGGGAATTCAGGCCCTAGACAAGGGGAAAGGGGCAGGCAGAGGCCAACTGTTCTCTGCCCGGCTACCAGCTCTTCTGCTGGGAAGATGCTGGGAAGATGCTTGTCTCTGGACGACATCCCCAGCAGCTGGTGGGTGGGACCGCCCGTCTCCACTCCCCGCATATTTTCCTGTGGTTGGGGAGGGGGACCGACTGTCCCCTCCCAAGGTGTATCTAACTGCTGCTGGGGAGAGAAACCAGTTGTCTCCTCTCCCAGTAAAGTAAGTTGCCACTGGGGAGTCGGAGTGACTGTCTCAACTCCTGGTGCTGGGTAGTGAGACCGACTATCTCAAATCTCAGGGCTGCTTGCTGCTACTGAGATGAGGGACCGACAACCTCCTCTCCATGTGAAGCTGCCTGGTGCTGGATAGTGAGACCAACTATATCCACTACCAGGGATGCTTGCTGCTGTGGGGATGAGGGGCCAACAATTTCCTCTCCTGGTAACACTGTCTGCCACTGGGAGGGAGACCAGTTGTCTCCTCTCCCTGTAAGGTAAGCTGTCGCTGGGGAGTTGGACCATCTGTGTCGACTCCCAGTAACGCTGCCTGGTGCTGGGTAGGGAGACCGACTATCTCCACTCCCAGGGGTGCTTGCTGCTACTGGGATGAGGGGCCAACAATCTCCTCTCCCTGTGACGCTGCCTGGTGCTGGCTAGTGAGACCGACTATCTCCACTCCCAGGGTGGCTTGCTGCTGTTGGAAGGAGGGACCGACCATCCCTGGCACTTGGGCCTTATAGGAACATCAGGGCCAAAAAACACCAGTCGCATTTGCATCTCCCTAAGGAACTCCTCCTTGAATGTGAGCACAGCCCGAGGATTAGCTCGCTCCATCTTCTGAGTTCCTTTGTAGATAGTGGCGCTGTACGAATACTAAGGTTGCCCTCAATATAATCCACGGGTTACCGGTGTCTCCAGGATGCTTCTATACTCACTAGGAATCCATCCCATCACTGCCAATAATGTGATGGACCGCCTGCACCCCACCCAGGTACCTTTGTCAATCGCTGCTTCCTAGTACTTGCGAGCAATATAAGCACCGTACTGGAACACCAAAACCACTGTAAACCTCACGAACCACTCAGCTTGGTTGGGGTCTCGCTGTCCTCCACCCATCCTGGTCCCAAGACTTCATGAATGGGGTAAAGCATTCTGTTTACTGGAAGCCACAGCTGACCTTTTATACAAGTCCCCAAGCAAAGTGTACGCCCATATGGTCCTTGTTGGGGACAGGTACACAAAGCTTACAAACCAATCAGAACAGTAATTAAATGTACAACACAATTATCTCCTGGCAGAAAAAAACACATATTTTACAAAACCCCAAAAGTACCCTAAAACACAACATATGCCCATAACTGTTTTACATTCCCTGATAGCACTGATCTGGGTGAACAACATATCCAAAAATCACCAATCTCAGTTCAGGGGTTCAGGAATTTCCTGGAATTCTTATTTTTGACCGACTGTGCACATGGTCCCATGCCCAAAACTGTTCTAGAGAATTAGTGCTAACAGTCGGTCTCTCTACCTGGAGTACAAAAGTACATACTTCACATGAACAGAACCTTTTAAAGTGCACTAGGCAAGGTATGTTGCCCATATTCCTGAGGCAAGAGACTGGCCAGCAGACCCCTCCAAGAACCAGCGATGAGGTTACTTTTGTCACAGTGGGGTTTCTAAATAATTTTGCAATACAGGTAGGACATGTTATTCTCCACCCTCCTGTGGCGGTACTCACCCAGTCCTCAAGCCGGCTGGGATCTTCCACTCGAATTGCACGCTGCTTAAGAACTCCTGCCTCCAAACACGCCCCTTGCAGCTCGATCACTAATCCTCCTGAGCGAGCCATGTATGCTGACTATAATGAACATGTAGTATTACTAAGAGCACTTGCTCTTAAAGGGGAATTGAGAGCTCCAAGTGATTTTTGGCTCCCATTGAGCAACGTTATTCTGGTGCGCCGTGCTTCCATGTTTTGCGATTGCAGGCATGATGTGGACCAATCAAATTTAAACCTCCCTAGCCCTGTACATCATGCTCTTTTGTCTTTTGTGGTTTTTATCTCAGTACCCTTTAGTGCGTTCCTTAATCTATTATGTTACATTCTGGTATGGAGTTTGGCTTTGTTACTGACTTTGCATTTGTAGTGAAGCTCTAGTCCTGACAAGGTCTTTTCTCTTCTGGATCCATGGTAACTGGAACAAGGAGCTGTGACAAATAGCATTCAAATATTCACCTATGCCCAAAATAGTTCCAGAGCAATGTGTGCTTTGACCAGTCAACTCTCGAAAGTTCTTGCGGCTGAAATACGGGGTGCTCAATCTGGCTCTCAGGGAGCGCTGGTTCCTCTTAGTCTCAGGCACCTTCCCTCCCAAAAAACCCTGACGGGTCGCAGAGTGGTTCTAAACTCTGGACCAAGTTGCCCGGAAGCCACAAAGTCACCTAGCCAAAAACAGTTCCATAACATTCGCGGCTAAGTACAGCTAAGGTGACTGGGAACCACAAAGTCATCATGCTGAAATTAGTTCCATAGAGGGAGATAGCATTTGGTTAAATTTGTGAGAAGGCAAAGTGCCAAGCCAGAGACAGAGAGGGAAAGCTGCTAATGGCAACTGGGCAGGGTAACTCCCGAACGGGGTCTCAGAACTGGATCATAGTCGGTGGGCAGGAGACCAGCTTCCATACTCCTCCAGGAGTTAGTGGCAAACGTCTGTGGAAAAGAGCGTTTGTCACAGCATTTATTGTTAACCCTTTTATGTGTTGTTTGACTGATTACCATGTACAGACGCTAGCAAGTTCTCGTTTTCGCTGTCTCTCTGTTTCCCTGATCTCGGCTTGTTACTGACAATGCTTTTCTTTTTGTCTAACATTAAATCCGGCCATTCTAAGCCATGCCACTTTCTTGTTTTATTACTTGCTGTCCTAAACTCTGCGTGTTAGGGTATTACACCGTGACAACCCAAGTTAGTGGCATGGTTACTCCACCTACCCCATCTGGATAGATATTGATCCCCAATCTCCTATCCACACCACATTAAATTAAATAACCCTACCTACTCACAATAATAGTGACAGTGCGCATTAAAACGAATATATCAGATGACGTCTTTCTTTTAACTCTTCTTTTTTTCATTCACAAAAAGGCAACTAGAAAAAAAAAAACATGATTTGCAAAAAAAGATGAAAATAATAAAAAATGCTATGCAATACAATTAATCCATATTTGTCCTTTGCAGTCTCATTGCAGATCTTAAATCTTAAGTCAAATCTTAAATGCTGTGCAATATCAGTAAGAGCACACTAATTTTTTGACTAGTAAGCCAACCAATGAAAGAGTCTTGACAGGCAAATCTTGAGAATAGTAAGCCTGGATGCAAAAGCACCAATTTTAATCTGGACACCAATTGGTGCAGCTTTGCTTGGGTTGATCGAATTCTGACCGTATTTGGCTGTAGTATATCTGAAATTTGCTATTTCAGTGGGAATTTACTCATTTTCACTGGCTGTTATCAATCTGGTCAAAATCCATTGTTGTGTTAATAACCCCATTAGGCTGCTGGGACATTAAATGTTACATAGTGGTTTATACAACATACATGAGTAAAAACAAAATATGTTAATTGACTTCTGTGTATAACTAGTATACTAAAATGTTCATTCCATGAAAGAGCTTACCAATGATGAGGATTGATTGGCACGCAGTACAATATCAATAACACATTACAATTTACAACATCTTATGTCAAGACAGTGTGGACTTTAATGAGAAAAAGATTGATGTGTTTTATTAATAAATTAGGGATTGATACATATGCTAAGAAGTAAAAATAAATGACATATTGAAAATATGAACAAAGTTTTCACAGCAAATGATAATTGTTACTATACATGTTGAGCTGGGTATTGCCAAAGAAGTAATATTTAATGTAGTATAGAGGGAATATTTTCGCAATTCATTAGCTATGATGAGGAAAATTACATGTAACCTGATATATCTAGAAAGCAGAATAGTTTACATGGTGTTGAATGCTCAGTAATAATAAGAAATATTATAGAACAAAGCCAGAATATTGTGGTTCAAATTTAAAGGCAAGGATATAAATCATCACTAGATAATGGATTGTTTGAATCACTGGATTTTGAATGATATATTGGGTTGTCATAGCATTCAGCACACTAAATAATAGTACTCTGCAGCTGTAACTTTCACTTCTATTATATTTTTGTTTTGCTGAATGTTTTGTTCTTTCGAGAATGAGTAAAGTAAATGCTTGTGTCATTACTTAATGAAATGTGAATTTGCTGACAT
This sequence comes from Pelobates cultripes, assembly GCA_933207985.1. Lineage (NCBI taxonomy): Eukaryota > Metazoa > Chordata > Amphibia > Anura > Pelobatidae > Pelobates > Pelobates cultripes. The sequence goes on along the minus strand of OW240915.1, from coordinate 174,634,086 downwards.
CACTATTAAGCAACATTTATTTTAATTTAATTTGCCATTTTACAGAAAGTTTGACATAAGCAAAATGTAATCATTGAAAAACACCATGAGATTAAGGATGGCTAAAAATCTGTTAATTAGCAAAATGGGTAGAAAAATAACGTTGTACATAAAAGTACAATCGCATGGAGTCAGGGGCTGTGTGAAGGAAGAATAGTATTATGAAAATGCAACAATAAGAGAAAAAGTGTAAAATTATGTTGAAGTTAAACACTTCACAAATGTGACACTTGGAGTTCTCTTTATAATCACTCTTTTAACACTGTTTGAACCAAGAAAAATAAAGGGACTGATTCTCTTAGCAGTGTAAGAGTTAGCTCTACTCCAGAATGAATTTAAAAAGATGCAAATCTCTCAACTGTTGACTAGCCTCTACACTACAATGGAAGTGCTCTGCAACCTTTTGATATATTTATAATAGGCTGCACAATCTGCCACTCTCTACATCAGTTGAAAGTGCACTTCTTTATACATCTCCAGATGTAAAATGTGGGCTGCCCTTAAAGTTCACATCCCTGATAGCTTTAACCAAATTGGCTCCCCCATCATTCACTACAAAGCCCATGTCTACTGCTGTGAGTGCTTTGTCTCCAACCCACTTTTCCAACATAGCTTGCCAGAATATTAGCAGACTCAAAAAATGGCATTGAATGTGGCTCATCATCCTTTGAGGTCGCAAACTCTCTTACAACTTTTTTTTTGTAACATACGTGGCTGTATTCTTGGGGTACTAACTTAACTAAGCTTTAAATTTTTCAATGTTGATAAGAAAAGATTGGCATGGGAAATATTTGGCCTTTACATACCCAAAACTCTACTTACAGAAATAAAAAGTGGGTACATTGAATGAACTATGATATACGTTCACAGCTCTAATTCTATTCTAATGTTATTTTTAATTTTTTTACTTTTTCTATTTTGTAAATTTTTTGTATGCCTTTGCAAAAATCCTAAAAACTAAATTTAGTGCATTACGGGGATAAGCCACCCTGTCCTAAACTAATACTGCATCCCTTGCTTCATCAACAATGGGGAAAAAAATACATAGACTAATTAAATAATAACTTATTTATTACTTAACATTAACCTATCGTAATATAGCATATCACATAAAAAATCAACACATGATAATGCACTATAATGCAATATAATTATATTGTAAAATAATGATGTTTAAATGATGCTGTTAAACTATTTTCTTATAAATAAAAATATATTTTATGCTGGTCTAATGAATCCTAGAAACAAAGACAGATGAACATATTACTATCTATCTAGACAGACATACAGAGTTAGATATGTTTAACCAAAATGTTAATAAACCAAAATGTTGGAGAATGGAGAGAATAATTATGCAGGGGTTAAAAATACTGAAAGATTAACTTTCTCTTATTCACCAGTCATCTTGGTTTTCTAATATGTTTCTAAAATGAACTGTGCTAGCAAGAAAATGCATTGTTTTACAGCTCTCTGCACTACCCTAAACTGACACTACCTTGCTTGCTTCTTCTACTAGGAAAAAACAATACAAAAAAATACAAATAGATTTTACCGTAGCAGGCTGGGAGGAGCAATTGCCCTATTAGGAAAGCCCTGCATGGTTGACAATTAATCTCGTTTATAATGCTAAGTAATCAGGTTTTTCCTTCTGTTATAAGGTGCCAGCAAGACTGATCCGCCTTAAGCCTCATTTGCTTTCATTTAAATATGTGAATACCAGAGAAACAACAGATAAGAAATTTGAAACTGATAGAGCAGCTCAAACCTTGCTGTGGACAGAGCTATTTTGAGGCGTAAAAATGAGTCTCCGTTACATGTTCAGAGAGCCAGCAACCATCAGTTATCCATTTGATAACTGCCCGCGGTTTCGTGGAGAGCATCCATCATGCCGATATCCATCTGGGGAAGAATGCTATATAACCTGTAAGCTATATGAAGCTTCTGCAATGCACAGGCTATCACAATAGAGGCAGAAGCCCGAGCAGGCTGGAGTCATTGCACCACAAGATCTGACACTGATATGATCAAATATATCTATTGAAGCTTCTGTCAAGATGCTTGTCCTGCAGATACTATTGTAGAAGGTCCAAACTTTGAATTCAGCATGTAAACTCATGAAGATCATCTGTACAACAAACAAAAACTTCTAAACAACAGAGACAAAGGGGTAAATGAGATTGGAGCAAATATACAAACTGGCATTCTTTATTGCGCTGTGCGTGTCAATCTAGAGGTAGCAGAGCAGGCTTTTTATATATTACTGGGCACCATCTATCTTACCACATACTACATGTACACAATATTATTACACAGATGACTTATTATGCAACTGTATTGCTGTAATGTATTCAGTAAATCAATTTGCCCAGGGCCTTTGTAAGATAGCGATAAATTCATATACACATATGACTTACGCTAGATAAATATTATTAGGTGTTGCTAACTTGCTGTTCTGGCCCCTAAGTTATAATACTCTGAATATAAGGAAGCATAGCCAACTGGAAGCATTTTAGTAATATGTGGTTCAAAACCCATTCTCCTTAAACCATACACTACGGAATGCGTATTTTGGGTGTTCTATAGATTCTTGCATTTGATTAAAATTTTAGAATGCTTCTGTTCTTCCAACAAATATAAAATTATAACTTTAAATATGATTTTACTTATAGAAGAGAAACACTGCATAGCTATCTCCATAAATGATTTGAAGATGCCTGCAGGATTTAATTCAAGGAAGCTGAGTTTTGTTTGGAAAAACAAATAAAAAAATAAAAATGTTGGAAGATGGAAAAGATAACTCTACATTGGTTAAAACTACTAAAAGATTATCTGATATTCACTAGTTTGCTTGATTTCTCTTAGTAAAACAGTATACTGCAAAAACAGAACACAATCCAACCAACAAAATGCTAGTTTACGGTCTCCGTATTCAAGCAACAAAAGATGAAACCCTGACAAGCAGTGCTATGTAAAGATTTCCAAAGCCATGTTTTAAATTTTTAAATAGCTCTAATTTTACGGTAACTTAACATTGATGGCTGATAAAAAAAAAAAAAAGCACAATATCAATGTCAAATAGCACTGAATGATAACTACATGATTGTGGTCACATGTTTGGTCAGAAAATGCTATTTGGTGCACTGTCATTGGCTATAGTGTCTCTCAAAAGAATGAATGGTAAAGAACAAAATTTGTTCAATGATCCATTTTTTCATTTGGTCGATTGCTTATATTACATTTGTCATTAATAATTTAATGAAATGAGAGAAAAATTACATTTTTGTTCTTTTTGCCATTTATCTAAAAATGAATGCATGTGTATATTTATCATACAGAAAATTATTTTTTTCTTTATTATTCATATTACGCTGTCAGTTTTTAGTTTCATCAGGTTTATTTACTTAAGTGGTAATTCAAAGGGAATTTCAAATTTTAAGGAGCACTATAGTCAACATATAAAAGCAAGAAAGCAAAAAATAAACAAATCGGAGTGCTTTTTATGATATAAATTTACCACTGTTCCAGCGCCAAGCTCCTTGACAGGCCATGCCCACTTTTCATCAAAATGACGAAATAGCATTCTCTTTGAGAAGCGTGAATGAACTGAGCGCTCTACTGTGCATGTGTGTGGTGTGCACGTTCGCGAGCTCAGCTCGCTATTTATGCCCACCCCCTCAGCCCAAAGTTTGTGTATTTCCATAGGAACACTATATATATAGATGTATCTCTATATATAGTGTTTGTATAAAAACACACAAATTTTAAATAAATATTGTAAACATACACAGACACACTCTATCTTTCTATCTATCTATCTATCTATCTATCTGTCTATCTATATCTATCTCTTTCTCTCTTTCAATAAGTTTACTTACTGTTTGAAGTCACTAGATCGTCCTGCTCGGTCTCCTGCCTTCAGCCTGTCAGCCCGAGCTAACGCTGTGTGTGCAGGAGATCCTTGTCTCCCACACTGTCGGCTCTGATTGCTGACAGGTTCAGGGTTACTACAGGACACAGGAGGTGTGTTCACAGTGCCTCCTGGGTCCTGATAGCACGTTTGATGTCTTCAGTTAAGTGTGAAGACTTCAAACTTGAGTCCTGCGCATCAGACAGGACTTGATTTGGAAGTCCCTCTGGTGGACTTCTGAGTGACTGCCACTGGAGGTGTTCCTAGGTTCTAATGTAAACACTTACATTTCTCTGAAAATACAATGTTTACATGAAAAAGCCTTCAGGGAGCTATTGTACTCACCTGAACAACCCCACTAGACTGAAATTGTTCAGGTGACTATAGTGTCCCTTTAAGGCTAACATTGCTGAACTTTTTATAGTTTTTTTTTATTATTATTTTTATTTTCCATATTAGAAACAGTAAATGACATATGAGAATTGAGATTAACATTTCAGATAGGGACATTTGAGAGCTGAAATTAACATCAATATGAACATATCATTGCGGTTCAGCGAATTTGCACACAATTGCTCTTACATGTTCATATTCGTGATCATGACTTATAACAATGTTCTACAGTCTGCGCCGTCTGTTTTCCTCTAGGTTTAGTAAGTAAGGTACATGCCATGCATATATTGGTGTAATTCCTCTAGTGGGTGGCTCTTGCTATATGTTACATAGTTACATAGTTACATAGCTGAAAAGAGACTTGCGTCCATCAAGTTCAGCCTACCTCACATTTGTTTTTTGCTGTTGATCCAAAAGAAGGCAAAAAAAAAACCCAGTTTGAAGCACAATTTTGCAACAAGCTAGGAAAAAAATTCCTTCTTGACCCCAGAATGGCAGTCAAATTTATCCTAGGATCAAGCAGTTATTACCCTACATTGAAAGATTATATCCTTGAATATTCTGTTTTTGCAAGTATGCATCTAGTAGCTGTTTGAACATCTGTATGGACTCTGATAAAACCACTTCTTTAGGCACTTCTTTAGGCAGAGAATTCCACATCTTGATTGTTCTTACAGTAAAAAAACCTTTCCTTTGCCTTAGACAAAATGTTCTTTCTTTTTGAATATAGGAACCACATCTGCCTTCCTCCAATCCTCCGGAACACTTCCTGAAAGAAAAGAATCTTGAAAGATTAAAAACAGAGGTTCACTTATTTCTACACTTAGTTCCTTAAGTACATGTGGATGGATAGTGTCAGGCCCTGGAGCTTTGTTTATATTAACTTTCTTTAGTTGCTGCAGCACCTTGTCTTGACTTAACCAATTACAATTGTTCTGCAAGTTTTTAGTAGCAATCATTTGCACATCTATTGCCACATTTTTGCCTAGTAGAGTTAGGTAAACAACTATGAAAACATAACCTTGGAAATATAACTTAATTGCCTCTCCGATTCATGGTGGATATGTTTGGAATCCCGGGATCTGAGTAGTGGAAGAAGTGTTGTACTGTATAGAAACATAGAAACATAGAAACATAGAATGTGACGGCAGATAAGAACCATTCGGCCCATCTAGTCTGCCCAATTTTCTAAATGCTTTCATTAGTCCCTAGTCTTATCTTATAGTTAGGATAGCATTATGCCTATTCCACACATGCTTAAACTCCTTTACTGTGTTAACGTCTACCACTTCAGCTGGAAGGCTATTCCATGCATCCACTACCCTCTCAGTAAAGTAATACTTCCTGATATTATTTTTAAACCTTTGTCCCTCTAATTTAAGACTATGTCCTCTTGCAGTGGTAGTTTTTCTTCTTTTAAATATAGTCTCCTCCTTTACTGTGTTGATTCCCTTTATATATTTAAATGTTTCTATCATATCCCCCCAGTCTCGTCTTTCCTCCAAGCTATACATGTTAAGATCCTTTAATCTTTCCTGGTAAGTTTTATCCCGCAATCCATGAACCAGTTTAGTAGCCCTTCTCTGAACCCTCTCTAAGGTATCAATATCCTTCTGAAGATACGGTCTCCAGTACTGTGTACAATACTCCAAGAGAGGTCTCACCAGTGTTCTGTACAATGGCATGAGCACTTCCCTCTTTCTACTGCTAATACCTCTCCCTATACAACCAAGCATTCTTCTAGCATTTACTGCTGCTCTATTACATTGTCTGCCTACCTTTAAGTCATCAGAAATAATCACCCCTAAATCCCTTTCCTCATACGTTGAGGTTAGGACTCTATCAAATATTCTGTACTCTGCCCTTGGGTTTTTACATCCATGCATTATCTTGCACTTATCCACATTAAATGTCAGTTGCCACAATTCTGACCATTTTTCTATGTGGCAAAACCAACCTCGCCACTGTACACTGGAGAAGCCTGGTTGCTCACCTGCTGCCTTTGGACTATGGCCCCATGTTAAAAGACATCTTTTTTCCCTGCAGAAAAGACTTATGCGTACATTTCTGCCGGGGGTTTGGTAAATTCAATCTACCGAACAACCGCACGAATGAATAGACCACCTGGGAGCTGGAGTGTGCGGACAATTAACCTCCCTGAAGCTGCGGTTAACCGCAGCTTAATTGACGAATGCTGGGTGGCCGCCATTCGTATCACGAACACGAGGACGCAGCCATTTTAAACATGCGAATGCCCAGAGGTGTTCGAAGGCTTAATTCATGGAACTGAAATCGGACACATTTTGCGCGAACACCGTTGAAGCCGCCAACCTCCCTTCTTGTTCGGTGAAAGTGCACGAACGGCCGGTGTTCGGTAGCTTTGTTTGAGTGTGTTGTGCCCCAGATAGGAATCCCATTGAGCCCATTCGAATGAAACTGACTGTGTAAAGACTTTGGCTCCATGGCGATTAAACTGTATTCGTGTGGTCTGAGCGCCATTCGCTTAATAATGTGCGCTCAGACCTGAGCTATCTGGGGATATGTAGAACACATATGTTTTATGTACTGAATGTAACTGTAGGTAATTTTATGTCTTTCACTGTTTGTTTTCTGCCATGTGGTTAATGGAGTTTTACCTCTGTCTTTGGAGATAATTGAATTACTTCCCAAATTATCTCCAGGGCAGAGAGGAGGGATTGTGATGCATTGTGGGATTGTTGAAATGTGTAAGGCTGTGATTGGTCCTTTTACCCTTTGTATCCCAGTCTCCCATTTGGTCTCCTAGGGGAGTGTCCACCAGGTGGGAGACCTGCATAAAAGGCAGGCAGTTAGCCCCAGTAAAACAGTTCCTGCTTAACACTCAAAGTGAAGTGTCGTCTCATTATTGGGGGAGGATTTACTGTATGCTGTTAGAGACTGATTGCCAGGAGTGTAAGCCGCTTGGGTGCTTTTCCTGTTCGTCTGCTAGCAGCTATTCGTGTGCCTCCAGTTTGGGAGTTTCGAGTATTCCCTTGGTTGCAGTTCAGGAGTTGGTGAATTCGTGGGTTTGCAGTTAAGGAGATTGGTGCTTGCAGTAGCTGTTTGTGCAGCTGAAAAAGGGGAATATCGCCTAAACGGTTTTTAACCTCTTTTGGGCAAAACGGTCCGGTACAATTGGTGGCAAGTGACGGGATCATTTCCACAGCCCAGAAGGACAGCTATAAGACAACACCAGTTCCTGGATTACAAATTGAGGGCAACGCCAGTACCCGTACAGTGACCCTATGTACGAAAGAACGAACTTCAGCAGTGCAAGCATGGCACCCAGCTACACTCAGGACCAGTATGATAGAGAGTTAACCACGCGGCTGGCTTTCTTTGGACCCAACCCCCCGGAGAAATACGTGCAGTTCGTGAGGAGACAGGTAGAAGAGTACGTGCAGGTCGGAGCAGGACAGACACGTGAGTTGGCAGGTTGGGAGAGACCCCAGTGGCCGAGCAAGTTACAGAGAGAGAAACGTGTCGTCCTTCCTCCCCAGCGGCAGTGTGTGTCCCAGGAAGCTGAAGGTGTCGTCCTTCCTCCCCAGCGGCAGTGTGTGTCCCAGGGAGCTGAAGGTGCCGTCCTTCCTCCCCAGCGGCAGGGTGTGTCCAGGGAGCTGAAGGTGTCGTCCTTCCTCCCCAGCGGCAGTGTGTGTCCCAGGGAGCTGAAGGTGTCATCATTCCTCCCCAGCGGCAGTGTGTGTCCCAGGGAGCTGAAGGTGTCGTCCTTCCTCCCCAACGGCAGTGTGTGTCCCAGGGAGCTGAAGGTGTCGTCCTTCCTCCCCAGCGGCAGGGTGTGTCCCAGGGAGCTGAAGGTGCTGTCCTTCCTCCCCAGCGGCAGGGTGTGTCCCAGGGAGCTGAAGTTGTCGTCCTTCCTCCCCAGCGGCAGTGTGCCCAGGGAGCTGAAGGTGTCGTCCTTCCTCCCCAGCGACAGTGTGTGTCCCAGGGAGCTGAAGGTGTCGTCCTTCCTCCCCAACTGCAGTGTGTGTCCCAGGGAGCTGAAGGTGTCGTCCTTCCTCCCCAGCGGCAGGGTGTGTCCCAGGGAGCTGAAGGTGCTGTCCTTCCTCCCCAGCGCAGGGTGTGTCCCAGGGAGCTGAAGGTGTCGTCCTTCCTCCCCAACGGCAGTGTGTGTCCCAGGGAGCTGAAGGTGTCGTCCTTCTTCCCCAGCGGCAGGGTGTGTCCCAGGGAGCTGAAGGTGCTGTCCTTCCTCCCCAGCGGCAGGGTGTGTCCCAGGGAGATGAAGTTGTCGTCCTTCCTCCCCAGCGGCAGTGTGCCCAGGGAGCTGAAGGTGTCGTCCTTCCTCCCCAGCGACAGTGTGTGTCCCAGGGAGCTGAAGGTGTCGTCCTTCCTCCCCAGCGGCAGTGTGTGTCCCAGGGAGCTGAAGGTGTCGTCCTTCCTCCCCAGCGGCAGTGTGTGTCCCAGGGAGCTGAAGGTGCCGTCCTTCCTCCCCAGCGGCAGTGTGTGTCCCAGGGAGCTGAACGTGTCGTCCTTCCTCCCCAGCGGCAGTGTGTCGACCAGAGAGCTGAACGTGTCGTCCTTCCTCCCCAGCGGCAGTGTGTCGACCAGGAAGCTGAAGGGGTCGTCCTTCCTCCCCAGCGGCGGTGTGTGTCTCAGGGAGCTGAAGGTGTCGTCCTTTGTCCCCAGCGGCAGTGTGTATCCCAGGGAGCTGACGGTGCCGTCCGTCCTCCCTAGCAGCCGTGTGTGTTCTTAGGAGAAGAGCCAGTTGGTCCCTCTCCTCAGCAGTCAAGTGAGTCCCAGGGTGCCGAAGGTACCGTCCTCCCTCCCCAGCAGCAGGACAATATATTGAAAGGGGAGACAGTCGGTTCCCCGCTCCCCCAGCAGGGAGAGTGTCAGGGAGAAGAGCTTGTTGCCCCCTTTCCACAGCGGCAGCGTAGCCCACCATGGAGAGACAGTAAGCTCCCCACCGGCGCAGATGGGACCGTGGTCTCTGCGCCCAAGCTACAGGGAGTACGGACCTATGGTCCGGCTCCCCAGCGGCAAAGTATTCTACCAGGAGGGGAGAATCCTTCCCAGCGGTGGCCTAGCCCACCAAGGGGAGATGAGAAGCCCCACAACTGTGCAGATGGGACCATGGTCTCTGCACTTACAGCACAGGGGGTAGGGATGGTCGGTTTTGCCCCCCAGTGACAGGGCTGTTTAGCCAAAGGGGAGACAGTTGGTCTTCCCCTCCAGCAACCAGGTTCCAACCAGACTACTCCCATGGTAGTGCTGGCACCAGGACAGAGTACCGCTGGTCTCTGCCCACTCAGCATCCCACCCAGTCCACTTACCAGTCACCCACACAGCCATGGTGAGGCGCCTGGACATGGACAACGTTCTCCTCTACCCAGGTGTAGTAACCAGTTCTTGTGGGTGGGCTGTATTACTGATTGTGTTTTGTGGGTGGGCTGCTGGACTAACAAGGGCACTGACCGGCATGAGGTCAGATACCCTGTTAGTCTGATTGGTAAAGGGGAGAAGTGTGGCGAAACCAACCTCGCCACTGTACACTGGTTGCTCGCCTGCTCCCTTTAGACTATGGCCCTGCAGTTCAGACCTGTTATTTTCCCTGCTGAAAGGTTTATTCATGCCTTTCTGCCAGGGTGTTCGGTAGATTTAATCTACCGAACAAAATACCGAACGATGGACCACCTGGGAACTGGAGTGTGCCGTCAATTGACCGCCCAGAAGCTGCGGTTAACCGCAGCTTAATTGATGAACACAGGGATGCTTTTGTTCGGTTGCCAAACACGTGGCAGCGGCCATTTTACCTCCCGAACGGCCAGCGGTGTTCAGCCCCTAAACTATGGAACTGAAAACGGACACTTAATTGCGCAAACACCGCTTAGCCGCCAGCCTCCTTCCCTTCCCATTCGAGAGCGGAACCGAATGACTGTTCATTCGGTAGTTTAACCGGATGAACAGCATTACCCAGATAGCTCAGCCATGGAGCCTGTTCATGTAACGAAAAGACTATGTGAAGGACTTTGGCTCCATGGCGATTGAACTGTATGTATGTGATCTGAGCGCCATTCGGTAATAATGTGCACTCAGATCTGAGCTATCTGGGGATATGTAGAATGTATATGTTTTATGTACTGAATGTAACTGTAGGTAATTTTATGTCTTTTACTGTTTGTTTTCTGCCATGTGGTTAATGGAGTTTTGCCTCTGTCTTTGGAGATAATTGGATTACTTCCCAGTTATCTCCAGGACAGAGAGGAGGGATTGTGATGCATTGTGGGAAGGTTGAAATGTGTAAGTCTGTGATTGGTCCTTTTACCCTTTGTGTCCCAGTCTCCAATTTGGTCCCCTAGGGGAGTGTCCACCAGGTGGGAGACCTGCATAAATACGGGCAGTTAGCCCCAGTAAATCAGTTCCTGCTTAACCCTCAAAGTGAAGTGTCGTCTCATTATTGGGGGGAGGATTTACTGTATGCTGTTAGAGACTGATTGCCAGGAGTTTAAGCCGCTTGGGGGCTTTTCCTGTTCGTCTGCTAGCAGCTATTCGTGTGTCTCCAGTTCGGGAGTTTGGCGTGCTACTTGGTATGCAATTCGGGAGTTTCGAGTATTCCCTTGGTTGCAGTTCGGGAGTTGGTAAATTCGTGGGTTTGTAGTTCAGGAGATTGGTGCTTGCAGTAGCTGTCTGTGCAGTTGAAAAAAAGGGGAATATCGCCTAAACGTTTTTTAACCTCTTGTGGGCAAAACGGTCCGTTACAATTAGTTGTGATGGACCGCTGGCACTCCGACTGAGTACCTCCGCCAATCAAGGCTCCTAGTGCTCGCTGTGGACTCCAATCACTCCAACCGACACCATCAGCACTGCAGACCCCACTTCCAGCGATGCAACTGCGCCAGGGTCTCTGTTGTCTCCACCCACCCTGGACCCAAGGCCAGGATCCAGCTTCCAGTGGGTTAACCTCTCTTTCCCCAGAGAGCAGGAACAAGCTCTTAGCAGAGCTTAGTGAATATACCCTGGGGAGTATAGTGAATATAGCAATCCCCAGAGTGGAGTTTTCCAATCCCCCAAACATGAGCCAAGGCTTAATGCTGGAACAAGACTTTACTGGAAGTAACAACAACAGGTATTCAAGCCACAGTTTCTTTTATGCTCTGCTCCCATGCAGGGGAGGGACACACACGTTATCTACAGTAGCCAATAAAACAGAAGTTACAGCCCACACAAAATCCTCCCCTCTGCCTGTGATTCAATTATCTTATACAATAGAAGATGCGATTATCACAGGTAGGAAAAATACAGTTTTTACAGCATATTCATAACTTCTAAAATATACATCACATTCACATAAATTATATATTCACAATCAATCCATTCCGGGAAACAACATATCAAAAAATGGCATGAATCAGACCAGGGGTTCAGAAGTTAGTAAAGTATCTTTTGGGGCCTGGCTGGCAGCATGGCTATCTGGCCCAAACCAGAGCCCTCTATCCTGGAGACGGTGGGGAAAATAATCCAATTATCCAGGGATAGAGGCAGACTCCATTGAGCACATGTTCCCAGTAAAACACAAAAGGATACAAAAATACATAACTCCTATCATACTGAATTGAACGGGCCAAATCTCCCAGGGTCCATAGTCACAGGTCAAGAGGCGGGCAAGCAGTCCTCTCCAGGCACAAGTGGCAAAGGGCACTTAGTCACAGTAATAAATCCATGAATAAAGTAGCAGGGAGGGAAAGTATCGAATGAATGGAGGGGGATTCTTCACAGACACATACACATATATACACATAGATAAATCTACAGACACACATGCAGACACACAGATACACATACAGGCACACATATTCAAATAAAGGCACACATATTCACATACAGACACACAGATTCACATACAGACATACAGGCAGGCATGCAGATACACATACAGACACACATGAAAAGACACAAGCACACACAGATAGATACACAGACACATAATCATACAAACATGCAAAAAGTAATTAATTTTTTTCCTTCTTTTTAGGTGTAGGAGGGTGGCTTCCTTTGGTTCCAGTGGCTGGCTGATGGAGTTGGTCCTAAAAGAAGTTATTGCGGGAAGAGGGCAAACCCATGTGCCCCATGTTAAAGAAAGCCCTGATCCTCAATGACATTTTGTAACTCCTAAAGTATCCTAAAGATACTTGAATATAGAGAAAAATAAACAATGTATATGAGACAAAAACCTCTAAGGAACGTAAGTTGTGTTACTGTATGAAGTAACTAAATTCCTAAATGGGTGACATCAATGTGTGAAATCGTTAGCAACAACCACCGTAAACTCATGTTTAGCATGCCTGTCCATTGTCCCTTACCAGTTCATGCTTATTTGCTGTCAATCTCTCTGCCACCAAGTTGATGAACTACTGAATCTACCCTTAATACAGCCAAGAGATTCAGCTAAATCAGTAACTGACATGTACCTCACAGACTTACAGTGAGGTTGGTGTGTTGTGCAGACACATTACAGGGAAACAGAGTTATACAATGAAACATCAAAATGCATATACATGCAAAAAGTATACTATTAGGAATACATGTTTGTATTTCTAACACTATAGTGATGGAGTATATGTTAAGGTCCCCAGCCCCCCTCAGAATGAAGTAAAAAAGTTTTTTAACTTACCTTTTGTCCATCGCCACGCTGGTCTCACTTCAGCTGGCCTTGCCTTCACAGCAGAGATCTTCAATCTTGATGAAATCAGCCAATCCATCATTTTCCCATAGAAAAGCTCGGTTACTCCCCAAAATCTAAAGAAGCAAATATTAACCCCTGATGTACTAAACTAAACAACTAATTGTTTGAAAAGCCATGCGTAGCTTAAAGAGCAGGAGTATAAACCCTACGGTAACTCTGCAACATTTTCAAAAATGTAATACATTTCTACAGCCATTACTAGCCTGGTGTTCTACATCCGATACATACGTGCGATTGCGGTCCCGGTAGGATAAGTGTAACTCCCCCCCAGCAATGCAACTCAACCACTTGTCTTTGTCATGTTATCATATTCGTGTTTTGCCCAAACAAAGGAGAACCAAGATATTTTTTAAAATGTGAAATGTAATATTTGGAAACATTGCATAAAACAATAATAGAATCTCATTATAAGAACATTTTGTAATTGCTATACAGGTGGAAATCTTCTCCCATAATTAGTAGTATGTGCTCCCATAATAATTGGCATTATGTTGGGTTCTAGACATTGGGATATATCATCTACACAAATGGAAGCCTAGACATTATAATGTGCAAACCAGGAAGAAATCTTCAGTAAATTTAAGTAGGCATATATTATAATCTGTATGTATGTCTGTCTAGGAGGAAACAAATACTATTTTATATTTAAGATGTGTATGCATGAACAAACATATTTTACAAAAAAAAAAAACCAGTAAATCTTTTTTTTCAGCAGCAAGGGTTTTAAAAACAAAGTTTGATATTTGAAACTTTAAGGAAAACAAGAATATTTAAATGTGTTTATATGTATTGAATGCACAAAGATGGAACAAATATATTCATTTGGGTTTCTAGACAGATAAAAACACAAAGCCTTTGGACTTTGTTTACTGTCTACAATCTTCTATTTTTCAAATCTCAACTTGCAAGAGACTTCTGGTTATCTGCTAGTAATTCTGTGTATATCTGGTCAGCTCAGTCACCCATAGAATTACAGTGTGGGGTATGGATGCTAGTATTTCAGACCCAAACCAAGCATAAAAAACACAAAGTAATTCAGTGTCAGCACAAAGTTGACAGCAAATGATTATAACAGCTTCGAATCTTGAAAAAGAGTGTAAATAACTAGGATCCCCTGCGGGCTCACTCTGCCTGAATACATAACAACCGTGATGGACAGCCACTAAAGCAAGGTACAAAAAAGTCTCAGCAAAAGATGCCAAAAAAAATGTTTCCCCCCCCGAAAACTAACTTTAACTGTCACCTTGCTGATTAAATCTGCTAATTTTGTGTACAAA
>OW240915.1:174588340-174619651 GCA_933207985.1 Pelobates cultripes | reverse complement strand
CTTGCTGTTCTGGCCCCTAAGTTATAATACTCTGAATATAAGGAAGCATAGCCAACTGGAAGCATTTTAGTAATATGTGGTTCAAAACCCATTCTCCTTAAACCATACACTACGGAATGCGTATTTTGGGTGTTCTATAGATTCTTGCATTTGATTAAAATTTTAGAATGCTTCTGTTCTTCCAACAAATATAAAATTATAACTTTAAATATGATTTTACTTATAGAAGAGAAACACTGCATAGCTATCTCCATAAATGATTTGAAGATGCCTGCAGGATTTAATTCAAGGAAGCTGAGTTTTGTTTGGAAAAACAAATAAAAAAATAAAAATGTTGGAAGATGGAAAAGATAACTCTACATTGGTTAAAACTACTAAAAGATTATCTGATATTCACTAGTTTGCTTGATTTCTCTTAGTAAAACAGTATACTGCAAAAACAGAACACAATCCAACCAACAAAATGCTAGTTTACGGTCTCCGTATTCAAGCAACAAAAGATGAAACCCTGACAAGCAGTGCTATGTAAAGATTTCCAAAGCCATGTTTTAAATTTTTAAATAGCTCTAATTTTACGGTAACTTAACATTGATGGCTGATAAAAAAAAAAAAAAGCACAATATCAATGTCAAATAGCACTGAATGATAACTACATGATTGTGGTCACATGTTTGGTCAGAAAATGCTATTTGGTGCACTGTCATTGGCTATAGTGTCTCTCAAAAGAATGAATGGTAAAGAACAAAATTTGTTCAATGATCCATTTTTTCATTTGGTCGATTGCTTATATTACATTTGTCATTAATAATTTAATGAAATGAGAGAAAAATTACATTTTTGTTCTTTTTGCCATTTATCTAAAAATGAATGCATGTGTATATTTATCATACAGAAAATTATTTTTTTCTTTATTATTCATATTACGCTGTCAGTTTTTAGTTTCATCAGGTTTATTTACTTAAGTGGTAATTCAAAGGGAATTTCAAATTTTAAGGAGCACTATAGTCAACATATAAAAGCAAGAAAGCAAAAAATAAACAAATCGGAGTGCTTTTTATGATATAAATTTACCACTGTTCCAGCGCCAAGCTCCTTGACAGGCCATGCCCACTTTTCATCAAAATGACGAAATAGCATTCTCTTTGAGAAGCGTGAATGAACTGAGCGCTCTACTGTGCATGTGTGTGGTGTGCACGTTCGCGAGCTCAGCTCGCTATTTATGCCCACCCCCTCAGCCCAAAGTTTGTGTATTTCCATAGGAACACTATATATATAGATGTATCTCTATATATAGTGTTTGTATAAAAACACACAAATTTTAAATAAATATTGTAAACATACACAGACACACTCTATCTTTCTATCTATCTATCTATCTATCTATCTGTCTATCTATATCTATCTCTTTCTCTCTTTCAATAAGTTTACTTACTGTTTGAAGTCACTAGATCGTCCTGCTCGGTCTCCTGCCTTCAGCCTGTCAGCCCGAGCTAACGCTGTGTGTGCAGGAGATCCTTGTCTCCCACACTGTCGGCTCTGATTGCTGACAGGTTCAGGGTTACTACAGGACACAGGAGGTGTGTTCACAGTGCCTCCTGGGTCCTGATAGCACGTTTGATGTCTTCAGTTAAGTGTGAAGACTTCAAACTTGAGTCCTGCGCATCAGACAGGACTTGATTTGGAAGTCCCTCTGGTGGACTTCTGAGTGACTGCCACTGGAGGTGTTCCTAGGTTCTAATGTAAACACTTACATTTCTCTGAAAATACAATGTTTACATGAAAAAGCCTTCAGGGAGCTATTGTACTCACCTGAACAACCCCACTAGACTGAAATTGTTCAGGTGACTATAGTGTCCCTTTAAGGCTAACATTGCTGAACTTTTTATAGTTTTTTTTTATTATTATTTTTATTTTCCATATTAGAAACAGTAAATGACATATGAGAATTGAGATTAACATTTCAGATAGGGACATTTGAGAGCTGAAATTAACATCAATATGAACATATCATTGCGGTTCAGCGAATTTGCACACAATTGCTCTTACATGTTCATATTCGTGATCATGACTTATAACAATGTTCTACAGTCTGCGCCGTCTGTTTTCCTCTAGGTTTAGTAAGTAAGGTACATGCCATGCATATATTGGTGTAATTCCTCTAGTGGGTGGCTCTTGCTATATGTTACATAGTTACATAGTTACATAGCTGAAAAGAGACTTGCGTCCATCAAGTTCAGCCTACCTCACATTTGTTTTTTGCTGTTGATCCAAAAGAAGGCAAAAAAAAAACCCAGTTTGAAGCACAATTTTGCAACAAGCTAGGAAAAAAATTCCTTCTTGACCCCAGAATGGCAGTCAAATTTATCCTAGGATCAAGCAGTTATTACCCTACATTGAAAGATTATATCCTTGAATATTCTGTTTTTGCAAGTATGCATCTAGTAGCTGTTTGAACATCTGTATGGACTCTGATAAAACCACTTCTTTAGGCACTTCTTTAGGCAGAGAATTCCACATCTTGATTGTTCTTACAGTAAAAAAACCTTTCCTTTGCCTTAGACAAAATGTTCTTTCTTTTTGAATATAGGAACCACATCTGCCTTCCTCCAATCCTCCGGAACACTTCCTGAAAGAAAAGAATCTTGAAAGATTAAAAACAGAGGTTCACTTATTTCTACACTTAGTTCCTTAAGTACATGTGGATGGATAGTGTCAGGCCCTGGAGCTTTGTTTATATTAACTTTCTTTAGTTGCTGCAGCACCTTGTCTTGACTTAACCAATTACAATTGTTCTGCAAGTTTTTAGTAGCAATCATTTGCACATCTATTGCCACATTTTTGCCTAGTAGAGTTAGGTAAACAACTATGAAAACATAACCTTGGAAATATAACTTAATTGCCTCTCCGATTCATGGTGGATATGTTTGGAATCCCGGGATCTGAGTAGTGGAAGAAGTGTTGTACTGTATAGAAACATAGAAACATAGAAACATAGAATGTGACGGCAGATAAGAACCATTCGGCCCATCTAGTCTGCCCAATTTTCTAAATGCTTTCATTAGTCCCTAGTCTTATCTTATAGTTAGGATAGCATTATGCCTATTCCACACATGCTTAAACTCCTTTACTGTGTTAACGTCTACCACTTCAGCTGGAAGGCTATTCCATGCATCCACTACCCTCTCAGTAAAGTAATACTTCCTGATATTATTTTTAAACCTTTGTCCCTCTAATTTAAGACTATGTCCTCTTGTTGTGGTAGTTTTTCTTCTTTTAAATATAGTCTCCTCCTTTACTGTGTTGATTCCCTTTATATATTTAAATGTTTCTATCATATCCCCCCTGTCTCGTCTTTCCTCCAAGCTATACATGTTAAGATCCTTTAATCTTTCCTGGTAAGTTTTATCCCGCAATCCATGAACCAGTTTAGTAGCCCTTCTCTGAACCCTCTCTAAGGTATCAATATCCTTCTGAAGATACGGTCTCCAGTACTGTGTACAATACTCCAAGAGAGGTCTCACCAGTGTTCTGTACAATGGCATGAGCACTTCCCTCTTTCTACTGCTAATACCTCTCCCTATACAACCAAGCATTCTTCTAGCATTTACTGCTGCTCTATTACATTGTCTGCCTACCTTTAAGTCATCAGAAATAATCACCCCTAAATCCCTTTCCTCATACGTTGAGGTTAGGACTCTATCAAATATTCTGTACTCTGCCCTTGGGTTTTTACATCCATGCATTATCTTGCACTTATCCACATTAAATGTCAGTTGCCACAATTCTGACCATTTTTCTATGTGGCAAAACCAACCTCGCCACTGTACACTGGAGAAGCCTGGTTGCTCACCTGCTGCCTTTGGACTATGGCCCCATGTTAAAAGACATCTTTTTTCCCTGCAGAAAAGACTTATGCGTACATTTCTGCCGGGGGTTTGGTAAATTCAATCTACCGAACAACCGCACGAATGAATAGACCACCTGGGAGCTGGAGTGTGCGGACAATTAACCTCCCTGAAGCTGCGGTTAACCGCAGCTTAATTGACGAATGCTGGGTGGCCGCCATTCGTATCACGAACACGAGGACGCAGCCATTTTAAACATGCGAATGCCCAGAGGTGTTCGAAGGCTTAATTCATGGAACTGAAATCGGACACATTTTGCGCGAACACCGTTGAAGCCGCCAACCTCCCTTCTTGTTCGGTGAAAGTGCACGAACGGCCGGTGTTCGGTAGCTTTGTTTGAGTGTGTTGTGCCCCAGATAGGAATCCCATTGAGCCCATTCGAATGAAACTGACTGTGTAAAGACTTTGGCTCCATGGCGATTAAACTGTATTCGTGTGGTCTGAGCGCCATTCGCTTAATAATGTGCGCTCAGACCTGAGCTATCTGGGGATATGTAGAACACATATGTTTTATGTACTGAATGTAACTGTAGGTAATTTTATGTCTTTCACTGTTTGTTTTCTGCCATGTGGTTAATGGAGTTTTACCTCTGTCTTTGGAGATAATTGAATTACTTCCCAAATTATCTCCAGGGCAGAGAGGAGGGATTGTGATGCATTGTGGGATTGTTGAAATGTGTAAGGCTGTGATTGGTCCTTTTACCCTTTGTATCCCAGTCTCCCATTTGGTCTCCTAGGGGAGTGTCCACCAGGTGGGAGACCTGCATAAAAGGCAGGCAGTTAGCCCCAGTAAAACAGTTCCTGCTTAACACTCAAAGTGAAGTGTCGTCTCATTATTGGGGGAGGATTTACTGTATGCTGTTAGAGACTGATTGCCAGGAGTGTAAGCCGCTTGGGTGCTTTTCCTGTTCGTCTGCTAGCAGCTATTCGTGTGCCTCCAGTTTGGGAGTTTCGAGTATTCCCTTGGTTGCAGTTCAGGAGTTGGTGAATTCGTGGGTTTGCAGTTAAGGAGATTGGTGCTTGCAGTAGCTGTTTGTGCAGCTGAAAAAGGGGAATATCGCCTAAACGGTTTTTAACCTCTTTTGGGCAAAACGGTCCGGTACAATTGGTGGCAAGTGACGGGATCATTTCCACAGCCCAGAAGGACAGCTATAAGACAACACCAGTTCCTGGATTACAAATTGAGGGCAACGCCAGTACCCGTACAGTGACCCTATGTACGAAAGAACGAACTTCAGCAGTGCAAGCATGGCACCCAGCTACACTCAGGACCAGTATGATAGAGAGTTAACCACGCGGCTGGCTTTCTTTGGACCCAACCCCCCGGAGAAATACGTGCAGTTCGTGAGGAGACAGGTAGAAGAGTACGTGCAGGTCGGAGCAGGACAGACACGTGAGTTGGCAGGTTGGGAGAGACCCCAGTGGCCGAGCAAGTTACAGAGAGAGAAACGTGTCGTCCTTCCTCCCCAGCGGCAGTGTGTGTCCCAGGAAGCTGAAGGTGTCGTCCTTCCTCCCCAGCGGCAGTGTGTGTCCCAGGGAGCTGAAGGTGCCGTCCTTCCTCCCCAGCGGCAGGGTGTGTCCAGGGAGCTGAAGGTGTCGTCCTTCCTCCCCAGCGGCAGTGTGTGTCCCAGGGAGCTGAAGGTGTCATCATTCCTCCCCAGCGGCAGTGTGTGTCCCAGGGAGCTGAAGGTGTCGTCCTTCCTCCCCAACGGCAGTGTGTGTCCCAGGGAGCTGAAGGTGTCGTCCTTCCTCCCCAGCGGCAGGGTGTGTCCCAGGGAGCTGAAGGTGCTGTCCTTCCTCCCCAGCGGCAGGGTGTGTCCCAGGGAGCTGAAGTTGTCGTCCTTCCTCCCCAGCGGCAGTGTGCCCAGGGAGCTGAAGGTGTCGTCCTTCCTCCCCAGCGACAGTGTGTGTCCCAGGGAGCTGAAGGTGTCGTCCTTCCTCCCCAACTGCAGTGTGTGTCCCAGGGAGCTGAAGGTGTCGTCCTTCCTCCCCAGCGGCAGGGTGTGTCCCAGGGAGCTGAAGGTGCTGTCCTTCCTCCCCAGCGCAGGGTGTGTCCCAGGGAGCTGAAGGTGTCGTCCTTCCTCCCCAACGGCAGTGTGTGTCCCAGGGAGCTGAAGGTGTCGTCCTTCTTCCCCAGCGGCAGGGTGTGTCCCAGGGAGCTGAAGGTGCTGTCCTTCCTCCCCAGCGGCAGGGTGTGTCCCAGGGAGATGAAGTTGTCGTCCTTCCTCCCCAGCGGCAGTGTGCCCAGGGAGCTGAAGGTGTCGTCCTTCCTCCCCAGCGACAGTGTGTGTCCCAGGGAGCTGAAGGTGTCGTCCTTCCTCCCCAGCGGCAGTGTGTGTCCCAGGGAGCTGAAGGTGTCGTCCTTCCTCCCCAGCGGCAGTGTGTGTCCCAGGGAGCTGAAGGTGTCGTCCTCCTCCCCAGCGGCAGTGTGTCGACCAGAGAGCTGAACGTGTCGTCCTTCCTCCCCAGCGGCAGTGTGTCGACCAGGAAGCTGAAGGGGTCGTCCTTCCTCCCCAGCGGCGGTGTGTGTCTCAGGGAGCTGAAGGTGTCGTCCTTTGTCCCCAGCGGCAGTGTGTATCCCAGGGAGCTGACGGTGCCGTCCGTCCTCCCTAGCAGCCGTGTGTGTTCTTAGGAGAAGAGCCAGTTGGTCCCTCTCCTCAGCAGTCAAGTGAGTCCCAGGGTGCCGAAGGTACCGTCCTCCCTCCCCAGCAGCAGGACAATATATTGAAAGGGGAGACAGTCGGTTCCCCGCTCCCCCAGCAGGGAGAGTGTCAGGGAGAAGAGCTTGTTGCCCCCTTTCCACAGCGGCAGCGTAGCCCACCATGGAGAGACAGTAAGCTCCCCACCGGCGCAGATGGGACCGTGGTCTCTGCGCCCAAGCTACAGGGAGTACGGACCTATGGTCCGGCTCCCCAGCGGCAAAGTATTCTACCAGGAGGGGAGAATCCTTCCCAGCGGTGGCCTAGCCCACCAAGGGGAGATGAGAAGCCCCACAACTGTGCAGATGGGACCATGGTCTCTGCACTTACAGCACAGGGGGTAGGGATGGTCGGTTTTGCCCCCCAGTGACAGGGCTGTTTAGCCAAAGGGGAGACAGTTGGTCTTCCCCTCCAGCAACCAGGTTCCAACCAGACTACTCCCATGGTAGTGCTGGCACCAGGACAGAGTACCGCTGGTCTCTGCCCACTCAGCATCCCACCCAGTCCACTTACCAGTCACCCACACAGCCATGGTGAGGCGCCTGGACATGGACAACGTTCTCCTCTACCCAGGTGTAGTAACCAGTTCTTGTGGGTGGGCTGTATTACTGATTGTGTTTTGTGGGTGGGCTGCTGGACTAACAAGGGCACTGACCGGCATGAGGTCAGATACCCTGTTAGTCTGATTGGTAAAGGAGAGAAGTGTGGTGAAACCAACCTCGCCACTGTACACTGGAGAAGCCTGGTTGCTCGCCTACTGCCTTTGGACTATGGCCCCATGTTAAAAGACATATTTTTTTTCCTGCAGAAATGACTTATTCGTGCTTTTCTGCTGGGGATTCGGTAGATTCAATCTACTGAACAACCGCACGAATGAATAGACCACCTGGGAGCTGGAGTGTGCGGACAATTAACCTCCCTGAAGCTGCGGTTAACTGCAGCTTAATTGATGAATGATGGGTGGCCGCCATTCGTATCACGAACACGAGGTCGCGGCCATTTTAAACATGCGAATGCCCAGCGGTGTTCGACGCTTAATTCATGGAACTGAAATCGGACACAGTTTTGCGCGAACACCGCTGAAGCCACCGACCTCCCTTCTTGTTCGGTGAAAGTGCACGAACGGCCCAGTGTTCGGTAGTTTTCTTTGAGTGTGTTGTGCCCCAGATAGGAATCCCATGGAGCCCATTCGCATGAAACTGACTGTGTAAAGACTTTGGCTCCATGGCGATTAAACTGTATTTGTGTGGTCTGAGCGCCATTCGCTTAAAAATGTGCGCTCAGACCTGAGCTATCTGGGGATATGTAGAACATATATGTTTTATGTACTGAATGTAACTGTAGGTAATTTTATGTCTTTTACTGTTTGTTTTCTGCCATGTGGTTAATGGAGTTTTGCCTCTGTCTTTGGAGATAATTGAATTACTTCCCAAATTACCTCCAGGGCAGAGAGATTGTGATGCATTGTGGGATGGTTGAAATGTGTAAGGCTGTGATAGGTCCTTTTACCCTTTGTGTCCCAGTCTCTCATTTGGTCCCCTAGGGGAGTGCCCACCAGGTGGGAGACCTGCATTAAAGGCGGGCAGTTAGCCCCTGCTTAACCCTCAAAGTGAAGTGTCGTCTCATTATTGGGGGAGGATTTACTGTATGCTGTTAGAGACTGATTGCCAGGAGTGTAAGCCGCTTGGGGGCTTTTCCTGTTCGTCTGCTAGCAGCTATTCGTGTGCCTCCAGTTCGGGGGTTTTGAGTATTCCCTTGGTTGCAGTTCGGGAGTTGGTGAATTTTTGGGTTTGCAGTTCAGGAGATTGGTGCTTGCAGTAGCTGTCTGAAAAAGGGGAATATCGCCTAAACGGTTTTTAACCTCTTTTGGGCAAAACGGTCAGTTGCATTCTAGTTTACCTAAATCATTTGTCATTTGTCTTATCCCTCCTGGAACATCAACCCTGTTACATATCTTAGTATCATCAGCAAAAAGACATACCTTACCATCAAGACCTTCTGCAATATCACTAATAAAAATATTAAAGAGAATGGGTCCAAGTACAGATCCCTGAGGTACCCCACTGGTGACAAGTCCAAGCTTCGAATATATTCCATTAACTACAACCCTCTGTTGCCTGTCACTCAGCCACTGCCTTACCCATTCAACAATATTGGAATCCAAACTTAAAGATTGCAGTTTATTGATAAGCCTTCTATGTGCAACAGTGTCAAAAGCCTTACTGAAATCTAGGTAAGCAATGTCTACTGCACCACCCTGATCTATAATTTTAGTTACCCAATCAATAAAATCAATAAGATTAGTTTGGCATGATCTCCCTGAAGTAAACCCATGTTGTCTCTGATCTTGAAATCCATGTGTTTTTAGATGTTCATCAATCCTATCCTTTAACATGGTTTCCATCACTTTCCCCACTACTGAAGTAAGGCTTACTGGCCTATAGTTGCCCGACTCCTCCCTATTACCTTTCTTGTAAATGGGCACAACATTCTCTAACTTCCAATCTTCTGGGACTTCTCCTGTTAACAATGATTGGTTAAATAAATCTGTTAATGTTTTTACTAGTACACCACTAAGCTCTTTTAATAGCTCTGGGTGTATTCCATCAGGAAGACTTATTTGTCTTTACCTTTGACAGTTGAAATAGAACCTCTTCCTCTGTAAACTCACGTGTAATAAATGACTCATTTATCCTTTTTCTCAACTGAGGTCCCTTTCCTTCACTTTCATCTGTAAATACAGAACAAAAATATTCATTGAGGCAGTCAGCTAGACCTTTATCCTCTTCTACATACCTTCCTTCTTTTGTTTTTAATCTAACTAATCCTTGCTTTACTTTTCTTTTCTCATTTATGTATCTAAAAAATGTTTTATCCCCCTTTTTTACTGACTGTGCTATTTTCTCTTCTGTGTGTGATTTGGGAGCTCTTAGAACTTGCTTAGCCTCTTTCTGCCTAATCTTATAGATCATTTAGTCTTCCTCACTCTGGTTTTTTTTTTATAATTCCTAAATGCTAACTTTTAGTTTTTAACTATTTTGGCCACATCTGTGGAGTACCACAGTGGTTTCTTGAATTTTTTGCTTTTACTGACAAGCCTAATGCAATTTTCTGTTGCCTTCAATAGTGCAACTTTTAAATAATCCTATTTCTCTTGAACTCCATTTAAATTGCTCCAGTCTGATAATGACTCCTCTACCCTGTGTGTGCTTGTAGGGTTAGTTATCCTCCTCGCTAAACTCCCAAGCAGGGTGCTCTGTTTTTCAGTGGGTGAATCACTGTGGCAGACTCCCCCCCCCCCTCTATAGTCCTATGTCTTATGTGTGGAGGGGTTTGTCTCTCTGTTTCCTGTGTGCATTGACCTGTGTGGGAGAGTTTGTCGGTGTGGGGATGGTTGTCGTCGGTCTTTGGTGCCCTATATCAAAATTCCAAATAAGATTGGGAGACAATTCTGGTGGCGCTGCCAAGATTGTACCCAATGGCCCTCGTTCCACAACTACCCAGTGTTATAGATGCGTAGGGGAGGGGAGTAGGGTTGGTGGTCTGAAATCCATGGAGGGTGGACAGGACTCTAGCCGTTTTGGGGATTGGTAAGGCCGATTTTGGCACTAATTAACTGAGTGGACGGTTTTCGGTTCATTTGTTTTTGTGAGTCTTGAGGTGAGTGTGGGCTGATGCTAGAGGTGTATGACCTCTTGCCTGGAATGTGTTATAGTCTTCTTTTGGGTGTAGGTTAGAATCGTTAGTTGTATTTTCTATCCGTGGGTGGGGACCCTGCTAAGAGTTTGGAGTGTGGTCCCTTACAGGTCAGTTCCCTTGGCCCCATTTGCAATAAATGTGTTCCATGGCGCCCAGGTGTACGTGTGTTTAGAGTACTTTTTGCATTCAGTTGTTGGCATCTCCAGCAAGCATTTGTGGATCCCTTATGTATATTGTGAATTTTTGCTGGAGTGTAGTGCCAACGGGTAAGTCTTTTGTAATTGCTTTCTTGTGTGGCTAAGTTCGTAGATGTCTTATGTATCCTGTGGAAAATTGTTTGCCATTGTTCCTGAGTGATGTCTATTTGCATTTCTGCTGCCCAGTTCCCAGCGAACCCTGGTGGATCGTCTGAGCATGTTATTTGCATTAGTTTGTACATAGTAGAGAGTATCTTCCCTTGTGATTGACAATAAGGATGAAAGGGAAGCCCCATCTATATTTGATGCTATGGTTTCTGAGATGCTCAGTAACTGGTTTTAGTGCTCTTCTGGCTTGTAGTGTGAGCCATGAAAGATCCGGGTACACTTGCACTGGGTCACCATGGAATAGGAGGGGTGGCGTTGTGTCCCTTAGGGCACGTAGTAGGTTATCTTTTATGGTGAAATAGTGGACTCTACATATGACATCTCTTGGCATATCTGTGGCTGAGCCTCTCGGTCTCAGTGACCTGTGAGCTCTATCCAGAGTAATTGGGTTGTCATTTGCCTCTCCCAGTATGAGATTAAACAGCTCTGTGAGTATCGCCATTAAATCTTCCCCCGGGGTCTCTGGGAGGCCTCTAACCCTGAGATTATTTTGTTAGCTCCTATTGTCCAGGTCATCTAACTGGCATTGGGTTGAGGTCATATATTGCTAGTGGGTGTCAATCTTGGAGGAGAGGTGCTAGACCTGGGATTGAATAACATCCCTGTCCTCCTCCATGTCTGTCACTCTGTGACTTACTTGTTGGATGTCTATGTTCAGTGTTTTTATTTTAGTTTGGAAGGTAGTTTCCAGTTTCCCCATCATTTTTGCTAGATCTGTTTTCGATGGTAAATTTCTGATCATCTCTCTGAGATCAGCTTCTTGGGACAGCTCCTGTGACAGGTGGGAGCTCTCCGATGGCCCTGGGTTTGAGGGAGAGGAGTCTGTCAGGAGTTCCGTCGGCACCATTTTGTTTACCGCGGCCTCTGCATCGTGGTTGGTAGATTCCCACAGATATTGTGTCAGGGCGCCATATTTTGTAACAGGCATCTTCCCTGATGGATTTTGAGAGGACTGATGCCTTTTGGGGTTCCCCATGTTTGGGTAAAGTCTCTGATTAGGTTGGATTACCGGTCGGGTTGCAAGGAGCTGAGCTAGTGCACTTCCATTCAGCTCAGAGGTTGGTCACGCCCCGTCAAACTTTTTTTTTTTTTTTATATATATCAGCTATTTTGCTCTTAAACTTTAATTCACTTTGAATTCTCACTTTAGTAAATAACGCTGTCTACACAGGAACCATTGAAGGGCATATACATCTATGCAAAGAAAACACTGTATGTGCCATTAGTTGACATATCTGGGTGGACTTTAAAGTAGGCTTCCAGGAATAAAGACATTTAAAAGAAACAGAAAATATTACATGTGTGCAGTGGCACAAGCAATAACAGTTGTTTTTTATAATATGATAATTTCTATCCTCCAATCAATTCTACAACTTGTCATTATTTATTTGAAAGATTTAGCCTGATCTATACCAGTATATGTAGGCATTTATACTTAGTTTAAAATCACATTTCTGTGCATTACATGATACCATCTGAAATAAGGATAATAAGTACACCTGGAATCTAATTTGTATTACCTTGGTGGGCAGAGCCTTAACAAAATATTGGTTTAAGAAAATAAAACATTGTACTGTCTACCTATCTGTATTTCTGTCTCTATTACTATGTATGTATGTATTAGTCTGTCTGTCCAAATATGTATCTAATTATGTGGCTATATATTAATATTATATCTTATCAATATCTGCCTAGAAATAACAAATTACTTTCAAACAAGTTTAGTCCATCTCTTGAAATATTAGTAAACTGTACAATAGATCTAGTTTACAATAATAAACATATCAGTTTTTGACATGTGTAAAATAAATTGAGGGGAAAATAAAAGAGAATAATTAAACTTAATGCAAAATTGAAGTCTCTACCACAACACAAACAACTCGTGAAAAAATGTACAGAACTTTTAAAGGTCATGAAGTGTAAATCATCAAATTGTCAAAACTCTTAAATGTTCTTTCAAATGCCAAAACATTAGTGTAGTAACTTGGTAACTAAAAAAAAATATAATGAGAATTAACATAACCATTTTTTTAAAATGCTGTTTTATATGTCAACATATTGTAGAAGCCTTCTATGCAGCAAAAAACATTTTGCATTCTTAAATTTAAAATGAGAAGGAGAAAATCAATCAGCTAGGGTCACAAATGGACCATTCTAAAAAGGTCACCTACATACAAGCAAACCATCATATATCTGCCAATTACAATTTTGTGCTACAAGCAAAATTAGCACAAACTTTTCAGAAATACATGGATAAGAAAATTGTGCTTACTATATCATTTTTAGCTTGAAATGGTGTAAGGAAAAACAATGTTTAATTTTAAAGTATGCAGAATACATACCACATTGCAAATTGCCAGAGTGCATTTAGAGATGGAAAAAAAAAAGATTGTCTTTTACAAAAATAAATAAACAAAGGAAAAAAGCAGACTATAGCTTAAGAGATGAATTTACCACCGTAAAAAAAAACAAAAAACATTTGTTTGTTTTGTTGATTCTGGTTAAAAATAATGTTGTTTTAGTAAGTTTTTATAATACAGTTTACTACAGAATACAACATTAAAAAAGGATAACAAGTTAAAAGTTTGAAAAATGTTTTTTTTTTGCCGAGCTAACCATAAGTTAATAAATGTGTTTAGTGCAGGTGCCCTAAAATCCCTCTTGATCATTGTTTGTTTTTTAATACAGTGTAGATACCACCGATAGATTAGATTTAGAGCCTGAGTTTAATAATGGACTTGTGAAAAAAAAAATCTGCACATGGAGGAAAACAAATGCCATATGATTAGCTAGCAAATGGAAAATATTTTATCCTACAGTTAATTATAAAAAATGAAAGAAAATACATTGAACAAAACTACTTTATACATTAAAGCACTGAACCAAATGAACCAAAAGTATTCATTTTAAATATTTTTTGTATCTCTGTTTTTATGAGGTTTAATAAATGACAACACATTTAACCCCTTAAGGACCAAACTTCTGGAATAAAATGGAATCATGACATGTCAAACATGTCATGTGTCCTTAAGGGGTTAATGGTATGACATTGCTCAGATGAGTTAAGCAAAAAGGAAACACAGAATATAGCTTATTTTGAGATTGGGAACATAACAAATAAGCCGCATTTTTACAGAAAATGGAGAAATCCAGAAGGCATAGCAAAAATGTAAAAATACAATGAGAAAACTCAGAAAAGGGATGCACAGTTGGTATAATTGACTTCCAAATCTTTGCTCATGGGCATAAAAATGCCATAGGTTTTTGACTTATTTTATAGCCCTACATGTATATGTACATGCGACCTAAGCCCCTTCTAAAAAAACCCAGTCTATATCATGTCCAACCCTAAACATAACAAGTTTTATTAATCACATTATGACATTTAATCTTTTAGTGAATTTAAAATACTACAGAAACCTATATTTTAAATTCTACACACCAACTGTATTAACCCCATACATTGCTATATTAGCCCTGCATCTGCAGTATTAACTTTTTAACCACAGACTTGCAGTTTTAAACTGGCACACGATGTGCTGTATACATAACACTAAATATAGTTAATACAATGTTAAACAAAAATCTGCACACCAGTCAAGCCATAAGACTTGCTTTTAAACCTAAGGGAGCCAACCCATGCGAGTACATTCAATGAGAATATAAAACACGGAAAATAGGAGAAAACAGCAAGTGAGAGTACACCTCACAAGCTAAGGGCCAGTTGCTACTAATTTGTCTGTCTGTTTACATTATATGTTTACTCTGCAGGGGTTGGTATAAACACTGAGTCTCCTGAGAATCAGGGGACCCCTAAGAAGAGGTGAAATAGGGATAATATAGAGAGCTGCATACAGAGGGTAATACATGATTTAACGATTATTTAAATCCAAGTAATTTCTGTCCATAGTGTGGGATAGACTACTAAAAAGGTCTGCAGTGTGCCAAGTGGATTTGTCCAGAGGCTTTTCTTTACTTCTAGTGCTTTTCCTTTTAGTTATTGTCTGGATCTTTCTCTTTGCTCTCACGTTACTTCTCCCTTATTCCTGTTACATAGCACGATTTTCTGAGAAACAGAATAGGAAGGAAAGAGAGGAAAAAGGGAAAGAAAGGGAAAAAATAATAAAACATAACTGTGTACCAGGATAGAAATGTGAAGGTGGAAGTAAAGGTGAGGAGGAGAAGAAGTTGGAAATGCAAGACATAAAAGCAAAGATAGTACTAGCCTTAAGAGTATATAACCTCCATAAAAAAGAGTTAAACTAAAATAAAGATACAAATTAAAATACAAATGGCTACAAAAAAGACACAAGACACCTAACAAAGTCACCTAAAAAAAAGAGAAAAAGCCTAAAAATAAAACAGAAAAATGCCTTTCCTTCTTTTCACCAAACCTATCAATTAACCCCTTAAAACCGGAGGGCGTACTATTACGCCCTATTCTAAGCGGCTCTAAACGCCGCAGGGCGTAATAGTACGCCCTCCGTTTTTTCTTACTTACCTAGTCGCCGGCGATCGCAGTTGGGGAGACTCACCTGGGATCTCAGGGAGTCCCCCGCGGCAGATCCTGCCTCCTCCGGCCCCCCCGGTTATGTGAGAGTGAGGTCCTTGCGAGGACCTCACAATCACATGGCCGGGTTAGCTTGCTGCTGCATTGCAAGCAGGGGGACTGCCTGTAATGACAGTTAGTGCCCCTGCTGGCTGGAAATAAAATAAAAGTAAAATCCGTGTAAATTTTGTATATTTTTCTTGTTTCATTTATCATAGTTATGTATCACATGTGAAGTGGCATCCGGGGTGATGTTGTTATGTTACTGTGGTAACGGCATTGTAGTGATTGTTGTCATTTACCTGTGACGAAAGTAACCTCACCACTGGTTTTTGGAGGGGCCTGTTTGCCAGCCTCCTACCCTGTGACTATGGCCCCTGTGTTAAACCCTATTTGAAAACACCAATTGTGCCTCTTAGACTTATAACAGGCTCTGTTCATGCAATTGGGACTATATGGTTCATTTACCGAACAGCCGCACGAATCGGAGACCACCCTGCACGAATCGGAGACCACTTGTTAAGCTTAATTGATACATTGTTGCAAATTCCACCGCAGTGGTCTAAGTGTTTGTCTGGGTGGCCGCAATTCCAATGGCCGACCACGAGGTGGCGGCCATCTTGTCCACATGGACAAAAAACACAAAAAAACGCGAATGCCATGGAACTATTTTCAGCATGAAAACCTCACAGTTCCCGGTTGGTCCTCCAGCGGCATCTAGTCGCGATTCTATGGAACTATTTTCAACTATGGTACAATGCCTGCTGTCAGTAAAAACTATGACTTCCATAAAACTCTGAACCCCTTAATATCTCTGTGTTTTTTTTATATATATTGGTCACCCAGATCAGGGCTATCAGGAGATGTAACATTTGTGGGGTATTATGTATTTTAGGGTACTTTTGGGCTGTTTTAAAAAAGTATGTTGTTTTCTGTGCTTGGAGATAATTGGATTAGAATTAGTACAGTTACTGATCCAATTATCTCCCAAGCAGGTAGGAGGGATTGTATGTTTGTTATGGGAGTGTCGGGCATTTAATCACTGTTCTTATTGGTCTGTGTCTTTGTGTTGGAGTCCCAAACAAGGTCCATGTGGGTGTACCCCTTGCATGGAGATTGCCAAGTGTGGCTCCCATTAAAGTGAGATTTGTTTTACCCTTCATGAAGTCTTGGCTCATGTTTGGGGGATTGGAGAACTACAAACACTCTGAGGATTGGTATAATCACTACACTACAAAAAAGGAAGACCTTCTCTGATGGCACACTAATTCTTAGACAGAATAATATTAATTATCGATGAGGATTCCCAATGAGAATTATTATATCTCACGAAGGGAAGATCATCACCATTAATTATGCAGAAGATCTAAAAAGTTGATTAAACAAAAATAAAATCAGAAACAGCTCCAACCACTAGTCAACAAAGGAGGAGGCCCCACATACTAGAGGAGAGAGAAAATAAAAAAAAGGAGAAAGATGGCACTAGTGACAAGGGAAGACAAAAAAGAATCATACATGAAATAAGAGAAATCCCAGATTTTTTCTTTTTTGTAATTAATAGCACAAGAGGATAAAGGGGATAATAGTGAGATATAATAAGTATAATCAGGAATCTATGGGAAACAAAGAAATAAAAATAGAGAAATGTAGATTATTTTCAAAATTGATAAAGCAGGCACTTAACAAGATAATTAACGCACAAAATGAAGAAAACATATCTTCTTTTTTAAGTTTACACTAATTAGAATGAAACAATATAGTGTACACTAAAAAATTACACTAAACAAAAGGAACTTATAAATACATATAAAGGCACACACCTACACAAGGAGTAAAAGAAAGTAAGGGGTAAGGGAAAGATTGATATATTTAAGAACAACACAATTTATTTTTAAATAAAAATGTAAAATAATGAGTTAAAAGACTTTAGAAAAATAGACTCAACAATAAGCAGAAAGTGTGTGAGGTGTAGACTTACAAGGTTCCCCTTATCCATATTTCTTCACACATTAGGAACCTAATTCATTTATTTATTTTAGTATATTTTTTTGTATTAATTAATTTATTTTCATATTTTCTTACACCAGTAGTACCTTTAGGTAGGCTCCCCCTAGATCGTCTACCCTCAGTATGCTTTTCCCACAGGCCACGTGGAACCTCAGTAATGTTTTGTATTACTTGAGATACTGTATGGAGGTTTTTTTTGCCATACATCACGTTTGTCTTAGGTTGACACCATTGCTTGGGATCAACCCATCTTATTTTCATGTAATCACAAATAATGATGTTTTATTTTTTTATAAAACTTTGGAAACTCTTGGAGAGAGAGAGCCTCAAGGAGAGATAAGAAAATACAATTTAAGTCGATCTCAATAAATTCCCTGGGGATTAACACTCCATATTAAAGGTCCATAATTGTGGAGTTCATGAAAAAAAATCAGGTACAAATCTGTGCCCTGCAAGAAACCCATTGGATAAGATCTAATCAAAACACAATTAACTCATCAAGATACCCCACTATTATAAGTGCAGCTCTAGAAAACAAAAACAAGAAGAGGTGTAGCATTTATGTTTGAAAAAAAATGTCTCCCTAACCATTAAATATCAAGATTTAGACCCAGAAGGACATTACATTATTTAAATATGTGAAATAAATAATTTCACATTAGTTAATATTTATGCACCAAATAAATCTACAATAAAATTTATCACAAAAGTATTTAAGAAAATAAAGCATATTAAACAAGAGTCGGTGCTAATTATAAGGAAATTTAATTGCGTAGTGGACCCTTTGAAAGATAGAAAGAGCCAGAATGACAGGAAAAGCAGGACAATAACTGAAAACAGATTGTAAAACCTACTAAACATCTATAATCTAAGAGATATGTGGAGAACATTTCATCCCTCTGACGTAGCTTATATATGCAATTCTAGAACATTCAATTCATACTCAAGAATTGATCTGATCCTGGGTAACATGACCATGCTATATAGAGATCCTGGATATAGCATGGTCAGACCATAGTCCAATCATGTTGAAATACAATAATTTTGATATATTCTGTAGTGGCGTATACAAGATTTTTTACTACACAACAAAAACAATGTTGAAGAAATTAAGAATATAACAAATCTTTTCTTTTCAGAAAATAAAAACAAAGCTGCACCAGGTATTATGGTAAAAATTTGAGAAAAATGGCAGCCACTGCAAATAAAAAAAGATTACCACCTTTCAATAAACTATATATAACATTAAGCGAATATAAGAGGCAAAATAAAAAGCACCCTCCACACAAATAGCAAGGAAAATTGCAGAAACATAAAAGCCAGAAACACTAATGTCTAATAAATTAAAAAACGAGAGACATAAAAGAGTAATAGCTAAAATAAAAAACAAAGAAACCTATCTAATGGCTCCAGAAAAAATAGGTAGAGCATTTCAGAGATTTTATCAGAATCTATAAAACCTACCAGAAGAAATATATGGCAAGGAAAAGGACATTGATGAATTCTTTGAAAACATACTGTATATACTCGAGTATAAGTCGAGTTTTCAGCACATTTTTTGTGCTGAAAAACCCCCACTCGACTTATACTCGAGTTAATGTCTGTATTATGGCAATTTACAGGATCCTGTTGGGGGCTGGCAGAGAGCTGTTACTTACCTGCGGGGAACGCTCCGCACGGCTTCGAGACTAACAGTGGAGGAGAAGGGAGCTGACCGGAATGGAGGAGAGAGAAGGGAGCTCACAGGAGCTGCAGGAAAGGTAAGTAACAGCTCTCTGCCAGCACCCCTCCTGCACAGCCCATCCACTGGACCACCAGGGAATGAGAGCCCCCCTCCCTGGCCAGTTAACAAGCAGGGAGGGGGGACAAAAATAAATATAAATAAAAAATTTAATAATAATATAATTAAAAAAAAATAATATATATTAAAAAAGATAATAAAAATGTCCACCCCCCCACCAAGGCTCTGCATCACATACACACACTGCACTCATACACACCCACTGCACTCATACACACACACTGCATTTATACACACACACACTGCACTCATACACACACACACACTGTATTCATACACACACTGCATTCATACAAACACACTGCAGTATACACACACACACACTGCATTCATTATATACACACACTGTAAATAAATATTCAATTAATATAATTTGTGGGGGATCTAATTTTATTTAGAAATTTACCAGTAGCTGCTGCATTTCCCACCCTAGTCTTATACTCGAGTCAATAAGTTTTCCCAGTTTTGGGGGGTAAAATTAGGGGTCTTGACTTATATTTGGGTGGACTTATACTCGAGTATATATGGTATCCATGACAAAAATTCTACCTGACCAATTAAAGCTGATAAACCAATCTATAACAGAAATAAAGGTCAGTAAATCCATAGATAAGCTTAAAATAAAGACTGCCCCAGGCCCAGATGGCTTCACAAATAAATTCTATAAACTAATGAAAGACAAATAAAAAGGGAACTTACCACCATTTTCAATTATATAATGGGAACAGGAAGCTGTCCCGGAGAGTTGTTGAGAGTGAATATTGTCCCTATCCCCAAAACAGACAAAGACTCAGAATTGATTGGCAATTATAGACCTGTATTAATCATTAATTAATTCAGATATTAAAATATTATCTTCTATCCTTGCTGGTAGATTAAAAAAGGTCTAGCTACAATTAATTAATAATGGCCAAGTAGGATTCATACTAGGGAGGTCTTAAATCAACAACCTTTGAAAAATAAAAAACATATTAGAAGCAGAGATCAATAGAACACCTCTAATCTTACTATCAATAGACACAGCAAAAGTGTTTGACAGGGTTGAATGTGGTTTCATGTTTTCTACAATAAAACAATTTGGAATTACTGTATCAATATTACAAGCTATATCCACTCTCCACAACTCTCCATCAGCTAAAGTAACGGGGTCAGGATTTACATCACAAAACTTCGGTGTTAAAAATGGGACTAGACAAGGGTGCCCTCTATCCCCATTACTATACATAATTGTGTTAGAACCCCTTGCTATTCTAATATGTAAAAAATAAAATAAAGGATTTACGAACTCCTTAGGACAAAGTAAATTAATTATCTATGCAGATGACATCCTATTAACTTTAGAAGAGACAAAAACCTTGGTCCCAGAACTTCTGAAGGAGATAAATAAATACGCCCAAGGACAGATGAGCATGGTTAGCCCTTAACTATAAGGAGAGCAACTAGCCACAGAGAGATACCTCAAGGTATAAATTCAATATAGGGTAATGAACTTTATTGAAAAAAAGCACATACAAAACATACAAAAAATGTGTATCAAAATTGTGAAGTGAAAAGTTTAAAAAGATAATGGGATGACTATAGGAGCTAGATCACTAATATTCCCTGTACTCCACAATATACAAATGTATTATGATATAGTAATAATTGAGTTATAACAGTATATTGGATACAAGGTATCAGTCTGTATCTCTAGACTATAGATTCTATTGTCACAGAGGATACCACTAAAGTAAATGACTATAAAAATGAGAGCCTTGCATGTGGTTTCAAATGGAGAAAAATACTCACATTACAGTGTAGCCACCTATTTGTTTGAGTGTCTATTAGATATACAGAAAGATATATAAATCTCTAATATAGACAACAAATATAGGGTTAGTTTGAAGGTCTGTTTAACCAAATCGAGATATAATCAGTGAGTGATAATCTAGAGATGAATAAGTATATATAGAGGAATTAATTGAGTGTCTAGAACCAGCAAAAGATCTCATATCGTATAGTGACTTTTGAATTCAGGATCTATGTCTAGGTAGGGGTGGATGTGATATAGTCACAGCAAAGACTGATAGAAATAGGTTAACCCCCCTTGTATCATCAGTAGAAAAAGTTATTTTTAAATAGGGAAAGATCACCAGTGCTACAATAGACGCTCGGTCAATCAAAAACCTCAGTTTTTTTTCATATATTGCTTTCACAAAATATTGCTGCAATTCAAGAAACATGGTATAAAATGGAAAAATCTAAAACTGGGGTAGGAAATCTAACGTCACTATTTTGGGTCCTAGACGTGAACAAAAAATCCATCAAAGAGGCACAAACTAAATCCCAAATACTTAAAGTTAATGAATTGGTGGGACAAATTCTCAAACAACATAGGTTTCAGAAATAGAATAATAGATGTGCTTCCTTTTTCTAGTATTTCAGATATGTTAGACAACATAAGAATAGACACTTGGAAGATTGGGGGGGTAAGGGAATTTAAAAATATACTGGTGGAACATAAAATTAAAAACTGTAATCAAATTATGGAGGAATTTGGGTGAGGGTCACAGGAAGTTTAATAGTATAGCATGACATATTTATGATGACAAGAGTACCAAGCCCTGAAATATAGAAGTATTTACAAACTATTTAAGGCACGTACAGGTCTGAAATAAAGAAAAAAACATTTTCTTACTTTGTGTGTTGGGTAAGAATACTCTCAGGGTATTTTTCCTGGCCTCTCTCTTTGGAACAAAGTGACTTTGATTTGAGGGAACCAGCCCCAGAAGGTAGGATTGAATTGATCTGTACAGAGCCTTAGCAAATAATTTAATATCCAGCAAAATGGATCTGTATCATTGTTTGGAATGGAGCCTCTGCTTGACGAGCATTTTCAGCTCTGATATGCTGTTTAAAATTGTGAGGTCTAACCAGTGTTGTGTACAATGGCATGAGTACTTCTCTCTTTCTAAAAACAAAAAAAAAGGCTGCGCCAAAATAGACCAATAAAATATATAATAAAATATGGGGGTAATCCAAATACAAAAGTCTTAGCTGAACAGATCTTCCATAGATCAAATAGTATGTAAAGTTCTTGGTCAGGAACAATGTTCTCGCTGTCCTTCCCCAGGTGGATCCAATAGTATGAAAAGATAAAACAAATAGAAAACCAAATGGTGTGGTATGTCCAATAGGATACAACAAATGATAAAAGAAGATAGTAATGCACTCACATGTATTAGAGCTATAGCTAGCTCTAGTGTGGAAAGCGTACAGAGGTATGAACCCCGCTTATGGTATATAGTGCAGGCTTCTTCCTTCAAAGGTATGTTCAACACTCAAAGAGAATAATAAAAAGAGATGACCAATAGAGCTCTCTGGGTATAACAGTAGTAAATAAAATATATAAAAAGGTACTCACAAGAATGGAGCAGGCAAACTACTCCTTGATGGTAGGGTTGGTGGTATGATCCCTACCTAGGATTACTTGGAGTCCAGGATAATAAAATGCCAGGTAAAAAATATAAAGTGTATTAAAAGATGATTGGCACAATAAAAGGTGACCAAAAAATCTTTAATTAATAAAATACACAGTATAAAATATCCACAAATGCGTTTAGCCTACAGGGCTTCTTCAGTATGGAATAGAACATGTTGCTTGGCAAGGTGAGTTTAAGTAGGGGTACAATTGCTTAAAATTGGCACCAAAACAAAGGGCAGCCAATAGTAACTAACAGTAACATTTTAAAACATAATTTAAATATTGTTTGTAGCAAATACACAATGGAAATAACATAATGCTGCGATTGAATTTTAAAAACGAGTGTTATCTGACTAGGTTTTAATAGTATTATGTGGTCATGTGACTATCGTGATGCCCCATTGGTAGATGGGAAGTGTAGTTTTATAGGATGCATGCGATTAAATGTTGCATCGGCACGCACGATGCTGCGGCCAATGTCAGGAAAGTGGTCGTATAAGGGGGCGTGTTAGTGCGGCCAACGAGTGAGTAGATGGGCGGGTGAAGGGATGTAAACAAAGCAGGGCAATAAAACTGATGGTGGCACATATAGGGGGCGTGCTGTCGGATAACAGCCATATTGGTGGAGCAAATGCCTACTTATAAAGAGGCAGTCATATTGGGGGGGGGAATATAGGACAAATGAATAAATAATAATGAGATAATTTAAAAATACAGGAGTAAACCAAATAAAAATGCTTAAAAAGAAATATTGAAGACATAAATGCATATAAAAACATAAAAGCATAAAAACATAAAGAGGAGTACAATGAAATTACAGAAAATTAAGTAGTGTGGGGAAGGGGAACATAGGACAAATGAATAAACAATAAATAAATAATGATGAGATTATTTAAATATATTATTGCACAAATATCGGTTTTAAACAAAGGTCTGAAATTCGCCCCAACCAACTCTTTTAAACCTTTCCAAGCTTTCCTTGACGTAAATAAATTTGTCTGCAAAGCCACATTAAGCAGATTTTTTATAGATAATAATGAAGAAATTCGTATTTTACCCTCCCCCTCACGCCAAACAGACCATCAGGTATTCAACACACAACTGAGAGAGAAATCCACATTTTATGCTGCTCATTTTAAATCTGCTCCTTTAACTATGTTCGAAAAACTAGTGACAAAAGATCGCAATAAAATCAAGAATAATAAATATGATCCTCATAACCTCACATATGCAGAAAGGAATGCACTCAAAGAGCTACAAGAAGATACAGATATAATAATCAAACCAGCAGATAAGGGAGGAGGGTTAGTTATTCTATCCAGCACAATGTACATAGAGGAGGCACATTTTTAAATAAACATGAATTTAATTTTTTAAACAAAAAGTTTCCTATAATACCTGTTATATACTTTCTTAATTAAACTAAACCCCCAGGAAGACCAATTGTGTCAGGTATAGGTCCCCTCCTCTGCAACCTTTCACAATATATAGACACCCACCTCCAACCCTCTGTTAAGCGAATGAGATCTTATCTTCAAGATTCCATAGTATTATGAAAGTTTTTAAATCATTTTAAATGGAAACCATATTTTATACTTGTTACTTGTGATGTTCAATCACTCTATACTATTATAAACCATAGTATTGGATGCCAAGCAATTAAAGAGATTTTAATGAAAGAAGGAAAGATAGCCGATATACAAATAGATTTTATTCTTGAAGGTATAGATATTATTTAAAAAAAAACATTATTTCTGGTTTCTTAATTCCTTTTACCTCCAAAAGAGAGTGAATGCTATGGGGACTAGGTTTGCCCCCAGCTACGCAAATTTATTTATGGCCCATTGGGAGTCTGAAGCAATTTTTAGTGATCATGCCCGGAGGGTAAAGCTAGTCTCCTATTTTAGATATATTGATGACTTTTTATTTAGGAAGGGCCAGAAGATCATCTTATTTCTATTATTAACCATCCTAATATCAACAATAGAGGTATAATTTTAACTTATGAATACAGCAAGGAACAAATTAATTGTCTAGATCTTAATATTTTTATTAAAGATGGACAAATACACACTAAGACGTTATGTTAAGAAAGTAAATACTACAATCGATAAATCTAGCTGTCACTACCAACCCTGGCTTGACAGTGCCCCAAAGAGCCACATTTTACAACTTCAAAGAAATTGCTCAGAACTGAATGATTTTAATGAACAAGTAAAATTTTTTTAAACATAAGCTTATTGAAAAAAAACTATTGTGAAACAGTTTTAACAGACACAATCAATAACATCCAACAGAAAGATAGAGATGAACTTTTAACATATAAAACAAAAAACACAGATGAACCCATGCCTCTGCCTATCATTTTTAATTATAACAACAAAAGTGGCAATATAAAAAAGATCATAAGGAAGCATTGGCATATTCTAAAACAGGACGAAACTCTTAACAAAATTTTACCCGAACATCCCAATATAGTATTTAGAGGAGCTCCTAATTTTAAATGAATTTTAACAAAGAATTTTACTAGAGAAACAAAAAACTAAAATTTTTATCCTTATTCCCCCAAATTAAGGGTTTCTGTAAATGTAAATCGTGTATAGTCTGCAAAACCACTTATCCTATAGAACCATCTAAAGTAACTCATAAGGTTTACAAAATTAATGATTTTATCAAAAGTACTACGAAAAATGTTATTTATCTGCTTGAATGCCCTTGTGGCCTCCAGTATGTTGGAATGACCACAAGGTGCTTAAAAACAAGACTAAGTGAATATTGCAGAAACATTAAAAATGGGTATCTGACTCATTCAGTGTCCAAACATTTTATTAAACACAATAAAGATCCAAGAATGTTAAAATGTATGGGAATAAAAAAATGTACTACTCCCTGGAGAGGAGGAGACATAAAAACATTCTTGGGAGAACCAAAATGGAATTGGTGTATAAGCTTCAGACCCTTATACCCCATGGTTTAAAAGCTGACTTTGATTTCTTTAATTTTCTGTTATTTCATTGTACTCCTCGTTATGTTTTTATGCTTTTATGTTTTTATATGCATTTATGTCTTCAATATGTCTTTTTAAGCATTTTTATTTGGTTTACTGCTGTATTTTTAAATTATTTCATCATTATTTATTCATTTGTCCTATATTCCCCTTTCCCCCTAATATGTCTGCCTCTTTATAAGTAGGCATTTGCTCCACCAATATGGCGGTTATCCGACGGCATTCCCCTATACATGCCGCTGTCAGTTTTATTGCCCTGCCGTCAGCCGCAGCTATAGTGCGCACCAAAGGCTTGTTTACATCCCTTCACCCGCCCATCTACTCACTCGTTGGCTGCACTAATCTGCGGACCAACGCCCACTTATACACCCACTTTTCTGACGTCGGCTGCAGCATCATGCGTGCTGATGCACATTTAATACACCTCCTCAGATGCACGCATGCATCCTATAAAACTACACTTCCCATCCACCAATGCGGCATCACGATAGTCACATGACTGCATAAAACTATTCAAACCTAGTCAGATAACGTTTGTTTTTAAAATGCAATTGCAGCATTATGTTATTTCCATTGTGTATTTACTATAAACAATATTTAAAATATGTTCTAAAATGTTTTAAAATATTTTAATTTTTTCATTAGTTACGGTATTCCTATTGGCTGCCCTTTTTAAGCAATTGTACCCCTATTTAAACATGGCAACATGTTCTATTCCATATTGAAGAAATCCTGTAGGCAAAACGTGTTTGTGGATATTTTATACTGTGTATTTTATTAAAGATTTTTTGGTCACCTTTTATTGTGCCAATCATCTTTTAATACACTTTATATTTTTTACCTGGCATTTTATTATCCTGGACTCCAAGTAATCTTCGGTGGGGATCATACCACCAACGCTACCATCAAGGAGCAGTTATCCTGCTCCATTCTTGTAAGTACCTTTTTATATATTTTATTTACTACTGTTTTACCCAGAGAGCATTATTGGTCATCTCTTTTTATTATTGAACATACCTTTGAAGGAAGAAGCCTGCGCTATATCCTATAAGCGGGGATCATACCGCTGTACGCTTTCCACACTAGAGCTAGCTATAGTTCTAATACATGTGAGTGCATTACTATCTTCTTTTATCATTTGTTGTATCCTATTGGACATACCAAACCATTTGGTTTTCTATTTGTTTTATCTTTTCATACTATTGGATCCACCTGGGGAAGGACAGAGAGGACATTGTTCCTGACCAAGCACTTTACAGACTATTTGATCTAAGGAAGATCTGTTCAGCTAAGACTTTTGTATTTGGATTACCCCCATATTTTATTATATATTTTATTGGTCTATTTTGGCGCAGCCTTTATCTTTGTTTTTATTCTTGTTGTATTCAAAGGGTCTTTGAGGGATTTCCTTAAAGAGTTGCTGCCTCATTTGTTATTAAGCGCTTTCTCTCTTTCTTGATTTTACTTCTCTCTATAAAATGCCTCTCCCTATACAACCAAGCATTTTGCTAGCATTTCCTGCTGCTCTATCACATTTTATGCCTACCTTTAAGTAATTTGAAATAATTACCCCTAAATCCTCAGATGTTGAGGTTAGGACTCTATCAAATATGCTGTACTCCGCCCTTGGGTTTTTACGTCCAAGATGCATTATCTTGCACTTATCCATATTAAATGTCAGCTGCCACACCTCTGACCATTTTTCTAGGTCCACACAACATTGTATTTTTACAATAGGTTGTTTCAGTTGCTTTGTGGAATTGGGCCTAAGGAATAAAGATAGTCAATTATTTGAAGGAGTGGGGGAGGGGGGAAGAAGTGCAAAGCAGACATTTGTTGTGTACAATTTAAATAATTGCCAACAAAATTATATCAGACAAAATATTAACAACTACATGTAACTGTAAGTACAAAATAGTACAGTAGTAAACTATAGGGTAAAATGATAGCATTGTTATAGTAAATACATCATGTGGTAGTAAAGGTAAAATAAATCCAGTGCAGTATCCTCCTCATTTCAATTAGTAACTTAAAATTTCAGGGAGAGGTAGAAATGAAGTGGCGTTGTTTTAATTGCTTTGTGGAATTGTGCCTTAAAGTTGCAGGAAAACATTGTAGGACAAAAATGTTAAACACTGAAATTTGGCATTATTAACAAATAGTGTGTTCTATATTCAATCATCATACCTTTCAGCATATGTTTATTTCTTGGTTAGACTGCTCTTTATGTACACTAATAAGCCTATAATCTGTTAAGTGCCAGCAAGAATTCAAATATATATATATATATATATATATATATATATATGTACAGTACATTGTAAGTTATGCTGTTGTCCAATGGGATAAATATTTTCAATTACTTATGCAACAAAGCATACAATTATGGATATTGACAAACAATGTATTTAAAATAAATGACGGTATGTAAATTTTAAATTAAGTTATTATGTATTATATATGTTTAAACTAATTTGAATTGATCACATTAGTACACATCTGCTAGCTTATGTATTAAAGAGACACTCTAGGCACCAAAATCACTTCATCAATCACTTCATATCCCGGCACTGAATTATAGGTAAGTTTAATGGATTTTCTAAAATATTTTCTTTTATTAAAGCGGGGCCCAGTAATCTCTTGTTTGTTTTTTGTTTTCTTTTCTTTTTCAAAGTTATTTTTTAATGTCTCTCTCCATAACATGCTCACAAACTGTTCTCATTTTCATTGCTAGCAAGTATAGCAAGAAAATCAATTAGAATGTACAGGAACAATTCTTTCATTTCAAATAAATTCACCCGATTAAAGCCCACCTGTATATTACTTAAATGTTTTCTTTCCAGAATACTGCACTTGAATTCACATCAACCTTCTCTCTGTAGTGGTTGTCAGTCTTAA
Source organism: Pelobates cultripes (assembly GCA_933207985.1). Classification (NCBI taxonomy): domain Eukaryota; kingdom Metazoa; phylum Chordata; class Amphibia; order Anura; family Pelobatidae; genus Pelobates; species Pelobates cultripes. Next base: position 174,591,258 of record OW240915.1, on the reverse strand, counting down.
ATGCACCTGCACGTTGATATCCTACTAGTGACAGGCAATTGCTTCACAATAGCACAGTCCAGCTAGCATTTTCAGAAAGCTGTTTATAAAATGCTTCATTTTTTATTTTCTTAAAAGTCAAGACAAGTGATCTTTTTTAAAAAGGTGTATTACATAACTTCTGAAAAAGCATTTTGAGTTTAATCCATGATAATCCATCAAAATGGCAGAATAAGTAGGAGTATCATAAATTGCACTGATGTCTAACTTTAAGCTTAAACACATATATGTTAGCCATTAATCTTGAATTTGGTTGTTAAGCAAGACAGGTACTTTAAAAAAGCACTATAGCACTGACAAGAAACAAGACTTAAGGGTGAGTGTCTTTTAATAATTATTGTAATTTGACATATACAATTAATCAGCACCAGACAGCTATTAAACTATATTAATAATCATACACATGCATTATTGTACGAAAACTGTAGCTAAAGTACTATTGAAATACTGGAAAATCTCTCAAATATATATATATGATCTGCCTAACGTCTGCAAATCCTCAACTGTACACACGTATGCAGACGACACTGTAATCTACACTAGTAAACCCAAGCTACTGCAGCTTGAGGCTGTGCTCCAAAACCAATTCACAGAGGTAGAAAAGTGGATAGCAGATAACAAACTCTTCCTAAACACTGACAAAACCGTTACAATGATCTTTGGAACTGTACCTAAAAAAAATATCTTCAAAACTTTTATTAAATCCTGCCTAAGCCCTACAGTAAGTAAACAGATAGTGCAACAAATGCTAATGCCGGTCATTGATTATGGGGATGTATGCACCCGTACCGCAAACCCACCTTAACAAAATTAGTACGTTATATAATTAGTGATGTCGCGAACCCGAAATTTTCGGTTCGCGAACGGCGAACGCGAACTTCCGCAAATGTTCGCGAACCGGCGAACCGCCCGAAACGCCATTGACTTCAATGGGGAGGTGAATTTTAAAACACACAGGGACTCTTTCTGGCCACAATAGGGATGGAAAAGTTGTTTCAAGGGGACTAACACCTGGACTGTGGCATGCCGGAGGGGGATCCATGGCAAAACTCCCATGGAAAATTACACAGTTGATACAGAGTCTGGTTTTAATCCATAAAGGGCAGAAATCACCTAACATTCCTAAATCACAATCAATATGGATTGACACCTGACATATGACATATTGACACCTTGACATATGGATTGACACCTGTCCTCAGAGCCCCTGATGCACACGGACACAGAGCAGAATAGAGACTGGTCCCCCTACATAGGGTCACTTGGCAGATATGGATTGACACCTGTCCTAAGGATCCCTGATACACACTGACACAGAGCAGAATAGGGACTGTTCCCCCTACATCGGGTCACTTGGCAGATATGGATTGACACCTTGTTACAAACTGCTATTTGTAACGGGCCCTTTAAATGGCAAATTGCCCTGTTTCCCTGGGTTGTGGAGAAGCCTCTTTGCCAGCCTCCTCCCGCATGACTATGGCCCCTGGGAGATTGTGAAAATGTATGCACTTTTATTTGGTGTGTATGGCCCTTTAAGACTGTCGGTGGGCATATTGGGGCTTATGGACTCTTTATGTGACTGGTGCTGGCCCTTAAACACCTTTTTTGGGACATCAGGAAGATTGGGACACTGCCCCTTTAAGGCCGTGTCCCCAGACTTGTTGGGGACACGGCCCCTTTAAGACGGTGTCCCCTGTGTCCCCAGACCTGGTGCAAACCCTTTGTGCCTGCCTTGCTATTTCCCACTTGGTTCAGTAAATGGGAAATTATTTCAGCTGCAGAGACTAAGTCCCATTCGGCGATGGGACTTAGTCTTTTTTTCAGCCGTTTTTTTCAGCCTTATTTCAGCTTAAGTCATGGGACTTAGCAGAGACTAAGTCCCATTCGGCGATGGGACTTAGTCTTTTTCAGCCTGAAATAGACCGACCTCACAGCCCAAATCTATGGAACTGTTTTGGGCAGGAAAATGTGCTTGCAGTCGGTCATAAAGGGACCTCCAGCTAACTTTTTAACCCCTGGATGGATTTGGCTGATTTTTGGTTATGTTTATGTTTTAAGTGTGCTGATTCCAAATATGTAATTATGAAGATGGGATGTGTAGTTTTAAAGTTACAGGGTATGGCTAAAAACTGTATTTTTACTGCCTGTGTTTAATTATGTTAATCTCTTCCCAAACGTCATTTCGTTCAAAGTGGAGAGAATGTTAAAAAATATATTTTTGTTCGGAGTGTGAGAAATGCTTTTCAGCCGCTTCTAATCTTAAGCATCATTTGAGGAGCCATACAGGAGAGAAACCTTATTTGTGGTGTGTTTAGTATTGTTCTGATCAGTTTAATACCTTCCGCGTCTCCTATCAGTGGACGTGTATATGGCAGCCATTTTAGGAACCGCACACCTGGGACCCGAGCAAGGTCACCTCGTTCAACAGGCGACAACATTTGTCCCTGGAAAACTATCCTGGACATTCTGTACAATTTGTATGGATATGGCAGTGATTTCTGTAACAGGGAGATGGAAGAAGATGCTTGGTCGGTCCTCTTAATTCAAATTTGGGGCACTGCGCGGTCAAGCTAATGTGCCACCAGATAGGAGCGGTGTGTTTAGTATTGTTCTGATCAGTTTAATACCTTCCGCGTCTCCTATCAGTGGTCGTGTACACGGCATTGATTTTGGTAACAGGGAGATGGAAGAAGAGGCTTGGTCGGTCCTCTTACTGCAAATTTGGGGCACTGCGCGGTCAAGCTAATGTGACACCAGATAGGAGTGGTGTGTTTAGTACTATTTTTTATCAGTTTAATACCTTCCGCGTCTCCTATCAGTGGCCGTGTACACGGCATTGATTTTTGTAACAGGGAGATGGAAGAAGAGGCTTGGTCGGT
>OW240915.1:174570845-174588240 GCA_933207985.1 Pelobates cultripes | reverse complement strand
TTAAATACACTGACTGCTATTCAATCTATAACAGTGAAAAAAGTTTTTTGTTTTTTTAAATCCAAGCTATTGTGACACCAGATCTAATTGGTGGCACTGGTCAGCGTATCCACTGTTAGCTTAACACACCCGCTTTAAGGACACTGACTGCTATTCAATCTATAACAGTGAAAAAGTTTTTTGTTTTTAAATCCAAGCTATTGTGACACCAGATGTAATTGGTGGCACTGACTGGGGAAATGGGCACAGTATGCACTGTGAGCCTGACACAGAAGCTGGCAGCAGTGGCAGACAACTGACTGCTATTCAATCTATAACAGTGAAAAAAGTTTTTTGTTTTTAAATCCAAGCTATTGTGACACCAGATGTAATTGGTGGCACTGACTGGGGAAATGGGCACTGTGAGCCTGACACAGAAGCTGGCAGCAGTGGCAGACAACTAAGTGCATTTACATTAGATAGAAAAAAAAAATCCAAAAAAGCATACCCTTATCCCTAACCTAGCTATGCTTTTCCCTATCTTATGAACAGCAGCTACACTTTCCCTCCTCTTACTAAGCATGCAGCTTGAGAATGAATCTAAAATGGATGCTGTCCAGTAGGTGGGAGGGTCTGCTAGGGAGGCTGTGCTGCTAATTGGCTGGAATGTGTCTGCTGACTGTGAGGTACAGGGTCAAAGTTTACTCAATGATGACGAATAGGGGGCGGGTCGAACCGCGCATATGTTCGCCCGCCGTGGCGAACGCGAACATGCTATGTTCGCCAGGAACCGTTCGCCGGCGAACCGTTCGGTACATCACTATATATAATTCATTCTGCTGCTTTGTACTAGAATGTAATTACTTTACCCACCACTGTTACATGTTAAAAGAGCTAAACTGGCTGTCGCTGGAATCCCAACGCACTCTTCATCTTTCCAGCCTTGTGCATAAGAACATAAGAGCATTTCTGGGAAGCTCCCACCCTAGCTGAGTAGAATTCTCTCTCCGGCTGTACCCACCTCCTCTAACCTCCGATCCAATACTAGCACAATATTTAGAATACCACAAAACAAAAATAAAGTGGCTTGATCCTCCTTTTCCTACAGAGCACTGCAATTATGGAATAACCTCAGGGACACAGTCAAATCTTTATTCAATCTAAAATCTTTTAAGAGATCTATGGCAATATACCTCAGCACAGAATGCACCTGTCATGGTTGAATATATTTATTACCTGTTAGGTATTAAATTTATATATGTGTGTATTTATATAGTTTGTATATTGTATTTTTGTAATATTGTATCCTATTGAAACAATGCAATGTTTTGTGGACATATACCCAGGTCATACTTGAAAATGAGAGAAATCTCAATGTATCCATCCTGGTAAAATATTTTACATATATATATATATATATATATATATATATATATATATATATATATATATATATATATATAGAGAGAGAGAGAGAGAGAGAGAGAGAGAGAGAGAGAGAGAGAGAGTTGTGATCAAAATGATTCACGCCCCATTAAATATCAGGCTTATTGTCAAAATTTACAGACAGCTGTTTGCAATGAACAAATCAAACAAAAGCAATTGAAATAGCTCAACACAACAAATGCTTCAAGTGGTTTCCCCACATTCAACTGAAAATGCAACAAGGAAATGTGATAGATGCAAGGTGTGTATCTATCTAGCAAATACAAAAAAAAATATTCTGGAGTTTAAAAGCAATAGAACAGTTTATTTTTTTTTCAAATTAAAAGTCCACTAAATTGCCATTCTACCCATGTAATATATCTGCTGTACTGTCTATGTGGCTCTCAATATGTCAGCAGGACTAAATATAAAATTAAATATAGAAACCATGAAGAATAATATTAAAAATAAATATGATAAACAGTCAATATTGTAACTCCTGTTTCAAATTTAGCTTTATTAATTTTACATTTCAGGCTGTAGAACAGACAGACAACAACTGGTGGGGAGGGAGTAATATGGAGAAGAGTATATCACAAAGGCAAACTTTTATTTATTTATTTTTATCTTTTATTTTTTATTTATTTATATTTTTTTATTTCTTTTACTCTTATTGTCTTTATTATTAGTTTTCATTTTTGTATTTTTATGTGTATATTATATTATTATTGCCCTCATACTAGTTGGTTTCCATCATGGGATGACATCACTTCCTATTCACTTGGATGATTCAGAGACTTCTCATGTATTGTGGGTGAAGATACAAGCTTATGCTATCTTGTCACCATCTGTTCAGCATGGTGAAATAATGCATAAATACCAACACGTGGAAGGCAATATGAAGTAAGTAGGAAGGAGTCCCTCTGAAAAATTAGACACACCACAGTTTTTATGATTGGTGATAGGATGAACAGGCCCGCCAACTGGATGCAGAAGAGGAGGATATAAAGATGGTGGATAATGTAGATCATTATGTGTTTATGTTTTTTCTATTGCTTGCTTTCATTTGTCTGTATTTTTTTCTGCAAATTCATGTACCCAGGCACCCTGAAGAAGTCCCTTGAGATGAAACATGTAGGTCATGGTAAATTTGGAAATCATTTGCTCATTGGCTTCATTTAATTAATAGTCTTTTTTCTTATTTTTTTGTCCTTAATCAAAAAGTATAATTACATGCAAACTTAGACCTATATTTGTCCTAATGTTGCCTTTTCTTTTGCCCACATTATATTTTTAGAAATTCACAAATAATTATTTATTCTAGGACATCCTTTTTTGATGTGTTTCAGTGATGTGTTATTCTTGGGGATACGCACTGGAGCACTACAGTATGTTTTACTTCATTGTTGTTTTATGCTCTCTACAATGCTTTGTATGTTACAGATGTAAAATTAAAATACCCACTTAACATTGAAGCATGTTAGTGGCAATGATCAGTCATCTCACAAATAGTGTGTTCATTTTGTTTTATTCTTTCTAATCTACATGCACTCACCTCTTCACTAATGAGCACTTTTGATTAAAAAAGTTTAGCATAACATACATTTGAATCAAGAGGTGCATAGCTAGCAAATAAACATATCACACCACAGCAATTGTGTGTATAGTTACTTTGCAGACAAATGTAAAAATTGAAATGATGTCAATTTCCACATTTTTATTTTTCACTTATTTGTTCATCCTTTATAAACATATTGAAGAAATGACAAGATTTAGACAGTACACAGTTTCCTTTATCTTGCAATATCTGCCACTGGGTATAAAATAAATTAGTATAACAGCAAAATGTTATTTTTGTGACATGCAGTAAATTTTGAAATACCTTAAAAATATTTTATTTCACTGTATTTACTGTTTGTGTGTATTGTGCACAAATGCATACATTATTTTTACATTCAGTTGCCTTTTTTAGTAAGCTGTAGTGCTATTGTTATTGTTATTTGATGCCCTCTACAATGCATTACATGTTACAGATGTAAAATTAAAACACTCACCTACATTGAAGCGCATAACAGTCAACCATCAGTCATATCCTAACTAGTGCGCTCATTTTTTTTTTAATTCCTACTAATCTACACGCACTCACCCCTTCACTAATGAGTAGTGATGTCCCGAACGGTTCGCCGCGGATGGCGAACATAAACATAAACTTTGACCCTGTACCTCACAGTCAGCAGACACATTCCAGCCAATCAGCAGCAGACCCTCCCTCCCAGACCCTCCCACCTCCTGGACAGCATCCATTTTACATTCATTGTGAAGCTGCATTCTTAGTGAGCTGTCCGGGAGGGTCTGGGAGGGAGGGTCTGCTGCTGATTGGCTGGAATGTGTCTGCTGACTGTGAGGTACAGGGTCAAAGTTTATGTTTATGTTCGCCGTCCGCGGCGAACCGTTCGGTGAACCGTTCGGGACATCACTACTAATGAGCACTTTTTGATTGAATTTTTTTTAGCATAAAATACATTTAAAGCAAGGGGTTCATATCTAGCATATAAACATATCACACTGCAAGAAATGTGAAGGGTTACTCCAACCATAAACAGAGTTTAAATAAAGCTGTTTGGAGATGGAGTAACCCTTGCTGGCATGTTCCTCACATGGTAGACAACAAATGTGTACATAATTAACATTTAATAGTAACTGAAATAGCCATTTCAGTCATACTGCAATATAACTATAATTACTACTATATCCCGAATGTCCTATTTAGATGGATCCAAGAGACTGTGATGGCCACTCCAGAACCTTCACCTTTTTCTGTTGTAACCACTGGAGGGTCAACTTGGCCTTGTGCTTAGGGTCATTGTCATGCTGGAAATTCCAAGAGTTTCCCATGCGCAGCCTTCGTGCAGAAGAATGTAAATTGTCAGCTAGTATTTTCTGATAACATGCTGCATTCATCTTGCCATCAATTTTCACAAGATATTCCATGCCTTTAGAGCTTACACATCCCCAAAACATCAGTGGTATTCTTTTCATTATAGGCCCTGTTGATCACTCTCCAAACATAGAGCTTATGGTTGTGATCATAAAGCTCTATTTTGGTCTTGTCACTACAAATTACAGCGTGCCAGAAGCTGTGAGGCATGTCAAGGTGTTGTCGGGCATATTGTAACCAGGCTTTTTTGTGGCAACTCGACCATGCAAGTCATTTTTGTTCAAGTATTGTCGTATTGTGCTCCTTGAAACAACCACACAGTCTTTTTCCAATGCAGCATTTATTTCTTCTGAGGTTACCTGTTGGCTTTTCTTTGTATCCCAAAAAATTATTTTGGCAGTTGTTGCTGAAATCTTTCTTGGTCAAGAGATCCTTGAATTTTCCACTTCTTAATAAGTGATTGAACAGTAATGACTGTTATTTTCAAGGCTTTGGATATCTTTTTATATCCTTTTCCATTTTTATAAAATTCCATCACCTTGTTATGTAGGTCTTTTGACAGTTCTTTTCTGCTCCCCATGGCTCAGTATCTGTTCTGCTTAGTGTATCCACACGAGAGCTAACAAACTCATTGCCTCCTTATACACAGACACTAATTGCAATTTAAAAAGCCACAGGTGTGAGAAATTAACCTTTAATTGCAATTTTAACCTGTGTGTTTCACCTCGTGTGTCTGTAACAAGGCCAAATATTCAAAGGTATGTAAACTTTTGATCAGGACCATTTGGGTGATTTCTTTTATCATTATGATTTAAAAAGGAGCCAAACAACTATTTGATAATAAATGCTTCATATGATCACTATCCTTCAATAAAATATTTTATTTTGCTTGATCAGTGACATTTTCAAAATCAATGGCAACATTTCACAATTTCTGACAGTGTATGCAAACTTTTGAGCACAACTGTATACAGGGTAGAAGTTGTATAGAGAACATGGACACAAACTTATAAGTGTTGGTTGCTGACATCATTATTTGGTTGCTGACATCATTGTTGTATAAAAAAAAATATTTTTGGGCACAGATGGCTTAGTTTGCATCCAGGATTTTTTGGGTAGGGAAATGCAACATGAATTCCAGAAACCATGGTGAATAAATATAAACACTTTTTAAGGCCATACCAAAACTATTAAATAGGCAACCATCGCAATGAAGAGATGATCTGTGTATAACTAAGGTCTACAGGATAACTCCTAGCCATCCACTGTGTATAAAATTACAGCACAGGATGCCAGTTGTTTGTGTTGTGATGCCATGCATCATAAGTTTAATGTTAACTGTGTGTGTTCTTTTGAGAGACTCTGACATCTGTACATATGTTAAGGGTATTTCAGCACCTTGGTACACTTTATTTACAATACAAGATCCTCTCCAATGCACCTGGACTAATGGCTTGGATTTTGAATAATAATTAACTTGCTTGGATGCTAGATGTTGGATTTGTCCTTATACTTGGATTGACTATCTGATATCAAACCTTTTACACCTCTCTTGGATACTGTTTCTTGAAAAGCAATTACATTCAGACATGTTCACTGGCTTTAACCATTGTTTTTTGTCATGTAGGACTCAGACTCTATACAACGCCTGCCAACTGCTGAACTGCTTAACTGGCATTAATCCTTGGATCGTTTTTCACAAGTTCTGAATCCCAGATTAAATGTTTTCTCTTGTTAATCAGACTGATCTTCTACCTCACTTCTCTATACCACTTTGGATTATCATTCCCAGAAATACAATACTCCTTGTTGGTTTCATTATACTAAAGGATATTCTTCAAGTTTGCATTTGCTTGCAGACTCTTGCAGATACGTCCTTCTCTCTATCATGCAATCATTATTCACCAGTCAAAGCTGTCACCTTCACTGCACTAAAGCAATATAACAAACTACTCAATTGTTCATCACCTATTTATTAAGTTTAACCCGTTTGGATCCTTATTTTCTGAATCTCTTCGTGGAAACTAAGTACTAACCTATAATTTACCTTTCATAAATTAAAAGATTGCTAAGCTCATTGGCAACAGGTGGGGATGGCCATATTTCAGTCATTTTTGTACAAAAACCCCTGTCTGACTTAAATCCACCAGGTAATCAAGATTGTGTTGGTAAAATCTGAAATAATGTGCTGCCATATTGACACAATGTGCATCTCAAAAATGCAGTATGGGACAATTTCAGATCTTCAAATCATAAGCGTTAAGTGGTGCTCTTCACCAAACATAAGATCTATTCCACCTATGCCACCAAAGATCTATGCAACCTATGCACCTATGCCATCAAAGATTCTATAGGAGCACAAGTTCAACCAACCAGAATTATACACATTGCATTACGGAAAGGTAAGCAGGGTGTTTAAATAAGATATTTTTTATTTTTTTATTTAGCATACGTACCTTCCCTACAAAACTTTAATATCTTTCAAAACTAAACATTTAGAAGAGGAAAAGAATCAAACAAAATATTTCAAACAATCATGATTATCAAAATCACTGAGGGGCAATAATTTCTGTCCTTGAAGTTATAGTAACTTTTTTATTATATTTAAAGAAATATTTATTTATAGTTTTATTTGTTACTATGGTAATACTAAAATATGAATGCATAAATGTATTCTAGGTCTCGAAAACAAAATTCTAATTTAATTTATTGTGTGTTATATTGTTCAGATATACCGTGTCTTTTATTCTGCTAAGAAAACTAATGAAAAAAGATGGTATTACATTTCATAAACAATAGACTATCAGGATCTATTCAGAAACATCTGTTTTGAAAAATACAGCCCACAATAGACTATTTAACGCTAGAAAGAAATTGTTCCATTTATAATTTTTGTAGAATGTCAAAAGACACCATATCATATGGGCAAAAAATACAACTTTTCCAAGACTTAACTAAGATTTTTTTTTATCCTATACAAAATTCAAATGCACAAACTTGTTTTTTTTTTTTTTTTAAACAAGATGCTGTAAAATCTTGTAAAAGTGTCTATGCAAGTTAATACTCACATATAGGGTACTTTAAAGAATAGTTTGTACTTCAATTAAGGGCTCTTGGTACATATTGTGTAGTAATCGCTGTTACCATGCATGCATTTTGGAATTATATTATATTTTTGCTACAATTTAAATGTATTTGAATCTATAAGTCTATATTGGTTCTTTTTCATACTATTAGATTTGAGAGAATAGGTTCACTTCAACCATGATATTCAATGTGAACCCAGGCTGCATACCCCTTCTGATGGATTATGTGCATGAGGTCATATGACTTGTCTACAGATTCTTGGTATGTGAATTTCCCCTCAATTAAGTTAGCTATAATTTGTTTTCACAAAAGTTACAGTATTATTTTCAATAATAATTTTCTACAAACACAAATCCTAAAATTCTGCAATTTGTAATAAGGAATATCAAGGAGATTTCATAATGTACCAATCAATTCATATTGCATAGTGTGTAGTGGCTTGACAGAAATGCAACTAGGAGGAGAAAAGGAGTAGATATTCACATAATATGGTATCGGAAAGATTTATTTTCCATTCCTGTTACTGCCAATTTGATGAATAGTTCTGAAGTGAATATGTGCAAGCTAACATGTTGTCACTAGTGATGTTGCGAACCCGAAATTTTTGGTTCGCGAACGGCGAACACGAACTTCCGCAAATGTTTGCGAACCGGCGAACCGGGCGAACCGCCATAGACTTCAATGGGCAGGCGAATTTTAAAACACACAGGGACTCTTTCTGGCCACAATAGTGATGGAAAAGTTGTTTCAAGGGGACTAACACCTGGACTGTGGCATGCCGGAGGGGGATCCATGGCAAAACTCCCATGGAAAATTACACAGTTGATGCAGAGTCTGGTCTTAATCCATAAAGGGCATAAATCACCTAACATTCCTAAATCACAATGGATATGGATTGACACCTGACATATGACATATTGACACCTTGACATATGGATTGACACCTGTCCTCAGAGACCCTGATACACACTGACACAGAGCAGAATAGAGACTGTTCCTCCTACATAGGGTCACTTGGCAGATATGGATTGACACCTGTCCTCAGGGACCATGATACACACTGACACAGAACAGAATAGAGACTGTTCTCCTACATAGGGTCACTTGGCAGATATGGATTGACACCTGTCCTCAGAGCCCATGATACACACTGACACAGAGCAGAATAGAGACTGTTCCTCCTACATAGGGTCACTTGGCAGATATGGATTGACACCTGTCCTCAGAGCCCCTGATACACACTGACACAGAGCAGAATAGAGACTGTTCTCCTACATAGGGTCACTTGGCAGATATGGATTGACACCTGTCCTCAGAGACCATGATACACACTGACACAGAGCAGAATAGAGACTTTTCCTCCTACATAGGGTCACTTGGCAGATATGGATTGACACCTATCCTCAGGATCCCTGATACACACTGACACAGAGCAGAATAGGGAATATTCACTAAATGCCAAACATTGTTATACAGGGGAATATTCAGTAAATAAGGATAAGGGGGGACCTACTGTCCTCCCCCCCGGCCCCCACCCCTGCACGGTGGGTGGGGGCCATAAATCTCAATGGGGGGGACCTACTGTCCTCCCGCCCGCCCCCACCCGTGAGCGGTGGGTGGGGGCCATAAAAATAATGAGGGGGGGGACCTACTGTATGATGTTGTATCGATCAGGTAGTGTAAGGGTTACGCCCGCTTCACAGTGACAGACCAAACTCCCCGTTTAACGCACCGCAAACAACCACAAACAGTCCATTTGCACAACCGCAAACTCCCCATTTGCACAAGGTTGGATACCAAGCTAGCCATGTCCGTTCCTTGTCCTCACTGATGTCATTGAAGGTCTCTTCCTCCACCCAGCCACATACAACACCAAGGGTCCCCGAAAGGTGACAACAAGCCCCCTGGGACGCCTGCTGTCTTTGGTCTTCCACCTCCTCAAAGCCACCTTCCTCCTCTGACTCCTCTTCTTCAGACTCCTCTCTCTACATTGCCTCTCTCTGCGTTATTATAAGGTGTGTTAAGTAGTATTATTCCTATCAGTTTAATCCCTGTTACGTCCCCTATCAGGGGACGTGTATATGGCATCGATTTTAGGAACCGGGAGATGGAAAAAGATGCTTGGTCGGTCCTCCTACTTCAAATTTGGGGCACTGCGCGTGCAATCTAATGTGCCACCAGATAGGAGTGGTGTGTTAAGTAGTACTATTCTTATCAGTTTAATCCCTGTTACGTCCCCTATCCGTTGATGTGGAGCAAGACGCAGCAGCAGAAGAGGACTTAGCTGAGGAGGTTATGGAAGAGGATGGAGTAGGAGGAGTAGAGGAGGTGGCAGCAGGCCTGCCTGCAAGTCGTGGCGGTGTCACCAACTCCTCTGCAGAGCCACGCATTCCATGCTTGGCAGCCGTCAGCAGGTTTACCCAATGCGCAGTGTAGGGGTGGCCTGCCTCTGCCTGTCATTTTTTTTTTGATTAGTGGTACTATGCGTGCAAGCTACTGTGACACCAGATATGAGTGGCACTGTGAACTGGCAGAGGTTGGCAGAGTACACGCTGTAGGCCTGACACACCCGCTTGAGACAACTAACTGCTATTCAATCTATAACAGTGAAAAAAGTTTTTTGTTTTTAAATGCAAGCTATTGTGACACCAGATATGAGTGGCACTGTGAACTGGCAGAGTATCCACTGTAGGGCTGACACACCCGCTTTGAGACAACTAACTGCTATTCAATCTATAACAGTGAAAAAAGTTTTTTGGTTTTTAAATGCACGCTATTGTAACACCAGTGAGTGAGTGGTGGCACTGGGCAAGTGGGCACAGTATACGCTGCGAGCCTGACACACAGACGCTTGCAGACAACTAACTGCTATTCAATCTATTACAGTGAAATACATTTTTTTTTAAATGCAAGCTATTGTGACACCAGTGAGTGAGTGGTGGCACTGGGCAAGTGGGCACAGTATCCACTGTGAGCCTGACACAGAAGCTGGCAGGCAGGCAGGCAACTGCAATTACATTACACAGAAAAAAAAAAAGCAGACTGATGTTATAGCCCTAAAAAGGGCTTTTTGGGGTGCTGTCCTTACAGCAGAGATCAGATGAGTCCTTCAGGACTGTAGTGGACACTGTATACACTAACCTAGCTATCCATTTCCCTATCAAATCAATAGCAGCTACACTTTCCCTCCTCTCACTAAGCATGCAGCTTGAGAATGAATCTAAAATGGATGCTGTCCAGTAGGTGTGAGGGTCTGCTAGGGAGGGTGTGCTGCTAATTGGCTGGAATGTGTCTGCTGACTGTGAGGTACAGGGTCAAAGTTTACTCAATGATGATGAATAGGGGGTGGATCGAACCGCGCATATGTTCGCCCGCCGTGGCAAATGCGAACATGCCAGCGAACCGTTCGGTGCATCACTATTACACATATGTATTTTAATTTATTTTTAACGTATTTATATATTAAAATACACTTAGAATATGTATGTATCATTCCAGGCACTCCCCCTGCTGGCACTGCTATGGACGGCTATTCCGTCCATGTGATCGTGAGGTCCTTGCAGCCCTCATCTCTTTTTACATATTTTTAACATGTTCATCCTCGCCTTGTGGTGTCTCTGGGGACAACTACCTTCTGGGCACTGGTGGTGATGCTGGTCGGCAGACCTGTACCATGGTGTCTGACTCCTGCGGCATATTGAAGGACGCCGGCCGCTGTGGACCCATGCCCATTTTTAGCCCCACATAAACCTGCGGTGTTAACAATGTCAGTGTGCATATGATGTCACGAAAAGGACGCACGTAGGTTCTGGGGTCAGAGGCCAGGTATGGCCAATCGGATTTAAAGGAGACTTATTTAAACTCCTTTCTTGCCTTTCCTCATTGCTCCATCATGGTTTCCCTTAGTGGTTGTCCGAGAGTGTGTTCCAGAGTGTTTATTTCTGGTTATTGACTTTGGCTTCGCTTGACTTCCATGTATCCTTGACTTTTAACTTTCCCTCATAGTTGTTCCCTTCTGTGTCCCTTACCTCGGCAAGTATTCTGACTATTCTCTGGTACCTTTAGTCCTAGATGTGATATAATTCTATGTGTTGGATCAACTAGTAATCCTGACACACATGGTCCAGTAGGGCCAGATCAGATGCCGGGGGATTGCCTGGGACGCTAGGCAAGTCCCCCATTGCGATCACCAGTGTGGGATAGCCGGTGAGCAGGTAAGTGAATAGGACAGCGGAGTACTATGTCACCCGCAAACTTTTAGAGCCATGTCCCCAAGGACGGCATAGTACGCCCACCGTCGTTAAGGGGTTAAAGCAGTGGTACTATACCACTGTACCTGCAGTGCTAGCAGTAAGGATATTAGAGCAATGATACGGTATTGTACTGACTGCAATCAAATCAGACATGTTCAATCTCAGTGGATTTGTCTAGCATAAAATAAAATATCAATGTTTTTTCTCTAAATCAAAAGAATAAATCAAGATATATAGAACTAAGCAATACGAGCATTTACATGCTGCATTCAGCATCCTGCTGTCTCAGAGTCAAGAACTGATAAAACAAACAAAAAAAAAGTTTACAAATCTAGAGAAAAGCCCATGTCAACCACACATGATGGGTAAAATAACTGCTTCTATAAAAGCTATATGCTGCCACTGTTATGTATATAAATACAGTTTATGGAACATCTTATAAATAAAATACAGATTGAGGAACATTGCACAAATAACAATAATTTTACATTTTATAAGGCTACTTAAAATCGCCCATCTCAACTCATATAAGTGGATTCAGTTCCACCACGTGGCCATATTGAGTTAAAACCACTACTCTACGGTACCCCAATATTGGTGCGTCCTACACGAATTCCAACGTGAAATTAGTGGAAGATAGTGCTAGTACTGAAAAAAGCTTATTTTAATAGTATGCGGTAAAAGCATTTTGAATATATAAATATTGCAAAATTAATGTGATATTGCAAAACCTGCAATATTTTAAACCGGAATTAAATAAAAAAATTATTAAAAAGAAAAAAGAAAAATGCAGTGTCAACTAAAGTGATAGTGCTTTGATATATAAACTCACATTTCATATCACATATCTGCTATATGGAAATTATAATTAGCAACATTACTGTCCAAATCCACTTCAAATCTATACTTTTCTGTGGTCACCTCCAAAGTTACCTCTGAAACTGGGGGGCAAAGAAATCTGATTTCAGAAGAAGAAGAAAATCTCTGAACATATCCAAAGTTTTTGGTAGTGATATAGATCCAAAATTTGTATAGATCCAAATATTGATCTTTGTTATATTCAGGGGAAGCCCAAATTATTTTAACAAGTGCACTTGTAGAAGCGTGAATTAGACACCAGGAGCGTGTTGGTTATCAAAATAAGCCTCTGTCGTTTATTCTTCAGTTGTGTTTTTATACATAAAAAAAGTAAGTGCTTTCGTGCAAATACTCATTGGACAGTAGTAGGAAGGTAGTGAAAGGGTGAAAGGAGTACAAATAAAACATAGGGATGAACGATATGTACATATAACAAATAAGTTCTGAGAAAGAACAGAATTATTTGAGAACAGACAACTCAGATGGGGGCTATCTGCTCCCAGAACTAGACATATATGGTTTTAAGTGTTGTTTTAAGCATCAAGCATTTCCTGAGTCCAAGTTAGCCAATTTTAATATAGGATATCATAATATGACACCTATAAGCTTGAGCCTTGGAATCAAGATAAACTCTCACAGTAGCAGCAGAACCATAGGCATGCGCACGGGGTGTGCCAAGTTTGCCTGGGCACACCCTAATCCCCGCGGCACGCATATGGTGTGAGACCAGCAGGGGAGATCTCAGGATCTCCCCTGTCGGCTCATGCAGAGACGCCGGCTCTGCTCTCAGCCTCCCTCCCCACTGCAGCATGGAGGGAGGAAGGAGAGGATCTGGGGAGCTCAACCAGCAGCTCTGCCAGGTTCCTCTCGCAAAATCTGAGCATTGCCCCCACAGGGGCTAGAGTTCACTCTCCACTGGACCACCAGGGAAAGCAGCAGGAACAAGAATCCCCCCCTCCCTACATAAGGTAATAAGGGAGGGGGATATTAAGTAATGTACCCCCACCTCCACCCCCCACACAGCACCTACAAACATACAGCACACATATACACACAGACAGACACACAGCACCCACACACATACAGCACACACACAGCACACACACATACAGCGCACACATACAGCACACACACATACAGCACCCCCCCCACACACACACACACATAACACACACATACAGCACCCTCACACACATACAGCACACACACACACACATACAGCACCTTCACACACACACAACACACACAGCACACACATACAGCACCTTCACACATACAGCACACACATACAGCACACATATACAGCACCCTCACACACATACAGCACACACATACAGCACCTTCACACATATAGCACCCACACACATACAGCACACACACACACAGCACACACATACAGCACCTTCACACATAAATCACTCACACACACACAGCACCCATACACATACAGCACCCTCGCACATACAGCACCCACACACATACAGCACTCTCAAACACACAGCACAATAACAGGACCCTAACAAACACACACATAAACACCCTCACACACAGCACACAAACAGCACCCTCACACACAGCACCCTTACACACACACACACACACACAGCACCCTTACACACACAACACCCTCAAACCACCCAACACAGCACACACACAGCACACATACATATACACGCGGCGTGTGTTTGTGCTTAAGGGTGCACACCCTAATGCAATAGGCTGTGCACGCCTCTGAGCAGAACTCTGTATTAATCTGACAAGTTAGGCAGCATATTGCTATGGACACCATTACAATGTTGCTTGTCAGGTTGAGGACAGGGCTTTAAAAGTGTTTAAGAAAAAATGTTGTGCAGCTCACGAGACCACTGTTTTTTTATGCACAGTTGGCACAACACTTATAAAATAGTTTGTTATACTGCACATCAGTGGCGTAAATACAGGGGTCGCAGGGGTCACAGTTGCAACTGGGCCTGGCACTCCAGGGGGCCCGGGCACCTGTGGACCGCTGGCCCCTGCAGAAGTGGACGTGATGTGTGGTCTCCAGATTCTCTAGTTACATTGGCCGTTGAATGCACGCCTGCCTGCTCGTTAATGGGGGTGGGGCCGGAAAGGGGTGGAGCATGTGTTGCCTGGGGAAGGGCCCCAGCCCCCAGCAGGAAGTTGCTTGTGGTGGTCGACAGCAGGAAACCTCCCAGAGTCCAAGAAGAGTCCCAGAGTCCCCAGCCTCCCACAGGTAGCCTACACTACCCACATTAAGACCACTAGTAGCCTCCACATACACTAATAAAGCCAGTTTAACCCCTTAAGGACACATGACATGTGTGACATGTCATGATTCCCTTTTATTCCAGAAGTTTAGTCCTTAAGGGGTTAATATTGCTAAGGATTATTATGTATGTATGTGCTTTAAGGAGAGATGGGTGCTCTGGACACAGTAGTACTTAAAGGGAAACTATAGTGCCAGGAAAACAAACTTGTTTTCCAGGCACTGTAGATTTCCCTTTTTTCAAGGCCCCCTCCTGCAGCGCTAAAGGGTTTAATAATTAATAACCCCTCCTGTCACTTACCTGGGTCCAGCGCCGATGTCCCTTGGTGCTGGCTCAGCTCCGCCCATGCTCCTCCCCCACCGCTGGGGGGGGGACCTAATGCGCAATGGCTGCGCGCACGCATTAGACATCCCCATTGGAAAGCATTATTCAATGCTTTCCTATGGGGATTCTGGCAATGCTGGAGGTCCTCACGCATGGAGTGAGGACGCCCAGCATCATTTAAGCGACCAAAAGTCGTTTAAGTTGCTGGAAGAACTTCTAGTTGTAAAGGAGGATTTAGCCCTGCAAGGTAATTATTGCAGTTTATAGAAACTGCAATAATTACACTTTCAGGGTTAAAGAGACACTCCAGGCACCCAGACCACCTCTGCCCATGGGATGGGGGGTGGGAGTGAGAGGGGACCTGCAGTGCCAGGAAAATGGTTTGTTTTCCTGGCACTGGAGAGTCCCTTTAAGGGTGATGGGAGTTGGCACCCAGACCACTTTAATGGGCGGAAGTGGGTAAATACAGTGTCCAGAGCCTTATCTCGGGAGAGCACTCATATATTATTATTAAAAAAAAAATCCAGGCACAATAACAACTGCAGATCTCTGTAGTGGTTATGGTGCCAAGAGTGCCGTGGTGCCCTTCCAGAGTAGTCAAACCGTTTAAGAACAGTTTGACAACTGAACTGGGGTCTGACAGGATAGGGGCTGTAGTATGGGGATAGGGCCTCTAGGTAGGTAGGTGTTTGTGTATGTGAGACAGTGTGTGTATGGGGGTGCAGTGGAAGCACTGTGTGTAGGAAGGGCAGTGTGTGTTTGTGTGAGGGGTGTAATATGTGCATGGGAGTGCAGTGTATATATGGGGTGCAGTGGGAACACTGTGTGTATGGGGCCAGTGTGTGTATGAGGGTGCACTGGGGGCATTGTGTGTATGGGAGTTTAGTGGGGGCAGTGTGTGTGGAATGTGTGAGGTTGACTCTTTCTAAAAGTTGCTTGTTTTTAAACCAAGTGTATTTTTATTTTTATATTTTATTTTTAGTGGAGCATTATTTAGTTAAAATGTCCCTTTCACAAACTATGATATAACCTGTAATGGTTATTTCTGAACTAGGATATATATACTCAGTATGATTATTATGGACTAGTCTTGAGAAAGTCTTGGGTTAAGACCAAACGCGTAGACTGCTTGTCTATTTCCTTTACACTCAGCACTGAATCTCCAGTGTGAACTCTACTACTCGGTAGTCACCAGAAGCTGTTTGCCGAAGTGAAGCTCACATGCGCAGATTGGCGTGCTCCCCCAGCCTTACGTGAGGTACAGCGGACAGGGTAAGTTGCTCTAGTTTACCCCCAGAGTTTTTTCAGACTTGAGGTTAGTCCCAGTGCAGCACCCTTAGGTTATACTTATTTGTTTGGTGGGTTTCAGAGCTTCTTGCCCTCCAGGTATTACCTTCTTCTTTGATTGTTTCATTTATGACAACAGATTAGCTTTTCTTTTTTATCTTTGGATTCAGGCCATTATCAGTGTAGGGGCCCCACACTGACAGATAGATTTTTGTCCTTTTACATTGATTAAGTTTAATCTTGTCACTTTTTATTGTTTAAATGTCTGATTTGAGTTTTTTATATTGATTCCCTGTTTGTGATATTTATTTATGTATTGTCAGATTAATATATGATGCTGTGCAGACTTGCACTTTCGATGGGTCAAAGATTTTAAAAGTCTTTTTATATTTAGAAAATAAAAAGCTTATTCTATTTATCCACGTATAGTTTTCTCACTGACCTAGTTTTAAATATATCAGGTTGTGGTATTAGCTTTATGCTTTATAAATATTTGATGAGACGTATCACTACACGATATCCCAACTTTGAAATATATGATACATTGCATCCTTATAACTTGATACAATCTGTTTTTCATTGCTGCTGGAGTGCAGTCTGAGATTGGTGATGATTATCATTGGAGTGCTCACATATTTGTTTTAATCTTTAAGCTCTCTGTAGTGGTTATGGTGCCAGGAGTGCCGTGGTGCCCTCCCAGAGTAAATAGTCAAACCGTTTAAGAACAGTTTGACAATTTACCTGGGGTCTGACAGGATAGGGGCTGTAGTATAGGGAGAGGGCCTCTAGGTAGGTAGGTGTGTGTATGTATGGGGGGTTTGACAATTTACCTGGGGTCTGACAGGATAGGGGCTGTAGTATAGGGAGAGGGCCTCTAGGTAGGTAGGTGTGTGTATGTATGGGGGGTTTGACAATTTACCTGGGGTCTGACAGGATAGGGGCTGTAGTATAGGGAGAGGGCCTCTAGGTAGGTAGGT
>OW240915.1:174485801-174570745 GCA_933207985.1 Pelobates cultripes | reverse complement strand
CCCCGAGATTCTCCCCTGCCGGCTCAGAGATCTCAAAGATCTCCCTCCCCGATCCGCAGACACTGTGCTGGCAGCTGGCAGGCGAAGGAGGGAGAGAGGACCCGGGAGCTCTTACCTGCAGCTCCTCTGGGTCCTCCTCTCGCGAGCACGGAGCATTGCCGCGGTTACCACGGCAACGCTCCAAATCTCGCGAGAGTGAACTCTAGTCCTGGAGCTACGGGCTAGAGTTCACCTCACCACCACTGGGACCACCAGGGAATCCTCACCGGACCACCAGGGATCCAGAATGTCCCCCCTCCTCCCTAAGTAAAGGTAAGAAGGGAGGGGGAACATAAGAATATTTGTTTTAATTAAATTAAATTAAAAAAAACATAAGCGTTGGGGGGCTTTTTTTATAATATGTGTTTGTTTTTTTAAATTTAATTATTATATATGTATGGGGACAGTGTATGTGTGTGTGTGTGTGTTGGGGGGAGCAATGTGTGTGATAAGAAGGGTAGGGGGCTTTTTTTATAATCACACACACATTGTCCCCCCTTCCCCCACACACACATTGTTCCACCCTCCCCCCCACACATACACTGCCCCCATACACACATTGCGCCCATACACACACTGCCCCCATACACACATACTCCCCCATACACACACACTGCCCACATACACACACACTGCCCCATACACACTGTCCCCATACACACACTGCCCCCATTACACACACTGCCCCCCATTACACACACTGCCCCCATACACACACTACCCCCATACACACACTGCCCCATACACACACACTGCTCCACATACACACATTGCCCTACACATACACTGCCCCCCCACACTCACACATACACTGCAATCCTCACACACACACACACACACACTGCAATCCTCACACACACACACACACACACACACACACACACACACTGCAAATGTCAAACACAAATACTAACCCACACATACACTGCCCCCCAGCACACACACACTGCACCCCAACATATACTGCCACCCTCACTCCCACACTGCAACCTTCACACACACACTGCTCACACACTGTCTCCCTCACACACACACACTGCACCCCTTACACATTGCACCACTCACACACACCACTGCTCCTATGCCCTACAACAGCCCCATTTCCCAGCAGACCTCAGGTAAGTTGTCAAACTGTTCTTAAACTTAGTGGGGGCAGTGTGTGTATGGGGGTACAATGGGAGCATTGTGTGTATGGGGGTACAGTGGGAGCATTGTGTGTATGGGGGTGCAGTGGGGGCAGTGTGTGTATGGGGAAGATGGGGGTGCAGTGGGGGCAGTGTGTGTGTAGTTGGGGGATGGGGCTGATTAAAACAAAATAGTTTTTTTTTTTTTTTAAATAAAAAAAATGTTTTATATCCCCCCCTCCCTTCTTACCTTTGCCCAGGGAGTGGGGGATATCCATTGTGAAGCCATGGTGGTCCTCGTGGTGAATCCCTTGGTAACCATGGCAACGCTCCAGGCTCGCGAGAGGAGACCCGGCAAAAGCTGCAAGCTAGAGCTCCGCTGGGTCTCCTCTCCCTCCCATGCCGGCCGCAAGCAATGTGCCAGCGGACTGGTGAGGGAGATCCCTGATCTCCGGTCCGTGAAGGCACACAGCAGGGCCGGTGCTTAGATAGCTTTTGGGGGGAGAGGGGGCAATTGCCCTGCTGCCACCCCCTGGATCCGTCACTGAAGTCCCTTTTAATTCACTGTCTGTCCTTAATTCATAGCTATTTCATTTACAGTAAACACTCAAATGAGAATTATAGCATGGGATTTATCACAAAAAGGAGTGGAAATATATCACCACTAGTACTTAAACTTGTACTGCTTGTGTCTCTGATAGAATCATGCCAATATCAGTTGTATGGCTGGGCATAGTAGGAGTTTCTGCCCACATTTGCTGGTGATTTGTTTTATGTTGCTACCTATGTTATTTACAACTACCTTACAGTTAATTACTAAACTCTATATTTAACAGGATTATTCACTAACATGAGAATTGTTGAATTCAAAATGTATTTCTAATTAAAGCCCATACCTGACTTGGCGAAATGTTTCAGTTCAGCTTTTGTGGCATTAAATTTGAAATTCACTTTGAATTCCTGACAGTTCTCACTAACTCTGTCACTAACTCACTAACGTATTAAATCAGAATTGCAACATTTAGGCAAAAGTAGCAGCTTAGGAAAAAATCTCCAACTTGAATCTAGTCACATGCTTATTCCATCTTCAATTTGCAATTGACATTTAATGCACTAAAATTTATAGTTTAATGAATAAGTCTTTGAGGCTGCACTCCTCCCATAGCTATGTATGTATGTAACTCAGCTGACAAAATTGGCACCTATAATGAGAGTTGTAGTAGACAGTGCCATTGTATGCATCTCTTCATGTGTGTCAATATTAGTGTATTTATATATACACAGTGGTGGAACTACCACAGTCGCTGCCCCGTTGACCCCTGCTGATGCACAGGGCCAGACTGGCACGGGAAATCCCAGTATGCCTGCATAACTTCAGGGCAAGTGGGGATGAGCAGTCGGTGGGTGATCGACAGTAGGGGACCACACGGCACAATGCTGCCTTCTTGCTAGTCACTGCATGTAGATTAGCAAAGTAGACCGTGGTCTGACAGGAAGTGCTCACTGAGAGCAACAAGCACTTCCTTTTAGACCGCGTACATCAGTCTGCTCGGCCATGCTACAAAGAGGTGGAGGGGAGGGTGGAGAGACACATGTAGGAGCTGGGGACGCATATTCAGGGCTTCAGTTTATGGTGGAATTATAAGAATAATTAGCATGTAATGTTAGGTAAGTTTTTTTTTAACTTTATTTACAGAAAACTATTTTTTCCAAGTATGTCTTCCTATCATCATAAGAGTGGTGCTCAGAAACGTAAACAGAAAAGGGAAGATAATTTGAGAACTGGGAAACTTCCAAAAATAAGCAGCTACTTTTCCACTCCAACAACTGCTAGTTTTCCTCCTGTACAGAGTAACACTGAAAGTGAAGTGTCTGTGGAAAGTGCTGTTGATGTCACAGATGTGGAAATCAGCAAGTGCATTTACTCCAGTTCTTTAGATATAGCGGGCGATGATAACCCTAATGAAGGTAGTAGCACTAGTCTACCAACAAAAGAAATAGTGAGGTCATCAGAAAGCACCAAATCAGGTGATTGTTTTGAATTGTTGAAATCTACAGAGGCTTCTATAGAAAGTAGTGTTGTGGGAGAGAAACATGTTACTGATAGGGGACATTACCCTATCACAATAATGGATTCAAATATAAAGAGATTTATAATAGCTCATGGCCCGTGCCAACTTCCAAGACCTTTTCCACGCGATCAGGAGCGAAGGTGCTTTTCTGAAAGCTATTATGAATGAATTACAAAAACAGGCCTTAAGATCCCTGTGATGTGGCTATGCTACTCACCTAAACTGAATGTAGCATACTGTGAACCATGCTGGCTGTTTGGGGACCATAAAAAGGCAGGATTTGAACCTGCATGGGCAAAAGGAATCCAGAAATGGCAAAGGCTTTCTGCAAGAATTCAGGTTCATGAGTCTTCCCAAACTCATATAGAAGCCTGTGTAGTGTATGAACAGTAGAGGAAGAACAAAATAATTGATGAGGAAAATGAGAAGCAAATTAGACAGGAAAAAAACTATTGGAAACAAGTATTACATAGAATTGTCAATGTTACATTAACAATGTCAATGGCTAATCTTGCCTTCCGCGGTCATAGAGAAAAAGTAGGCAAGGTAAACAATGTGAATTTTCTCTCCATTATAGAGCTTCTTGCGGAGTATGACCCTGAAGAAACTCCTCCAGTTACCCCAAAAATCGGTAAAATGCTTAAGTCCTAGAATACAAAATGAAATTATACACATACTTTCAAATAAGGTCCGGAACATCATTGTGTTGGAAATAAAAGAGACACTGTTTTTTTTCAATTATAATGGATACTACACAGGACATATGAAAAGTTGACCAAATGAGTCAAATATTCAGATATGTTTCTGTGGAAAGAGATGAAAGCCAGAGAGCAACTAGTGTTGAGATCTAGGGTTTCATGCCATTGAGGACCAAAGTGCTGCGGGCCTTGAACATGACATTGTCTCTTTCATAGAGAGCAACGGCCTCAATATAACAAAATGTCGTGGCCAGGGGTATGATGGTGCAGCGACAATGAGTGTGGTGTATTCTGGTGTGCAGGCTTGAATTGCACAGAGAGAGAAAAATGACTTGTATGTACATTGTGCAGCTCTATCTGAACCTGGTACTTCAGGATGCGGTTGGGAACATACCAGAAAGTTCTAGTTTTTTTGAAGTGGTGCAGGAATTGTATATTTTTTTTGGTGAACGCATACGCAGATCGAACATTCTTTCATCATTCTCTACAGAGTCCACACTTACATTGAAAAAACTTTGCCCCACTCGATGGTCATCTCGCCATGATTCACTGCTTGCTCTACGCTTTCGTTTTGTAGACATTATGCAAGCTTTAACAAAAATAAACTTGATGTCACCCAAGCCCAAAGAAAGATGATGCTGCTCGCATTAGAACAAAAATAGTATCTTTTCAATTTGTTTTTCTTGTTGTCCTGCAAAGCAAGATTTTGGACACCATAAAAGTGGTCTCTAAATTGTTGCAGTCAAAAAATATAGATTTATCCATTGCAGCGCATCTAATACAAAAGGCAGCTCAAGTCCTCTCGAAATATAGGGATAATTTTGATGCAGCAAAACAAACAGCTGTAGAACTGGCAGAAAAGTGGGGCATCCAGACACAGTTCGAAAACAAGAGAGTAAGAAAATTAAAGTGTCACTTTGATGAACTTTCAATTGATGAAAGGTTGCAGGATCCTGAACAATGCTTTAAAACCGCTGTGTTTTATAGGTGTTTAGACATTGTGACCAACCAGCTGTCTTACCGATTTGCTGGAATGAGCAATGTCATGCAGAGATTTAATATACTTCAGCCTGCAGTCCTTGCCTCTGAAACTGATGATTTGTTCAAAGCTGCTTCACAGCTACAGGAATGCTACCCAGAGGACATGTCACCAGCTTTTCCAGAACAGCTTCTGAGCTTCCGTTAAGCTGGGGCAGCGGCGGGGTGGGGCGGCATCGGGGGACATCGGCGAGGGCGGGCCCGTGGATCAGTTTCGCACCGGGGCCCCATGGAATGTGTGTACGCCTGCACACTATAGCTGTGACTTAATAAATATACAGGGTAAAAGCTATCTCACTGTTTAATAGACTTACCCAGTATTTAAGGATGACATATTTCTTGCATGATATCGGGACTTTGAGGGAGGTTCTAACTACTTTTAATTAATTTAGTTTGTAATTGAATTATCTGTACATGGTCATATTGTAATAGCAAACTATACGGTTTAAAAGCTGTGCTCTTTATCTCCTATCCCATTGCACACTAAAAGTTAGATTTCGGATGAAAGTTGATTAATTTTAAAATTCTCTTGAAAGTATATTAATAGTAAAATATTTAACTTATCTATCTTGGTCCACTGATCTCTCAACTGTCTGGTGTTCAAAAGTTTTCTTACGATAAATCGTAAGATTATATCCACAACTGCATATTGCTTTGTGGAAACAAATTGAAAGCTTGGCATAGTAATATGTGTATGGACATGCTTAGTCCCTCTCCCTATATAGTTGGTCATTAACCAGCACTTTGATGCAATGTGTCTACCAACGCTTTTCTGTGGTCACTGGATCACAAAAGCATATCCGATCTCTCAGTCATGATGCAGAATTTTTTGATTGCAAGTATAACCAGATCTGATCCACCTGATTATCCACATACTCCTTTACTTTAGTGGGGTCAATTATATAATAACCATTGAAAGTAGTAAGCTGGTTGTTCTTCCTGTAAAGAAAAGAGACTTGCCCTAACAGCCTATACAGGGCTAGGACAAGCTCATAAAGGTAGAGGTATATACTTCTAACTCCAGAAAAGGAATATTGATGTCCCCAATATGAGAGATACTGTAGTTCAGTTGGTAAAAACTCACTGGAGTTTGCTTGAAAGTAGCCTATATAAAGTAGGAGTTGAAACAACAGGAGTTTAAACTTCAAGGGAGTTTAAACCAAGAGGATAAATATTGTTTTGCTCACTTGTTTTTTTGGTAACTGGGAATGAGTGCTAGCAAGATTGCAAGTTTTACTCCGTGCATATCCTGCTGCATGTATGCATGCCTTGATGAATCTGTCCAGGGTCCATACCTCTGTGGTGGGTGTGAGCGAGTGGCTTCTCTGGAAGCTCAGATTGGAGACCTGTAGAGGCAAATTTCAACACTGAGGCAGATTAACAATCTTGAGAGGAGTCTGCTGCTCACTAAGCAGTTTAGTGGGAGGAGATGAGACTGTTGGTGAGCAGGCACATAGCTGGGTAACAATGGGGTGGGGAAGCTGGGGGGTGGGAAGAGGAAAGGTTTAGCTAGTCTGGAGTTTGTGCAACCTAGCAGATTTGCCCGTTTGAATGAAAATGTTGGGAGCATCAGCTCAGGAGTAGCTGTACTGCAGGAAGCTGTTCCTTCTAACAGCCAAGGGAATAGACCCTCTAGTACGGGTGGGGTTGAGAGTGTAAAGAAGGCTAATCTGCCACTCTGTCTCAACCGGACAGTTTGCGGTCTCCCGAGTGCTCGGGTCCGGCATGTTGCCGACAGAGTGGAGGGATTATTGTGAGGAGTTGGGACCCAGCTGTCATGGCCCATATTGGTACCAATGACATTCAGAGGAAAATAGAAGGTCCTAAAGGATGAGTTTAGTGAACTAGGAAGTAAGCTAAAGAAAAGGACCTCCAAGGTAATAATTTCAGAAATACTACCTGTGCCGTGCGCTACAGCAGAAAGGCAGAAGGAGATTAGAGAGGTCCATGCGTGGCTGAAGTCTTGCTGCAGGAAAGAGGGTTTGGGATTTTTAGAGCACTGGGACAAATTTGCTCTTGGGTACAACCTGTATAGTCATGCTGGATTGCACCTATATGGAAGAGGGTCTGCTGTGCTGGGGGATAGGATGGCTAGAAGGTTGGAGGAGATTTTAAACTATTAGTAGAGGGGGGAAGAGAGAGAGAGAGTGTCAAAGCAATTTAGAAAATGGAGATAGGACAGAAAGGAAATGGGCTTTAGCTCAGTATAAGGGTGGTGGATATGGGGGGAGGGGAAAGCACAAAACAGATGAGGTATGTAATATTGATGAAATTTCACAAAGTACAAATGACTCATGATATTAAATGTATGCTTACTGATGCAAGGAGCCCAAATAACAAAATGGGGGAACTAGAGGCAATAGCCTACACTAAACAATGATATAATGGGCATAACGGAAACATGATGGGATGAGACACATGACTGGGCAGTTAAATAGGTACATGTTATTTAGGAAGGCTAAATTCCTAAAGTCAAGTCTTAGGCATGTGGAAGCTTTATGGGTAGATATCTGCTTGGGGCAAACCAAGGGAAATCTATTATTGGTTTTGATATTATAAAACACCTAATGTAAATATTCATGAGGAAGAACAGCTGTTAGAGCAAATTGGGAAAGCTACAATTCAGGGTAACATGTTAATTATTGGAGATTCTAATTACCCCGACATAAACTGGGATAGAGTGACTAGTATTTCAGCAAGAGGAATCAGGTTTTTGAATGTGTTAAATGACACCTTCATGTCACAACTGATACAATTACCAACTAGAAAGGATGCTTGTCTGGATCTAGTTATAACAAACAATGTTGATCTTTTGACCAACATTCAAGTAGGGGAGCATTTGGGAAATAGTGATCACAATATGGTGATTTTTGAAATAAACTCAAAGCAAAAGCATGTGGGGTATACTAAGACGTATAAGTTTTAAAAAGCCATTTCCAGTAAGATTAGGGTAGCTCTACAACATATCGACTGGCATAGACTCCATAGTGGAAAAAACACTGAGGATAAACGAAAACTATTCAAACAAATATTAGAAAGGTACATTTCTCAGTATGTACCATTGGTTAATTAATATTAAAGAAACACATTTAAACTAATGTTGCTTAGTCGTGAAGTAAAATGAGATTAAAAATAAAAGGGCATTTAAATCGGACAAATCAGAGGCATCCTATAAAAGATATAAGGAAGCCAATAATGCTTGCAAAAAGGCAAATAAAGTGGTTAAACTAGAAAATGAGAAATTGATAGCCAAAGAATGCAAAACAAACCCCCAAAATGTTTTTCAAGTACATCAATTCTAAAAAAAACAAAAAATGAAAGTGTAGGTATACTGGAAACAGAGATGGGTCTGTTAACTAATGAAGACCAGGAAAAGGCAGAAATTTTAAATACCGTATTTATCGGCGTATAACACACACTTTTTCTCCCTGAAAATAGGGGAGAAATTGTGGGTGCGTGTTATACGCCGGCCCTTTAAATACTGCAGCTGCCTGAGCACTCTGTCAAGAGCGCTCAGGCGGCTGCAGTTGTTCACTCCCTGTAGCGTGGAGGAGCCGGCTGTCCGCGGTGCCCGGCCGGAGGATAGGAAGGTGCACGCTGTGGGGTCAGTCCGACGTGGGGAAACACAAACTCCTGTTCCGCCGCGGGAACAGGAGTTTCTGTTTCCTGTACCCGGTCGGACTGACAGGAAGGTACACTGAGCGTGCACCTTCCTATCACTCCGGCCGGGCACCGCGGACAGCAGAGCGGCTCGGCACGCTACAGGGGGGGGGGTAAGAAGGGGGTGAATAGAGGGGGAGGGGGGAGTAAGAAGGCGGAGTGGGGGAGTAAGAGAGAGGGGAGGGAGGAGTAAGAAAGGGGGGAGGGGGGTAAGAAGGGGAGAGGGAGTAAGAAAGGGGGTAAGAAGAGGGGGGGAGTAAGAAAGGGCAAGAGGGGAGGAGGGTAAGAAGGGGTAAGAGGGGGAGGGGAGTAAGAAGGGGGCAAGAGGGGGAGGGGAGTAAGAAGGGGGTAAGAGGGGGAGGGAAATAAGAAGAGGGGAGGGGAGTAAGAAAGGGGGGTAAGAAGAGGGGGAGGGGGAGTAAGAAGGGGGAAAGAGGGGGAAGGGGAAGTAAGAAGAGTGGGGAGTAAGAAAGGGGGGTAAGAAGTTCTTTATTTGAAATTTAAAGGACCACTCTAGGCACCCAGACCACTTCAGCTTTATGAAGTGGTCTGGGTGCCAGGTCCCTCTAGGATTAACCCTTTTTTTAATAAACATAGCAGTTTCAGAGAAAAAATCCTTGCCTGGAAATTATAGACCTGTGACCTTGACTTCTGTGACTGGGAAAATATTTGAAGGGCTATTAAGGGATACTATTCAGGAATTTATTGGGAAGAACTTTGTTAGTAGCAATAATCAGCATGGTTTTATGAAACATAGGTCATGTCAAACTAACCTAATTGCATTCCACGAAGAAGTAGAAGTACAGATCAGGGTGTTGCAGTGGATGTGATCTACTTGGATTTTGCCAAGGCATTTGATATGGTTCCTCACAATAGGTTAGTTTTTAAACTAAAAGAAATTGTTCTACATGAAAATTCTTGTTCTTGGGTAGAATATTGACTTAAGGATAGAGTACAACGAGTTGTCATTAATGGTAAATTGTGAAGCTGGACAAAAGTGGTAAGTTGTATCCCTCAGGGTTCTGTTTTGGGACCGCTACTATTTAACATATTTATAAATGATCTTGAAATAGGCATTGAAAGCCATGGATCAGTGTTTGCAGATGACACAAAGCTTTGTAAAGTAATAAAATGTGAGCAGGATATTGCTTTGCTGCAAAGGGATTTGGATAGATTGGGGGACTGAGCACTAAAATGGCAGATGAAATTTAACATAGAGATATGCAAAGTTATGCACTTCGAGGTCAAGAATGCACAAGCAACTTACACCCTAAATGGTAGTGAATTAGGGATAACCACAAACAAGAAGGATTTGGGAATTGTTATAGACAACAAATTAGGCAGCAATATGCAATGTCAATCTGAATTTGCTAACGCCAGTAAGGTTTTGTCATGTATAAATAGGTGCATTAATTCTCGGGATGGAAATATAATTTTGCCTCTTTATAAATCACTGGTAAGACCACACTTTGAATATGCTGTGCGATTTTGGGCACCTGTTCTAAAGGAGATCATGGCACTAGAAAAGTGCAGAGACAAGCTACAAAATTGACAAAAGAAATGCAGCATTTCAATTACGAAGAAAGGTTAAAAAAAATAAATCTCTTTAGTTTGGAAAAAAACAGCACCTCAGAGGGGATTATGATAACATTATACAAATATATTCGGGGTCAGTACAAACCATTATCTTCAAATCTATTCAGAAACAGGGCTATACATAGGACACAAGGTCACACATTTAGGCTGGAAGAAAGGAGATTTTATCTAAGAAAAGTGTGGTGTGTTTTTTATTTTTTATTTTTTTTTACAGTAAGAGCAAAAAGGATATTGAATTCTCTGCCTGAAGAGGTGGTTTTATCAGAGTCAGATGTTTAAACTGCAATTGGATAAATACTGGCAAAAAACATAGTATTTCTAATTAGGTAATAGCTGATTAATCCAAGAAGATATCTGACTGCTATTTTGGGGTCAATAAGGAATTGTTTCCTAGTTTGTTGCAAAATTGGAAGCACTTCAGACTAGTTTTTTTGCCTTCTTTTGGATCAACAGCAAAACATACACAAGGAAGGCAAAACATACACAATGGACGCAAGCCTCTTTTTTGCTATATAAGCATTTGCTTAGTGGTAATTAGGCCACATTACTGTTGTACTGTTTATTGAAATATCATTAGCGGACATACCTTTTGAATAACTATATATTGGACATTTGCCATCATCTCGTGGTTAGAATTTTTTTTTATTTTTTTTGGGAGGGTGGGGGGATTTGAGATGCATGTACCAGGTTTACTCGGTTATATCATGTGCAAAGTGCAACCTCTGGTACCACGATTGCTGGTCTCATTTCCTTAGTATGCATTGGCAAACCCAGGACCACTTGGATGGTGGTCCTGCATTTACAGCAAAGGAAACCCATAACTGGGCAACCACATTTGGGTTACTTAAGGAATTCAGTGCACCCAGCAACCCCCAAAGTAGTGGGGTTGTGGAATGGAAAAATGCTTAGGTTACATGACTATTAACCAAGATGCTAGTTGCTTGTCCTCATACAGTGGTATCCACTTATTCCTATGGTACAGATAAGTTAACATCATACTTGATAATACCAATGGTGACACAACATATGAAATGTTATATGGTGTACCTTGTAACACATATTTCGCTGACAAACATATTTCTGCACCAGGGAGAGATTAAAACCATTGGTTCTATTATAGAAATTTAGGGATTTTTTTGCAGCCCACCACACCATGCACCATCACCTACTTGGCTTCCTGCTGTTGGTCAGTTTGCCCTCGAGAGGCTGACACCAAGAACTTTATTACAGTGAACAATCTGAGCCAAAAGAGAAAATAAAGTTTTGATGTTTTAAAACCAACTAAATACTTTCAGGATGTTCACAGAACCACTCACTGACACAATGGATGCTGTTAAAGAAGGCAAGAAAAAAAAAAAAAAAAAACAGATCATGATTCACTCTGTTGTAAGGCTGTGATTCTGGTAGCATTTGTCATCTTCTGACACCTGAATGATGAATAGACAAATGTGGTACATTTACATTTAACAAGGAATATATGAAAAATGGATCATCAACATTATTAGACAGTCTCTGGAGAAAACAGATTGTACCTGAATTATCTTATACAGTAAGAAAGAAATGCAAAGATGGGAGCCAAAGGATGCTAGGAAATTGGTTATGGTGTCTCCTTACAATCTGCAACATTATCATAACATCAACCCTACCTGTCATTCTAAAACTGCATTGGGTTTATGTTAACAAGCAAGAAGCACCTAAACTGAATTGGACTGCACATAATACAAGTTCTTTGATTGTGAGGACAACCTCAAGGAACCATCTCAAAAGGAGAGACATATCTCACAGTGAAATGATTGCTAATGTGACCTGCACTGGTAATTCACAAGGAACCTGTTGAAGATCCAAAAACCGATTATACATGAGAAAGATGTGATTGGACTATTTCAAATCCTAATACTGGACTCAACGATTATGACAAAAGCATGCTGGAATTAGAGAAAAGACGGGACAGATGCTTGCAAAAGAGACTTTGGATGCTCTTATAAGGTGATGCAAGAAGAGACTTTGCCATATAGTTTACCATTGGATGACTACCGCAAACAGCCTTTATATGCTGAAAAGAAGTGATATGCTAATTGTGGACATTACAAATATGTTTCCAGACAAACAGAAGATGACCGGAACAAGAAATAAAGTCTGATAACTGTCAACACCCAACTATTTCTCAAGATGGAACACCATACTGAGAATACCTGATTGACTAGCAAAGCACATCTCAATACAAGACACAGATTTTAACATCTAACTTAGAAAAAATGGTTACTGGGAAGGAACAGAAGAGGAACATGGATTTTCTATTGGAGTGAGAAACCATACTGGAACCATATTCTGTAATAATGAACTTTACAATGACATTTGCTGGCATGTGAATTTGAACATTTAACCCCTTAAGGACTGAGCCAAATGTACACGTTGTGAACAAAACAAAACGTAAACAAAACCTGACATTTGCACAGCATGTCTGTCCAACCGTAATTAATCTCTTTCATATTAAATGCACCCACCTTTATTATATATCATTTTATTCAGGGGAAACAGGGCTTTCATTTAATATCAAATATCTAGCTATGAAACATAATTTAATATGAAAAAAATGGGAGAAATTAAGATTTATTTTTATTTTTTTAGTTCTACATGACATTTTAACTGTCAATGTAATAATACTGTTTGCTTTTACTGCAATAAAATACACATATTTGTATTCAGTAAAGTCTGATGTGTAAAACAGTACCCCCTATGTACAGGTTTTATGGCATTTTGGGTAGTTACTGGGTCAAATATAGCATGTTACATTTGAAATTGAAATTTGCCAGATTGGTTACGTTGCCTTTGTATAGTAGCCCAGTAATAAAATTTACACCCATAATGGCATACCATTTGCAATAGTAGACAACCAAAGGTATTGCAAATGGGGTATGTCCAATCTTTTTTTAGTAGCAACTTAGTCACAAACACTGGCCAAAGTTAGCGTTATTATTTGTTGTTTGAAAATGCAAAAAACGCCAATTTTGGCCAGTGTATTTGACTAAGTTGCTACTAAAAAAGACTGGACATATCCCATTTGTAATACCTTTGGTTGTCTACTATTGCAAATGGTATGCCATCATAGGGGTAATTTTCATTCTTGGGCTACCATAGGGTCTCAAAGGCAACGTAACCAATCTGGCGAATTTTAATGTGAAAAAAATGAAACGCAAGCCTTATATTTGATACTGTAACTTTTGAAAACACCATAAAACCTGTACATGAGGGGTACTCTTGTACTCGGGAGACTTTGCTGAATACAAATATTTGTGTTTCAAAACAGTTAAAAGTATCACAGCAATAATATCGTCCGTGTAAGTGCTGTTTGTGCGTGAAAAATGCAAAAAACGTCATTTTTACTGGCGATATCATCGTTGTTATACATTTTACTGTTAATATTTGTGTTCAGTGAAGTCTCCCGAGTAAAACAGTACCCCCCATGTACAGGTTTTATGGTGTCTTGTAAAGTTATAGGGTTAAATATAGTGCTAGCAAATTAAATTCCCTTTACTTTCGAAATGGGTTGTCAGGCAGGTCCCGCTAATTGTAATTAATTAAGATATCTAATTATGTAAAAATATTACATAAATATATATGTAAAATTAATATATGTGTATATATATATATATATATATATATATATATATATATATATATATATATATATATTTTTAAATATTTTTATTTATATATAGGTATATATAGTGATATATATGTATATATTTATGTATATAGATATATATATATATTATATATATATATATATATATATATATATTAAATTTTATATATATATATATATATATATATATATTAATATCACAATACAGTTAGAACGAAATAACACACATCTATATATTTTTTAATTATTTATTTTTAATTATTTTTTTAATTTTATTTTTTAACATATTTACATTTTTTTTATATTATATATAAATATATATATATATATATATATAACAATAATTATATATATATATATATATATATATATATATATATATATATATATATATATTAATCAGTATCAGTCTACATGTAATTTGATATATATATATATAACAGAGACATTGATACAAGGAGAAATGTGTAATGGTTCTATTGCAGATGTGAACTACAGATTTACTCCTTGCTCTTTTTGGTATAACTACACCAATCAAAATGTTAAATGGCTCCCTAGAACAATAGACCAAGGAATCTTGCTATATTCTGGACTGCCAGGAATGTGGTGCATGGACCAATTATAATTACTAAAGCAATCATGCTATTTTTATTTTTTATTTTATTTTTTTCCTGTATCAGAAATGTGTCAGTGACAAAATGCAATATAATACAGATACTATAATTGTATAAAATAAACACATAATGTATTAATTGCAAAGACTTTGTGAGTATCTAAAATGTAATTGGAAAACATTGCTAACATGCCATATGCAGCTGTGGTCTGGCCTACAAACAAATATATTAGACATAAAGTATAATATAAGAGCATAACAGCTGATTATCCAGATTAATGAATATTAATGCTTGTGTCTTGCAGCAAAAGGAAATAGCTAAACAATGCAGATTCCTTTATATCTACTGGACATTTACTTGTAGATTAAATCCAAACAGTGGCCAGATTATCTGATTTTTAACAATGTATTTTTACATAATTTAATCATAGTTAAAGATCATATGATTACACAGAAAATGTAAAATGTTTTTATTAAATCAGAAACTACTCGATATTCGTTTAAGTTTGCAGAGTGGTATGATTAATATAATCTAATATAGGTGAAGTACTTCAACAGTTCACATTTAACTGAAAGACGGGCAGAAACTTTGCTTCACTTATCACAAACCTTTATTTTTTTATAAAACCTGTTCAGACTGCCAGATCGAAGGTCAGTCAATGGGAGGTAAAAAAGTATTATGGATTTACCCTTCCAGGTGCTATACATGACAAATTGTGGAAATTGATAACTTTTGCAAAAAGGTGAAAAGCTGTCAAAGATATAAATTCAACATCCATATCACTGTATGTGTGTGTGTAATTAATATATATATTCAATGTGATCAAATATTTTATTTATCTGTTTTTCAATTACCAATAAAATGTTATTTGGTTTGTGATTTAAAGGTACATATACCTTGTGGAAATGATCCTGCCACATCTATTGATCAATAC
Source organism: Pelobates cultripes (assembly GCA_933207985.1). Taxonomy (NCBI): domain Eukaryota; kingdom Metazoa; phylum Chordata; class Amphibia; order Anura; family Pelobatidae; genus Pelobates; species Pelobates cultripes. The sequence continues at coordinate 174,555,324 of OW240915.1, read as the reverse complement.
ACCATACATATGATTAATATTCTGATTGTAACATACCCCCACTTCAACCAGTTATAGTTGCAACAGATTTTGATATCTATCATTACTGAAATATTAAGACCACCTATACAAAGGTAAACTTAAAAATATAAATACCTTCATTCAATAACATACAGAAATGCTTTCTTGACTCACTTTAAAAAACAATAAATTCATAATTGCCTTAAGCTCCATCCAACAGCCGCTGGAAAATATACTTAAACAAATAAGATTCCCATAACCTAATAACATAACCTAATAACGTCTGTTATCAGCCCCTTATAAACATGAACATCCCAATATATACAGCTTTATCTTCATTATTAGAGCACATCATCGTCTTTGTAGAAAGCAATACAACTACTTCTTCTCATTTAGTCCATATGGGAATATCTTCCCCAAGGTGTGTATCCAGAAGGCTTCACGTTTCAGTAAAGCTGTGTCCCTGTTGCCTCCTCTGAGGGAGATGGGTACATGGTCTATACCCATTAATCTGAGTGCTGCCAGATTATGGCCAGCTTCTAATAAATGTCTGGCTACTGGTGTACCTGCTGAGCCACTCAGTAGTGCAGTTCGAATGGAGGATCTGTGGCCATGCATTCTCTCCCTCAGGTCATTCGATGTCTTACCCACGTAGTTCAGGCCACAGGGACATGTAATTCTGTATACTACATGGGTAGGTTTGCAGGTAATGCGGTGCTTAAAGCGGCACTGTCATGCCGAACTTACCTTTCCTCAATCTCTTCCTCTTCTCCCCCTCTCTCAGGATCTGTTCTTCTTTTCTTCCTGTCTTCTTTAGTTTTCTTTAAAATCATAAGACAAAGTAGGGACTCTTTGCCTTATGGAGGATTCCTCCGCTTGACCAGCTCTGACCAGCGGAGGAGCAAAGTGTGCTTCATTTCCGCTGGTCAGAGCAATTTTCCCATGATCCTTACCTTCCCTCTGTGTTCCCACGATGCTTCCTGTCATTTTACACGAAACTGCCGAATTGCGTTCTAACTGAATGAGAACAGTATGTTCGTTTCTTTTAGAACGCAATTCGGCACTTTATTCGGATCGGAATTTCATTCTAATGAATTAAACTCTGATCCTATTCATTGCATCTTGCAGCCGCTTAGTAGATAACTCCCTAATTCCCACGGTATCAGGGAGCTATCTACTAAAAGGCTGAAAGACCTAAATTGGTCTTTCAGCCACATTTACTAATACTAAGTAAAGATTACTTAGTATTAGTAAATAATATGCCCCTACTCGCTATATCGCGAGTAGGGGCATGTGTAGTAAGCAGTGAGCAGCTTATAGCTGCTCACTGTAAAAAAAAAAAAAAACCAACAACTAATAACCCCCCCGCCCGTGAGGGCCCTAAATAAAGATGGGGGGGACCTACTGTCCTCCCCCCTGAGCGGTGGGTGGGGGCCCTAATAAAACAATAATGGGGGGACCTACTGTCCACCCCCTGGCCCCCACCCCTGAGCGGTGGGTGGGGGCCCTAATAAAGCAATAAGGGGGGACCTACTGTCCTCCCCCCCTGGCACCCACCCCTGCGCGGTGGATGGGGGCCCTAATAAAACAATAATGGGGGGACCTACTGTCCTCCCCCCTGGCCCCCACCCCTGAGCGGTGGGTGGGGCCCTAAATGAAACACCCCCCCCCAATCAAGGTGACTAGGGGTCCCAAGCCCCTAGTCACCCCCCACCCAAAAAAAGTAGGTCCCCCCCTCATTATCTTCATGGCCCCCACCCGCCGATCAATAGGTCCGCCCCCCCTTATTGTAATTTATGTAATTTTTTTTTCAACAGTGAGCAGCCACAGGCTGCTCACTGTTTAGTAGACATGCTCCCTCCTTGTAATAACCTGCACGAACAAATATACACTCATACATAGTGTTTGTTTGTTCGGCTGATATTTCTATTCACACATTCGTCTGTCTGATGAATGAATAGATGAAATTCCCGTTCGCATGTCCAGGTGTTTCACTGGGCATGTGCGGGAATCTCACAGCGCCATCTAGTGTGGGCTGATGACGTGTCCCACAGGGACTTCACCTACCCACACAAAGATGGCGGTGCCCTGAATATAGATCGGGGCAGAAAATAAAGAATGAAAAAGAGGTAATCTGGGGGGCTTAGGGGTATTTGGGGGTGACTAGTGGGTCAATTGGATGTAGTGGAGGCGGGAAGGGGGGTTAAAAAAAAACGGGATTCGGCATGACAGTGCCGCTTTAATCTTATAAATTTTACTCGATCTAGGGTGATAAAAGGTTTTGCCTGGGGTCATGGAATTACAGGCTAGGTAATTCAGGCAACGATAACATCCCACATTGGGTGCTATGATACGTGACTGTGTGGACTAGAAAATCTTAGATGAAAACCTTTTCTGTAGCTCATGATGGGAGTTTGTTGGAAGATTGGGGGAAGTGTAAGATCTTAAGTCACAGTCATGCAGTTTTGATTAATGCTAGTTCTCAATGTGCCTGATTGCGGGTTATAAGCTTGAGGGAAGATAAAGCGACCACCGATATTTCGATCAATCAAGTTTTATGTGACTGCTTGTGTAGCCATGGTGTAGGCTGTGTTAAGGGTGGCTTTAGAGTATCCGTGAGCTAGAATCTTTTGAAACATTTTCATTGATTTGAATTTGTGCTGTATCTTTATTGGAGTTGTTCTGAAGCACTCTGGGAAACTGGTAAAGATTGCTTTAACTTCTGCGGGTGGAAACTTTTAGCATGTAGTAAAGTGTTCCTGTCCATTGGTTTTGAATCTTATGTATATCCAATATGGTCGCCATTGACAGATATTTGTAAATCCAGGAAATTGATACTAGAACTGCTCACTTGATATGTGAATCTGATAGGCGATGATAAGTTATTGAGTTCATGCATCATCATGTTAAATTCCTCTTCTGTTCCTGTCCATAATAGTAAGATGTCATCGATGAAGCAAAAATAATGCATAATCTTCCCAGCGAATCCCTTAAGTATATACTTATCCTCATATGCTTTCATAAAAGCGTTGGCATACATGGGGGCTCCCATAGATGTCCCGGTGAGTTGGATGTAAAATGTGGACTCAAATCTGAAGTAGTTTAAGGTAATGCAGGCTTGCAGTAGTTCTAGTATGTAGTCTATAGGAGGTTTCAACTTGATCGAAGAATTCTGTAGTATTTCTCCCATTGCCTCATTACCCTCTTGGTGAGGGATAACTTATACAAGCTGCATACATCTATCATAGCCAAGAGGATCCCACTTTCTGGTAAGATTATGTTTTTAAGATGTTGTATGACTGCCCCACTATCTTTAACACACGTAGGTAGTGCCATGACTGGGCCTTTAAACGGTGTATCAAGCCATTTTCCCATAGGCTCCAACAAGCTTCCATTGGCAGACACTATGGACAGACACATAGTCACAGAAAAAGATATATGTAAAAACCTTAGAGTGCACAATAAATTGCTTCAGATTAAAAATATGCATTTAACACTTATCTCATAAAAAGAAGGTTCATTATATGAAAATTAAGTTGGCTGTGGAAGAGAACAGGTTAGTTTAGAGCAGATATAGTATCTTTGATAGCTATATTAGGAAAATACATGTATTTTCAAAGATGAGTGATCCCATCATTAAAGGGTTGGTAGTAATAAGGACATAGATGTGTCCAAAATAATGAACAGATGCTTAGCACGAAGGAACCAACTTCAGGGGTTACACTATTGTACATTGTGAGCTATCAATGGGTATAGAATAAGATTCCTGTGACTTAATCAAATACAGGGACCCTATGTTGAAAAAAGGCTTATGAATGTTTATATGTAAGTGTCTACACATCATTGAGGCTCGCATCACTATTTCTTACTTTTGTGAAGAGCCTATATGCTATTATCCCACACCAAGTGCGTGCAGAAGCTATACAAACGGTATTGACAAATTATCCACACTATACAGGTCCACCTGTGAAATTCATCCTGGAACTTCTACAACTTGTAATCAGCAACAACTACTTTAGATTTGAAAAATCATGGTACAAACAGATAGCCGGAACATCTATGGGGGCAGCAATGTCCACCATGTATGCGAATGTGTACATGTATGTCTATGAGCAGGAACATATACTAACTCCTTTCCAGGAAATCATATTTTACAGTCGATACATCAATTACACTTTGATGATTTAGAAGGGGACACTAGAATCTATGGAATAAAGGTTGGAGGAAAATCAATCTACATACACATGTACACCTGACAATGTACACCTGACACATGTACACCTGACACATGTACACCTGACAATGACAGCAAGCCAACAGACGGTAGACTTCCTAGACATTCGTCTATACGAAAAGGTGATAAAGTAGCATAGACTCTATTTTTCAAACCAACAGACATAAATACCCTTTTACACTCAGATAGCTACCACCCATGACACAAAAAAAATCCACTACTTCACTCACAATTTTTAAGAGTGATTAAAAAAAATACTCCAACGCAGCCAATGCGCAGCTTCAAATACAAGAAATGAGGTTGAAAGCCATGGACTATAACAACATAGTTTTACAACAAGCTCTGGATAAATGCTACGAAACAGTCCAAAAAACATCAAAAAACACCAACAGACTTGTTATTATTCTGTTCTTTATATAGCGCCAACAAATTCTGCAGCGCTTTACAGTGGGTGGACAAACAAACATGTAGTTGTAACCAGACACGTTGGACATACAGGAACAGAGGGGCTGAAGACCCTGCTCAATGAGCTTACATGCTAGAGGGAGTAGGGTAAAGTGACACAAAAGGTAAGGATAGTATTAGACTAATAACAGTTGCAAGAGAGGAATCAGTCGGGAGCTATTAATTGACTCCTATTTCCTACCACGTATACTATGATATCTCAAAGTTTAAAACGAATCATTGCTAGCAACTGGCAAAATGGAAAAATGATGACACGACCAACACAGTTTTGAGAACCACCAATGATGTGCTTCCATAGGTTTTAACAACCTCAGAGATCTGCTGGTTAAAACGGATCCAATTCACTGCTATAACTCGACACCAGTGTATCAAAATATGGGTTGTTATAGATGCTTGGGGTGTGTTACTTGAAGCCACATGACACACAGTAAAACCTTTGCCCAGCCACATGCTGGCAGAAAATTCACGATTTGACAAAGACTAACCTGTACCACTGATTATGTTGTCTACAAATTGATTTGTCCTATGTGGGCAAAACTAATCTCCCGTTGAGAGAAAGGATTAGGAACCATCACTCGAGCATACAGATTGCCTACAGGGACCAGGGCTAGGTACTACCAGTTCGTAAGAATTTCTTAGAGAAGAGGCACCCATTACCATCTGAAGTTTAGGGTGATTGATCATATCCCTCCACCACCCAGAGGTGGGGATTGAAAAAAAAACTTCTTCTACAAAGGGAACTTTTTTTGGATTAGGACATTGAACACTGTATGTCCTAAAGATCTAAACAAAAAGTACTGTGACGAGACCAATCTCGCCACATTGCATTGGAGAAGCCTGGTTGCTCGCCTGCTGCCTTTGGACTATGGCCCCCTTTTAAAAGACTTTATTTTTGCCTGCAGAAAAGACTTTATTTTTGCCTGCAGCTTAATTGATGAATGCTGGGTGGCCGCCATTCGTATCCCGAACACGAGGTCGCGGCCATTTTAAACCATACGAATGAACAGCGGTGTTCGCCTCTATTTTCATGGAACTAAAATCGGACACAGTTTTGCGCGAACACCGCTGAAGCCGCCGACCTCCCTTCTTGTTCGGTGAAAGTGCACGAATGGCCCGGTGTTCGGTATTTTTGTTTGAATGTCTTATACCCCAGATAGGAATCCCATGGAGCCCATTCGTATGAAACTGACTGTAAAGACTTTGGCTCCATGGCGATTAAACTGTATTCGTGTGGTCTGAGTGCCATTCACCTAATAATGTGCACTCAGACCTGAGCTATCTGGGGATATGTTACATGTCTGTGTTTTATGTAATAAATGTTACTTTATGTATTTTAAAGTATAATACTGGTTTTGTATCCCCACATGTGTAATGGAGTTTTGCCTTTGTCTTGGGAGATAATTTAATTACTTCCCAATTATCTCCCAGGGCAGAGGGGAGGAAGCCAGGATGCATTGTGGGAATATATTGTGACTGTGTGTCCTATTTGTCTACTTGTCTGTCTTTTGTCACAGTCTCCCATTTGGTCCCCTAGGGGAGTGTCCACCAGGTGGGAGACCTGCATAAATACTGGGCAGGTAGCCCTCATTAAACAGACCACTGCTTGACCCTCAACACGGAGCCTTGTCTCGTCTTTGGGGGGATTTACTGTATGCTGCTAAGGACTGATTGCCAGGAGTGTAAGCCGCTTGGGAGCTTTTCCTGTTCGTCTGGTAGCAGCAATTCGTATGGTTCCTGTTCGTGTATTTGGAGTGCTACCTTATTCCCTTGTATGCCGTTCGGGAGTTTGGAGCATTCACTTGTATGCAGTTCGAGAGGTTGGAGAATTCACTTGTATGCAGTTCGAGTGTTTGGAGCATTCCCTTGTATGCCGTTCGGGAGTTTGGAGCATTCACTTGTATGCAGTTCGTGAGTTTTGGTGATTCTACAGTAGCTGTGCCTGTCTATGAAAGGGGATTATCGTCTAAGCGCTTTTTTTCCCTTTTGTGCAAAACGGTCCGTTACAAGTACTACTTATCAATCTGATACACCATGCATGGAACTGTCTATATTTCACATGCAAAACAATTGGATCTATACTATACATTTTCAGAACTATTAGTCTAAACCAATTCCCCAATATTATTCAGAATATGGATCACATTGGATCTGGTAATCCCTTTCTATGATCTTCCAATAGCTGTGCATTGATTTAGGGAGTGATATTTATGTGCCTTGGATTGGCTCATTTTTGCATACATTGATACTTAATAGTCAAAATAGGGTTTCAGATGTACCTATCTTTTCATTATGGACCTATAATGATGTATCTCGCAAGCAGGTCGTAGACACATATAAACATTCGTCAGCCTTTTTTCCAACATAGTTTCTCTCTATTTGACATAGTCACAACAATCTTATTCTATACCTATTGATAATTCCCAATGTACAATACTGTGACCCCAGAAGGTGGTTCCTTAGCGCTAAGCGTCTGTTCAATTGAACTACACAGGATATTGTCACATCTGTTCATTATTTTTGACAAACATCTATGTCCTTTAATTATGGGATACCTCATCTTTGCAAATACATGTATTTTCCTAATATAGCTATCCGATATATCATATCTGCTCTAAACTAACCCTATTCTCCTCCACAGCCAATTTCATTTACATATAATGGACCTTTCTTTAATGAGATAGGTATTCTATGCATATTTTTAATCTTTTGTTTTTTTTAATCTACAATTCATTTTTCTACACCCGCTTCTCTCTCCCCTGTGACTGCGCACAGCTGATACACAGCAGTCTGGAGGAATGGGATCCTTAGCTATCTTCATTACACTACAGTTTGTTTTAGTTGCTTTCTAGTGGTTCCTGTAGCACCCGGATGGAATGCACACTTTGCTCAGCAGCTCATTTTACTACTGCTGGAGCTCCTGTGCAGGTCAAATTTATCACTCAATTTTGCATAATCATCTGGCACAATCACCGGGGTCGAGGGTGGTGAGTACTCACTGTGTGTAATTTGTTAATTATTATTTTGGTTATTTAAACACTTGGTCCATGGTTATACTGTTATCCTGATGAAAGTTCTGTGGTGACCTAAAATATCTATTTATTATTTTTTTTACTGGCAAGCGATGAATAAAAGCTGTTTTATTTTTATATTATTATATATCATGGTCACATGGCATGGGAGAGGGAATGGGGGCTGATTAGGCTTGGGGTAATGCCTAGGTTGTCAGGCAGTCCCCCCGAGGTGGAGCACTGCCGAATACCATGCCAGGCAAGTATTGCGGCTCAGGAGGTTCAGCGATCCACAGGACGCACTATGTTGCCCTGAGGTATAAAAGCCAGCTTGCTGTAAGGTGGCATAGTATGTCCTTTAATGGGTTAATCATTATTTAGCATGTTCAACAAAACAATACTAATCTGTGCCTCATTAAGACTTCCTAGATACAGAAAATAGGGTAAGAGACACATAAAAGCAAAGAGTGTTAAAAACTAAAAAGTGGACCAATCTCAAAAAGAGGTTAAGCTATACAAAGTAGGGTAAAAATGCAGAAAATAGATTAATCTAATCTATTTTACCTTTGTATTATCATTATGTTGGAGAATCATTGTAAGATTTACTGCAGCGCCTTAGAGTAAATTGTGAGCACCTAATTGTGTATTCATCACAAAGGAGGGTAAGCCAGTTTAAAGCTGGTAAAAGACACAAAAGGTGTAAGATACAAATGATGCAATAAAAGATCACAAAACTGGCATAAGATGCAAAAGAGGGGATAATATGGACAAAAAGGTGATACAATACAAAAAGAAAGAAAAGAGACACTGGATGTTAGGGGATAAGGAGAGACACACAAAGAGGGTTGTTCAAGACATTAACTGGTAAAGAGCAGAGCATGGCCTGTGGCTGCTCACTGTTAAAAAAAATAAAAATAAAAAAATAGGGTCACCCCTCCATAAAGTAAAATGATGGGGGAGACCTATTGTCCTCCCCCCTGTCCCCTAACCCTGAGAGGTGGGTCCCTAAATACTAATAAGGGAGGGGGACCTAATGTCCTCCCCCATGGCCCCCACCCATGAGCGGCGGGTGGGGGCCCTAAATTGGAATAAGGGGGACACCTAATGTCCTCCCCCTGGTCCCCACCCCTGAGCGGCGGGTGGGGGCCCTAAATACTAATAAGGGGGGGACCTAATGTCCTCCCCCCTGGCCCCCACCCCTGAGCAGTGGGTGGGGGCCCTAAATACTAATAAGAGGGGGAACTTATTGGTTGGTTTGAAAACCACCAATCAGAGTGCTCTGTGTAATTTTACACAGCGTGGGAAAGTTCTTTGGAATTTTCCCACGCTGTGTTATTTGACTCATAACACTCTGATTGGTGGATTAAGTAACAAATCAGAGAGTTAAGAGTCAAATAACAAACCAACCAATCAGAGTGCTGTGACAGGTAAATGTAGAAACTTACCTGTCAGTCTCTTCATTTACCTGTCAGAGCACTCTGATTGGATGGCTTAAACCCACCAATCAGAGTGCTCTGAGCCTAATTGCAGAGTGGGGCAAGGCTTTATAATCTTTCCCCACCCTGCAGAACTCAGTCTGCAGGGAGCCCTCCATGGGTGAAGATGGATTATTTTTTTTTGCGCTTGTTTTTTTTTTTTTAATTGCGTCGGTTATTATGGTTTTTTATTTGGCCTTTTTTGGGGCTGAAAAAAGAAGATTTTAGAAGAAAGAAAACATTGAATGGTAAGTTTTTTTTTTTTTTTTTACAGTTACTTAGTTAAAGGTCGCCCCCTCATTATTTTTAGGGTGAGAGGGGTAGGTAGGGGGATAATTTTTTGGGGAGGGTGACAAGGGGTTTGGGGACCCCTTGTCACATGGGGGGACATTTTTTTTTTAGGGCCCCCACCCGCCGCTCAGGGATGGGGGCCGGTGGAGAGGACAATAGGTCCCCCCATTGGTATTTAGGGCCCCCACCTGCCGCTCAAGGGTGGGGGCCAGGGGGAGGACATTAGGTCCCCCCTTATTAGTATTTAGGGCCCTATCCCACCGCTCAGGTTGGGGGCCAGGTGGGAGGACCTTAGGTCCCCCCTTATTAGTATTTAGGGCCTCCACCCGCTGCTCAGGGGTGGGGGCAAGGGGGGAGGATATTAAGTCCCCCCTTATTAGTATTTAGGGCCCCCACCCACCTTTCAGGGATGGGGGCCAGGGAGGAGGACATTAGGTCCCCCCCCTTACTCCAATTTAGGGCCCCCACTCACCGCTCAGGGGTGGGGGCAAAGGGGGAGGACATTTGGTCCCACTCCTTATTAGTATTTAGGGCCCCCACCCACCGCTCAGGGGTGGGGGCCAGGGGGAGGACATTAGGTCCCCCCCCCTTATTTTACTGTAGGGCTGTCAGGGTCTTACCTGAGTTGGGAGTCTGTAGCGCAGATATGATGATCACCCTTGCAGATAGCCACAGGCCGAGGTGGTCAGGTAAGAATTCACCTGGCCTGTGGGTCTGTGCACGGGGGCTGTGCAGGATGCAGTACCAATACGCAGGACAGGCAAGGACTGAAACAGCAGGATGGTCGAGGGATAGCCGAGGTCAAAGGATGCCAGAGGACAGGAACAACGAGGAGTAGCCGAAGTCAAGGGATGCCAGAAGTCAGAATAAACGAGTCAGGAAGCCGGGGTCAATAATGCGAAGCGATGAAACAGGAACACTAGAACAAACAGGATCAAAGACTTGACACTGAGCACAGGGCGAGGCTGGGTTTATATACCCTGCTGATGACTGATCAGAGTCAGGTGAAAACACAGCCAAGTCAAGGTGCAGCCCCCAGAGTAGTAGCCATGTCAGGATCAACAGGACTGGAATCAGTCTTCACTGTAAATAGCTGCTGTGGCTCAGAGGTAGAAAGCAGGACCAGGACTGAGAAGATCCCCGGTTCAAGTCCCCTGTTGGGAACTCCAAGAGCGACCACGTCTTGCCGTCTGTCTATCAGGTGAGAACCGTGACAGTACCCCCCCTTTTAAAAACGACCTCCGGGCGTAAATAGGTTCACTATCAGCATAGTACACCTCTCCAGGGTCACTATCTGAATCCAGTGAATCCCCATAGTCAAACTCCCCAGCAAGGATTCCCTTTACAGCTTGGGAGTCCGCAGTACCAGCTTCTGGTACGGCTGGAGAATTGTCCAGGTCTTTTAGGTTCCGGGTACAGGTGGCAAGCACTTCCAAAACTTTGGCAGGAGCAGTGTTCGCAGCTAACAATGCTTTTTCGAACATTTCAAGGTTTTCTTTACGGACTATAGTGCCATTAGAAGCAACGGCACAATCCACAGGTAAAACCTCTTCGGGCGGGCAGGAAGTAGTGGTGGTATCACAGGAAGCAACTTCGGGAGTAGATGCAGGAGGCTCTGGAGCAGGGGATGGAGGTTTTCTCGCGGAAGCCAAGCATGTGCAAGCACAACGGCTTCTATTTGGCTTTTTAGGCTGGTATGCGGTGTACACAGGGCGAAGGAAACTAGTACCAAGTCGGAGAGCTGGAGGTCTAGGAGGGCAAACAGGACAAAGCGTGATGAAATGCCCTTTTTCTCCACAGTAGTAACATAGGCAATAGCTTCTCCTTCGGTCTCTTTCCTTAGGTGTCACTTTGCAGTGGACGAGTCCTAATTGCATAGGTTCCACAGGGTCAAGTGGAACACCGGATACCTCTGGAGTTTTCCTGGGAGCTGGAACATAAGGAGGCATCTCTGGGGCGTAGTGGTGGTACTCGGTTTCTTGGTTAGGAAGAATCTGAGATTTTTTAGTACGTGGAGCTGACTTGGCCACAGTGGTCTTACATTGTGAGTCCATAGCAGTACTAAAGGATTCCCAGCTGACCAGGACAGGACTCTTCGTCTGCAACATTTGGTGAGCCCAAACTTTGATGCGTCCAGACAACAGGTTGATAGCCGCTCTGACCCTGATGAATTCTGTGGCATATGTTCGAGGCTTTAAAGAAAACAACACCTCACAATCCATCTTGAAAGACTGAAAGGATGTGCGGCTACCATCAAATCGGTCGGGCATGATGACAAACGGTTCAGGAAAAGCTGGTTCCGGGGCTGGATGTACTGCGCCTTTAAGGAATAAAATTTCTTGCTGCAGCTCCGAAACAGTCTGGGCCAGGCTGGACACACGCTGGGTCGAGGGTGAGCACATCTCTGCGGACTCCATAATGGTCAAGTCTTATGTCAGGGTCTTACCTGAGTTGGGAGTCTGTAGCGCAGATATGATGCTCACCCTTGCAGATAGCCACAGGCCGAGGTGGTCAGGTAAGAATTCACCTGGCCTGTGGGTCTGTGCACGGGGGCTGTGCAGGATGCAGTACCAATACGCAGGACAGGCAAGGACTGAAACAGCAGGATGGTCGAGGGATAGCCGAGGTCAAAGGATGCCAGAGGACAGGAACAACGAGGAGTAGCCGAAGTCAAGGGATGCCAGAAGTCAGAATAAACGAGTCAGGAAGCCGGGGTCAATAATGCGAAGCGATGAAACAGGAACACTAGAACAAACAGGATCAAAGACTTGACACTGAGCACAGGGCGAGGCTGGGTTTATATACCCTGCTGATGACTGATCAGAGTCAGGTGAAAACACAGCCAAGTCAAGGTGCAGCCCCCAGAGTAGTAGCCATGTCAGGATCAACAGGACTGGAATCAGTCTTCACTGTAAATAGCTGCTGTGGCTCAGAGGTAGAAAGCAGGACCAGGACTGAGAAGATCCCCGGTTCAAGTCCCCTGTTGGGAACTCCAAGAGCGACCACGTCTTGCCGTCTGTCTATCAGGTGAGAACCGTTACAAGGGCCCTCACCCACCGCTCAGGGGTGGATGCCAGGGGGGAGAACATTAGGTCCCCCCTTATTATAATTTAGGACCCCCACCCACCACTCAGGGGTGGGGGTTAGGGGGGAGAACAATAGGTCCCCCCCTTATTAGTATTTAGGGCCCCCACCCGCCGCTCAGACTGCTCACTGTTTAATAGACATGCCCCTATTCGCGGGATAGCGAGTAGGGGCATAATTTACTAATACTAAGTAATCTTTACTTAGTACTAGTACATTTGGCTGAAAGACCAATTTAGGTCTTTCAGCCTTTTAGCAGATAGCTCCCTAATACCGTGGGAATTAGGGAGTTATCTACTTATTCATTCCTGTCATTACATTGACTGGCCAAGTAACTTACATTTTATGTAAGACACTTCGGAACTTCTGCACTTCAGCACTTTGGAAATTAGGTAATTTCGGAACTTCTGGTATAGGGGTCAATTCAAAGTGCTAACCCATACCTATAAAGCACTGATCAATTTTAGCCCCTCTTGTATCTCTTCACAGATCCATGGGTATGCCCCTTCTCGGTCTCTCTGCTCTACCCGTGACCTTCTCCTGTCCACTGTTCACACTCGTACGGCCAACTCACGCTTGCAGGACTATCTGCGGGCAGCTCCCTTCCTATGGAATAGCCAGTCTACCACCATCAGACTCTCCCCTAGTCTTCAATCATTTACGAAGTGCCTTAAAACCCATCTCTTTAGGAGCTTATGGCCTCCTAGAGTGACCCCTACCTTACATGCCTGTCTCTTGCTCTCTCCTAAAGGGCAGCACTCTACTCTCTCCTCCAGCTCTGCTTTACTCCCACTCTATTTGATTGCTATTTCCTGTCCTAATGTGTTTTATACGTCACCTCCTATAGACTGTAACCTTGTTTGAGCAGGGTCCTCTTCAACCTATCGGTCCTGTAAGTTTTCTTGTGATTGTCTTATTTATAGTTAAATCTCCCCTCTCATAATATTGTAAAGTGCCACAAAATCTGTTGGCGCTATATAAAAGGCAATAATAGTAATAACAGCTAAAAAAATTACTATTTATTTTCATGTCAGGAAATTCATTCATTTAAGTACAGCTGTAAGAAATATAAAAAATAATAAAGTCCTATCGAATTTTCCTGTAAGTTAGTAAGAAATACTGGTATATTTACATCCTTAACAAACGCATTGACTTTAAAGCTTATCAGAACATGTTTTTATTGATAGAATCTTGAGGAATATGGACAAAGATGCAAGAACTTTAAATGCAATATATGAAACGCTCTGAAAAATGAAATAAAAAACAGAAAAATACAGCTAAGCATATAAATAAATATATAAAAATATAAAAATCTCATTACTTTGAAGAAATTCACCAGGCATATGCTAGAATAAATATTAATGCCAAAGCAACCAATTTCTTTACTAATAGGAATGAGTGTTTTGTATTCTTCAATAAAATGAAAACAGAATAAATATGTGCACATTATAAATACATTTAAATTAAAAGATATTCCAGTATTCTTACATCTAGAAATATTTTGTTCAATTTGCACATTAAGTATTTTAATAGGCTAACATTTGTATGAATTTAAACACTGAAAATGCACAATATTATTTAATTTGTTTTACTAACAGACCTGAAGTTATATATACAAACTCTCAGTACATTATGTGTACATAGAAATCTAATTAAAATGTGTTCATTAACAGGTTATTGTTTGAACTTTTTTTAATAGTAATTATATTTTACTAGAATATAGAATTTGCAATACCTTGGTTCTAGAAATAAACATTGCAGCAATGTTAATAGCACCCACAAAAAGCAGGTAGGGGGTTTCAGCAAACTCTGACTTTCTAAAGCCCATAATTTGAAAGCTTCTGGCTATCTGCTGACAAATGCAATTATCATTAACACCATGTGGTGTTACATTCTACATTCTAAAAATATATACAATGCCCCTACTTATTAATGGGCTTGCATGTTTAGCATATACTTTGCTCTTTAAGCATATACTGGTTCATGAAATAAATTCCACAAAAATTCATACGACTATTCATGAATATTCAAAAACACCTTACTTTCCATTGTATTACTCTTAAAAGGAATATAATATTAATGTGTTTCTTATACTGATTATATGATATGTAGATAATCCTCTGGGTGTCTGAATAGAAAATGTCTTTATATATAAAATGAAAATGTGTCTACCAGATTTAAAAATTTTATTCGACTATTTTGGATTTGTTAGTGCATAAGTAAAGAATTTTTAAAAGATAACACTTTTGTTTTTTAAAGCATAGAATTTTTTTACTATTGTTAAAACTGACATTTGATTTAATGAAGTTGTTTAGTAAATGTTATAAACATTAGTAATCTCAAATTGGAATTTTGTTTTGGAAAAAGTCTGCACATTTATAACACACACACACACACACACTAAACAGAATACATGCTATGGTTCTTTGTGTCAATTAAAATCAAGTAGATAAAATATTTATCTTTACATGTAGCACTAGGTTGTGCACAGCCATTAAATTATGATTTTATTCACAAATATAGTGCAAAATGACCAATAGAGAGAAAAGCAGGAGGAGGAGCAGTTTTTAAAAAAATAATATAATATATATATATATATATATTTTTTTTTTATTTTTTTTTTCATGTGACAATACTAATGTATTTATTAGTTGCTCAAATAGGCTCAAGAGTTCATTTGGCCACTTTCTTATAATAACTTAAAGAGAACCTTTGTTCCAGTATCAAAGTTGACTGCCATCCTATTCTGCTGAGCAATAAGAAACATTACTCCAACATGAGGAATGCCGTGATCCTAATGCCTTGGCCACTGATACAACTATCACTATTAATGCTGAAGGTGGATATATTGTGGTTCAAAACTACTTTGATTATAGGGAGGAAATTATATTCCAGTTGAGTGACATCCATACTTCTGATTCCTCTTTTGTGGAACAATTTGGGTTCTGTCACGGTAGTTTACCCAACTCGCAAGATTTAGTCCAACAATTGACAATATAGAGCAGATACGTCTTACCGGACCTTAGAATGGCCGGACTCGATGTAGAGGAGAGAAATAGAGAGTCAGGAATGATCCGAGGTCAAGGGTACAAAGAAACAGCGAAAACAAGAACTAGCCAAGGTCTGGTACACAGTAATCAGTAAGCCGGCAAACAAAACAAAACAGGGATGAAGAGATAAACGGAGTCAGATACAAAGCCAAGGTCAGGTACGAAAAATCACAACTGAACACAACAAGCGCTAAAGGGAACTGAAACAGAAACCACGATAGGGCAGGGAGTTAAGGAAGAGGTAAGTATAAATACCCTTACATTAAATTTGATTGGCCCCTGTCATATCCACGCCCACAAAATGTGAGTTTATGGGGAATGTGGGATTACAGGGGCCAATGGGAGACTGTTTTAATTTTCGGCTCCCACTTCCCCTTTAAGAGTGTGCCCGAGACGTGCAGCGCGCTCTTGGAGCTAGGCGGGACACGTGACGGTATCCCCCGGTCAGTGCCCGCCATCATCCGAGCCCCGAGTGAGCCCCGAGCTAGCCGCACGCGGCGGGAACTGAGGACCTCGGCTGGCCCCCGGATAAGGTAAGTACCGCTACAGGTTCGTCATTAAAGGCACAGTTCTGAGAGGCTAAAAAGAGGGGTATATCACACATGATCTCACTGAATATCTGACTGAGGAACTTTCTAGATGTCCTGTCCATTATACATTACCAAAGAATAGTAAAAAAAATAAACATGGCACCCACATAGTATTTGCTAGAGGGGTCCAACTGGAACCAATTGGTAAATGGCTGAGCAATCTTTTTAAACTTCCAGTATCTGCATTACCCACATGTGCTAAAGATTCATATGATGTAATCACATGTTTTCAAGATATTGATCTTTCAATAGTACAGTTCCTATAGGCAATAATCAACATCCCATGGTAGGATTGAAGCAATGCACAAAGTGCTGTCTGGCTCCCCACATTATGTAGGACTACTCATTGAATAAATGCTTGAATTACTTTAATTGACTCTAACTCCCAATCACTTCAGACTTGAGGACACATTCTAAACCCAAAGACTGAGACATCCATGAAGCAGTTTTGATGCCAGTGCATACTAACATATTCATGTATGTGTATGAAAAAACATTTATTTTTTAATGGTATGAACGTTTTTTGCTTAAATACATTGGCTATATCGATGTGTTTCTGCAATGGTTGTGCAGTGAGACAGAAGTACAGAGTAAAGTTCTGAACTCATTACCCAGTACTGTTAAATTTTCACTGAAGTTTGATAATAAACATATCACATTCTTGGACTTGTTGATTTGCACCAAAGATGCAAATAGAGAATTGAGTAATAGAGGATAGAGGAGTGAGAATTTACGTACCTGCCTAACCTCTAGTTTTATAAAAGAAAAACCGAACTCGAACACTTTTTCTTTTAACACAGAAAAATGATTTTTTTGGTTGTGGCCAATGTTTGGATCGTAGAAGAACAGAGAATAAAAAAGAAACTACAAAAATGTTAAATCAAAAGAAGGAATAGAGTACCCTATTAAAGAATTTATAACTTGCTATTCCAAAAATGTAATTTACCTTATATAATGTCCATGTGGTTTAAATTACATTGGGAAAACTACGAGAGCTCTACATACTAGAATAGAAGAACATGACAGAAATATTAGAAAAGGTTTCGAGAAACCTAGTGTCTCTTTACATTATATGCAATTCCATAATAGTGAATTAAAGGGTACAATGTTTTTAGGTATAAATAAAATAAAGGACTGGAGAGAAGGTCATTTCAATTTAAAACTGAGTAAAATAGAGATGGAGTGGATTTTTAAATTAAACACTCTTATTCCAAATGGGTTAAATGCAGATTTTGAAATGTCATTTTTTTTAACAAAGTCTTTATTTCTTTTTTAGTATTTATTTTTATTATCTATTTTTTATTTAATAACACTTTTTCAATATATATACAGGTATCTATTGATAGTTTGATACACAATAATTGTAATACTCCTCTTAAGTTTATAATGAAATCATGTCTTATTATCATAAATCCCCTCCCATGAATAAATAAATAGTAAAGGAGGCTTTATACGCATAGTGTCTCCATTACTATGGAGATTGCCTGTGTAAATTCAAGCCAGAAACCAATTACCCCCCATTAGAGGAGTATAAATAGGAGGAAGGGGTCCCAAGAAAATTGGCCAAGACTTTTTACCCAGCTGAGGAAGCCACTGGTGAAATGCGTCCTAGGAGAATTGTGAGCATTAAGACTCTGTATTTTGGAATTTTGTCGAATAAGTATACTTATAGCATTTTTTTTAATGTTTTTAATATTAATGATAAATAAAGTCAATATTTTTACACTTACGGCACTACTTTTTCCTGCTATTTCAAAGAAGGAATGTGGTCTTTAACCACATTTGTGATCTGATTTGAGCCTATTGGAAGGCTCTGGGTTTGTAAGTACCTATTGCACTTTATTACCATTACCCATACAAGGATCAACAATATTACACTATGTTTCCTTTCATAAAATTACTTGGGACAGAACACCAAGAAAATGGAATCCAAAGAAGGGAAACTTCACCTCAACGGACACTAAAGCATACCAACTTGAGGTTGGCAGCTGATTATAAGTGCTGCTATAAAGTGTATTTGGAGATATTCTGGAGAGTTTTATTGATTATTCAACTGTCTAAGATTTTTCTTTTTACTTTTACAGGTAAGAGTCATCTAGGAAAAGGTTTTTAGATTTAACAAGGTATGCTTTCCTGTTGATAATTAGTAAGGCATTTGAATGCATTAGTTTGGTGTTTGCAATTGTTTGCAAATAAGTACAGACCCACTCAGGTGTAAGATTCGTAGGGAGTGGTATATATAAGAGTTGCAGATATTAGCTTGGCTAATATAGCTTGGAAGCTGCTTCTAAGTGCTGCTACAAAGTGTTTTGGAGATATTCTGGAGATAAACTGGAGATAGTCTGAGGTACACAAAAGGTGGGGAAAAAAAGATAAACAAAAAGTAAGATGTGTTTGATTTAACGCCTTAAGGACACATGACATGTGTGACATGTCAGGATTCCCTTTTATTCCAGAAGTTTGGTCCTTAAGGGGTTAAACTCCTCATCCCATTAAAATGGCAGACTTAGTTCAGTGTAATAGATGTGCATTTGTTTCACATTCCACTTTTTGGATGTTTTGTTGTTATCTAAGCTGTAGACAGTTCTCTATATTGCAGCAGGAGATTGCATTTTTGAAGTCAGAGATTTGTAAATTATCCGGTAAACAATCACAGGCTGGGACTGTTGCAAATCCACTGCCGCAGAGATGTCCTAGGAATGGCAGATGGATTACTGTAGGATCTGGTAGACTTAAAGATGTGGACTAAAAGGCATACTGCAGTCTGTGTCTTTACATAATTCATTTTCTGCACTTTCAGATTTTAGTGGTGTTATGGAGAAAGGCTCAGGCACAGAGTTTGTGGAACCACCATCCTCTGTGCCTAAGGTAAGCAAGAGTGCACCCCAGGACACAGAGGACAAGGTGAGGCTTGATAGAAAGCAGTTGTTGTTGGGGGATTCTGTATTAAGAGGTGTGGAGTTGAACAATAGTGTTCTTGTGAGATGTCTTCCTGGAGCTACTGCTCACAGAGACAGGAGACATATTTGTAGTATTGTTAAGCAAGCAAAGCTGGAAGGGGAATTAGATGTACTTGTCCATCTTGGGACAAATGATTTGGCTTGTAATGAGGTTTCTGAGGTAAAGTAAGGATTTTGTGTTCTTACCAATGATTTACGGTGGGTTGCTTCCACACTGTCATTCTCTGAAGTTCTGCCTGTTCATAACAATCAGAATGACAGGTGGATGTGTATTAGGGACTTTAACTTGTGGCTTGGTGAATGGTGTCGGGAGCAATGATTTGGCTTAATTTCTCATGGTAGCTCTATTTGGAATAGAAATGAACTGTACAAAAAAGATGGTTTGCATCTTTCTCAAAAAGGAACAAATGTTCTCAGCGAGCAGTGTAGAGGTTTTGCTAGGAAGTATTTGAACTAGGAGGGGGTGACAAAAGAGTGATAAAACATCAATCCAATTGCCCCACAAAACAAAAACAGTAAGTAACTGTAACGAGTGTTAAAAAATAAGCATAGAGTCATGTCTACAAATGCTCGCAGTTTAGGGAATAAGATCCATGAACTTGTGGCAATAATGGCAACTGATAATGCAGAATTAGTGGCTGTTACTGAGACATGGTATAATGAAAAAAATGACTGGGATATAGCAATAACAGGGTACTCTTTATATAGAAAAGACAGAAAAGGCAATAAAGGGGGAGGGGTGGTGCTATATATGAAGGATAGCATCCAATCTAGCCTAATAAAAGTTAGTGAGGGAACATAGAGTCCGTTTGGGTTATGCTAGAATTTGATAATCACACAGTAACTAGTGTAGGTGTGATTTATAGGCCCCTGGACAAATAGAATAGTTAGATAATCTACTAGTTGAGGAAATAGCTAAAATGACAATGAAGGGGGACGTTTTCATCATGGGTGACTTTAATATTCGCGATGTAAACTGGAAATCCAAAATAGCTGCTTGTGCCAGGAGCACACATATACTAGACTCGCTACTGGGATTGTCTATAAAACAACTCATTGAGGAACCAACTCGTAAGGAGGCCATACTAGATTTAGTGTTTACAAATGGGGATTTGGTATCAGACATTACTGTAGGTGAATGTTTAGGATCCAGTGATCATCAGTCAGTGTGGTTTAATATAAGAACAGTGACTGAGTCACACCACACAAAAACAAACGTTTTAGACTTTAGAAAAACAGACTTTTCTAAAATTAGAATATGCATTAAGGACTGCCTCCTATGCCAGTTGCTTTCATGAGCATGATTGATTTCACATTGCATTTCTTAGATTTCTAAAGCTCACAGTATTTAGCATGAGTGTAGTTCAGCATGTTCATTCATATATTTTATCATTTAAAAAAAAATATGTGCAGATGATTCTAATGTCATGATTGTTTCATTCTGTTTAATTCTACTGTTCTTGCACTGGCTGTCGTGTCGGAGCGAAAGCATGTGTGTTATCTTAGTAAATAATTAAAAAGAATATGCATTAAGGAGTCCTTGTCAGACTGGAGATGTTTAAATGGAGTCCAGGAGAAATGGGATTATTTAAAAGCTGCGCTGCTGAAAGCAACAGAAAATTGCATTAGCCTTGTCAGTAAAAGCAAAAAAATTAAGAAACCAATGTGATACTCCGCAGATGTACAGTAGCAGTACCCTGGTATAATAGCAATACCAGGGTACACTTTATATAGAAAAGACAGGGAAAGCAAGAAAGGGGGAAGGGTAGCCCTGTATGTGAAGGATAGCATAAAATCTATCTTACTAAAAGTTAGTGATGCGAACATAGAGTCTGTTTGGGTTACGTTAGAATTTGGTAATCACACAGTAACTCATGTAGGTGTGATTTATAGGCACCCAGGATAAATTGAATAGTTAGATAATATACTAGTTGAGGAAATAGCTAAAATGACAATGAAGGGGGAAGTTATCATCATGGGTGACTTTAATCTTCCTGAAGTGAATTGGAAAACAAAAATAGTTGCTTGTGCCACATATTCTAAACTTCCCACTGGGATTGTCTCTGAAACAAGTCGTTGAGGAGCCAACTCGTAAAAAGGCCATACTAGATTTAGTGTTAACAAATGGAGATTTGATATCAGATATTACTGTAGGTGAAAGTTTAGGATCCAGTGATTATCAGTCAGTGTGGTTTAATATAAGAACAGTGACTGAGTCACACCACACAAAAACAAAAGTTTTAGACTTTAAAAAAACAGACTTTTCTAAAATTAGAATATGTGTAAAGGAGTCATTATCAGATTGGAGCAATTTAAATGGAGTCCTAGAGAAATGGGATTATTTAAAAGTTGCACTACTGAAGGCAACAGAACATTTCATTAGGCTTGTCAGTAAAAGCAAAAAATTAAAGAAACCACTGAGGTACTCCGCAGATGTGGCCAAAATAGTAAAAAACAAAACGTTAGCATTTAGTAATTATAAAAAAAACCAGAGTGAGGAAGACAGAATGATCTATAAGATTAGGCAGAAAGAAGCTAGGCAAGTTATAAGAGCTTTCAAATCACACACAGAAGAGAAAATAGCAGTCAGTAAAAAAGGGGGACAAAACTTTTTTTAGATGAGAAAAGAAAAGTAAAACAAGGATTAGTTAGATTAAAAACAAAAGAAGCAAGGTATGTAGAAGAGGATAAAGGTCTAGCTGACAGCCTCAATTAATATTTTTGTTCGGTATATACAGATGAAAATGAAGGAAAGGGACTTCAGTTAAGAAAAAGGATAAATGGGTTACACGTGGGTTTACAGAGGAAGAGGTTCTATTTCAACTGTCAAAAGTAAAGACAAATAAGTCAATGGGACCTGATGGAATACACCCAAAGCAATTAAAAGAGCTTAGTGGTGTACTAGCAAAACCATTAACAGATTTATTTAACCAATCATTGTTAACAGGAGTAGTCCCAGAAGATTGGAAGTTAGCGAATGTTGTGCCCATTCACAAGAAAGGTAATAGGGAGGAGTCGGGCAACTATAGGCCAGTAAGCCTTACTTCAGTAGTGGGGAAAGTGATGGAAACCATGTTAAAAGATAGGATTGTTGAACATCTAAAAACACATGGATTTCAAGATCAGAGACAACATGGGTTTACTTCAGGGAGATCATGCCAAACTAATCTTATTGATTTTTTTTATTGAGTATCTAAAAGTATAGATCAGGGTGGTGCAGTAGACATTGCTTACCTAGATTTCAGTAAGGCTTTTGACACTGTTGCACATAGAAGGCTTATCAATAAACTGCAATCTTTAAGTTTGGATTCCAATATTGTTGAATGGGTAAGGCAGTGGCTGAGTGACAGGAAACAGAGGGTTGTAGTCAATAGAGTATATTCAAAGCTTGGGCTTGTCACCAGTGGGGTACCTCAGGGATCTGTACTTGGACCCATTCTCTTTAATATTTTTATTAGTGAGATAGCAAAAGGTCTTGATGGTAAGGTATGTATTTTTGCTGATGATACGAAGATATGTAATAGGGTTGATGTTCCAGGAGGGATAAGCCTATTGGTAAATGATTTAGGTAATCTAGAAAAATGGTCAGAGTTGTGGCAACTGACATTTAATGTGGATAAGTGCAAGATCTTGGACATAAAAACCCAAGGGCAGAGTACAAAATATTTGATAGAGTCCTAACCTCAACATCTGAGGAAGGGTGATTATTTCTGCTGACTTAAAGGTAGGCAGACAATGTAATAGAGCAGCAGGAAATGCTAGCAGAATGCTTGGTTGTATAGGGAGAGGTATTAGCAGTAGAAAGAGGGAAGTGCTCATGCCATTGTACAGAACACTGGTGAGACCTCACTTGGAGTATTGTACGCAGTACTGGAGACCGTATCTTCAGAAGGATATTGATACCTTAGAGAGAGTTCATAGAAGGGCTTCTAAACTGGTTCATGGATTGCAGGATAAAACTTACCAGGAAAGGTTAAAGGATCTTAACATGTATAGCTTGGAGGAAAGATGAGACGGAGGGATATGATAGAAACATTTAAATGCATAAAGGGAATCAACACAGTAAAGGAGGAGACTATATTTAAAAGAAGAAAAACTACCACAACAAGAGGACATAGTCTTAAATTAGAGGGACAAAGGTTTAAAAATAATATCAGGAAGTATTACTTTACTGAGAGGGTAGTGGATGCATGGAATAGCCTTCCAGCTGAAGTGGTAGAGGTTAACACAGTGAGGGAGTTTAAGCATGTGTGGGATAGGCATAAAGCTATCCTAGACTTAAGATAAGGCCAGGGACTAATTAAAAGTATTTTGAAATATTGGGCAGACTAGATGGGCCGAATGGTTCTTATCTGCCGTCACATTCTATGTTTCTAAGATTTTAGCTCAGAATATTGTGAGTTGTTACTTGGCACTATACCTCACATTAGAAATTTGTTGTACAGTTTGCACTATTATTTGTATCTTTGTTTTCTGTTTAAAGGGATACTACACAAGTATTTGGATTCCAAAGTAGGAAAAAAAAATTTAAAGGTATATTCCGTTATACTTTGTGTCCTGTAGAAGCACTATACATAGTTTCCATTCATTATTCTTTAGTGCTTCACCAATTCATTCTTGCTTTGCAAACTGACAGTAACACTCTGCTCCATGCATATAGATTTAATCCAAATGCATTTATGGACTCCCTGTCAAGACAGACCAGTTTAGTTTACAATTCAAAGAGTCTACGAATGTGGGTTGCTATAGGTGTCTTTGATGTGTAAACGGTGGTCACATGACCCATGTAAAGCTGTTTTGTCATTCCACATTGGACACAGTATCACATTCTTTATATAGGGATGGAATGCTTTCTACCCATATAAAGATATGCTCTCTTTGCAGGATTGAAGTCTATGCCCATCAAAGACACATTTTGCTACATTTAGAAGTTATGTTTCAATGTAAGCCTTGATTTGTATGCAATAAAATGTGGCAACAGTGTTGTAATAATGTATTTGCATCAGTGATTGTGTCCATAATATGTATGTTATTATTTTTTTCTGTTTTTTTTTTTTTACACCTGAGCTATGCGTTTCTTTGGCTGTTTTCAGATTTAACATGTTCATTGCACTTTGGATTCCCCTTTCTTGATGATTCACCATTTCGCCTCTATTTCCTTCTCTCATGTTTTTT
This sequence comes from Pelobates cultripes, assembly GCA_933207985.1. Classification (NCBI taxonomy): domain Eukaryota; kingdom Metazoa; phylum Chordata; class Amphibia; order Anura; family Pelobatidae; genus Pelobates; species Pelobates cultripes. The sequence continues at coordinate 174,530,992 of OW240915.1, read as the reverse complement.
TAGGGAATAGGTTACATACTGTGGGCTTGAATATACCACAACTTACACAGCACCTCAATTGCTTAGCATGAGTCTATATATGAATTCCTTTTTTTATACACTAAGCCCTTGCATATTGAACTTCAATGAAGATTTCTTTACCATACCTGATGTCCATAGTGATGTGCTTGGTTTCTAAATATCTGTGGTCTCTCCTGCATATGTGTTTCTGTCACTTAACAACCACTACACAATCATGCTGACACCCTTGTTTCCAAGTCACCCTCATTCTCGGTCTTATTCTCACCGTTCCGACGACGGCGAAACTACTTAATTTCTTCCTAACAGAATGAGAACAGTTTGTTCATTCATGTTAAGATGCAATTTGGGAATGAAACTCTGATCCTATTTGTGCCTCAGTGCCTGCTCACTGTTAAAAAAATAAATAAATAAAAATAAATAAATAAATAAAAACTTGTATTCCCCACCCATGCCACGCAAGTGGGGGCTATTAAACTGAACAGGGGACCTATTGCCCACCAGCCCCGACCCCTGAGCGGCGGGTGGGGGCCCTAATTTAGAATAAAGGGGGGACCTACTGTCCTCCATCCCGGCCTCCACCCCTGAGCGCTGGGTGGGGGCCCTAAATAACAGTAAGGGGGGGATCGATCGTTCTCCCCCGTGGCCCCCACCCCTGAGCGGCGGGTGGGGGCCATAAAAAACAATAAGGGGGGACCTATTTTCCTCCCCCATGGCCCACACCCCTGCGCGGTGGGTGGGCGCCATAAATAAAAATAAGGCAGGGTGACCTATTGTCCTCACTCCTGGCCTCCATCCTTGAGCTGCAGCTGGTGGGGGACCTATTGTCCTCCCACCTGACCCCCACCCCTGAGCGGTGGGTGGGAGTCCTAAAAAACAAGGCTGGGGGACCTATTGTCCTAGCCTCTGAGTGGCGGATGGGGGCCCTAAATAAAATTGGGGGGAGACCTATTGTCCCCCCTGGCCACCACCAATGAGGGGCAGGTGGGGGCATTAATTAAAAATGTTAAACTCCCCCAGGTGACAAGGGGTCCCTAAGCCCCTAGTTACCCCCCACCCAAAAAAATAATAAACCCCTACCTACCCCCTCACCCTAAAAATAAAATAAAAAAAATATATATATATATATATATATATATATATATCAAGGCCGTTTGGCCTGTAATTGTGGTAGGGGCTTAAATTAATTCACTCCCCTATATAAGGGACACCCCCTACCTGACTCCATATCACTTAAGGTCAGCATCAGAATGATTTCCACTTCCGGGTCATCCAGACGCCATTTTACCTGGTTACTCCATGAGGTTTTCTAAGCTGAGCTGTGTCAGGAATCCAGCCACAGGCTTTTCCGTCCGACCAGCTTCTTTCTTCAATCCATTGCCATGGATAGCGTCCAAGTGACTCACAAACCATAAGTCGATCTACCCGTTACACCAGGCATCAGTCCCACGCCATCATGCACGGGTCATGACCTCACTTTACAGCTGCATTCATCTAAGTTTGTTATAAAACCATTGCATGTTCGTGCATATCATTTGTTTAAACTCCCTTGTTTATATCTGTCTTTGGCTCATTTCGAATATTAGTGTACTCCAGAACGGGAACACGTTCTGTTTCATTGTCTAACATACTAGGCTCATTTCATTTTGTTTCCCTGACATACCAGGCTCACAGTTCATGCAATTTCTACCGAACAGGAACTAGTTCATGCATTTACTATGGTACTAAACCCACAAACAGAACACTGGTTTGTTACAATAACTGTTATTAGGCTATTCTGTTCACATATGGTATATTGTCGAACAGGCACTGTTCGTTTACCTGTCATCATACATCCATTACGCTGGGGCATAGCTCACGAACAAGTGTTCACATAGCCACATTGACCCCTACAGGTGACTCTTAAAATCTCAGGTTAACTTTGCATTTTGGATTTAGGGGAATTTCACCATACATTCAGCATTTCTGACCCCTACTGGTCAAAAGCAACAGCTGTCTTCACATGTCATATACAATTTTACAGCCAATATAAAATTACAGACAAGATTGTTTTAAACATAACCTATAACATACATTAAACCCCCGCATGGGCTCAGCTTCATGTTAATTCACAATAATTGACAGTTCACATCAAGATCAAAAGTGGTTCTACCGACACTGCCACCTACAAGTCTGTCAAATACATTGACCGACTGTCTCCCCTTTGGCTAAACAGCCCTGTCGCTGGGGGGCAGAACCGACCGTCCCTACCCCCTGTGCTGGCAGTGTAGAGACTATGGTCCCATCTGCACAGTTGTGGGGCTTACTGTCTCCCCCTGGTACATTAAGCTGCCGCTGGGGAGATGGGGTAACATGCTCCTCTCTCATACATACTTCCAGCTGCGGGGAAGGGAGACCGACTGTCTCTGCTCCCAATACAGAGTCCTGCTGCTGGGGAAAGGAGACTGGGCTCTCTATTCCCGGTAGGACACTCTGCCGCTGGGGAATGGAGACGGGGCTCCCAATTCCCAATAATCTGTGCTGCCGCTGGGGAATGGAGACTGGGCTCCCAATTCCCAAAGCATCATACTGCCGCTGGGGAATGGAGACTGGGCTCCCAATTCCCAAAAAATCACGCTGCCGCTGGGGAGGGAGGACACTGCTCTCCTCTCCCTGGACTTCACACTGCCTTCCCGGCATATCACTTGGCTGCTGGGGGGCAGGAACAACTACCTCTGCCCCCTGTAACTCAGCCTGCCGCTGGGGAGGGAGGACGCTGTTCTCCTCTCCCTGCACTTTACACTGCCTTCCCGGCATATCACTCTGCTGCTGGGGGGCAGGAACAACTACCTCTGCCCCCTGTAACTCAGCCTGCCGCTGGGGAGAGAGGATACTGCTCTCCTCTCCCTGCACTTTACACTGCCGCTGGGGAATGGAGACTGGGTGTCAGGGTACCTGTTGGTGATGTATCCAGGGAGGACATCCTCTCTGCTTAGGGGCTCCCTTCCCCTAGCATTTCGGCATATTCCGGCCGTTTTCGCGCCGGCCGCGCTAGCTCCTCCCCCTTTTATGACGCGACGGCTAGCGTCGACGTCATGACGTCGGCATTTGCATAAAGTGCCGGGAACCGCTATTCCGGACCTTTTGGGGGCGTGGTCTCTATTTAGGTTACAGGGTATTTAAAGGAAACCTTTACTACTGCTCATTGCCCTGTCGTGGTTCTAGCTTGCTAGTCACTCAGCGCGTTCTTTATCTTGTGTTTCCGGTTTTGACCCTTGCTTGTCTTTTGTCCTGTTGTCCTCTCCTCTCCTTTGACTCGGCTTGTATCTCGCTTACCTGTCCTCCGGCTCCCTTGACCTCGGCTTACCTTTTGACTATTCTTGCTTTGTCCTTACGTTAGTCCGGCCATTCTAAGGTCCGGTATACGTACCTCCTTCTGTGCGCACTCTGCGTATTGGATCCCTGTCAGTTTCCTGACACTGGGCTCCCAATTCCCTGCAGGACCGGTGGAGAGACCTCGGTCCCATCTCTACCGGCCACCTGGGGTTCTTCCCAGTAAAACTGTACCATCTCGTCCCCTCTGAATGGGTCTGGCTCTGGCTCTGTCACCTTGCTGTCCTGCTGAATCTTCTCAATGGAGTGGAAGAGATCTCGGTAGTCCTGCTCCAGTTCCCACTCCAGGGTTGCTAGGTGAGCCAGGTCTTGCTCAATGTCGTGAGTGTCGTCCCAGTCATACCTGCTCTCCCTCCACTCCAAGAGATCACTGAACCGGGCTTGTGTAGGGCTCCCAAATTCAGGCTCTGAAAAAGCCTCCCATAACAAGCCAGGACCATCAAACTCCTGTCCCTCTGGCTTGTCATGCTCGGCTGTCCAGGGCAGGTACTGTGCCCCATACCACCAGAGCGCCTGGTATGCATCTTCCAGCCAAATCTCCTGCCATACCCGGTGCTCCAATTCCTTCACCCATTCATCTAGGGGCTGCTCTCCCAGGAAGGGCATCCGCAGGGCCACTTGCTTCTGCAACCGCTGCTCTTCACTGGGGAGACTCTCACCCCGCTGGTACTGTACATTATCCAGGGCCTGGTACCAGATGCCTTTCCTTAATGCATCCCGGCCATCCAGGTCCTCCTCCTCGTATGACACTGCTGGTTCCATGCTGTTGCTGTCAGGGTCGCTGTACTCAGACATGCGTTGCCCTCAAATTGTAAATCCACGGAATGGTGTCGCCTGTAGCTGTCCTGTAGTCTGTGGGAACGATCCCGCCGCTTGCCACCAATTGTAACGGACCGTTTTGCACACAAGGGGTAAAAAAAACGCTTAGACGATAATCCCCTTTTAGAGACACAGGCACAGCTACTGCAGAACACCAAGCTCCCGAACTGGATACAACATAGCACTCCAACTCCCGAACTGGAACCTCCCAAATAGCTGCTACCAGACGAACAGGAAAAGCAGACAATCAGCTTACACTCCTGGCAATCAGTCTCTAACAGCATACAGTGAATCCCCCCAAGAACGAGACAAGGCTCCGTGTTGAGGGTCAAGCAGTGGTCTGAGGTGCTGGCACACCCAGCCTGGTTTTTATTACAGTCTTGCAAATACAGGACCGCCCACAGGGAGGTATAAAACAACCAATCACATCACAGTTACATCCCACATATTCCCTCCCCTTATCCTGAGAGGAAACTCAATTACACATACAGTTAAAACATACTTTCTACCCAACTTTCATAACTCTAAAACCATACATCACATTCACATAAAATTACATATTTGGAATCAATCCATTCAGGGGAGCAACATATTAAAAAATGGCACAAATCAGACAAGGGGTTCAAAAGTTAGTAAAAAGTCCTTTGTGACTAAATGAAGCATGGCTTTCTGGCCCAAACCAGTTTCAGAGTCTTCTATCCTGGAGAGTAATTCAATTATCTCCCAGGACAGACACAAGACTCCATTAAGCACATGGTTGCAAAGAGACACAAAACACTTTAAAATACATAAAGTCACATTTATTACATAAAACACAGACATGTAACATATCCCCAGATAGCTCAGGTCCGAGCGCACATTATTAAGCGAATGGCGCTCAGACCACACGAATACAGTTTAATCGCCATGGAGCCAAAGTCTTTACAGTCAGTTTCATACGAATGGGCTCCATGGGATTACTATCTGGGGTGTAACACATTCAAACAAATCTACCGAACCCCAGGCAGAAAAGCACGAAGGAAGCTTTTCTGCAGGTAAAAAAAGATGTCTTTTAACAGGGGGCCATAGTCCAAAGGCAGCAGGCGAGCAACCAGGCTTCTCCAATGCAATGTGGCGAGATTGGTCTCGTCACAGCATGACACAGCTTTCACCTTGCTTAAAGATTCTTATTGGAACACGACATATCTCAACCAATGTCATAACATCTCTCCTAGGTTTTGCTTCCTTTTTGCCATCTTAACCTGGAACTATCTCACACACCATTAAATTATATTTTTTACAGGCATTCAACAACACATACTAACCCTATTGCCAAAACTATCATAATTTCATTATATCATACCAGACAAGAATATACTCAGAGGTTTTCAGGAAGCCAAATCCCCTACGTTCCTCTCAGAGATTACCAATAGCCATCCAACTTTTCCATCCTTATCTGACCTATTAGATCTACAACAGTTTATTTATACTATCAAATCGGCCATTAACGGCCATGTACACAGCCTTCCACGCCTTTCTCAGGCCAAGAGAATCCACTACCATCACTACCACTCAGACAGATCATTGTCTTCAACGATCCCAACCACGTAAACACATAGATCACTACCTATTGGCTCTACCACATTCCAAAAGGAGTCACACTCACCAGCAGTAGAGATAACATACTATCCTACCCACAACAAATGGTGTCTAGTTATGGCCCTAGATTCCTACCTTCAAAATCCATCCAGGAATTAAATAATGCATTTAAGAAATGTCTGGTTAATTCGTATATATTTGTTGACTCTATTAAATCTTTGATTATTCATTTTTGCCCTCTTTATTTACAGGCCTACCGTATCGTCGGTCTCGGCACACCACAACTGACTTGCTCCCTTCATACTATCCTACACTTATGCTGGAACCTTACTCCATATACGGCTATTTTCCCCTAACACAAATATATATATATATATATATATATATATATATATATATATATAAAAAGTAGAATGGTGGCTCACCGGTCTTAAAATTACAATATTTTATTGGATCAATTAAAAAACAACCAACGTTTCAGTCCCTGCTCAGGACTTTCCTCAGGGTCAACAAGAGAATAGGTTCTATTGTTGACCCTGAGCGTTATTGACAGTTGGTGTTCAGCCTAGACATTGCTAACTACAAATAAATAATTGGTCTACAGGGATCTATGTTCTACACATCAAGGTAATATTTTACTTTTGTGGAATTAGAATTAGATTTTTCAAGTCAGGACATCGGAAATCGTAGGAATAGTTATGTTTTTCCCTTATGTTTTCTTTGTTTTTATGCACACAAAACATATAATGTGAAAAACAAAACCTTTTATAATTTTTAAAAATCCTCTTATCCACTGCTTAGTAAATCAATTTTGTAAATAGGAATATTTAGTGGGTCCTTTAACATAATACATTATTAATTTTAAACATTTTAACAGTTCAAAAATGTATGACATTTCAACCAATGATAAGTGAGCAGATAAAAGATCCATTCAATGCTCATCAGCCTTTACAAGCTTGATGACTGCACAGCTTTTTTACACAACTTATAAACAATATGCAAACTATAAAACAAGATGCACTGGTCTTGCAGATGCATTTATAGGCATATTGTTACCCCAAACATGTACCATAGAAAGATCCATAATTGCTTCATCACAGTTCACAATAGTTTCTCTAAAGCATTAAATGACTCATGCATTTTTCTATTGATTCTGTGTCAAGCCTAGACTTTATGGATTCCCACCCATAGATGCTACTAAGGTATTTTTATCAGTGAAGAAACAAACACACATGGAAAATTACATGAAGACTCACAAGGTATGTTTATCAGGAAATAGAGCTTCTTCATATGCTATATTTCCTTGTCAATACACAGTCCTAACAAAAACTCAAAACAAGTAAAAAATTGCTTCACATCTTCACTACTGAAGGATTAAGTTCTGTTTAGCTAAATCATACGACATTGCATGGGTGCAACATACATAGCTTAGCACTAGACCATCTCCTCCCTCTTCTAAGAGGACACTATCCCTATACCCTCCTATTCTCAGAAGATCACAGCTATTACACTCTCCTAGATAAATGTTAGAGCAATGATTTGTTATATGCTTTCATCATGTTGTATGCACAAGCTGTCCATGCTGTTAGTTAATGGTGTGTCAATATTTGATTGGTAATTAATTATACACCCCCTAGACTCCTCTTTATTGCAGTTCATTATAAAAACTTTCTTCTGTTTAATAAACAGTGTACATTTTCTTAATCTGACTCAATTGTATGTTCTGCATGAAGTTTCTTCAAGTACTTGGAGCATGGCATGGTTTGGAACTATACTATAATAGCTCCATGGCAGACCAACAACTACAATTCCAACAACTACACCAACAGCTACAATTCAATAAAACACTAGCACAAAACTAGTAGACCCCCCATTAACAAATGAGAGGCAAATATGAAAAAAAATCTCCCTAGATATCCCTAATCTTAGATGGTGCAACATGAAGCAATCCAGTCCAAGCTACTTCACAGAAAGTATTATAAATGCCATGTACTACAACTATGTGTATACTGATAATCTTAACACCATCATCCATAAGCATACAACGTTTTCGATCACTGATGTGATAGTACTTAATTTGTATTCTTTGTGGAAGGGAGTGAGCTGCAGCTTCCCTATACAATAAATTATAAAAACCCGATAGGGAATAGAGCTTAAATATAAATAAAAAAGGGTAAATAACATAGTGTTAAATAGTAAAATTACACAACTCAGCACTGGTAAATTGTTGCATTCAGATGATATAGCACATATAGATTAGATGAGAGGATATAGATGCATCCACTGATTTGTGGAGGACTAATGCAAATAGCACAGCTAAACCTCTGTGTTCTGCCTCAAGGTGGGCTTTCCTCAACTCTGTTTCAAAATAGGGTCCCCTTCAGTGTAGGAATTTATGACAAAACAATACCTTTTTAAAGGCAAATATGAAATGTATTGTCCAACACAATTCTTTCCAAAGAGACTCTCGGGGACTAATAATAAAACTATTAAGAATACAAATCAAACAAAATGACAATATAAAAACTGCCATATCACTCCCCTCCACAAGTTCCCTTTAAATAGCACTGATATCACAATACCATTGGCTTTTCTGTGTGTTTGACACCTCTCTTCCCAGGTCAGAACAAATCGTTATGTTAAATGAATCCCACACGCTCTGTAAACGTGCTTGCATTTTCACTATCCATGTTCCAGCTTTATTTTCATTGATCATCAGAACAATCAGTACACATAATGTTTCCAACTATAACTTCCTTGTTTTCAACCACATTGAGTCTAATAATAGGATAGTAAAGTGTTTATATAACTACAAAAAAAATGCAGGAAGTAACTGAAGGTTAATGTATTATCAAAAAAATTTAAAAATACATATTCAATAACCAGAGCATGATAAACAAGAATTTGTGATCCATACATACAACGTTAAATACATTAAACTGCAACTACATTAAACCTGCAAGAATTTCAACTATAAATATACAGTTATAATAGTCATTATGTAAGTGTCAGTCCTAATAAGTTAAAATGTCTTATGTTAATACAATACAATAGAAATGTCCCTGTCATAAAACACTAGTTTTATATCATGGGTGAAATCCTCTTTTAATTACTTCTAAATTAAGTGTTCTAAAGTGTCTATCAATATAAGTGTTCAGATAAAAAAAAAGCCTGCATAAAAAGTGTATTAAATATAAAATAATATAACACATATGGACCACATGTATTAGAATAGTTTAAGTAAAAAACTAAAAACTGTAGTAATAATCAGCCTTTATATCCCATGCCAAAAATATGCCAACCATATGAGATTGTACTCCCCTAAATACAAGTTAAATTGCTTTTGTTTCTGTCCATGTAGAATTTGTCACACCTCTCCTGGCTGTGAAAACACAGCCAGCATGAAGAAATGTTTCTATCTGAACGTGTATCCCCGGCTGAAATAATTATATTAGTTTGGGGATATTGAGGAAAAAAAACACGGATGATTCACATTAAATAATAATAAAAAGATCTGAATTCCATATAAATAGAAGGACTACAAAACCTGTATAGTGCTCCAAATATTGGAACTCTTGAATATAAAACTGAATTATAATTATATGAAAAAATTCTGGAATCAGTCATTGGGTGAATTCCACCATGTGACTTGGGAAGATAGCCAGGCATGAGTATTTAAAAAAAGGTTGGATACCTGGGACAGAATAATGCTGACTGAGGAAGCTTTTATAGTGAAACACATTTTGGCAGGAACTTTTATTGGTCTTTTTTAAATGTATACATGTATCTGATTGTTATTTTATTTTTAATAAATATCCAGTTAGCACATTTGTGGTCCATCTACATCGATTCCAGGTTTCAGGTCGCTGTTTGGGGAAATGCCCCCAATATCTGACACCACGCTTTTCAACTATAGAGCCAGGGATATATTGGACACTAAACAAGGGGAGATTTACTATTTATTCTCACCTGTATCAGCAATTTTATTCATACTACACTTTCGGTCCCCCTTTTGTGTCTTATATTTTGTTTGACATCTGGGAGTTTATGAAGACAGCCAGGTGTGGTACTGCTAAAAAAGCAAAATTGCACAAGGATTAAGCCACACGTATATACTCTAAACAATGTGGGTGGCCATTAACCATATTTATATTTCCCACGTTTATATTGCCATCTGCACTATTGTGTTTTTCTCTAATTTGTGTCTTTCATAAATGCATATATGCATAGGGTGGAGGACTGTCAGAGAACTACTGTAAAATAACTTTGGGGCAATCCCACCAAACGTGTAGGAACAAGCCTGCAGCATCATGACAACACCAGTAGTCTCCGTTTAAATAATGTTTAAATAATGTTTAACCCCTTAAGGACCAAACTTCTGGAATAAAAGGGAATCATGACATGTCACACATGTCATATGTCTTTAAGGGGTTAAATAAACATTTTGGCACTTTGTTTAGTAACCTAGCAACCACGACACCACGTCTTTCACATCACATCACGTGACTTTCTGCACACTTCCGGGTTAGCACTGCTCAGAGGGAGAGAGGTACACTTTATTGGTGAGTACACATTGCATATTTATAAATGAGTAAAAGTGTACCGGTAGGGACTGGGATAAATAAAGTATACGCTGATAAGAGTACCAGCTAGCTACAGGATAGCTACCAGACTAGGAACTATGAGAAGACAAAAAATAATAACGAAAAAAGAAAATAAATACATTTTATTAAATATAATAATAAAAACAAAGTACTCATGCACAAAAGGTGAACAAACTGACAAGTGTTTGATGAAATTCCCCCCTCCTCCCCTCTCTCCCCCCATTACTCCTCCTGCTAAACTACCTTCCAGCTTTTATCAGACTGAGCAATATACCTAGGCACAGATATGTGCATGGTAATACCTACATCAGGTTTGCTCCATAGCTGACAATGATCCCGAAACAGGTTGTGTTGTTATTTAACTTTTACCAGTCTACTACAAAGGATTAATCTATTGCTATTGCTTCTACTATCACATGAGGTAGCGTATTACAGTAACAAAGAGAAAGTGAAAGGAATGGTACAAAAACCAAATCCAATCTGTAGGTGGAGCGCTCCAAGTGAATAAACTCACCCCACTCTTGGTCTATATGAAATGACCTGTATGTGGGGATAAAATGAACAATAATATAGTGTAGTATATTGTAGATATTATTGAAAATAATAGTGGAGAATATGGAACCACTCACATGGTTCTGAGCCTTAACGGGACAGGCTCAGATCTCTCAAGCAGGCGTGTTTAGGATCACACGAAACCTATATGTAGGCAGAATGTTCTTGATACCTTCAATGGATAGAAACCACAATATAGTGTAGTATATCAGCATAAATATAGTTGCCAAGAAGTTGAAAATTGCTCACCTGGTTCAGAGCCTAAATCCTGGCTCTGAATGTATAGCTTTATGTGTCAGAAAGGGGACACAAAACCCTTTTGGATAAATAGCAGGAACACAGGATACTGGAATCAACAGTGGATTATAGGAAAAACAATTTATTATAAAATATAGGCTAGCTATATCAAAAATTAAAATAAAAATTAAAAACTATATAAAAATATATTATAAATATAGGAAAGTCCTTTGTCCTGTTAATCCTCCGAGACGTGTTTCGCCCAGCGGCTTTTTCAATCGGTGTTTTCATCTGTGTTCCGGTTTTCTTTTTATATCCTCAAAAGAGCCTTCTTTGATTACGGATGATCGGCGGCTGTGTTGCGTTACGTCGTTTCCGCTTGTGTCATCATCTAGAGCAGTCGCATTTCATACACCTATGAGTCTTTGATCGCCATCTTGTTTGAGGGCAAAATGCGATCGCTATATATACGTTAAGAGTCTCTCACATAGAGACATCGTAAAGGGTAAAGACAAATAGATAGAAAGATTATTTACATAAGGTATTAACATAGTATATAGCAATATTTAAATAAACTTATTGCCTTTAACATTATCATTTGTGTGTTTCTTTTTCTTTACCTATACTCCTAAAGACGCAACACTTTAATGTTTATAAAGCATATACAAACCACCTTTAAAGTTATAATTTTAACATAATATATATATAGGCCTATGGCAGGATTTAAATATATATAGATTGTAACAAGATAATATTCAATCTATATATCATAGATAAAGTGGACTATCTAAGATCTAATGTAAATATATATCCATATCTCAGGGTAATAATAGCCTTTGATCACAGGCTATCATCACCTTCCTCTTAAAGGGATAGGATTCATTAAGTGAAAAACTAGAGAGGGAAAATTTGTACATTGGTACATATATATCAATCTATGTGTCTTTATAAATAGTGTTATTGATACAGCACATACCTGAAGGGAAAAATTATATATATTAACAAGCAAGTTCCATCACAAAAAATGACACAGTTCGAAGTCATTGTTCAGTCCGAGAGGAAGCATGGTGTTTAAATTAAAAATCCACCTCATTTCCATTTGGCCCAAAGATTGTATTACATCGCCACCTCTCCAATTTTGGGTGTAATACAATCTTTGGGCCAAATGGAAATGAGGTGGATTTTTAATTTAAACACCATGCTTCCTCTTGGACTGAACAATGACTTCGAACTGTGTCATTTTTTGTGATGGAACTTGCTTGTTAATATATATAATTTTTATATATATATTATTGTTCATTTTATCCCCACATACAGGTCATTTCATATAGACCAAGAGTGGGGTGAGTTTATTCACTTGGAGCGCTCCACCTACAGATTGGATTTGGTTTTTGTACCATTCCTTTCACTTTCTATACGTTATTTTGTGTCAAGTTGTGAGAGGTTTGCACATTGGTGGTAGCAGCACAATTTTCCCACTACAATAATTGTAAGCGCCTGTACACACATTGTTTCTGTTTTTTTGTATATTACAGTAACAAAGGCTAGTTGACATTTTGAGATTTATTTTGTAGCAATAGTAGCATTTCTCGTTATATTTAACTGGTCGAATTTCATCAAACACCTGTCTGTTTGTTCACCTTTTGTACACGAGCACTTAGGTTTTATTTTTATATTCAATAAAATGTATTTATTGTCTTTTTTATTATTTTTTTTTCTTCTCACAGTTCCTAGTCTGGTAGCTATCCTGTAGCTAGCTGGTACTCTTATCAGAACATACTTTATTTACCCCAGTCCCTACCAGTACTCTTTTCCTTGTTTATTAGTTTACTATTTGGGGTTACCCCCTGTCTCTTTGTGTACCAGGCATTGGCTCTATTCCAGGTCCTCTTTTTTCACATTGGATATTTGGCATATTTCTTATATATAGCTTGTTATATTTTGGTCACATTGATCTTGAGAAAGACCCTGAGGGGTCGAAATGTTGAGCACCAAATTTTTGTGAATTATGTAATTTTGGAATAAACAAACACTATTATTACATGGCAAAGACCTGTGAGTGCACATTTTTTTAACATATATATATATATATATATATATATATATATATATATATATTTGAAACCAAGAGGGCTGCACTCAGCTGAACATGCATACGCTTATTCACTAAACAATGATTAGGCTGCTAGAGTAAGACCTCCCAAGAATGGGGCACATTGATGCTGTAGCAAGCTTATGCAATATATGGTCATATAATGTAACTAAACCCCCATTATGTTTTCCTAGAAGAGGTTTTTAAATAAAACTAGTATAATCTGTGAGATTTGAAATAATATTTTAGTGAATAAGCGAGTGCACTGGATTTTTTTTATTTTTTATGTTGTATATATTGGCCCCAGCAGCACCCTATAATGTATGCATGTTCAGGTGAGTGCAGCCCTCTATCAAGCAAAAGTTCATTTATTTCAGTAATGCAACGTAAAAGGGAAAACTAATATATGAGAAAGACTCATTACAATCAAAGCAACATAGTTCAAGCCGTGATTTGTCATAAGTGCGATGATTATGGCTTACAGCTCATGAAAAGCTATTTGGGAGTCCAGGCCAACTTCTTGGTTTTGTACCCCTCCCTATCACAGGTGACTCATTCCAGGATCCTATTTAGCCTTGACCTGCAGAGAGTCCAAGGAGTTCCCAAGTAAGTGGATTGATCTCATAAGAGCAGACATTAGGGTGCTGTGGCAAAAGTAAACTCGCTACCAGGTCTTGGAGAGGCCTGCTTGCCAGCCTCTTGCCTTGTGACTATGTCCCCTGGGAAGTATTGCCATTTAAAAAGTCTCTATGGGCTTACTGGATTTTGGGACACTTTTTCTGCCCATTTGAATCCATGGGAAGGTGTGCACCTTCCCCTCCCCCGTTTCCTGTCCCATTGTTCTCCAGCAGGGCGTTGTCCCAGGGACACCGCCAGACCAGTTGGAACTGGCTGCTTTGTCCCTCCTTTGTCTCTCATCGGCCCTTGCTATTGTTTAACCCCATGGCGATGTGACTGTGTTTGTGGGATCTGAGCACTGTTCGGCTATAGTGAGCGCTCAGATCTAAGCTATCTGGGGATAGGTCAAATGTGGGGGTTCAGTTCTATAGAATATTAGTTATGTATTTTAATGTGTTTTGTTGCAGTTGTGACTTAGTGATATTTTCTGTACCTGGAGATAATTGAGTTTACTACAGTTACTTAAGAAAATTGACCGGCTGCACAGCCTAAATCTGTGGAACTGTTTTGGGCAGGAAATCCATGCTTGCAGTCAGTCAAATAGGACTTCCACCTAACTTTTAAACCACTGGAGGGAATGGTATGATTTGACATATGTTTGTATATGGAGTATGCTGATTCAGAATGTAACTTTTATGAGAAGTGCATGTATGGTTTGGAAGTTATGAATACTGTATGGAACTGTATATTTTCCTGCCTGTGATAATTAAGTTAACCCATTGTGTACAGTAATTATATCACAAGCAGAGGGGAGGGTTTGTGTGTCCTAGCTGGGAGTGTCTAATTGTATTGTGTTTGATTGGCTGTTCCATAAGACCATGTGGGTGGTAACTTTGCATAAAGAACTTGCATAAAAGAAAGACCTTTGAGGCTTATTAAAACAGTTCTACTTCACCCTCAATTTAGAGTCCTGTCTTTTATTGGGGGAATCTGCTACAAGGGATTGCTATGCTCGTCACTCTCTTGCTATAATCACTGAGCTCTTATAAGAGCTTGTTCCTGTTTTGCTACCTGAAGGTGTCTACGGTGGTTATGGTGTCTGCTGGAGTGCTTGGAGCCCTTAGGAAGCACTAGGAGCATCCTTCAACGGAGGTACCCAGTCGGGGTGCCAGGTGATCCGTTGCAGGTGCTAGAGTAGAACCCACCAAGAATGGGGTACATTGACATTGTGGCAGGCTTATGCAATATATGATCATATATTGTAACTAAACCCCCATTATTTTTTGCCTCGGTGAGGTGTTTTTAAATAAAACTATTATAATATGAAATCATTGTTTAGTGAATAAGCAAGTGCGCTGGATTCTGTATTTTCTATGATATATATATATATATATATATATATATATATATATATATATATATATATTTATATATAGAAATGTAGTAATGATAGCACTCCAAGGACTTCAAAGAAATATATTGTGAAAAAGCATAGCTTTTATTCAGGCATCTGCCAGTAGTAGATCAACGTTTCGGTGACCGCAAAAAGCTTTTATTACAGAAAGAACTCTTCTGGATAAGAACTCTCAACACGGTACATCCCAAAGAACTCAACGAAAAGTATTCCCTGGGAATATTCCTATGATGCATCAACTATATCCAGTATTTTTGTTAACATACTCTGTACTAGTATTCTGCACCATTGATTGGGCAGTATGTAAAGTAGTGAATCAGTAACTCACTGTACTCATGCCATGATCATATATTTTCTTCAACAGGATAACTACAATCCTGGGTACATGCTTTATATTTGTACTTATTTTTATTATTGGCAACTATTGCATTTGCTGCAGTCAGCTTGTATCTATATGACCAATACTATATATGATTTATTCTTTTAACACTACTGCTACTGACCATGTGTATTGTTTATTATTGTTTATTTTTGCTTTATACTTCCAACCGGACTATCATTTGCATTCCCTATACCATATGTCTTGTTTAGAGAGCTTCTTCTATTATATGCCCTTACTAAACACACTATCCCATGGGCTCTTCTACATGACCAGCATTTGCCACCTGGTCTGTACCTTTAAATACATTGATGGCTATTAACTGAGTCTGAGTGTGAGTCATTAACGATTTTATTCACACCAGCTGCTAACACTCCTAGGGTCAGTTGTAAGTACAACTTGTTTACAATGTTTTGATTATGTTAATGTGTATGTATGTTCTATAAGCACTGTTGTTTGTACTGCACTGTATCCTGATGAAAGTTCCATTAGAGAACTGAAACGTTGATCTACTACTGGCAGATGCCTGAATAAAAGTTTTTTCACAATATATTTTTTTGAATTCCTTGGAGTGCTTTCATTGCTACATTTCTATTATTTGGCTGTTAAGCACCGGGCTCTAACTCCCTATCCTGGAGTACAGTATATTTTTATATTGATGGTGATTTTTCACCTTTTATCAATAAAAGAATCATTTTTTCCTACCATTTCACGTTTGAAGTCCAGAGTATTACTACAAAATTCCATAAGGAAACAAGGGATTACTGGCCCCCCATTCTTATCGGGGGAGGCACCCTACGAGCGATATATTCTACACCATTTCGTGAGTGCATCTATGTACAGAGAATGTTTGAATGTATAAACTGTACTTCACAATTTGTATATCTCTGTGTTCCTTTTAGATTAATTTCCAGCCGCATCCCGAAGTTTGTGTTTTTTTGGTTATCTCCCTTGAAATCCCTGCCTGCCTCTATGATGACTCTTATAAGAAAAAATTAAATGGTTCCTCTTAAAAACATTATATAAAGTAAAAAAATGCTAAGTACACAAATAGTACAAAAAATACACTTAATGCAAGAGATAGAAAAACACAATATATACAAACCTATACTTATTACAAAATGCTATTAGAAACCAGTGTAGTGAAAAGAAATTATACTATTTAAAATTAAAATCATAATATTTATTTAAATATATTTGATCATATGGCCAAAACAGTGAGATAAAACTGTGAAAACATGCTAAACATGGCAGAAAGTGAAAAAGTAAAAGTGCAAGTTCCTAATAATGAATAAAAACATACAAAATAATTAGTCTAATACAATACAATATACATATGTTGTACAGCTATTTAAAAAGCTTTAGACAATCTACTTTAGACAAGTTAATTAATGTAAATAGTTATTATATTAAAATTCAGATATGACTAAAAACAAGACTATTCAGAGTAATGGTGAAAGATCATGTTCAACATTCAAGCATCTAATGCTAAGAGTATTCAGTTCCTTGAACCAAAAAGTCTCCGTCAGTAATAATCTTTTGGTTTTAGGAATCAGAAAAAGAAGCAATGTGCTGGGCTATCAGACAAGTTAATATTATAAGAAGGATGTGTTTATATATATATATATATATATATATATATATATATATATATAATAAATCATTTTTTTAGTGTATTTAATTATTTTTTATTTTCATGACACATTTTATAATTTCTGGTTTCTGTTTATAGTTTCAACATGGGCTTGGCACTCACGTTCTTGTCCTGTTCTTGCCATAGTGCTATTTAGTGTCACAATACATCCCAAAGAAATGCACTCAGAGGACTTGTAGTCTTGTGCAATATTTCCTTTATTTGTGCAAATGTGGTACCACCAAATTACCACTTAAAGATTTTTTTTTTTTTTAAATCTTTATTATTCTGTAGATGCATTTTGTCAATTTAGCAGTTAATATTTTTAAAACATGTTAAACTTTACTAATAACGTAACTGTTTCATTGCTGGAAATTAAATTATGTCTCTCAGAAAGATATGCGCAAGAAATGTTATATGATTTCCATAAGACTGTTTACCCTTTAAGTTATTGCATCATTATGGATTAACAAACCACCCACATTCTGATAAATGTCAAGTATGACATACAGAACAGTATTAATATAAAAGGAATAATTAAGAAAAAATATGTAGCTTAAATGTTAATGGGCATGTAAGTATTTAAATTATCATCTAGTTAAAAAAAATTCATGTTTTGTAAAATTAGCATTTTCATAAAATGAAGGCGTTATAGAAAAAACTTATATGATTAGCTGGAGAATAGAAAAAGAAAAAAAGTAGTATATTTATGTATCAGTGTCCAGCAACATTTATATTTAACCCCTTCACTGCAGATCACAACTCTGTGTCCTCACCTGGAACATATCTTAATTGCAATGGATGGATGACAGTCTAATTTGCGACATTTCTGTGTACTAAAAGCATACTGAGGATAGATAAAATTATTTTTTTCTCATAATACCAATTAAGGTGCTAACCAGCACCAAGTAACATTTGCATGTTTATTGAAGTTGTTGTACACGTTAGGTGAAATCTATCTTTTTATCAGTTTCACCTGACATTTTAAACAGGAAACTTATGATGTATTCATTTTTCAGGCCTTCATGCAACTACATGAAGAAATGTAGGTTTATTCACTAAACTGGAAATTGAGAACTGAGAATGGAATTTCAAAATCTGAGTTGAAGAATGTTTCCAAATAAATTAGTTTGGTTTAAATTTATAATTCCATTCACAATTTTCTACAATTCCTGGTTTAGTAAAAAAAAAAAACAACAACATGGAAACAAAACAATATGATTGACTGCAAAATATCATAACAATACATTCACCACAGCGATAATTCTGGAGATTATTTCACTAAGGTGTTAGTGAAGAACTGAGAAGGTATGTACAAATTTTAGGCCATAATAGGTGAACACAAAAACTCCCAAAAACTAGTTTTCAAGCTCAAATTTGTTTTACAAATTTGTATATATATTTCTAAATTCCCAGTTTAGTGAAAAAGCTCACTGGCTTGAAAATTATGCAAAGGGTTATCCATTTGGATTGTTGATATGATTTTGTTTTTAATTTGGAAAATCTACCTTTTTTATTTTCTAATGAAGCAAGCTAGCAGACATCATATAAACATGCATTCATTTTATTCAAATTCAGAAAAAAATAGCTTCTAAAAATGTATCTTCAGCTGAAATATATTTGTAGAAATCAAGTACTATAAGCCACATACAATTACTGATCTTATCATATCTTTTGATTCTGTCTGCAAGTGCCATATTAGATACATCAACAAAAGGTTGATAAAAAGTGTAATCAACAACCTTTGCAAGAAAAATTAACTATTTTTGAAGTGATTCATTAAACATTTTGGAAATAAAATAAAAATGTAAGAATAATACAAAAATATGTAAAATAAATCAAAATGTACTAATTTGACAACTATCCACCAATGTATGCATTTACAATTGTACACTATGCACCATAACACCAACTGTCTTTGGTGCTATCCCCAATTTTCTGTCAAATCAGCTAATTTAGCAGAACACTTCTCACCAGTTACAATATGGTTTAAATCATGCGACTGTTTATATTAATAACTTAAATGACAGTCACATTTTCAATAATTAGAGTATTTGCTTGTTATTGTTTAAAATTATAATCCATTCTTCTAAAGTGGCAAGCTAGATATCATGCTAGTGTACTTGGTTTTAACACAGTGGATGTAATAGGGGACATCATAGTCATCTGAGGAAAAGGGTGATCATAAGCAGAACATAAAAAATGAGTTATCAAATAAAGGTAAAAGAAAAAGGACTTGAATATGAAAGTAAAAATTATTTTAACTTTGATGAAAAACATGGTCTCTATCAAGCAGGCTGTGGGTAAACAGTGCCCATGTCCAAGAAATAAAAGGGTGCACATGTATAAAATAAAATATATGTTCAATAAAAACAATATTTAAATAACATAATCTACATTTAGAATATGCCTTGAAGTTTGCTATATTTGTTGTTTGAGCTATTCAACAGACATGGATGGTGCTTGAAGCCTGTTCTTGTTAGAGATGTTCAAGGGATGTAAAAAATTTATTTGTACTGTTGCCTTTCAAAGCAGCTTATCAGACTGGTGCATGTTAAGCAGTATCAGCTGGTGAAGCCCTTCTGAATGACCTTTCTCTCTTTATCCACAGGCTTTAGTCTTAACCAAGCCTGCATTGAGCATCTGCTTTATCACACTGTAGTCTTCTTTCTAGCTAAATTATCATTACAGAGTGTGTACTGCTCTTCGTATATCGAAATGTGCAAGATTTCAATCTAGATATTTTGAAAATGAACTGTGGCTAGAAAGCAATCATCTTAGTTATATAATTTAGTACACTATTCATTCCTTAATAAAAGGGACCAACAGAATAATACAGGATTTAAGAGGTACTTTCAAATGACTGTAATAGTAGCTAATCTTTTTGGTTTATTGCAAGACAGAATTTTTTTATTTTTTTTTATATGGTATGCCTGTACTACAAATTACATTTTACATTATCATTGTATTTTGAAGTATTGAATGGTTATTCATTTTCAATAAAATGTATTCATATCTGATCCTTTGAACATTTTAAAACATAGGAACCTATATTTCCAACAAATAAAATGCCTATTCCTTTTCCATTAATGGAAGAACACAGCTAATGTTTTCAACTGGTGAAGCTTTACAATTACATATTACTCTATAGTTGCTGCGAACAACCTTTCTGAAATACCCTCAGGGTATGACTAGCTTTAATATTTATTCCTTCTTATAAAAAACAAAAAAAACTTAAACAATATTACAACTTCTAGTACATTCGATTTCATAGACATATTGATTATATAATGTTCTAAAAGTTGGAGCAGTTCCAAGACCAAATTGATTTGGTCAGTAATGATTTATAGAGCTACATGGGCAAAAAGATTGGGATGTTTAAGGTCAATACGAAAATATTTACTTGGAATCTATATTTTATAACTGAAAAACAAATTATAATATTCAAAGTATGTTATATAAATAATGAAATAATATATGCATGTTAATACAAATGTTATAATTCAGCTAGTTGCCTAATTATATTTAGTTGATAACAATAATAATTAAATAATAACTTTTTCATTAATTAACATTAACCTGTCGTAATATACCATATCTCAGTTGCCTACACTGAAAATATCAACACATGATAATGCAATATAATACTATATAACTATATTGTAAAATAATGCTATTTAAATAATGCTGTTAAAATTGTTTCCTATTCATAAATATATATTATGCTGACAGTCTGATACCTAGAAACAAAGAGAAATGAACATATAACTATCTATCTAGACAGATAGATAGAAGGGTGCTGCTCGTACCCTTACAGCTAATTCATGCCTGCAAGACTTCTCACGGGTGGCTTCTTTCCTTTGGAACAGTCTGCCTACCCTTGTCAGACTCTCCCCTAGTCTCCAATCCTTTAAGAAGTCCCTCAAAACTATCTTTTCAGGAATGCTTATGGCCTCCTCAAGTAACTCCTATTTCTCAAACCTTCCTCTTGCTCTTTCCTAAAGGGCCACACTCCACTCTCACCTCCAGTTCTGCTACTTTCCCACCATGTCTATTTGCTGTCTCCCTCAATACCCTTCCTATTGTGTTTTTATACCCTACCTCCTCTAGATTGTAAGCTCGTTTGAGCAGGGTCCTCAACTACCTATTGTTTCTGTTACATTTTGTTATTGTCTCATTTGATAAATTCCCCTTTTATTGTAAAGTTCTGCGGAATAAGCTGGTACTTTATAAATAATAGATAAATAGATATAGTTCAATAATAGTTTAATTGATCCTAATGTGAGACTGGTGGTGTTTATTACTGTTTACTGAGTGGTGC
Source organism: Pelobates cultripes (assembly GCA_933207985.1). Classification (NCBI taxonomy): domain Eukaryota; kingdom Metazoa; phylum Chordata; class Amphibia; order Anura; family Pelobatidae; genus Pelobates; species Pelobates cultripes. Next base: position 174,509,355 of record OW240915.1, on the reverse strand, counting down.
AGACATGTGATGCCTGGGCTCCAGATATTTGGTTGTTTTGGGGGCATTTACCCCAGTTACCAAGCAACTCAGTAGACTCACAGATGCTTCCTAAGTAGGTGGTTCACGACTGCACAGTCTGACACTTTGCTCAAGGCGACAGTCTGCTGGGGAAAGATGGCGCCCAGCTCTGACCTACTATGGACTGTGCTGGGGAGAGGCGGACGATCGTCTGGAGCTCCTGTTCTCTAGCCTGTTTGGACTGTTTCAACATATTCCTAGTGCATGCACTGGCTCTTGTGCATTTCTGAATCTTTGTCCAGAAGGTCTGGAAGATGTAATCCATGCACTCTTCTTTGCCTGAAGTGTTGGGCGAGAATCAAGCTGCCAAAGCCAGCAGGGCCTTTTCAAGCTGATAATGAGAATTCCCCTGCATACCCTAGCCGAAAACTCAACATACCTCCTTTCCTCTGCTTTCTTACATAGCCCTCTGGAAGGGACTAAATACCCTAGCTAGTATTGTCCATGTCTTTTGGGCTAAGCAGTTTCATCAGCCACGTCAGAAGACATGGGTGCTTAGCCTTTAAAATTGCTAAAACAAAAGAAAAGAGGAGAGATTCAGTAGTTTTGTTTCTGGGTGTGTGAAGTAAGGCCTAAAGAACAGAGATGGAGATGAAACAGTTATATGACTGTATTTACAGCCAGGAAGATCAAAGGAAAGAAAGAGGGGAAGGGTAGAGTAGACATTTGTTGTATACCATTGAAAGGTTTACCAACCAGATTCTAGCACCCAAAATATTAATAACCATGTACAGTAAATATTAGTTGAATACACTAAATGACAATAATAAAAAACTGCATGCACAGAAACCTACAGTTGCAAATTACAGGTATAAATGGTAACAATGCAATAGTAAGAAATGATAATATGGTAATGCAACAATGAATGAGGTGGTGTATCTTCCAAGCTTCAGTAAGTACTTGGAGGTTGCTGGGAAATGAAAAATTGAGAGATTCAGTATTGTTTCTGGGCGTGAGAGGTGAGGCCTAAATAACAGAGATGGAGGTGAAACAGCAATATAAAGGTATATACAACCAGGAGAAAAAAAGTGCATTTATAGTACAGTATAAAAGATCACTTGAGTGGTCATTTTATTTTTGTCATCATGAACATGACCTGGGTGCCTCAATAAGGTGGTCATAGTTGGAAGTCATGTTCAATGTGGTCTCTATTAGCATCATTTCGATTATACAATAAACACTGCCCTGAGTACATTTTCTAATGACCACTGATTGTTCATTTGCTAAAACAAAGAGCCATGTAAGTGCGGATGTTACCTTAAGAGCCTTTTGAAATCTTACTGTAGCCATGTTTCAATTCATTTGGCATCTTCAATAAACAAGAGAACAAATTGTTCTTATTATTTTTGGATTATCTGAGCAGCAATCCATGCAATACTATGGTTATACCTATTGTGAGTGATTAAGTCTCTATTCAAAATAGCCGATACTAACTTTGATGTCTGAAATATAGAGAACTGTAGCTCTTTTATTTGCATACAAAATTGTAGGTCTTTTCATTGCATGCAAATTTTCTTGCAATGATTATTTCAACATCCACCAGGGCTAAATACAAAAATAAATAAACTTATTTTATAAACAAACACATACATGTATATTGCTTTAAACTGATATATTATGTAGATGAATTCTGTATAATGTCCTGGCTTCTTGAAAAGAAAAAACACGACTATGCTACTAAAACAAAACAGAATACTTCTCAATATGACTACTACTAACAAATGGCATTTGCTATGTTACGGTAAAATGAGAAATATGGACCCAATAACCAGTCATACATTCAGTAATTTTACCTTATTCTTTGAGAACATTCAGAGAATTAGATTAAAGGAGACAGTCAAAATCATTAGATTCAGATTCTCCAGGGAAAGAAATTCCCTAGATATTTTAGTTATTGCAAAGTATGTGGATGTTTTTGTATGAGCAGACTGACAAATACAATATTGTAGCATTTATTTTTTCTAATAACTGAATATATTAATAAAAAATATTGTACATAAACTGAAAATATATTGATCATTTATTTATAGATAAATAGGTGCCATAAATTAGTGTATGAATATATTAGTATGTTAGATTAGTATAACACATTACAAAATAGTAAACAGATTAAAGTCATAGCACCTGGTCAATCAATGTCAAGGCAAACATTTTTTCAATTGTAGTATTTGATCTCTACTACTACAATTTTGTACATTTTATAATATATACAAAATATGTTTCATTATGTTCTGCTTTATGCAGCCATTGTAGACATTATGACAAAATTATGTACTGTGATCTACACATACAATTAATGAGTGGTACTTCACTGTCAACTACTGTGTTAGTCATGGCAGATGTATCTTATGCATACCTGATAATCTGTCCCAAAGGAGAAGTGGGCCCAGTAAAATGAAGTGAAAACTGACTGAATTGGCAGTTTCCTTATTTTGTCCTGTAACGTACAGAAATTGTCACAGTATAAACGGTTTCATTTGCTGTAATCAAAGGATACAGCTAAGTCAGTTTTGAGTTTTCACTGCACACATCAACACCAGGATTAGATTATTTTAAAAACAAAAAAAGTAATTTTACAGATATTAATAATAAAATGGTTTTGAAAAGCATCCCACATTAAATATCTTGGAATATCTGCTTATATATCTTGAATCAACTATAAATATATAGATTTTTTAATAATAGTTTTGGAATTGGTGTCTACAATTTGATGGCACTAACACTGTGTTTTGAGTTCAATAAAGTTCAATTTAGTTCTGTACAGTGACCCAAGTTAAGAAAATTGTTAAAAGTAGAGAATGCTTGTAATGTAATGATTGGCTATGGTCAAACATTAAGGTACTTCAATAAAACTTGCTGGACGGTAGAAACGTGACAAACATCAGGCTTCCAAAATTCACTGTAATGACTGAAAATGTGTGAAAATGCGTTAGAAAGATATAATCACCTTTTGGATTTAGTGACCACTATTAAATTTAAAATTCTATATGCCAATTCTTAGAAACTGTTAGCTTAACGTTTGACCTATAATTTCATAAACTGTTTGGAATTTTAGGCACAAGAGATATTTTAACAGCCAGGAAAACCAATTATATCTATTTTGAGTTATTTTTTCCTCTATCTAAACTGTGCAAATTATTATAAGCAAAACCAAATATGCAAGATATTTAAACCATGAGGGTGGATGTAATTAAAAAGTATAAATTTTCTCAGAAAATGATCATGTAACTGAACCATTGCATTTTTATAATACTCCATAAAAATTAAAAGGTATTTCTTGGTTTCTAAAAAGATGTTTGTATAATACATTAAACACTAGGTAAATCTAATATGGAACAAACTTACAAACTGACAACCAAAAATGGCATTTTACTAAGCACATTAGGAGTTATTGAGTCACATTCATTACACTCCAATAAATGTCATCAGGGAGTGAGATCGAAATGTCTTAAAGGGACATTATAGGCACCCAGACCACTTCATCTCATTAAAGTGGTCAGAGTGCACTGTTGAGGTCCCACTAAGTCCTGCAATGTAAATCACTGCTGTTTTAAAGAAACTGCAATGACTACCTTGCAGAACTTGGTTGCATAATAATAATGAATAAAGTCCAGCAAACCTACACCCCCACTAACCCTGCATTTTTGAAGTATAGATAATTTTATCCTAGTCGGTTTCCTGTTCCAGGCAAGTTTCAAGAGAGCAGAATGTACCTTTCGAAAAAACGATAAAGGAATCGAAAGGGGGATGGCTCTAAGAATATATAACATTTTAAGAAGGAAGATCATGATATTTGAAGAGTACACCACCTCTCAAGATCGTTTCTAAATAATAATAATGCATCTTGGACAGGTTCTTGCATATGTTAATGCCCAGATAAGAGATATAAGAGTCTCTCCAATCAAAGTCAAATCAACCTTTCAAAGAATCTAAGTCATACCAAGGTATGAAAAACCTGCTGTTTTTATAATTGTATTTGATTTATAATAAAAGCCGCTATTTTATACTACCATCCAGAGTCCTGATTTCCTGTGATTCTGCGGGCAGCGGAGGGAGATTTTCAGCCCCCCAATTACCCCAGAGGAGGCACCATTGGGCACATTATACATCTATATCTTATTTTGCAGCTGTATCTCATTTGTGTTTTGCTTGTATCTATGAAAAAGGAGAGAGCTTGAGTTCTGGTGATATTCAATTTGTTAAACAAACTTTTGCAGAATTCCTGCAGGATCGACATCAACGAAGTAAGTGCATTTATTGGATTTTTAAGTGATAGCATTATGTTGTCTGCAAAAAGGCCCATTTTATGTTCCTTACCCCCTTCTACAATATCGTTGATATCTGCCCGGCAAAGTATTGTCTCAGCACAAACAGGAGTGGAGACAATGGGCACCCATGTTGGTCCCATTAGACAATGTAAAGTTTTCTGAAACAAAATCAGTTTGTTTCAGATTGGTGCTACTTCTAAGTGCTGTTTCTAAGTGTGTAGTTGGAGATATTCTGGAGAGTTTTACAGAAGCTTCAACTGTCTAAGAGTTGTGCTAAGAGCTTTCTTTTCTACTGTTACAGGTAAGATTCATCTGTAGGAAAAGGTTACTGATTGCACAAGGTTTGAATTCCTGTTGGTAATTATAAGGCATTTGATTTGATTAAGCTAGTTACTTGCTGTTGATTGCTGGTTAATTAGCTATTGTTTGCAAATAAGCAGAGGCCTACCCAGGTGTTAAACATTCCTAGTGGGCGGTGATTTTAGGAGTTATATAAGGCCTGGTTCCATTAGCTTGTCTAATATAGCTTGGTGCTACTTCTAAGTGCTGTTTCTAAGTGTGTAGTTGGAGATATTCTGGAGAGTGCTGTTTCTAAGTGTGTAGTTGGAGATATTCTGGAGAGTGCTGTTTCTAAGTGTGTAGTTGGAGATATTCTGGAGATAACCTGGAGGTTATCTGAGGTATTCAGGAGAATAAAGAAAAAAGTTAAGATTTGTTAGATTTAAATTATTCGTATAATTGGAATGGCAGGCTTAGTTCAGTGTAACAATTGCTATGCATTTGTTTCACGTTCCACTTTTTGGAGGTTTGGTTGTTGTCTAATCTGTAGACAATTCTCTATCTTGCGGCAGGAGATTGTATTTTTGAAGTCTGAGATTTGTAAATTATCTGGTGAAGAAACTCAGACTGGAACTGCTGCAAAGCCACTGCCACAGAGACATTCTAGGAAAGGCAGATGGATTACTGTAGGATCTGGTAGACTTAGAGTTGTGGATAAAAGGCATTTTGCACAGTCTGTTGCTCTTCATAATTCATTTTCTGCACTTTCAGAGTGTAATGGTGTTGTGGAGAGAGGCACTGAGGCTAGTGGTGTTGTGGAGAGAGGGACTAAGACTAGTGATGTTGTGGAGAGAGGCACTGAGGCTAGTGGTGTTGTGGAGAGAGGCACTGAGGCTAGTGGTGTTGTGGAGAGAGGCACTGAGACTAGTGGTGTTGTGGAGAGAGGCACTGAGACTAGTGGTGTTGTGGAGACCGGCTTGGAGACTATGGTGAGGCCTAATAGAAAGCAGTTGTTGTTGGGTGATTCCATTATAAGAGGTGTGGAGATGGACAATGGTGGTCTTGTGAGGTGTCTTCCCGGAGCTACTGCTCACAGAGACAGGAGACGTATCTGTAATATTGTTAAGCAAGCAAAGCAGGAAGGGGAATTGGATGTACTTGTCCATGTAGGGACAAATGACTTGGCTTGCAATGAGGTTTCAGAGGTTAACATAGAAACATAGAAACATAGAATGTGACGGCAGATAAGAACCATTCGGCCCATCTAGTCTGCCCAATTTTCAAAATACTTTCATTAGTCCCTAGCCTTATCTTATAGTTAGGATAGCCTTATGCCTATCCCATGCATGCTTAAACTCCTTTACTGTGTTAACCTCTACCACTTCAGCTGGAAGGCTATTCCATGCATCCACTACCCTCTCAGTAAAGTAATACTTCCTGATATTATTTTTAAACCTTTGTCCCTCTAATTTAAGACTATGTCCTCTTGTTGTGGTAGTTTTTCTTCTTTTAAATATAGTCTCCTCCTTTACTGTGTTGATTCCCTTTATATATTTAAATGTTTCTATCATATCCCCCCTGTCTCGTCTTTCCTCCAAGCTATACATGTTAAGATCCTTTAACCTTCCTGGTAAGTTTTATCCCGCAATCCATGAACCAGTTTAGTAGCCCTTCTCTGAACCCTCTCTAAGGTATCAATATCCTTCTGAAGATACGGTCTCCAGTACTGTGTACAATACTCCAAGTGAGGTCTCACCAGTGTTCTGTACAATGGCATGAGCACTTCCCTCTTTCTACTGCTAATACCTCTCCCTATACAACCAAGCATTCTGCTAGCATTTCCTGCTGCTCTATTACATTGTCTGCCTACCTTTAAGTCATCAGAAATAATCACCCCTAAATCCCTTTCCTCATATGTTGAGGTTAGAACTCTATCAAATATTCTGATAGGAAGTTTTTAGTGTTTTTGCCAATGATATACGGCAGGTTGCTTCCACACTGTCATTCTCTGAAGTTCTGCCTGTGCATAACACTCAGAACGACAGGCGGATGCGTATTAGGGACTTTAATTTGTGGCTTGGTGAATGGTGTCGGGAGCAAGGATTTGGCTTTATTTCTCATGGTAGCTCTGTTTGGAATGGAGATAAGCTGTACAAAAAAGATGGTTTGTATCTTTCTCAGAACGGAACAAATGTTCTCAGTGAGCAGTTCAGAGATTTTGCTAGGATGTATTTAAACTAGGAGGGGGGGCAAAAGGGTGATAAAACATCAATCCAATTGTCCCCCAAAACAAGGACAGAAGGTGCCTGTAGCAAGTGTGTTAAAAGATGATAAGCTTAGAGTCATGTCTACAAATGCTCGCAGTTTAGGGAATAAGATCCATGAACTTGTGGCAATAATGGCAACTGATAGTGTAGATTTAGTCACTGTTACTGAGACATGGTACAATGAGAAAAATGACTGGGACATAGCAATACCAGGGTACTCTTTATATAGGAAAGATAGGGAAGGCAAGAAAGGGGAGGGGTGGCCTTGTATGTGAAGGATAGCATAAAATCTAGCCTAATAAAAGTTAGTGAGGCAAACATAGAGTCCGTTTGGGTTACGTTAGAATTTGGTAATCACACAGTAACTCGTGTAGGTGTGATTTATAGGCCCCCAGGACAAATTGAAGAGTTAGATAATCTACTAGTTGAGGAAATAGCTAAAATGACAATGAAGGGGAAGTTATCATCATGGGTGACTTTAATCTTCCTGATGTAAATTGGAAAACAAAATTAGCTACTTGTGCCAGGAGCACACATATTCTAAACTCCCTACTGGGATTGTCTCTAAAACAAGTTGTTGAGGAGCCAACTCGTAAAGAGGCCATACTAGATTTAGTGTTAACAAATGGAGATTTGGTATCAGATGTTACTGTAGGTGAAAATTTAGGATCCAGTGATCATCAGTCAGTGTAGTTTAATATAAGAACAGTGACTGAGCCACACCACACAAAAACAAAAGTTTTAGGCTTTAGAAAAACAGACTTTTCTAAAATTAGAATATGGGTAGAAGAGTCATTATCAGACTGGAGCAATTTAAATGGAGTCCAAGAAAAATGGGATTATTTAAAAGTTGCACTATTGAAGGCAACAGAAAATTGCATTAGGCTTGTCAGTAAAAGCAAAAATTCAAGAAACCACTGTGGTACTCCGCAGATGTGGCCAAAATAGTTAAAAACAAAAAGTTAGCATTTAGGAATTATAAAAAAACCCAGAGTGAGGAAGACAAAATGATCTATAAGATTAGGCAGAAAGAGGCTAAGCAAGTTATAAGAGCTTCCAAATCACACACACAAGAGAAAATAGCACAGTCAGTAAAAAAAGGGGATAAAACATTTTTAGATACATAAATGAGAAAAGAAAAGTAAAACAAGGATTAGTTAGATTAAAAACAAAAGAAGGAAGGTATGTAGAAGAGGATAAAGGTCTAGCTGACTGCCTCAATGAATATTTTTGTTCTGTATTTACAGATGAAAATGAAGGAAAGGGACCTCAGTTGAGAAAAGGATAAATGAGTCATTTATTACACGTGAGTTTACAGAGGAAGAGGTTCTATTTCAACTGTCAAAAGTAAAGACAAATAAGTCAATGGGACCTGATGGAATACACCCAAAGCTATTAAAAGAGCTTAGTGGTGTACTAACAAAACCATTAACAGATTTATTTAACCAATCATTGTTAACAGAAGTAGTCCCAGAAGATTGGAAGTTAGCGAATGTTGTGCCCATTTACAAGAAAGGTAACAGGGAGGAGTCGGGCAACTATAGGCCAGTAAGCCTTACTTCAGTAGTGGGGAAAGTGATGGAAACCATGTTAAAGGATAGGATTGATGAACATCTAAAACACATGGATTTCAAGATCAGAGACAACATGGGTTTACTTCAGGGAGATCATGCCAAACTAATCTTATTGATTTTTTTGATTGGGTAACTAAAATTATAGATCAGGGTGGTGCAGTAGACATTGCTTACCTAGATTTCAGTAAGGCTTTTGACACTGTTGCACATAGAAGGCTTATCAATAAACTGCAATCTTTAAGTTTGGATTCAAATATTGTTGAATGGGTAAGGCAGTGGCTGAGTAACAGGCAACAGAGGGCTGTAGTTAATGGAATATATTCGAAGCTTGGACTTGTCACCAGTGGGGTACCTCAGGGATCTGTACTTGGACCCATTCCCTTTAATATTTTTATTAGTGATATTGCAGAAGGTCTTGATGGTAAGGTATGTCTTTTTGCTGATGATACTAAGATATGTAACAGGGTTGATGTTCCAGGAGGGATAAGCCAAATGACAAATGATTTAGGTAAACTAGAAAAATAGTCAGAATTGTGGCAACTGACATTTAATGTGGATAAGTGCAAGATAATGCATCTTGGACGTAAAAACCCAAGGGCAGAGTACAGAATATTTGATAGAGTTCTAACCTCAACAAATGAGGAAAGGGATTTAGGGGTGATTATTTCTGATGACTTAAAGGTAGGCAGACAATGTAATAGAGCAGCAGGAAATGCTAGCAGAATGCTTGGTTGTATAGGGAGAGGTATTAGCAGTAGAAAGAGGGAAGTGCTCATGCCATTATACAGAACACTGGTGAGACCTCACTTGGAGTATTGTACACAGTACTGGAGACCGTATCTTCAAAAGGATATTGATACCTTAGAGAGGGTTCAGAGAAGGGCTACTAAACTGGTTCATGGATTGCGGGATAAAACTTACCAGGCAAGGTTAAAGGATCTTAACATGTATAGCTTAAAGGAAAGACGAGACAGGGGGGATATGATAGAAACATTTAAATATATAAAGGGAATCAACACAGTAAAGGAGGAGACTATATTTAAAAGAAGAAAAACTACCACAACAAGAGGACATAGTCTTAAATTAGAGGGACAAAGGTTTAAAAATAATATCAGGAAGTATTACTTTACTGAGAGGGTAGTGGATGCATGGAATAGCCTTCCAGCTGAAGTGGTAGAGGTTAACACAGTAAAGGAGTTTAAGCATGCGTGGGATAGGCATAAGGCTATCCTAACTATAAGATAAGGCTAGGGACTAATGAAAGTATTTAGAAAATTGGGCAGACTAGATGGGCCGAATGGTTCTTATCTGCCGTCACATTCTATGTTTCTATGTTTCTATGTTTCAGATACTCTAGCAGTTGGTTGACAGTGTAGTGCAAACACAGCCCTAATGAAGGGGTCTGGGATGGTAAAGCATGACAGAACTTCCTTCATGTAACCCCTGCGTCAAAAGAGAGGAGCATTGAAGGTATGCGAGTAAGTTTAAGATGATGAATCAAATTAATGAAATGCCTGGTGTCATCGTTGCCTGATGGTTCACAACAAAACCCACCTGGTCTTTGTCAATTAGAGATGTAAGAAATTGATTAAGTCTATTGGCCAAAATGTTTGAGTAAATCTTTGTATCATTATTAATTAACGAAATAGGGTGAACATTTGAACAGACATTGGGTGTCTTACCAGGTTTAGGTAATGTAACTATTTGTGTAAACAAAGCCTCCCAAACCAAATTTATTATTTTTTTATAATAATTCGCAAACATATTACTAATTTTGACTTGATGAGTAACTTTAACACCACTATCATCCACTAAATGCTCAATTCTGGATTGGAAAATTATGTGGTGCAATTTAGAGCCTACAGGGATGAAGCTCTATTCTCACTGGCGTAAAAGACCTGTTTCAATCGCCTCAACATCAAACCTGTTTATTCCAACTGGAGAGTGTTAACCTTAACCTTAACTTAACCTTATATAAATAAGGCCATAACAGAACAAGTAAAAATAGCTCCATCTTAAAACATTTACAGACCTATGTTTGGGGGAAGGAAACCGGGGACACTGGGTAGTAAAAAAAAATAGCATAAGAATCAAGAACATTATTATATTATTTAAACTACAGTAAAAAAAATTATTTGAGGAAATTTTTAAATAAAATAAGCAACAGCAAAACATTAGAAAAACAAACCAGTCCATTACATGAAAAAGTGTAACGAGTAAATTAACTCAAGATAATAATCTTCATCAGTAACAGGAACCAGGAGCCCAGGCTAAAGTGACAGGAATTAGAGTGAAATAAATCAAATATGTAAGAACCAAACCATGGTGGAAAATCCAGTTTTGTTAACCATAAACAGGAACCAATATCTGTAAACTCGTAAAAAGAATCAATAAACCAAGAATCAGGACCCAAGGAACAAGAACCAGGATATGAAGATCTTGATGAACTGAAGAAATTCTCCATCTTAAGCCACAGGATAAGAACAGGAACAGGAACCAAAGAAGCAGCATCCAGAAGCCATTAAGCCATTGATCCAGGCAGGACTTAAGGAACTGAAGAAAAGGAACTATGAAGACAGTAACTCAGGATGGCTGCACCTTCACACATCTGAATTTCCTTGGGAGATGGGGCATTGGCATTTGTGAAGGTTGAGGAGTAGCAGATGCCATTGCTGGATGCGTATTTAACATAGTCATACCTTTCTTTAGGAGAAATAATAGTATAATTTCAACCATCTAGATGGAACAGGACTTTGACTGGAAATCCCCATCTGAAACAAATATTTATTTGGCACAGTTCAGTTGTGAATGGCCCACATTTTCTCCTCCTCTGTATAGTGGCAGGGGAGAAATCCTGAAATATTTGTATGTGGCGATAATCACTCTGCATTCCATCGGCATTTCATTAGAACGTATAGACATAAAAAAATCTTAATTATCAGTGAAAAAGTGGATTCTAGTGATCACGTCTGTAGGAACATCTCTAGGAGCTGAATCTTGTTTTTTTGGAGATGGTGGGTACGCTAGATCATTAGATCAGCATCAGTGAGGTTTGTTTTCACTGATCTCATAATGGCTTTCATGTAATCCAAAAGTTAGGTTGGACAGAGTCAGGAATCCCCCTTACTCTCAAATTATTTCTCTGACTCCTGCCTTCCATGTCACTCATTTTGGTGTTGGTGGAGTTTAGTTGTAATTCCAATGATTGGATGCACTTATTGTGATTTGCTATCTCCATAGCATTTGTGTCAGGGCCTCATCCATTTGTCAGCTCTGTATTCAAACATTGACACATGCTGACTGAGCTTTGCAAATTCAGCTTTAACTTCCTGTCTGATTATCTGCAGCATTTCCCACACTTGATCAGATGTCAGAAGAGGTGCTCTGTGTGAAGGAGCATGCTGACCATCCACTGCAATTTCTGTTGTAGATGTCTCATGTATAATTAGCTCTGCCTGTCTTTTTTTTGGCAGGCATTTTCGGCACTGTGGCGAAATAAGCCATGATTTCTGCATTCGGGAGGGGCAAAGGGCCTTCACACCCCTACTCACCCCTGCCTCGGTTTTTTCAGTAGATTTCAGTGCAGAGGCACTTTTCTCATTTGTCTTTTGCTTCTGAATAATAAATGATGATTCCAATAGATGATTATGGCAATTTAAAGTTGAGTGAAAATCATTAAAGGTTATATATATTTTTACTTTAGGTCCCAATGCTCCCAGAGCCTCTCTAGAAGATAAGATGGTAGTCAAGACACACTCCCTGGTGGAGTCAATTCTCAGTTGAGCTTGAAGATCTAAGTCACAGCATATAGCAAACAAGAGATTGTCTGTGAACTCAAGCATAGCATTGTTATAAGGTGAATTAAGCATTCATAAGGAGCACCAGTTCTGAGGGACATCCAGCTTTTCTGTGGCATATAAGGTTGAGGTCCCTGACTGACCTTTCACCCTATCACTAATAAGAGGTAATATGTGGTGCCCTGATGGGTGCATATCACTACTACATTCTCTTACTGTCTTGGTGTGCTGTAAATATGAATCTGAATGAATGTCAGATTGGAGAGTTTACATTAATATGCATCCTCTAGTGTGGATTGTTATTTTAAGTAATATATGCTTGTATTTCTGATTTAATGTTGCATAGTCCTCTTAAATTATTTACAGTGTGGCATTGCTACATACACTGTCAAGGATATTCTCTAAAATGAGAATCCAAAGATAATTCAAAGTGAATTTCAAATTTAAGGCTAAAATAGCTGAACTGGAAAAGTTATCAAAGTCAGTGGGTGTCCAGTTCAGCATAAAATTAAACATAACTTTGTATTCACTTTGAATTATCACTTTAGTGAATACCCCAATAACATGTACCCTTAAATTATACTCTATATTATATTATTTTATTCATTTTATATTTTAAACAGTTTGAGTGATGTGAACTGTTAAGATTTTAGCCTTTGGCACAATTCATGACATTTGATTTATGAAGGCTGATTTTCATTCAGTGTTTACATATAAAACAAATGCTGAACAGGCCCTTTATCAAAACCAAGCATACACACTGTACATCATTTTTCTTTTGCAAATACTTTGTATTTCATAACTGGGTTAAAATCAGGAGGCTTTGTTTTTTTTTTCTCTAGATAGTGGCTTAAAGTTCATATAAAAGCCATTGCAATAAGATATGAATACTTTTCTTATATCTTAAAATTCCTTTGTGGCATGCTCTCAGTTGAAGGAACCACACGTGCCTTCAAGACATCTTTTTCATAACACAAAAGTAACAGAAAATATGCCATGGAAGATAACCTTAATGTGAAATCAAGAGGACATCAATTCAGTTGCTCTTTGTTTTATTGATCATATACTGCATTTACTGGCTTAAGGGGATGTTAATTGAGTTTGTGGCTTTCTTGTGGGTGACAAGTGGCAATCGATCAAAATACCTTCTAAACCAGGAAACGTATTAAATATATGCCCTCTAAAAGTATTTCCAAAGGGTTTGTGATTTGTTATTTCAAATTTATTCAGTTACCTCTTATGATTTCTATTGGTTTTAGAATGTTAAGCATTTAAGAGTTAGTTATCATTTTTAGTCATTTGTAGTCATTTGTTTTTAGTGCTGGATTTATGTATATTGTGCTCTGATAAAATGCATTAAAAATATATTTTCTTTCTTGTATGGTGTAATAATTACATGTATTATTTTTTCTTAAAAGTGACCAAGGTACTTAAAACATTGGGTTATAGTTAAAGGTCCTGGGTGGGCTCTCTGGGCAATAGATAATGTAGCAATGAAAAGAAAACTCACCTAATTAAAACAAAAGTTTTCAGACAGTTGCTGATATACACCGAACAAAATAATAAACGCAACACTTTTGTTTTTGCCCCAATGTTTCATGAGCTGAACTCAAACATCTAAGACTTTTTCTATCTACACAAAAGGCCTATTTCTCTCAAATATTGTTTACAAATCTGTCTAAATCTGGGTTAGTGAGCACTTCTCCTTTGCCGAGATAATCCATCCACCTCACAGGTGTGACATATCAGGATGCTGATTAGATAGCATGATTATTGCACAGGTATGCCTTAGGCTGGCCACAATATATATATATATATATATATATATATATATAGCAAAATCCAATTAGGTTATGGTGGGGAAAAATTGTGATTGAAAACCCCTTCCACCTGAAGTCTGTGGATAATTAATACAATGTTAAACAAAAATCTGCACACCAGTCAAGCCATAAGGCTTACTTTTCCCACAGAAATCCCATAACTGCAGTGATGTTACAACCGCAAAGGATTCTGGGTGGGCATATGCAAATTAGTTATGGGATTTCTGTGGGAAAAGCAAGCCTTATCACTTGACAGATATTTGTTTAATCATATATATATATATATATATATATATATATTCATGAAGAAACCAAGAACACAGATTCCGTAAAGTTGCTCTGTCACCTCCATATTGAAAATACGTATTTCATAAAGAGCATATATTTACAAAATACTGAGATTGGCTGTGTTTGAATTTCACTTAGAGCAATATGTTAGGATTTTAATTTTAACATTTTTTTTTTCTCACATTTTTAATATGGTGGATGGTTAGCAAGTGCTGGCTAGCTGCCATTTAATTAATTTCCTCACCGCCAAGGGTTTCATAACTATTTACTTGCTTCCTGCTAGTTTACAGTAGAAGGACAGGGACATTTTGATTAGTTAGATTCCACACAAAGGAAAGTTCGCACAGTACTTACAGTATGCAAAGAATGCAGTTAAACTGGCCTTGATTTTCATTTTTTGTGGCCTCATGGTAGATCAAATGAAAGCATCTCTGGTGGTATCTATTTCACCTTACCATGTTTCTGTTCCTATTTCAGCCTTTTGCCTACCTTTTCCAGGATGTGTCTTGCTCCACTGTTCAGCCAGGAAGCATAGTATGGTTTAGCATTCAGCACTGGCTGCACATATTATTATTATTTTTATTTATAAATCTCCAACATATTCCACAGTGCTTTACAATAATTGTGACAGCAACAATAGGTTGATGATGACCATACTCAAACTAACTTACAATCTAGAGGAGGTGAGATATAAAAGCACAACTGGAAGAACAGCAAGAGAGATGGTAACTAGGTAACTTGGTGGGAAAGTAGCAGAACTGCAAGTTGAGAATGATATGGAGTGTGGATCCACTAATTAAGTCTAGAGAGTAAAATATAGGTTTGAAGAATAACTACAATGTTACAATGGAATGCCATGGGCTATTCTAAAGAAATTAATTAGTAAAATAATCCTACTTAGAATTATACCCAGAATTATACACATCAGTAAACATACATAACATATACCTTATTCAGTACCAGACAAAAGATACAAGGCAATTTATTGTATAAAACCTGCATTTAAGCTTTTGAATGCTTATTACAACCATATTTCTAAAAGGTTTTACTATTATCTAGAGCTTCATATGAACTCCTTCTTAGTCTATCCTGCAGGCTTGTCATATAACCCCAATATTTTATTTAAATAATACCTTCAAAGACATATCAGTAACATTCATAAAAAGTGTTCCAACCTGATAATGGTACTAGTAAAAAGCATTTTCCTTTTCTAGAAAACAATTGCAGCATGCATTCTAATAATTTTAAGTAGCACCTGTTTCCATAAATAGATTATGGATAATGTTTTTGATAAAAACTAAAAAGAAAATACTATAATAATAATAATAATCTGGTGGTGGCTTGATAAAGGTCACAGTGTGCCTGAACCATATTCATTCTTTTAAATATGGTATTTATGAATAGTTCGGGCCACCTACAGGGTCTGGAGCACTGCAATCTCAAAATCTTTTTTGCATATTTTTGGAGTGCAGCCCCTTACATTGAATACTGGATGTATATAATAATGGGTGCAATTATGTCATCTTGGACATGAGCATGCTTAGTGTGTAGTGGGGCAATGATTCCACCCTGAACAGAAGCAAGCCTGATACATCATAGGACAATTAATCCATTTACCATGTACTATACCACCACTGCACTAGCACTTTAATAACATTGACTGAGAGGAGGGAATGAGAACTGTCTCTTTCAGAGAAGTGACAAATTTGATTTAACTATAACACCAATAAGATACTTCAATAGTCTGCTATAAATAAACTAGAAATGCTTTTAGTTGATACAATCCAGCAGGAAAAATATTGATTATTTTATGGAATCAGCAGGGTAGATGTTCTGTTAGATTGCATGTGGCAGAAGAGAATATGATAGTTGATGCTATATCGTAGGAAAGAACGGAGTATGCACTGCTTGATAGCAAGCAACAGAAGATTCTATGCTTGTTGGTACATAGCAGGGAAGATTTTATGCTTGTTTTTGATACATAGCAAAAGATAATTTGTTTGCTTGCATACAAAAGGAGAAGATGTTCAATTGACTGATGATATTAATTAGGGTGAACTTTGCTTCTATTCTTACCATTCTGAGATCAGATAAGATAGGTCACTGATATGATAGTCACCACAAGGAGGTATTAACTTTCATGAAAAAGTGGTCCACAAATAAGACAAATTAGTACAGCTTCATCTACTTGTAAAGTAACTAAATGCTGTACTGCATAGGTAATGGAGAGAGAAAAATTATGTCAGGCCAAATTTAGTGAAATCTCCTCTAGACAAGCAAATCCTGATGGATTTACTCCACTTTAAAAATTACAGATGTAGATGTATGTAGTTTAATTACATTTAAATAGTAGTGACAGAAAGCAACTGCAGGAAGAATAGTCTGGCTGGTTTGACATTTTACGGTGGCATGATTATTACATCGTTACATAGTTTCATAGCTGAAAACAAACATTGGTCCATCAAGTTCAGCCTCACATTTGTTTTTGCAATTGATCCAAAAGAAGGCAAGAAACCCTGTCCGAAGCACTTCCAATTTTGCAACAAAGTAGAACAAAACTCCTTATTGACCCCAAAATGGCAGTCAGATGTCTCCTTGGATCAAGCATGTATTATCACACTAAATAAAAATTATATCCCTGTATATTATGTTTGTGTAATTGTATTTCCAATAGGAATGTGCATGGGCAAAGAATTTGGTTCGGTTCAGAAATTCGGGTAAGAAAAATAAATGTGTCTGCTTCGGCCAGTCAGACCAATGCCATTCAGTTCGGCACTTCCGAAATTCAGGACTTTGGCAATTTGGACTCTAACAATATCCTTAAACCCTAACCGTAAACCCTAACCCACTTTGGAATTTCAGCAATTCTGAACTTCTGTAATTATGGACTTCAGCAATTCGGAACTTCAGCAATTCGGTTCGGCACTTTGGAAATTCGGCAGTTGAGCAATTCAGAAATCTGTCAATTTGGACATTGGTAAGCATCCGAATGTCCGAATTGCTAAAAATTTGTCCGAATTGCACATGTCTAATATCCAATTGCTGTTTATTTAGCAGACATTAAGCAGTTAGAGTAGGACCTGCCAAATATGGGGTACATTGGCGTTGTGGCAGGCTTATGCAATGTATGACCCTTTAATGTAACTAAATTCCCATAGTTTTTCACATATAGTACTTAGTTATGTCTCCTCTTATTTTGCCAATTATATCTTGTCTTGTTTTATTTTGTATTCTCAGTCCATGTACAGTCCTGTCCTGCCCATGTTCTGTTAAACCCTTAAGGACACATGACATGTGTGACATGTCATGATTCCCTTTTATTCCAGAAGTTTGGTCCTTAAGGGGTTAATGTTTCCCTTATGTATTCTGTACATGTTCTGGGTTTAGCTTCCTGTCCTTCTCTAGTTCTGGGTTCTACTAGTTCTGTCTTGTTTTCATGTTTGGTTCATATTCAGCTCCTTGGAGGTCTGCTTATTTCCAAGCTCCTAGTTCCTGGGATCCGCTGAAGCTGCATCAGGGTCCTGGTATGTGGCCAAACAAATGCTGGTTCTCAACACCAGGGGGCGTGCGGTTACCCATTGTGCTAATCCACTTTCACACTGTGACTCCTACTTTCAACATCAGGCATACTGGGTCCCGGTCACCGGGCCGCCACCCTAACAGAAGCAAGGTGAAAGGTCAGTGTAGGACCCGCCTATGGGGGTCTGCCATTCCTTCCAATGGCCACTGGAGTAACTAAAGGACCTCCAATTTTTTAAATATACGTAGGGATTCAGGAGAGAGCGCAGGTAACTTTTTCTTTGGTTTTTACTGTATGTAAGGTGGCTGACGTGTACTGTGGTCGTTGATGCCGCCCAGGAGTGATGGGAGTGAGCGCAGGACTTTTAATTTAATTTAATTTGCCATTTGAGTGTTTAGTCCCAAAATCTATTAAATTAAAATCTGACTCTCTACATGGCTGGTTACTGGTCAGTGGTCATTTTGATACAAAAGCCATGCTTTAAAAAGCTTGGTTTCTTGAAATGACTATGAAATTACTTTGACATTTTCAAAGTCCAAGATTGAGGACTGTATGTAGACCCACCTAAGGGCAAGGTATTTTTGCTTTTGTTTGTTCTCATTATTCTCTTGCACCTTGTGAATTTGCTCTCACTAAGATCAAATGGTAATCCAGATGTGGTCCCTGTGCCTAGAGGATAATTACCAATACATTGCTGATGAGGCATTAAATCCTGGGACAGAGGCTTGAACTCTGGCCCAGATAAAAAAAAAAATCTAAATATGTGCCCATTGCTGGCATATTGGTGCCCTTATATTAGTAATAATGGGTGGGACCTATTGTTCCCTCCCCCACCAACCTTCCATGGGCAGCGGAGACCCTAACAAGTTATAATACTGGGAGAGGATGCCATTACCACCCCCCAAAATAATAGTATGCCACCTCACCACCAGGGTGACAAAGACTTCCTAATCCCGTAGGCACATCCCTAAAATAAAGTCCCCACCTACTCCCCTCACCCTAATAATAGTGAGAAGAGTGCCAATAAAACTACAATGTCCTAAAAAAAACATCTTCACCCATTGACTGCTCATTGCAGAATGGCATCTAATAGTGGGGAAAGCCCTTTTATAGGCTGTTCCATATTACTGCATGTTACGGCAGCAACTGCATTGTGAGAAGATTATTTTTTAATTACTGTGCAGTTATGATTTTACGTTGTTGTTTTTTTGTTAATTGAAAAAATATTTTTTTAGAAGTTTGTGTCCTACTCCACACTATTATTAGGGTGAGGCAGGCCCGGACTGGCCATCGGGCACACCGGGCAAATGCCCGGTGGGCCGCGGTGTCCGTGGGGCCGAGGCCGGCATGGGAGGTCCCAGGATCTCCTCTGCCGGTCTATGCAGGGCCGGCACTCTCCTAGCGCCGGCCCCGCTGTTTTCCACGACGGGCCGGTGGGGAGATCAAGGATCTCCCTGACCGGCCCACATGCGGCCGCCGGCGGGGAGAGAGGGAGGGAGACAGCCAGCCAGGCTGGAGAGAGGACCCGGCGGAGCTCTAATTTGCAGCTCCGCCGGGTTCCTCTCGCGAGATCCGGCGCGTTGCCATGGCAACGACCGGATCTCGCGAGAGTGAACTCTAGCCTCACAGGCTATGCTGGCTAGAGTTCACTCACCCACGAGGACCACCAGGGAACAGCTCCACCCCGCCTGCCAGCGTGCCGGACCCCCCCTCCCAGGCTAAAGGTAAGAAGGGAGGGGGGGGGAATAATTACTGTTTTTTTGTTTTGTTTTTTTTTAAATTTTATTTACCCCCCCCTACACACACACACAATAACATTTATACAGCACTCTCACACCCATCACACACAGCACTGTCACACCCATCACACACAGCACTCTCACACCCTGCACTCTCACACCCATCACACACAGCACTCTCACACCCATCACACACAACACTCTCTCACACAGCACTCTCACACCCATCACACTCACAGCACTCTCACACACACACAGCACTCTCTCACACGGCACTCTCACACCCAGCACTCTCACACCCATCACACACAGCACTCTCTCACACAGCACTCACACCATCACACTCACAGCACTCTCACAGAGCACTCTCACACACACACAGCACTCTCTCACAGCACTCTCACACCCATCACACTCACAGCACTCTCACAGAGCACTCTCTCACACACATCTCACACAGCACTCTCACACACGGCACTCTCACACCCATCACTCACACACGGCACTCTCACACGGCACTCTCACACATACCGCACCCCTCTCACACACACCGCACCCCTCACACACACACCGCACCCTTACACACACACATACTGCACCCCTCACATACACACAGAACCCCCCCAACACACTGCACCACACACATACACAATACTTCCAAATATATATATACTGCACACACACACACACACACTACACTCTTAAAGGACCACTCTAGCCACCCAGACCACTTCTGCTTAATGAAGTGCTCTTGGTGCCAGGTCCTTCTAGGGTTAACCCATTGTTTTATAAACATAGCAGTTTATCAATGGGTTAAGCCTTCCCCCAAAGCCTCTAGCAGCTGTCTCATTGACAGCCGCTAGAGGCGCTTCCGTGCTTTTCACTGTGAAAATCACAGTGAGAGCACGCAAGCGTCCATAGGAAAGCATTATAAATGCTTTCCTATGCGACTGGCTGAATGCGCGCAGCTCTTGCCACGCGTGCGCATTCAGCCGACGGGCGGATCGGAGGAGGAGAGCTCCCCGCCCGGCGCTGGAAAAAGGTAAGTTTTAACCCCTTTCCAGAGCCGGGCGGGAGGGGGTCCCTGAGCCACATATGCATCACATTACACCACAAACACAACACAACTAAAACCGACCTTATTACACAATACCACACCACGACCAGCTCACTCTACACACATGCAATACCACAAGCAGGCTCCAAACACATGCACAATACTCTTTCCTGGCCTTTTGTCTCCTGGTATCCATTTATAGAGACACCAGAGACAAGTTGCAAGGAAACACAGTGCAAGCATGTTATTAAATTTGCTTGCACTGTGCAGAACAAATACAGGACTTTTTTCTCATGCTAGAGCTCTTCAGCAGAGCTCTGCGCATGGTCTGCCCTGGAAGAGCATTGAACCAACATGCTCACTTTGAGAGGAGGCGTGTTTGTCATTGGTGATGACAAAACACACCTCCTCTGCCCCGCCCCCTTTTTAGTGGGCCGCTGTGTTAAAAAAAATGCCCGGGCCGAATTTTTCTCCCAGTCCGGCCCTGGGGTGAGGGGGTATGTAGGGACTTTCTTTTAGTGGTGTGGCTAGGGTATTGGGGACCCAGAGACACCCAGGAGAAATAGGTGGCTAACTATTATTGTGGGGGTGTGGCATGTCTTTTAGACCCCATAGGATTTGTATTTTTGTTATATATTTTTATTTTTATTTTCACTTTTTTAATGTGGTAGCTGGCCAGCAAGCACCATATAATAAACTCTTGCAGTGCCAAGCATTTTTAATTACTTGCCCAGTGGTTTCTGGCGATACCAGCTGGCAAATAGTTCTTCAACTTATCAATTCATTTGAAAAAGGCAAGCGTACAAAAGTGAAATCTGTTTATCATCAGCAGACATTCTACCGTTGATAAATATGCAATTCCGTTGATGTAAATTTGTTCAAATGTGAAAATCACAGATTTTTCCAAACACATCTGAATGAATGTTGTAGAATTGGTTGGACTGACTGAAACCTGACCGCATTTGGCTTTAATAAATCTGTGAATTGTGGTCGAAATTTGGTCATGTTTAATGACTAACCCTGAAAGAATTCATCAACTCAAATATACAGAACATGACAAGTGAGCTTACACTTTAATGGCCATTTTATTTTTAATGAAACTCTTTACATTTTTAAATGTGCATAAAGATTTGGAATTGTTTGCAGTAACTTTGTTTTCATTCTAAACCTGTTATCATGATGCTTTTTTTCAAATGTGACTTAAAAATCACTATAACAATGTGAAATATTTCACATTTCATGATACCTAATAAAGTATGTAAGAAGACTTTCCCAAGCCCCGAATAACTGTGAGTGCTAGACATGATTAATATTATATGTATTTAGCTTGAAGCCCTAAAATTTCTTAATGAAGACTACTTTAAAAAAATGCTAACCTTGCGTGTACTAGTTCTGAAATTCAATGTTTGAACAATATTGATATACAGTTGCAAGAAAAAGCATGTGAACCCTTTGGAATGATATGGATTTCTGCACAAATTGGTCATAAAATGTGATCTGATCATCATCTAAGTTACAACTAGTGATGTCGCGAACCCGAAATTTTCGGTTCGCGAACGGCGAACGCGAACTTCCGCAAATGTTCGCGAACCGGCGAACCGGGCGAACCGCCATAGACTTCAATGGGCAGGCGAATTTTAAAACACACAGGGACTCTTTCTGGCCACAATAGTGATGGAAAAGTTGTTTCAAGGGACTAACACCTGGACTGTGGCATGCCGGAGGGGGATCCATGGCAAAACTCCCATGGAAAATTACACAGTTGATACAGAGTCTGGTTTTAATCCATAAGGGCAGAAATCACCTAACATTCCTAAATCACAATGAATATGGATTGACACCTGACATATGACATATTGACACCTTGACATATGGATTGACACCTGTCCTCAGAGCCCCTGATGCACACGGACACAGAGCAGAATAGAGACTGGTCCCCCTACATAGAGTCACTTGGCAGATATGGATTGACACCTGTCCTAAGGATCCCTGATACACACTGACACAGAGCAGAATAGGGACTGTTCCCCCTGCATAGGGTCACTTGGCAGATATGGATTGATACCTTGTTACAAACTGCTATTTGTAACGGGCCCTTTAAATGGCAAATTGCCCTGCTTCCCTGGGTTGTGGAGAAGCCTATTTGCCAGCCTCCTCCCACATGACTATGGCCCCTGGGAGATTGTGAAAATGTATGCACTTTTATTTGGTGTGTATGGCCCTTTAAGACTGTCGGTGGGCATATTGGGGCTTATGGACTCTTTATGTGACTGGTGCTGGCCCTTTAAACACCTTTTTGGGACATCAGGAAGATTGGGACACTGCCCCTTTAAGGCCGTGTCCCCAGACTTGTTGGGGACACGGCCCCTTTAAGACGGTGTCCCCTGTGTCCCCAGACCTGGTGCAAACCCTTTGTGCCTGCCTTGCTATTTCCCACTTGGTTCAGTAAATGGAAATTATTTCAGCTGCAGAGACTAAGTCCCATTCGGCGATGGGACTTAGTCTTTTTTTCAGCCGTTTTTTTCAGCCTTATTTCAGCTGCCAAATCTATGGAACTGTTTTGGGCAGGAAAATGTGCTTGCAGTCGGTCATAAAGGGACCTCCAGCTAACTTTTTAACCCCTGGATGGATTTGGCTGATTTTTGGTTATGTTTATGTTTTAAGTGTGCTGATTCCAAACATGTAATTATGAAGATGGGATGTGTAGTTTTAAAGTTACAGGGTATGGCTAAAAACTGTATTTTTACTGCCTGTGTTTAATTATGTTAATCTCTTCCCAAACGTCATTTCGTTCAAAGTGGAGAGAATGTTAAAAAAATATATTTTTGTTCGAGTGTGAGAAATGCTTTTCAGCCGCTTCTAATCTTAAGCATCATTTGAGGAGC
>OW240915.1:174469072-174485701 GCA_933207985.1 Pelobates cultripes | reverse complement strand
AAAAAGTTTTTTGTTTTTAAATCCAAGCTATTGTGACACCAGATGTAATTGGTGGCACTGACTGGGGAAATGGGCACAGTATGCACTGTGAGCCTGATACAGAAGCTGGCAGCAGTGGCAGACAACTGACTGCTATTCAATCTATAACAGTGAAAAAAGTTTTTTGTTTTTAAATCCAAGCTATTGTGACACCAGATGTAATTGGTTGCACTGACTGGGGAAATGGGCACTGTGAGCCTGACACAGAAGCTGGCAGCAGTGGCAGACAACTAAGTGAATTTACATTACATAGAAAAAATAAATAAAAAAAAAGCATACCCTTATCCCTAACCTAGCTATGCTTTTCCCTATCTTATGAACAGCAGCTACACTTTCCCTCCTCTTACTAAGCATGCAGCTTGAGAATGAATCTAAAATGGATGCTGTCCAGTAGGTGGGAGGGTCTGCTAGGGAGGCTGTGCTGCTAATTGGCTGGAATGTGTCTGCTGACTGTGAGGTACAGGGTCAAAGTTTACTCAATGATGACGAATAGGGGGCGGGTCGAACCGCGCATATGTTCGCCCGCTGTGGCGAACGCGAACATGCTATGTTCGCCAGGAACCGTTCGCCAGCGAACCGTTCGGTACATCACTAGTTACAACAATAGACAATCACAGTGTGCTTAAACTAATAACACACAGAGAATGAAATGTTGCCATGTTTTTATTGAACACACCATGGAAACATTCACAGTGCAGGTGGAAAAGGTATGTGAACCCTTGGATTTAATAACTGGTTGAACCTCCTTTGGCATCAATAACTTCAACCAAACGTTTCCTGTAGTTGCAGATCAGATGTGCACAACGGTCAGGAGTAATTCTTGACCATTCCTCTTTACAGAACTGTTTCAGTTCAGCAATATTCTGCCCTTACGTTTGAGGAGAAAAAAAGTGCGTCTTATGGAGCAAAAGGAGGCTGAATGCCTTAATGAATATTTTATTTCAGTATTTACAGATGAAAATGAATTAAAAAGTAGTAGGTAGGAGTCTGGCAACTATAGGCCAGTAAGCCTTACTTCAGTAATGGGGAAAGTAATGGAAACCATGTTAAAGGATAGGATTGTTGAACATCTAAAATCACATTGATTTCAAGATCAGAGACAATATGGATTTACTTCAGGGAGATAATGCCGAACTAATCTAATTGATTTTTTTTCATTGAGTAACTATAATAATAGCTCAGGGTGATGCAGTAGATATTGCTTACCTAGTTTTCAGTAAGGATTTTGACACTGCACATAGAAGGCTTATCAATAAACTGCAATCTTTAAGTTTGGATTCCAATATTGTTGAATGGGTAAGGCAGTGGCTGAGTGACAGGCAACAGAGGGATGTAGTCAATGGAGTATATTCGAAGTTTGGTCAAGTAACCAGTGGGGTACATCGGGGATCTTTACTTGGACCTATTCTCTTTAATATTTTTATTAGTGATATTGCAGAAGGTCTTGATGGTAAGGTATGTCTTTTTGCTGATGATACTAAGATATGTAACAGGGTTGATGTTCCAGGAGAAATAGGCCAAATGGCAAATGATTTAGGTAAACTAGAAAAATTAAAAAAACACAAGTAGTACTTGCACTCAATCATAATAGGTGCAGGTAACAGGGTCACCTCCAAAGACCCTCAATAATATTATACAAAAAATATACCAAATGATACCGCACTCTTTAGAATAGATATAACTGAATATAAATTTATTAGGAAAAAGGACAAATTTAAGCTATCTTATATAAAGACAAGAGAAAACCATATGTTTATTTATGAAAAATATCTTATCCACTATACTATAAAGTGCAAACAAAGTGCTAAAGTGCAAAATATCACATCGCCATGGTTCCTAAATGAACATTTATAAAATACAAACATTAATGCCTGTTTCAAAATCCTCTGCACAGAATAAACCATATGGTCCAGCAAAACAACAGATTGTACATAAAAGGTATTGAGTTGTATGAGAAAAAATCCTGGTAATGTACATCAAAGTTAAAAAATAGGGATCCCAGAACAAGACTCAATGTTGGGGAAAAAAAAAAAAGCCATGGACTGATCTCACCCATGGGTTTGGCTGGGAGGCCTCCTGTTTGCTTTAAGAGTCCCAAATCCAGATGGATATACTCTTCTGTAATGTGTCCCAAGTGTTATCTTTAGAAGCTCCCACTGGAGAACAGAGAGACTGAAGATGAATGTGTGCAAAGATGTGGATTCCTCCTAGTGACAGCAGGATGCAGGCTGGAGAATTTGGGGCTGCGCGCTCGGGAGATTATCCCTTCTAATGACCATGATGAAAAGAAAGGAGTGCTCCATTTTAAAAGCTGATGTTCCCGCACTTCACCTGGTGAGGACATCACTGTGTGTACGGTGACTGCAAGTGTACACAGTAAGTTCCAATTTCATGCGTCCAACAGCTCCAGTATCGAGTGGTGGACACAAAAGTTATTGCAGATAAAAATGTGGCCTCCAATATGTGGGGATGACCACAAGGTGTTTAAAGATCCGATTGAGCGAACATTGCAGAAATATTAAAAATGGATACTTAAATCATACAGTATCCAAACATTTCATTGTACACAATAAAGACCCCTACTTGCTTAAATGTATTGGTATAAAAAAATGTTCTACCCCATGGCATGGGGGTGATATTAAAAAAATACTAGGAGAGACAGAAATGGAATGGGTGTATAATCTTCAGACCCTTATACCCCATGGCCTCAACGCAGACTTTGATTTACATCATTTTTTATAAATAATCAATATTCCTATTTCTTTTATACTCTGTATTTTCTCTATAACTATGTGCTTTTATTTGAAAGGCTATTTGAGTGGCTTTTTAATAAAAACATAATTTTTTCCCCTCTTTTTTTTTAAAAAAAATATCCCTTTGGGTTATTTAGTATTTTGGCTATACATTCCATGTTACCCTCGAACTGGAAGTATTGCTTTTTATGTTAATTATCATGGGTATTTTTATTAGTAGCTCCACATTTATTTGCTTTTTTTCATTTTATTTCTTCTATTGGTTTTTACCTTGTACTCTAACTACATATCCCATGATACTCCCGAACCGGAAGTATCATTTTTAATGCTAATTAGCCATTTTAGTTTGTGCTATTTTACTTCCTATGGGTATTTTTATTAGTAGTTCCATATTTATTTAATTTTTCTAATTGGTTTAATTTTTATCCATTTGTTTTTTTTTTTTACTTTGAGTACATATCCCATAATACTTCCGAACCGTAAGTATCGTTTTTTATGTGTATCATTTGTTTTTTGCTACTATACTTCTTATGGGCACTCTAATTTGGTCTTTTTCCCTTAAGAGGGCTTCTCTATGGGAGAACTACACTCCCCATGAAGCCCTGCGGCTTTACAGCCGATACCGGAAGTGCCGTTGCATCACGTGACCGGAAGTACCATATCCTTTCTCTGTTTTTACATTCCTTTTATATTTATATATCTGCCTATTTATCAGTAATTTATACTCATAGATTTTTTTTTTATTTTGATTACTTGTTATTTATTTTGTTTTGCTGCATGGGGAAACTACTACACCCATGAGGCGTTGCGGCCATCCACTCGAAACCGGAAATGCAGCAAAATCACGTGACCAAATGTTTCCGTGATTTTATACTTGTTTTTATCCTTGTTTTTAATAAAAACTCACTGAATATGCCTCATTATACAATGTATTATTCTAACTCAACTGATTATTGTTATTTTGATATGTAAATATGTACTTTTATTCTGATTGGCTGAAATTTTTTTGGCGCCAAATTTTGTATTGAACTATGCTTATATAAACCCTATTGCCAGGTATTGTATTGCATTCCATTTTTGAAGAAGTCTGTATGACGAAATGCGTTAATGGATATATAATGTTGTATAATAAATATTAAAGTTTTGGTTACTTGTTAGTTCCCATTATCTTTATTTATACATTGATTCCTGGCAAATTCTATATATATTTGATAAATATTTATCCTGATTTTAACACCATTTCCACAAGTTCCTGTGCAGTGAAAGAAATCCTAGGTGGGGATTATTCCACCAGCGCTGACATCATAGAGCAGTTGACCTGCTCTGTACTTGTAAGTACGTTTTTTTACTTTATCCTACTATATACACCCATACAGAGAGCACTATCTGGCTTGTTTCTGTTCTCTTTGAGTTTCTGGAGACCACTGAAGAACTGACACTCACCGCACGTCCCATAAGCGGGGACTATACCGCTGTGTGCGCTTTACCCTAGAGCTGGACAGAAGCTCTTATAAATTGTGTTTGCTACTTTTATTTTATTCCACTTGAACCATACATATTGCACTATCGGCTGTTCTCTTTTTATCTTTTATATCCCATACCTGAAGACTTTGTTCCTGTATCCAAGGACGACAGAGAGGACACATTTTTTAGGTTGGACTTTTACCAGTATTTGGACTGGATATTATCTATTTTACTTTGGTGCAGCCCTTCTTTTACATTCTGTTTTTTACAAAAGTTATAGCAGCTTGATAATGCAGCGTATTAAGTAATTTAACATACACATGTGAAAATAATCCAAAACCTAGGCTTTTATATCAAAAAATAGAATACAAATGAAAATATGGTGGACAGAAAATGTTTACACTCAATTACTACTGCAGATCAGTTTGGGTAAATTATACAAAAACAAAGTGACCAAAAGCAATTAGTCACAAATTATAGGACAAAATCACATAAGTCTAAATCAGAGAACTCGTACTTTTCTAAAAAGTGCTTTAAGTCATAATCTTTGTTAAGCCCCGTTTGGTGTATTGTCTCAAGGGTGCTAATCCATTTGGATTCTCTTTGCATTAGGAGTCTCTGCATATTGCCTCCCCTTCTAAGTGGGGGGACCCCATCGATCACCTGGTACCTCAGTTGATTCACGTTATGCCCACATTGTATGAAATGCCGGGGTACTGGTGCCATACAATTCACTGTTTGCAGTGCCACCCTAATGCTCCTCTTGTGTTCAGCTATGCAGACTTTCACTGGTCTGGTGGTCTCTCCCACATATATGAGCCCGCATGGGCATTTAAGTATATACACTACATGATCTGAGTTACATGTGTAATAGTTATTGATTTGATATTTTTTACCTGTGTGTGGGTGAAGAAAGCATTCCCACTTGATGACACAATTACAGCTTGAACAGCCCAGGCATGGGAAAGTGCACTTTTTGGGTTCAGAAAAAAATCAAACTTGTTTCCTGGTGCTTCCTATATCCAATTTAACTAAAACATCTCTTAAATTCTTTGCTCTCTGATAAGGAAAGAGAGGAGGATTACTGAACTCTATGGGTAAATTCACATCCCCTTGGAAAATGCTCCAGTGTCTACGTACTATAAGGTTTGTTCTCTCGTGAGGCCCTGTATCCTCTCTTTATGATGTTCCAATAACGAGGATGGATATCCTCTCTCCAAGAATCTTTTGCTCATCTAATCCAAACCAGCATTTATGTCTATCTCCTGGGAGACTATCCTCTTTACACAAAGGAATTGACTATATGGCAGACCTTTTTTTAAGGTGGTCGGGATGAAAACTCTCGTAATGAAGTAAGTTGTTCCTATCTGTCGGCTTAGAGTAAATGTTACTACCGAGTCTGTTACCAACCCTAGTGATCCTCATCATGCCATATTTGGACTTTTGTTCTTGGGCCTGGCTGGGGTTGAACCTGAGTCTTCTGCATCCCAGTCAGTGACCTTACCTTTAGAACAACGCATCTTTTGTATTGTGTTGTCACGGGGAGGATGACGTAGGCGCGTAGGTACGGAGGCACGTACCATAGGGCGGAGACGGAGAGATCGTTATGGCAGGTCGTGGCATGGTCGAGGTAAGCAGCAATAGTTCCGGGTCAGCTTGGAGCCGATGAGCGACAACAAGATCAAGGAGCTGAGCGGCATTGGTGTCAGAGGACGAAGTGGCCGGTGCAAGATAGGTGGAGAGGGAGAGCCAGCTGAGCCAGTTGTGCTGATAAAACTGAGGGTGGAGGACGATCCCACCCGAGGAGATAAGTGCACGGATAGCTGGATTATTCCTTTTTTCCCCTGTTATTTAGCTGGATCAAAATCTGCTGCTTATATTAGTTTTTTTTTTTTTGGGCTCCCTTGCTCTATTAGTAGTAAGATCTATGAATTAACACATAAGATATACCCTATTCTTTAAACACTTTAAACAAGCTGCTTAATATTTGGATTAACTTAGAAGTAGCAAGAAAGAGGGGAGGAGAAGGAGGGAAAGGACTAAGAAAGACAATAGCTGTCTGTATGTGATATTCTTCTCTTTTTCTTACTACTGGTATAGCACTTACTTATAAAATCAGGGTGGTTAATCAATAGATTAGTGAAGAAAGAAAGAGAGCAAGAAAAAAAAATAATAAGGAATCCAAATATAGATCTATACCTATCTGCAAAAATAGTGATAGAGTGATAACAAGAAGAACAATAAATTCCTATTGATTATTCAGAACCTTGTTGAAACTACAGTAAAGGAAATTAGTAAAGATTCAAGAAAAATAAAGTGGACACTTATTAGCAATAAAATGGCTTCTAGATCCCAGGATAAAACTACCTTAAAAAGGGACAAGAAAAATTCCAAACTTGAAAGAGAAACCACAAATGTTTTCTCTCCTACTAATAAGTTAAACAAAGAAAAAAAGACAGATGATGTGTCTTTAATGACATCAAGACTAGAAAAGGCACCAAGTAGTCCTGAGAGTATATCAAATACGCAGATAACAGCGGAATTCTTAGAAAGTTGTCTAGAATCCAAATCGAAGTCCATAATGGAACAAATTAGTCAGAACTCTGAAGAGATTCTATGTCAGATGAGACTTCTGACAGGAAAAACAAATATACTTAAAAATTATATCTATGGAATTCCAAGAAAAATTACTAAAAGAACAAAATGTCAAAAAAAATCAAAGAAATGGAGACAAAATTAGGTGATTTGGAAGATCGTTCCATATTCCAATAATTTGGAAAGCCTGGGGGATTGAAGTGGAAAAATATAACCAGATTCTAGAAAAATATCATAGGGTATTTAAACCCAAAAATATATCAGACAACAAGGCAAGAGATATCATATGCTGTTTCCAATAATTTCAATATAAAGAAAAAATATTGAAAGCAAGCAGAACGAAAGATCCGCAAATATTTCCGGACTTTTCTTATTTCACTAGATCACAAAGAAAAAAATATGCTCCAGCTATATCTACATTAAGTAAATATAACATAAAATACATGTGGGGGGGGCCAAGATGGCCGGACGTGCTCTCTGAGGGCTCGTGCAACAGAGAGCACAAAAACGACAATCCTGTAAAATGTAACCATGCCAATGAACCATGGGGCCCAGAAAACAATACTGGACCACACCAGGACCAAAACGGTACTGAGCATGCACCAACACGATACAGGAGCGCACAACCCGGCCACGTGGCCTATACTACAGTGGGACCTAAAACCTGAGGGAGGCGGCCGATCGTCCCGACATGGGACCCACTTGTACGCGAAAGTTGAAAGATGCCCTGCTACCCCCCCCCCCCCGGACCGGTTGGGGACATCCCGATCCTCGCTGGGGACGATTACCCCCACAACAAGGCAAGACCAAGCGACTGCACCTACAAGAAAACGGGGCTGTCAGGGCCCGAGCAAGATGGCGCCACAGGCACGACTCATGACTAAAAGTTTTCTGTCAAACCACCCGACTGCACGCTATTATTCTATGACTGGCTCTGCACCAGCCTATGGCCTAAGCTATGCACCAGGGGATGGCTCTACAAGCTGGCAATAAAAGAAGCGGCAGCATGGATTCGCCCTACCACACGGCGCCAACTGAGTGGAGACCCGCCCCGAGCTCCCAGAGCGGCCCTCAGACAGAGACGAGGTGAGAGAATGGGGCGGCGGGAAATGGAGACATACCTCTCAGGCGCCAGCACTGGCCCTCACACACTCCAGCACAGGACTATCACACATGCCCGACCCACTCACCGCTCAAACCAACTACTCATCAACCAGCAGCGAGGATGACCGACAAACGGCACAGTTATCTACAGGGTACCGACACAGACAGAGAGCCTCCTCAGGAGATGGAACACCATCAGGCCACCCACTCTACCAACGCCTTGGATCCACCTGCCAAAACTTGGCATCCCCGGCGCCCTGGAGTGGCAGCCTACCAGCCGTGGGCATTGGCTGATCAACCTATCACATAGACTTGCAGGGAAGTACTGTGGCTCAGTAGCTTGTCGGTTGACCCACGAATCGTAACAATCGAGTCTCTAAAATATAGGGGCCTGGGACTCTTAAGCTGGCCATGTATGTATAGCTTCATACAGTAAAGGAAGCGGTCTAGAGCCTAGATATGTCTTTTATTTAGAATTCCATTGATGCACAGTATTAGAGAAGCTCCCTTGCATGTAACAACTTTTGTCGCCCTGCCTCACCAGACCCTGTAAGATTTTGCTATAAGCAATATAATCTGTGGCTCCTCAAGTTATGTTAAAACTGGCCTGATCAAATTCTCCTGCCTCCGTACCCAGTGGTACACTTAGGCATCCCAGCTGTACTGCATGTTTCTCGAGGCCGCTAACAGCTCTATATATATATATATATATATATATATATATATATATATATATATATATATATATATATATATATATATATATATGTCCTCTCTGACCATCACATGATTTTAGCTTTTGTGATACAACAGTACAGCTTTGTTGGTGACATTTAAGCCCTTTCTGTTCATCAGAATGCCTAGCATATATGCAGATGTACTCCATGTTAAGCATTGATTATTTAGTTTTATTGTCGTTTACCATACTTTATTTTCATTAATCATATTTTGACACTCTAACTGTTTAGACAAGCATGATACCAAAACATAAAAATGTGCAAATTCTTATGCCACTGCCTAACTACTGTCCATCTTGAAATGTGCTGTTGTGGTGTCTGTTAATATCCTGTAACCACCTGCACAACCAAAATAAAGAATTTAGAAAAAAAAAAATACACGTGGGGGTTCCCTACAGCATTTTGAATTTTTAGTGATGGTCACTTAGAGGTTTTTGACTAAGTAGAGAAATTGTTGACCTGGCTTAAAAAAAAACAATTAATATGATAATGAAGTATCCTGCACTAGAGGTCCCGAAGGACTATTGGAAGTAGAGCATTTAGTGTTTGTTTTTTTCCTCCTTCTTCTGGGATGAAATGACACAAAGAGTTATTAAAATTAAATATAGCACTCATACCATAGATTGATAGGTAACATAAGAGGTTTTTTATAATTAAAAGAAGCAAAAGAGGGAGAAAAGGGAAAATGAGATAGATAGATGGAAAGGAAACCACACAAAAGGGAAATGGGAAAAAGAAGGGAATAGATTATTTATATAAAAGAAAATTACTGGAAATAAGAAAAAGATTTTTAGATATATTAATTCTATATCCTTTTTCAGTAAAGAGCACCTATTAATATAAAAATAGTAATTTTAAAAACAGCACTTATAAATCACTATAAAGAGGTTAGAGGGAAGAAGAGAGGAAAAGAAATGGAAAAAGAAGGAGACAAGGAAGGAAGTAGGAGACCGAAGTATAGAGACGTTGTGTTTTTTTTTTTTTTTCTTTGTTTCTCTTTCAATGAAAGTACAAGCAATATAATAAGAAATTCTATGAAAAGATAAGTAAAGCTAATACAAAATTATATATAAAAAGTGAATAAGAAAAAGAAAGAGAAATAATAAAGTAAAGGGGACTTAGTAACTATCCCACCTCCATATCAATCGAATCACTCCGCCCATGAGTTCTAAATAAAACTTAGAGATAGCCTAGAATTAGGCATCTAAAAAAAAAATTGTTTAAGTGAAGATCTCTGAAATATATAGTATAAGAAGTTAGAATGAATGAATGTAAAGAATGTATGAAAGGACCAGTTACAGTAATGGATGATAACATAAATAAAGATATTAGTCGAGGAAAAATGAATGGTCGGATTATTCAACTCTGTATTAATAATGGTGAAATTAATTTCAATTAACATACAAGGTTTAAACACCCCTCACAAAAGATGGGCAGTTAACGAATATTTGATAACTGAAAAAATACAAGTAGCCCTGATAAAGGAAACACATTGGACCCTTAGAGATTAAAATGTCTGGTATAGAAGATTCTTCCCATTAGTATGTATTTCCTCCAAAAAAGAGGAAAAAAAAAGCAGGAGTAGCAACCATTAGTGATGTACCGAACGGTTCGCTGGCGAACGGTTCCTGGCGAACATAGCATGTTCGCGTTCGCCACGGTGGGCGAACATATGTGCGGTTCGACCCGCCCCCTATTCGTCATCATTGAGTAAACTTTGACCCTGTACCTCACAGTCAGCAGACACATTCCAGCCAATTAGCAGCACACCCTCCCTAGCAGACCCTCCCATTAAATAAAGACATTACAAAAGAGGAAGTACTGGAACAAATAAATAAATTAGTATATTTTAAAACCCCAGGACCAGATGGTTTTGGCAACAGATTCTATAAAATAATGAAGGATATAATTGCAGACCCATTAACCAGGACTTTTAATGTCGTTATAGAAAATGGTGCATTTCCACAAGAAATGTTGAAGGCAAATATTCTGCCAGTATTAAAGCCAGGAAAAACACCTACAGACGTGCAAAATTAACGTCTGATCTCCTTAATAAATGTAGATTAAGCTGTTTGTTTTAAGCTGTTTGTAAAGGATCCTTCTATTCGTGCAGTGCTGATCCTTGAAGCTTTTCCCGAAATCCAGCTGGAACAAAGTGATTATAGTTTCCAATCCCCCAAACATGAGTCGAGACTTCATGAAGGGGTAAAACGATCTGATTTAATGGGGGCTACCTGCCCGGTATTTATGCAGGTCTCCCACCTGGTGGACACTCCCCTAGGGGACCAGATGGAAGACTGGGACAAAAGAATTACAGTAGCCAATCACAGTGGCTATAACATAAGCACTCCCCTTTTACATAGGTCACTCCCTCCTTTACATCCTGGAGATAATTAACTTAAGGTAGTAAAGAGAGCCTTGATTATCTCAAGGTAGAAAGAAACATGGCTTTTCCCATATTCACAAAACAGCAGTCCCACATACCCCCAGATAGCTTGGATCTGAGTGCATATTCTAGGCGAATAGCGCTCAGATCCCACAAACACAATTCTTAATAACGTCGAATGAAGTTTGGACTTCACCGGCCGTTCGCGTGTTTGTATCCAACAAAGAGTTCCACCTTGTAGCTATCTGGGGTCGGTCCATTTCGCATAAATCTAAGTCCCGAATGGTGCAATGTCTCCGGTATTCGTGTGTTTTCCACGTACGAATGAGGACCTTGGTAAGTATCAGCGGTGTTCAGCAGAATAACTATCCGAAAAAGAGTTCCAGGGCATCGCCGCCATTTACCGCTGGGCGTTCGACGATTTAAAATGGCGACTGCCACGTGTTCGGCAGACGAACGCAGACCACCAAGCTGTTCCCCAATTACTCTGTGGTTAACCGCAAAGTCTGGGTGGTTAATGGGCGCCACACGACCTCAGTAGGAGGTCGGGTGATTCGGCAGTTTATTCGTTTTATTGCTATTTGCACGAAATCACCCCACACACGTCTAAATAACCAAACAGGCTGGTTCGCATAGTCTGTTAAGCAAGGGATTTCGTTACACAGCTCCCCTTTAGTCCCATGGAACGGCATACCTGCTTAGATCCTAACGGGTTGGCTAAGGAATGTGCGGATGAGAGAGTTACTTTTCTAGTTCGGTCTGCCATGACAGGCCATCTGCATTGGCATTCTGCTTCCCGGGGCGATACTGTATCGTGAAATTATACGGTTGCAGTGCCAAGCTCCATCTGAGTAGTCTGGGGTTATCGCCAGCTACTCTGTTAAGCCAAATCAAAGGGCTGTGGTCAGTCAGCACTGTGAAAGAGCGTCCATACAGGTAGGGTTGTAGCTTTTTTAGTGCCCAAACTAATGCCAGACACTCTTTTTCCACGGTGGCATAGCTGACTTTGCGTGGTAACAGTTTTCTACTCAGATACGCCACCGGGTGGTCCATGCCATCGTCTCCCACCTGGCTTAGTACTGCTCCCAGTCCAAACACTGGAGAAGCATTTGTGTGGACGAGAAACCTTGTAGTATGATCAGGTTACGCCAACACAGGAGATGCACTTAATGCAGCTTTGAGTTTCTGGAAAGCCTCCTCACACTCAGGGGGCCAGGCTACTTGTCGGGGTAGGGACTTTTTGGTGAGGTCCGTCAGGGGTTTAGCTAGGGCACTGTACTCTGCTACAAATTTCCTATAGTAGCCAGCTGTGCCTAAAAAGCCATGACCTGAGTTTTAGTCCGGGGTTGGGGCCACTGCGTGATGGCCTCAATTTTGGCTGCTTCTGTCCTCTGTTTCCCTGACCCTACTCTGTGTCCTAAATACTGGACTTCAGCCATGCCATTTCAGAAATGCCATTATGTGGCATTTCTCAGGCTTCAAAGTGAGCCCTGCATTCTGGATTCGAGTGAGCACTACTGAGATGTGTTCCAGGTGGGCTCCCCAAGTGCCACTGAAGATAGCTATATCGTCCAGGTAAGCACAAGCAAAGCCCTGAAATCCCTCTAGGAGCCGGTCAGCCATCCTTTGGAACGTAGCGGGTGCATTCTTCATCCCAAATGGCATAACCTTAAACTGGTATAGGCCAAATGGGGTGACAAATGTCGATTTTGGGATGGCCTCAGGCTCCAAGGGGATTTGCCAATATCCCTTACACAAATCAATAGTGGTCAAATAATTACCCCCAGCCATGCAGTCAAGCAGCTCATCCACTCGGGGCATGGGGTATGCGTCTGTGACTGTCCTATCATTTAGCTTGCGGTAGTCCATGCAGAACCAGGTGGTACCATCTTTTTTAGGAACTCTGGACTTAATTCGGGGCCCAACTGTACTTGTTCTACCCCTGTCGGTCCCTGAGGGAGCATATCCGGAAATTGAATACTCTCGCTATCCTCATATGCTGGAGCGCATACCGCAGAGACCTCCTCTGTTCTCTCATCATATGGCTTGAGCATATTTACATGGAAGGACTGTCCGAACAGTCTGCCACAATGTACGTGGTATCACTGATCCGCTCTATCACAGTGTAGGGGCCCTGCCAGGATGCTTGCAACTTATCGGTCTTAATGGGCTTGAGTACTAGGACCTTTTGTCCTACTTCCAATATACGGTCTCTAGCTCCCTTATCGTACCATTACTTCTGCCGTTGTTGGGCTGTCCGCAGGTTCTCCCGAACCGTTTCGGTCAGAGCCTGCAGACGGTCCCTCAACTCTAGTACAAACGGGACTATAGGGGTACCTGTGTGTTCTATGTCGCCTTCCCAATGTTCCCGTACTAGGTCCAGGGGTCCCCAGACTCAATACTTTTGGTCACTTTGTCTTTTATACTATTCCTTCTACAGTTTGTATGCCCCGATCACTTCTGGTCCGCTCCACTTGTTCAGTTTAGGGACATGCGACGGATATGACCAATTTCTGGTCCGCTACTTGAAGATTCTTCAAGGTCTTCCCATATTGGAATTAGGGTGCATTTCAATTCCGTGGTGGGTAAGCATTAAGTATTCTCTTTTGATTTCATCATGTCATTTTTAGTTTTTGCAGTACATTCATTCATTTTCTAAATAAAGATCATTGTTTTCATGTTCTAAGATATGTTTACACAGTCTGCTATAGTTTTTGTATAACTTACCCAAACTGATCTGCAGTAGTAATTGAGTGTAAACATTTTCTGTCCACCATATTTTTGTTTGTATTCTATTTTTTGATATAAAAGCCTAGGTTTTGGATTATTTTCACATGTGTATGTTAAATTACCTAATATGCTGCATTATCAAGCTGCAATAACTTTTGTGTCCACCACTCGATAGTGGAGCTGTTGGACGCATGAAATTGGAATTTACTGTGTACACTTGCAGCCACCGTACACACAGTGATGTCCTCACCAGGTGAAGGGCGGGAACATCAGCTTTTAAAATGGAACACTCCTTTCTTTCCATCAGGGTCATTAGAAGGGATAATCTCCCTAGAGCACAGCCCCGAGTTCTCCAGTCTGCATCCTGCTGTCACTAGGAGGAATCCACATCTTTGCACACATTCATCTCCAGTCTCTCTGTTCTCCAGTGGGAGCGTCTAAAGATAACACTTGGGACACATTACAGAAGAGTATTTCCATCTGGATTTGAGACTCTTAAAGCAAACAGGAGGCCTCCCAGCCAAACCCATGGATGAGATCAGTACATTACTTCTTTTTTTTTCCAACATTGAGTCTTATTCTGGGATCCCTATTTTTTAACTTTGATGTACATTACCAGGATTTTTTCTCACACAACTCAATACCTTTATGTACAGTCTGTTTTGCTGGACCATGTGGTTTATTCTGTGCAGAGGATTTTGAAACAGGCATTAATGTTTGTATTTTTATTATTATATTTTATAAATGTTCATTTAGGAACCATGGTGATGTGATATTTTGCACTTTAGCACTTTCTTTGCACTTTATAGTATAGTGGATGAGATATTTTTCATATATAAACATATGGTGTTCTCTTGTCTTTATATAAGATAGCTTACATTTGTCCTTAGTGCATTTTTGCTAATAAATTTATATTCAGTTATATCTATTCTATTGAGTGCAGTATCATTTGGTATATTATTTTGTATAAACTAGAAAAATGGTCAGAGTTGTGGCAACTGACATTTAATGTGGATAACTGCAAGATAATGCATCTTGCATGTAAAAACTCAAGGGCAGAGTACAGAATATTTGATAGAGTCCTAACCTCAACATCTGAGGTAAGGTATTTAGAGAAAATTATTTCTGATGACTTAAACGTAGGCAGACAATGTGATAGAGCAGCAGGAAATGGTTGCAAAATGCTTGGTTGTATAGGGAGAGGTATTAGCAGTATAAAGAAGGAAGTGCTCATGCCATTGTACAGAACATTGGTGAGACATCACTTGGAGTATTGTACGCAGCACTGGAGACCATATCTCCAGAAGGATATTGATACTGTTGATAGAGTTCAGAGAAGGGCTACTAAACAGGTAATGGATTACAGGATAAAACTTACCAGGGAAGGTTAAAGGATCTTAACATGTATAGCTTGGAGGAAAGACGAGACAGGGGGGATATGATAGAAACCTTTAAATGCATAAAGGGAACCAACACAGTAAAGGAGGAGACTATATTTAAAAGATGAAAAACTACCACAACAAGAGGACATAGTCTTAAATTAATGGTGAAAAAGATTAAAAATAATATCAGGAAGTATTACTTTATTGAGAGGGTAGTGGATGCATGGGATAGCCTTCCAGCTGAAGTGGTAGAGGTTAACACGGTGAAGTATTTTATGCATGCATGGAATAGGCATAAGGCTATCCTAGCTATAAGATAAGGCCTGGTACTAATGAAAGTATTAAGAAACTTGGGCAGACTAGATGAGCCAAAGGGTTCTTATCCGCCGTCACATTCTAAGTTTTTATCTTAGCAATCAAGGTGGTGGCACATTAAACAAAATAATTATTAAAGGCATTTGCTACATCTAGGGGGTGTTGCAAGGTTTGAATATCAATTTTGACAGTGGAGGGTTGGGAGTGGATTGTGGAGGTTTGCATGCTACTCATGATTTTCCAAAAGTTTATTGGGTTTAATATGTTATTGTGCAAACATTCACTGAAATATTGGGCCTGTGCTATTTTTGTTTGTTTTGTGCATCAATTTTGTCATTGTCTGTAGGCACAATGATCGTTCATCGAGCCAATATGCTTGAACTGTGACAACAATGAATATCTAAACTGGTACATTTGAATGGGATCAGCTGTAACCCAAGGTGTCCCTTTTATTCTCACTTTACACAGTGGGGCATGCAAATTCCAAACACACAAAAGTGCGGAATGAAAAAATTTAATTACAGAGTCTAGATCTGGCATTAGACGTAATCTGCTCCATGGTAGGTACTTGATATTGTTTAGAAAGGATTCAATATCACATTTCTTGAAAGACCTGATGATTATAACCTTGGGAGGGGATTTAGTGGATTTAGTATTTTGCGTATGCAGTACACTAGGCAGTGGTCTCTGAACCTGTTAGGGAGAACGCCTGCCTCCTGGATTCTCTCAGGAGAATCCAATCTAGCAAGGTATGGTTAGGGCTTTTCATTTTAATGTGAGTTGGGGAGGAAATTAATTGTGTTAGTTGCAAAGTCTTAAACTGGGAACATGATTTATGTTTAAGATTCAGCCAATCAAGATTAAAATCTCTACAAACTAAAAGTTCACATTTTTGATTTTGGGGTATGGCTTTACTGAGGAGGTGGGCTGTGTCGGAAAGGGAATGAATCGGAGAGTTAGGTGGGCGGTAGATTCCAGCAACAATGATCGTTTTACTGAAAGGGATATCAATTGTGCCAAAAAGGAAATCAAAGATAGCAGGTGAGGTATAGTTTTTTAAATGTGTGTACTTTATGGACTTGGGTATTTTAGGGGGACTAGTCTAAAGATGTAGGTACATATAG
>OW240915.1:174439718-174463298 GCA_933207985.1 Pelobates cultripes | reverse complement strand
GTATGTGTGAGGGATGTAGTGTGTATGTGAAGGGTGCAGTATGTGATGCAATGGATGCTGTGTTTGAGGGGTGCTGTGTGTGATATGTGTGTTGGTGCTGTGTGTGAGGGTGCTGTTTATGATGTGTTTGAGGGTGCTGTGTGTAAGGGTGCTGTGTGTGATGGGTGTGAGAGTGCTGTGTGTGATGGCTGTGAGGGTGCTGTGTGTGAGAGTGCTGTGTGTGATGGGTGTGAGAGTGCTGTGTGAGAGTGCTGTGTGTGAGTGTGCTGTGTGTGATGGGTGTGAGAGTGCTGTGTGTGAGAGTGCTGTGTGTGATGGGTGTGAGAGTGCTGTGTGTGATCTGTGTGTGAGAGTGATGTGTGTGATGGGTGTGAGAGTTCTGTGTGTGAGAGTGATGTGTGTGATGGGTGTGAGCGTGCTGTGTGTGAGAGTGCTGTGTGTGAGAGTGTTGTGTGTGATGGGTGTGAGAGTGCTGTGTGCTATGTGTGAGAGTGCTGTGTGTGCGAGTGCTGTGTGTGATCTGTGTGAGAGTGCTGTGTGTGAGAGTGCTGTGTGTGATGGGGTGAGAGTGCTGTGTATGAGAGTGCTGTGTGTGATGGGTGTGAGAGTGCTGTGTGTGAGAGTGCTGTGTGTGATGGGTGTGAGAGTGCTGTGTGTGAGAGTGCTGTGTGTGATGGGTGTGAGAGTGCAGTGTGTGAGAGTGCTGTGTGTGATGGGTGTGAGAGTGCTGTGTGTGAGAGTGCTGTGTGCTATGTGTGAGAGTGCTGTGTGTGAGGGTGCTATGTGTGAGTGATGTGTGAGAGTGCTGTGTGTGATTGTTGTGAGAGTGCTGTGTGTGATGGGTGTGAGAGCACTGTGTGTGATGGGTGTGAGAGCGCTGTGTGTGATCTGTGTGAGAGTGCTGGGTGTGAGAGATGTGTGTGTGAGAGATGTGTGTGAGAGTGCTGTGTGTGAGAGTGCTGTGTGTGATGGGTGTGAGAGTGCTGTGTGCGATGTGTGAGAGTGCTGTGTGTGAGAGTGCTGTGTGTGATAGGTGTGAGTGCTGTGTGTGAGAGTGCTGTGTGTGATCTGTGTGAGAGTGCTGTGTAAGAGGAAGTGCTGTGTGTGATGGGTGTAGGGAAGTGATGGGTGTGAGAGTACTGTGTGTGTGAAAGTGCGGGTGTGAGAGTGCTGTGTGTGAGAGTGCTGTGTGCTATGTGTGAGAGTGCTGTGTGTGAGGGTTCTATGTGTGAGTGATGTGTGAGAGTGCTGTGTGTGATGGGTGTGAGAGCGCTGTGTGTGATCTGTGTGAGAGTGTTGTGTGTGAGAGTGCTGTGTGTGAGAGTACTGTGTGAGAGAGTGATGTGTGAGAGTGTTGTGTGTGCTGTGTGTGAGAGTTCTGTGTGTGCTGTGTGTGAGAGTGCTGTGTGTGATGTGTGTGAATGTTAGAAGGGATTGTGTGTTTGTGGGGGGGGTAAAAAATAAAAATAGCAGGCATTATGTCCCCCGGGACGCTGGTACCTGGGGGCGGCACTCTCACACCATCCCTGGTGGTCCTAGTGGTGAGTGTACTCTAGCCTGCGGGCTAGAGTTCACTCTCGCGAGATCCGGTCGTTGCCATGCAATGCTCCGGATCTCGCGAGAGCAACCCGGTGGAGCTGCAAGATAGAGCTCCGCCGGGTCCTCTTCCTCCCTCCCAGCTGCATGTCTGTCCAAGTGGGCCAGTGAGGGAGATCTTTGATCTCCCCACGGGCCAGTCATTGAAAACAGCGGGGCCGGCGCTCGGATAGTGCCGGCCCTGCATAGACCGGCAGGGGAGATACTATGACCTCCCCTGCCGGCCTCGGCCCATGGCCACCGCGGCCCACCGGGCATTTGCCCAGTGTGCCCGATGGCCAGTCCGGGCCTGGTGAGGTCAAATAAATACTTGTGTGCAGGGCAGCCATCTAACATCTCAGGCCCCTAACACAGCTCAAGGTCTGGGCCCCAAGGTGCCCGCCTCCAAGCCCCGCCTCCAAATCCCACCCACAGGAATACACACACCCACAGACACAAAAGGACACAGGCACACACACAGAAAGATACACACAAATACTGAAAAGACATACACACATATATACACATACACAGATACTCACACACACACATACTGACATACAGACACACACACTGATGTACATACATACTCACATACTGACACACACACATACATACAGACATACACACACACAGATAGATATATACATACACAGATACATACATACAGACATACATGCATACTGACATACATACTGATAGATATATACATACATACACACATACATACTGACATACACACACACACACACAGACATACATACATACTGACATACAGATAGACACATACATACAGACATCCTGACATACACACACAGACATACATGCATACTGACATACATACATACACATATACAGACTGACACACACAGAGACATATATACATACTGACATACATGCATACTAACAAACACCCACATACA
Source organism: Pelobates cultripes (assembly GCA_933207985.1). Taxonomy (NCBI): domain Eukaryota; kingdom Metazoa; phylum Chordata; class Amphibia; order Anura; family Pelobatidae; genus Pelobates; species Pelobates cultripes. Next base: position 174,460,800 of record OW240915.1, on the reverse strand, counting down.
TACATACAGACAGACATATATACATACTGACACACACACACAGGCATACATGCATACTGACATACACACACACATACATACATACATGCACATACACACAGACATACATGCATACTGACATTCATACACACAGACATACATGCATACTAACATACATACACACATACATACTGACATACACATACATACATACATACTGACAAACAGACATACATACATACATGCATACATACATACTGACATACACACAGACATATACACACACACATATAGATAGACACATATACACATACATACAGACATACTGACAAACACATAGAGACATACATGCATACTGACATACACACACAGACATACGTGCATACTGACATACATACAGACATACATACATACATACATAAACATAAATACATACTGCCTATAATGGCATACATACTGATATACTTACATACAGACATACACACACACACACACACACACATATATAGATATATACATGCACAGATACATACAGACATACTGACATACACACACACACACACAGACATACATGCATACTGACATACATACTGATAGATATATACATACATACACACACACACATACATGCATACTGACATACATACATACATACATACATACTGACATACAGATAGACACATACACACAGACATCCTGACATACACACAGACATAAATGCATACTGACATACATACATACATACACACAAACACACACACAGACATACATACTGACAGACATACAGACATATATACATACTGACATACATGCATACTGAGCTGACATACATACACACATACAGACACACACATACATACAGACATACACATACATACTGACATACACACAGACATATATATATATACACACACACACACACACTTCATTTATCCGCCACCCTCCTCCTACCTTTAAGTTGCAGGAGGGTGGCTGGGGATGATGGGAGTGGATGCCTCTCCTTTCCTCTGCTCTCCCTATCCTCCGCTCTCCCTCTCCCCCCGCGCAGAGTAAGCTGGGAGGAAGTGACCGGCCTTCACTTCCTCCCAGCAGCACTTGTGGTGCACTCGCAATTTTTTTTTAAAGGGGCCCAGTCGCGCAATTACATGGCTACAGCGCTGACCGGGGCCCCTGAAGATATTGGGCCCATCGGGTGGCCCTAAATGCTTGGGCCACCTGATGGGCCCCAGTTCAGATGCACCTGTGGCAGTTTTGCCGCTCCAAGTGGGGCCCGGTCGGCCGGGCCCGTGACTACCGTTATGGTTGTCACCCCCTGATGGCGGCCCTGCTTGTGTGGGCCAGACTAGGCCAAGACCAGCTTGTTTGGAGTTTGTAAGTGTATATAATTATATAAAATTATGTTCTTTTTATTACATATTTTATAATGTATTAAATACACTTACAATGATAGTGGGTGTATGTGCCTATAAAAATACTCAGATTTAGAATATATATTCTGAAACTTTTATTATCTGGCAGAGCTGCAGACAGCCATAAATAATTAATGCATATTCAATCACCAGAACGTTCTTTTATCTCTTTATCTCCATAGCTATAGTCTATATAGTATAGATGTGAGCAGACCACATAATCACCTGAATATGAACTTTTTTTACATTGTTAATTAAGCACATATTACCTAAACACAAATCTCTTCTTGACTAAGTAAAATGCACTTTAGAGAAATAAGTTAAATCAATGTCTGATGATTGGAAAATCCTCCATACATCAAACACATTGTATTTTTAATCACTTGGGAGAATCTCTGATTGATATTTCAATTTTTTTTTTTTAATTTTGCCCTTTAACCCCTTCCTGACCAAATTTTCCGTCAAGCTTGTCCTTGCGTTAAGGAACGATCGCGGGTTAACGCTCCAACGGTCTACCTCGGTATTCGAGGAAGACCGGGAGTACCCAAACACACTGTCCCTGCAGCTCTGATCACTCTGACAGGCTGTCAGAGTGATCACATGTCCTGCAGGGACTTCTGATCCACCTCCCGGTGCTTCCACGTTCTGTGCGAAGTGCAAGGAGACGGATCGGCGTGATCTTCTCCCTGCAAAAAAATAAAAATAAAGTTACAGGTAAATTCCCCCCACTTTAATAAAATTAACCCCTTCCATGCCAAATGATCACTGATTACAGTGATCAATTGGCAGGGACTACATTTTACTGTCATCTGATTATTATTTTTTAACCCCTCAGGGTTAATTATTTTTTTTTTTTAACCTTTTAAGGGTTACATTTATTTCGTTAATTAATTTACATATTTTAAAATTATATATTTAGCTAGCTGGGGTGGGTGGAAGTTAGTGGGGAATTGGGGAATTTGGTGTTACTGCGGCTTGCTGCTAGTTAGGGGTTAACGATAAAAAAAAGTTTATAAAACATTTAAAAAGTTAAGAAAGTTTTAAAAAGTTTAAAAAATGTAATAAGTAAAAAAAGTTTAAAAAAAGTAAAACAATACATTAAAAAATGCTCATTACCACTACACCTGGAACAAACTAGAAAAAATATGATCCTACGCTAAGGTTCAAAATATGCCTTTTGAATAACCCCAGAGTGTATTCTTTAATACATAGTATGTCTTTATGGGGAAGTTTGAATAACCAACCAGCTAAACTACTCCAAAATGGAACATGGACACAGCATAAAACTTTAAAGTTAGAAAAAAAACCTGAATGACTGTATCTCAAATGTGCCCCTTCAACATCCACATATACCTGGCAAAGGTACATACGGGGGTGTTGCTGTACTCATTCGACGTAGCTGAGCAACATATGCAGTATTATACAGTCGTAGAACACATAAGGTTTGCAAAATATACTGTGCAAACTCCCTGTGTGTGTCAAAAAGCAGAAAAAAATGCTAGTTACCATTACACTTGGTATAAGCTAGCAAAAATTATCCCACGCTAAGGTTCAAAATATGCCTTTTGAAATACCCTGCAATGTCTTTTTTAAGAAATAGTATGCCTTTATGGTGTCATTGTAATATGTAGCCTGCTCAAGTGCTTCAAAGTGGGACACGGACGCATCTAAACCCTCCATGAAAATTCACACTTAAAAACATGAACTTGTCACGTCTCTTTTACAGCACTGTAACTTCACAAAATAGTGTCTAGGTCATACATTGGGCATATTGTTTTACTCAGAAGATGTAACTTAGCATCATTTGAGGGTGTTATAAATGGCCTTTTGTAACTGGTTCTTTAAATGACAAACTGCCCTGTTCCCTTGGCTTATGGAGAAGCCTGATCCTCCTGCCTCATGACTATGGCCCTGGGGTGTATGGGCCTTTAAAAACTATATGTGAACATATTGGGACTTTTTGGGACAATGTCCATTTAAGACTGTGTCCCCAGTGTTACAAAAGACTGGAAATCACTATGTTGCTGTTCTAACTCACCGATTGATACTGTTTGCCACTGCATAAATTAAGCAGAAGACCACACGAATGGATTATGCGAACCCTATAAAGGCTCCATTCGTGGTACGAACGGGGGACCCCCCACAAACTGGCGTGTGCCGCCACTTAACCCCGTCACCCCACGAACTACCGAACGATCGACCACCCAGCCCTCGGAGTGTGGCAGCCATTAACCACCCAGGTGCCTGCGGTTTGCGGTTAACCACAACGTAATTGGTAGGCCTGGGGGCATCGACGTTCGCACCCAAAGTACCGAAGGGAAAATACCGAACTATCAACCGAACGACGACCCCCTACAGCGGGTCGTGTGGCGCTCGTTAACTTGTGGTTTTTACGGTTAACCGCAGGTCAAGTACCCTGCTCCCAGGTGGTCCTCATTCCCTTACCGAACGAGCCCACTACCAGCCAGACAGCGGGACTTCGCATGAACTGATACCGAGTTTAGTTCCACGAGTTAGACACGAAGTCCCGCTGCTCGCTAAAACAGCAGAAAACATGGCCGCCAACAAAGACTAATAATCCCAAAATGCCTAACGGACTTCATACGACAGAAACAGTACATTCTGTTCGTGGGATTAGAGCGCCATTCGCCTGTTTTATTTCCACGAACGTGAGCCGTCAGAGGAATAGTAGAATGAGCTGTTTCCCGTTATTAGTGTGAACGTTATGGATTTTTATGCAGTTTTCTGGGACATAATAAAACGTGGTCTTTTGTGCGCTTGGAGATAATTAGATTGTATAACCGTTGGCCTCATTATCTCCAAGCTGGGCGGGTACTAATTCAAAGGATACACTGTATTGTGATTGGATATGTGTCTGTACTGTACCTGTATTCCATCAGGTCCACAGGGGGCTGTCCTTGGACCTGAGGAATCACATAAATTGCCATGCTATGTGCCAGTAAAACCAGTTCGTTTTGACCCTCAACTTGCAGCCTCGACTCATGTTGTAGGGATCCGGGATATTGATGCTTATTTCGTGCTTGGGGATATTCTACACTTGCAGCTTGCTACCGAAGGACCTCCGTTCGACTCCCTACAGCGGGAACCAGGACATCCAAGCGATCAACCCTCCTGCTAGACCGGGGGCAATCGTAACAATTGGTGGCAGCGGTGGGATCATCCTGGAATTCCTGAGAGAGATATATAGGACGGATGGAGAGTAACTACGACAAGCTGAAGCGTACCACGTTAAAGGATTTACTCGAGAGCCGTGGAGGGAACGCAAGTAACCGGCCGAGGAGAGAATTGATTGGCAGAACCGACGGTAACCCCCAGCGATGAAAAGACAAGGATTGTCCGGGAAAGGCTGCCTCTATACGGGCCGAACCCCTCCGTAGAGCTGGTGCAGCAACTGATGGCAGAAGCCGAGGCGGACATACAGCGGGCACGAGCCCACGAGCTGAACCTGGTGACCGCACAGCAAGGGGGCACCGCTAACAGCCACACGGGCTCCCCGGAGACTACAGAACAGTCGAAAATTCCGTTTGCGGCATTCAAGCCGTTCGCGGAAAACGAGATGGGGATAGATGAATTTTTGGCAGATTTCGAGAGACAGTGTGCTCTGCATCAGATCCCCGTTTCAGCGTGGCCACGTATCCTGGCAGGAAAGTTAACCGGGCGGGCTATGGAAGCTTTCAGGACACTCAGCGCCGAAGAGGTAGCCCAGTATCCCACAGTGAAGGAGACGCTACTAAAGCGGTACGCTGTGACCCCAGACACTTACAGAAGGCAGTTCCGCAACACAAAGAAAAAAGCGAATGACACACATGCCGAATGGGCACACCGCATGCGGAGAGCTGCTACCCACTGGATTACCGTGTGTCGGGCCGTCACAGCCACGGAAATATTAGAACTTTTCTTGTTAGAACATTTGGTTGAAGGACCGGCGTCCCGCTAACCTACACGAAGCAGCCCGGTTGGCAGACGAACACCGGGATGCGCAAGTACAGGAGTTCAGTGCTGCCCGAACGGTAACTCGCCCCGAAGCAAGAGAGGGGTACCGACCACCTCCACGAACGGAGTTTCGCAACCCTGTACCCGCAGGTCCTACACGGTACACGGGGCCACCCAGCCACCACCCTCAGGAACGCTCCCGACCCACATGTTATAAGTGCAAGCAACCGGGGCACCTGATTGCGAGTTGCCCCCTCAACAACAATTACCCCGCACGGAACTATAACTCCTCTCCAACGGGAAACAATCGTCCCGCTCGAGCGTTTTGCCTGGAACAAGACAGCCCTTTAGAAGAGTACCTGGGACCCCTACATGAAGCTAATCCTGTGTATGCCGCCAGTGACAATAGACAACACCACCGGCAAGAGGTATTGCTAGAGGGTCGTCCCACACAGGGGTTAAGAGACACCGGTGCCACGATCACCTTGGTACAAAGCCGGTTAGTTCCCGAATACAAACGCTCTCCTGACACAGTGGCTGTCCGGGTGGCTGGCGGGGACATATATAAACTACCCACAGCCAAGGTACACTTGGATTGGGGTGCGGGAAAAGGACTTGTGAGGGTGGGAATTATGGATAATTTGCCAGCCGAAGTTTTGCTGGGAAACGACCTGGGACCTATGACTTCAGCTTATGCCCCTTCTTACAACGCTGAGGCACATCCCGTGACAACCCGGTCACAAGCAGGACGAGTACGAGACCCTTCACCAGTGCGGGAGGCTCAGGTAAGACTTAACCCGACTGTGACCCCCCCACCTACCCCTTTACCCTGGGACACACCTGCAGCCTTTGAGGCTGAGACCAAAACTGATCCGACGCTCCAAAAATATAGGGAACGGGCTGACACAGGGGCTGGGGGACCAGACCAGGAGACTTTTGCATGGGAACAGGGCCGACTGTACCGACACACAGAGAAAAAGGGCCACCGGAGGAGACAGTTAGTAGTACCCCACAAGTATAGGCGAGATATCCTCCGGGTGGGTCATGATATCCCCTTAGCCGGGCACTTGGCAGTAACCCGTACCGTGCACCATATTACCCATACCTTGTTCTGGCCAGGAGTACATGCAGATGTGAGGTCCTATTGTAATACGTGCGAGGTGTGCCAACGGGTAGGCAAACGAGGAGACCACCCCAAGGCACACCTCGTTAACATGCCCATTATCGACGAGCCGTTTAGCCGGGTAGCCATTGACCTAGTTGGGCCCCTGGCCACCCCTAGTCCCTCGGGTAAGAGATACATTCTTACCATAGTGGACTATGCTACCCGCTACCCAGAAGCTGTGGCCTTATCTAATATCCAGGCAGACACGGTGGCTAACGCATTAGTGCAGGTATTCTCTCGGGTAGGATTCCCTAGGGAGATCCTATCCGACAGGGGATCACAGTTCACGGCAGAGCTGACCCAGCAGCTCTGGCACGTTTGCAAAATTAAATCCCTGCTTAGCTCCCTGTACCACCCCCAGACCAATGGGTTATGTGAGCGGTTCAACGGAACCCTCAAGCAGATGTTAAAAACCTTTACCCAGGAGTATAGGGACTGGGAACGTTTCCTGCCGCACCTCCTGTTCGCTTACCGGGAAGTGCCCCAGGAAACCACCGGGTTCTCTCCCTTTGAGCTATTATACGGTCGCAAGGTACGGGCCCCCTGAACTTGATCCGTGAGCACTGGGAGGGAGAGACCGAGAACGCCGGGGTCCCCATCGTGCCTTACGTACTGGAGCTCCGGGACCGAATGGAGCAATTGGCTAAGTCAGTTCAGGCCAACCTCCAGGCGGCCCAGGGGCGACAGAAAGTCTGGTACGACAGGGGGGCACGGCGAAGAAGCTTCTGTCTCGGGCAGAAAGTTATGGTACTAAAACCAGTTAAGACGGACAAGCTGCAAGCAGCTTGGCAGGGTCCCTATCAGATAGTGGAAAAGAGAGGGGACACCACTTACGTAATCGCCAGCTGTCACGATGAAAACTTAAGAAAGATATTTCACGTGAACATGCTGAAGGAATACTTGCAGAGACCCGAGGAAGTGTCAGCCATATGTAGCCCTGCGCACGAGGACGCAGATGGTTTACCCATACCCGACTTATTAACCCCTAAATCCCCGGTTGAAATAGTGAGCCAAGTACAGATTGGGGACAGACTCAGCCCAGTTGAGAGGGAGCAGCTACACAAACTGCTCAGGGAGAAACAAGCCATGTTCTCCCAAGAACCAGGGTACACGGAGCTGACCACTCACCAAGTAGATACCCCCGGCCAAAACCCCTTGAGACAGGCGCCCTACCGAATTCCGGAGGCAGTAAGGACAGGCATGAAAAAGGAAATAGATGAGATGCTGCGATTAGGAGTCATTGAAGCTTCCGATAGCCAGTGGGCATCCCCGGTGGTCCTGGTCCCCAAAAAGGACGGCACCACCAGATTCTGTGTGGACTACCGGAAACTCAATGACAAAACTGTCACCGATGCATACCCCATGCCCAGGGTGGATGAGCTACTGGATCGCATAGCCAGGGGGAACTACCTAACTACCATTGACCTCTGTAAGGGTTACTGGCAAATCCCCCTGGCCAGGGAGGCTGTCCCCAAGTCGGCCTTCGTCACCCCGTTCGGTTTGTACCACTTTAAGGTCATGCCGTTCGGGATGAAGAATGCCCCCGCTACATTCCAACGCTTGGTGGACAGACTCCTTGATGGCTTCCAGGAGTTTGCCTGCGCATATCTGGACGACATAGCGATTCATAGCGAGACCTGGGAGGAACACTTAGCTCATGTGGGAATAGTTCTGGACCAGATCCGAGCCGCCGGCCTAACTCTAAAGCCAGAGAAGTGTCACTTTGGGATGGCGGAGGTTCAGTACCTGGGTCACCGGGTGGGCTGTGGGAAGCAACGACCGGAGCCAGCCAAAATAGAAGCGGTCGCCAACTGGCCCACTCCCCACACTAAGACCCAAGTACTAGCTTTTCTGGGTACCGCTGGGTACTACAGAAAATTTGTACCGGAGTATAGCGCCATTGCCAAACCCCTGACCGACCTGACAAAGAAAAACCTTCCCCGACAGGTCCTGTGGTCTCCCCACTGTGAAACGGCTTTCCAAGCCCTGAAAACTGCGTTGATTAATGCTCCTGTCTTGGCTGCCCCAGCCCCTAATCGACGTTTTATTGTCCATACAGACGCTTCCATGTTCGGGCTGGGAGCTGTACTCAGCCAAGTAGGAGATGATGGGAAGGAACACCCGATTGCCTACATCAGTCGAAAACTCCTACCACGCGAAGTCAGCTATGCAGCGGTAGAAAAGGAGTGTTTGGCTCTGGTGTGGGCACTAAAGAAGTTAACCCCCTATTTGTATGGACAAGAGTTCACTCTGGTTACAGACCATAACCCGCTGGTGTGGCTCAACCGGGTCGCTGGGGACAATGGCAGATTGCTACGCTGGAGCTTATCCCTGCAACCCTTTAATTTCACAATCACCTACCGGCCCGGGAAGCAGAACGGCAACGCCGACGGATTATCCCGGCAAACAGATCTCAGCCCAGCCTAACCCCACGAGTCTGGACAGCCTTAGTCTGCCCCGAAAAGGGGTCAGACAGTGTCTGCCAGAGTGTTCCACAAAGAGGGAGCATTGTTACAAAAGACTGGAAATCACTATGTTGCTGTTCTAACTCACCGATTGATACTGTTTGCCACTGCATAAATTAAGCAGAAGACCACACGAATGGATTATGCGAACCCTATGAAGGCTCCATTCGTGGTACGAACGGGGGACCCCCCACAAACTGGCGTGTGCCACCACTTAACCCCGTCACCCCACGAACTACCGAACGATCGACCACCCAGCCCTCGGAGTGTGGCAGCCATTAACCACCCAGGTGCCTGCGGTTTGCGGTTAACCACAACGTAATTGGTAGGCCTGGGGGCATCGACGTTCGCACCCAAAGTACCGAAGGGAAAATACCGAACTATCAACCGAACGCCGACCCCCTACAGCGGGTCGTGTGGCGCTCGTTAACCTGTGGTTTTTGCGGTTAACCGCAGGTCAAGTACCCTGCTCCCAGGTGGTCCTCATTCCCTTACCGAACGAGCCCACTACCAGCCAGACAGCGGGACTTCGCATGAACTGATACCGAGTTTAGTTCCACGAGTTAGACACGAAGTCCCGCTGCTCGCTAAAACAGCAGAAAACATGGCCGCCAACAAAGACTAATAATCCCAAAATGCCGAACGGACTTCATACGACAGAAACAGTACATTCTGTTCGTGGGATTAGAGCGCCATTCGCCTGTTTTATTTCCACGAACGTGAGCCGTCAGATGAATAGTAGAATGAGCTGTTTCCCGTTATTAGTGTGAAAGTTATGGATTTTTATGCAGTTTTCTGGGACATAATAAAACGTGGTCTTTTGTGCACTTGGAGATAATTAGATTGTATAACCGTTGGCCTCATTATCTCCAAGCTGGGCGGGTACTAATTCAAAGGATACACTGTATTGTGATTGGATATGTGTCTGTACTGTACCTGTATTCCATCAGGTCCACAGGGGGCTGTCCTTGGACCTGAGGAATCACATAAATTGCCATGCTATGTGCCAGTAAAACCAGTTCGTTTTGACCCTCAACTTGCAGCCTCGACTCATGTTGTAGGGATCCGGGATATTGATGCTTATTTCGTGCTTGGGGATATTCTACACTTGCAGCTTGCTACCGAAGGACTTCCGTTCGACTCCCTACAGCGGGAACCAGGACATCCAAGCGATCAACCCTCCTGCTAGACCGGGGCAATCGTAACACCCAGACTGTTAAGATACGTTGTGAATATCATTTTCCTATTTGATTCGGTAAATGGGGCTTACCGAAACAATTACTGCACAGGCGGACCACACGCAAATGGGAGTGTGCAGGCAATTTACCTCGCAGGCTGGCAGTTAACCACAAGTTAATTGTCATCTTTATTTAGTCGAACGCTGTCAGCGGTGTGTGCCGGCAAATGCATGGAACTAAAATCGGCTACCCATTTGCACAAACACCGCTGACCCTTACCTTCTCATACACTTCGACGCTTTGGCTGGAATCGAAGTGCGTTTGACAATTTGAACGCTAGGTTATACTGAGCCATTTGTACGAACGGAGCCTGTTTATGCATTGGAATGGGACTTAGTCATTTTTTCAGTGTAAAATAGACCGACCGCACAGCCCAAATCTATGGAACTGTTTTGGGCAGGAAAGCCATGCTTGCGGTCGGTCATAAAGGACTTCCAGCTAACTTTTAAACCACTGGAGGGAATTGTCTGATTTTTGGGTATGTTTGTATTTGAAGTATGCTAATTAATAATATGTAACTTTTATGGAGATTGTATGTATATTTTGTGAGTTATGAATATTGTATAAAACTGTATTTTCCTGCCTGTGATAATTATGTTAACCCATCGTGTACCGTAATTATATCACAGGTAGAGGGGAGGATTTTGCTGGAATGAATGGGAGTGTTAAAGGACCACTATAGTGCCAGGAAAACATACTCGTTTTCCTGGCACTATAGTGCCCTGAGGGTGCCCCCACCCTCAGGGTCCCCCTCCCGCCCGGCTCTGGAAGGGGAAAGGGGTAAAAACTTACCTTTTTCCAGCGCTGGGCGGAGAGCTCTCCTCCTCCTCTCCGCCTCCGTTACGCCCCGCCGGCTGAATGCGCACGCGCGGCAAGAGCTGCGCGCGCATTCAGCCGGTCTCATAGGAAAGCATTTACAATGCTTTCCTATGGACGCTGGCGTGCTCTCACTGTGATTTTCACAGTGAGAAGCACGCAAGCGCCTCTAGTGGCTGTCAATGAGACAGCCACTAGAGGATTAGGGGGAAGGCTTAACCCATTCATAATTATAGCAGTTTCTCTGAAACTGCTATAATTATGAAAAAATGGGTTAACCCTAGAAGGACCTGGCACCCAGACCACTTCATTAAGCTGAAGTGGTCTGGGTGCCTAGAGTGGTCCTTTAAACTGTATTGTACGTGTTTGATTGGCTGTTCTACAAAACCATGTGAGTGGTACTTGGTGTGTAAAACTTGCATTAAATAAAGCCCTTTGGTGCTGATTAAAATAGAACTACTTGACCCTCTAACTCGCAGCCTCGACTTGTGTTTGTAGGAGACAGCTATAATCATTACAGGGATTGCTATGCTCTGCATACTTCCTTAGCTACTGTGTTCTTGTAAGAGCTCTTGTTCCAGATCCTGCTTCGCTCTACAGAAGGAAGAGGTTCACCTATTGAAACCTGGAGCCTGGTCATAGGTCCAGGGTGGATAGCAGACAGCGAGATCCTAGCCCAGCAGCGGCGGTTCGTGGAGTCTACGGTGTTGATGGTCCTTTGATGAGCACTAGGAGCATCCTTTCTATGGTCCAACTTCCAGCTAGCCTGGAGGCAACCGTAACAGAGGGGTTTTATGACAGTGGTACATATCAAGTGTAAGAAATACAAAAATATATGTAAAAATGCTCTTTTTTTCCCCTCACCACAAATATTGACATAAATTGGCAAAATAATTGGTGACAAGTTAAGGCACAATATACACCTTATAAGATAACCTGGAGTGCCTGCTTTATCAAATGAAAGCCCTTTGTGGGGTTATTTGAACAGTCACACTGCTATAATACCCTAATATTAAACATGGGCCCGTCAAATCCATCTGCAAAAATTCTGACTATAGAAACTGAAATAGCCTTGTCTCTTATATAGCATTGTAGCTTCAAAGAATAGTGCCAAAGGTATACAATGGGCGTATCATTATACTCAGAAGATGTAGCTGAACACAATATGGGGTTCTGTGTAGAAATAGCACACACCAGCTTTACAAAATACACATTACAAAAATCTTGTTTTATGTGTACATGCCAAAATAGAGGGAAATAAAAACCACAATTTTACTCCAATATTTAGCAGAGATTGGCGATGAAATGGCTATGTAAAAAGTGTCAAACTAATCTAAGGTAAATAGCCTATGAGGTCTACTTTATATAAATATCTATTTTTTTGTGGCAATTTTTTTTTTCTGTGATGGCTACTAAACCTACAAGACACACATCCCAACTTCTTAAATTGTTGAACATTGAAATTGTATGACCTGTAACTCTCAAAATAAGCTGAAATCCTATACAAATGATGTACTCTATAAATCAAGACACATAAATGAATTTATTTTGAATTACTTTTTCTAAGCTGGACATATTATGCACACGCTATTATTGCCAAAACTGTGACATTTCTTTTTACATTTTTCTTTATTGTTTGGCATTTTTTATAATTAATGAGACTTTATCTATTATATGTGGCATCAAATTAAAGCCCTGTTTGCCCTCTAAAGCACGGTATTTAATATGTGTTGGTGCAATAAATGACAGAGATGCAAATTGCGTTTGAACATAAACCGCAAAAAAATGCAAAAATGGCTTGTGTCCTTAAGGGTAAGAAAAGCTTCTGAAGCTGTGTCCTTAAGGGGTTAAAAGGGACTCCCTCCTTTCCTACTCTACTGTTAATTGCCTAGCAATCTGCATGCAGCTACTTCTGGTGCACACAGATCGCCATCTTTACCTGAATACAACTCTATCCTGCCTGCTGTCTGTCCAGTGACCCTGGGATCTTGTCATTCTAAGGCTCCGTTTCTGTACTGTGCTGCTTCTTTCTTCCGAATGGCGTCATGGTTTGACTATTCGTTTCATTACTTAATTCACTTGCATTGATGCTGTTAGTTGTATTTTGTATGTTTCATTCATGGAAATTGCCACTCGAACTCTTGTGTTAGGCCCCATTCTCATGGGAAGACTTTTATGCAAAAGACTGTCCCATTCAGCTCTTTCCATACAAACTGCTTCTTTGGCATTGGCTAGTGGTAGCATTCACACAATTTAAACAAATTAACTGCTTGAATTTAGGTCGCTATGTTAGATGTGCATATGCTCTATGGCCTTATGGAGCATTCGCATTGCTTCTCTTGAACGTTTGCAGGTTGTCTTTTGTTTCAGCAGGGCATTCGTTCACTTAAAAAAAAACGTGAATGCTCCACATAGCTCTACTATTAGCATGAACACTCTTTGGCCGTATAGAGCGTTTGGGCCATTATACACGAACAACTCTTAGGCATCATTGGTTTTAGACTATATCCACAAACGAGTTTGCACAAACGCAATATTATTAGCTTAACTAGGTATATAATGGTAAACATTGGCTAGTGGTTGATATCTATCACTACAAAAAAAAAAAAAAGGTTTTCCATGCATTTAAATTTTATATAATATGCTGTCAGTCAGTGCATACACGTGGTTTAGATATTCAAGTTTTATATCTTATTGACAATTTTAAGACCTAGTTTTTACCTAGTGCATGACTTATTACGCTGGTAACTATTGTAACAAACCACCTCTTTTACAGGTAGGATTTTGTCACAGATCTTACAGTAACCACAGCCTTCTAGGGTATACAGAGTCCAGGACACATTCAGTTCGGTTTTTCCTTTTATTTGATAGGAAAAACAGGTGCTTTAAATAATAATAAACAAAACAAAATTCCTTGCTCTTACTTGAGCTCTTACTAGACAGAAATAACTATCTATAATTGGGTGGCTTTCCCACTTACCAATTTTCCCAAAAAAACTAAATAAATTTGCAATCAACACAATTGTTGTTCTCTCTCCTATCTGGCTTTTTCACCCTCACTCTGCAGCAGGCTGATCTCTTCTTTTAAAGGCCTGCCTGCTAATTGACCAGCTACAAGTGAGTGCCAATTAGTTAACTCTTAAGTTAAGTCCAAATTTTGGTCTGTTACACAGCAACTAGTGCTGTTGGAGCATTGGCCCACCCTGCTCTCCAAATGCTCCGCTCAAGGGACCCATACCATGGTTTGCAGAGCATCAGCAATGTAAATTGCAAACGTTAACATCTCTCCCTGGGGCATTTAACTGAAAATTCTCTGGCTGCTGTTTAGCAAATCAGGCCTGATATATCTTCCATCAACCACTATTCCACTTTGTCGCTCACACTATTTTCCAGGTTCCTTTTCATTAATATTTATTAAGCCTGTCACACATACAGTCATTTGCTGATTCTTCCTTATTAAAATAGGTGGGTCAAAATAAGGTATATGCAACCACATGCTTTTTATGGCTTCCAAGCTCATAGTATTGCAATTGGTTAGTAGTTTCTTAAACAGGACAACTATTTTCACTTGAATTCAATTTTCCTGCATTCATGTAAGTCCTGACTGATGGGCTACTTTATACTATACTTATACTTTATGTTATATGATAATAAGTATTTCAGAGCAGCATTTGCTTACCATACCTCAGATCTTGCCAGTAGGTAGGTTAACACTCATGTTTGCATTAGGGACACACGTTTGGGGAACTTTAGCTTGACATGCATAAATATAATATGACTACATGTCCTTGTGATTATTAGGTAATAGGCCTCTCCTAACCCCACTTAGCACTCTTTATTGTTGTTGCTTATTGTCAATTATGGGTAAGTGTTAAAGTTATATGTTCATAATTGTAGCAGAATGGGCCTGGGGACGGTACATGCTCTGGGCTGTCCGTGTCGGTTTTCCCCCTCCCCGTTGTCCCCTATGTCTGTGGCTTGCAGTCCCTGTGTGGGAAAGATCTCCCTATTATTGAATTACCATGCTTTTCCCCTGTTTCGCCTGGCCGTTAGGTAAATACCATTCTGCTGATTTGCTACTACTGTTCTAGTCGACAACTGAACAAAGTACCAGACGGCAGGCCACACAGATGTTGAGTGTGCCGCTTATTAACACCAGTAAACCCTGTTCCAACACCTCCACAAATCACAACTACATGAACATTCCAAGTAGTCGGCTGGGTGGCCGCCATTCATATGTGCAAACAAGTGGAATACATACAGATACATCAGTGTTTCGTTGTCCAGTGTATGGAACTAAAATTGGCCACTCGACGGCGCTAATACCGCTGGGACTTCCACCTTCTGTTACATTCGTATATATTCGGGCGAACAGAGTGGTGTTCGGGTGGAGCAAACTCCCGAACCAGATCCTTATAACAAACATTTACATGAACAGTTTTTGTATTAGTTTTTCATGTATTTTATACTCCTGAAAGAGACCGACTGCACAGCCTAATTTCATGTAACCTTTTTGGGCAGGCGCCTCATGTGTGGTTGGTCTAAACTAAACCCTGGTGGTGTTTCGGCTGCGTTCGTGGGATCTGAGAGCTTTTCAGCTATGTTGGGTGCTCAGACCCAGGCTATCCAGGGATATAGGACTTGAGGGGGTACCTTGTGGGGAAATGTATGTTTTGGGGTGATGAATATTGTACATTTCGTGGACCTGAGAGTTAATGTAATTATACTGTGTACTTTACCTCAGTCTACTCTCAGGTCCAGTGGGCAATGCCCCTGTAATGTGTATTTGGAAACCCCTTGCATGGGGATTCTCATAAAAGGCAGTCTGTGGCTCCATTAAAAACAGTTATACCCCCAGAACTGAGTATCGTCCAGTTGCTGGGGAGGTGCGGGGAGATTCATGGATTACTTTGCTGCACTCCGCTACAATAATCATTCAAAATTAAGTCATAACACCTCCCTACAACCATTTTCATTCCTCTATTAGGTTGTACTTCATACAATACAGAATCCATATGACATAACTGATATGAAAACACTGATAACACTGCTGCTGGTGAAAGCACCAGTAGCTTAAATGAATCCGACCTTCCTACTCTGATATCATCAATCTTGTCCTCTAAGGGAAAGATAAAGGAAAGATTGGAAAGACTAGAGTTGGGTAGGCTCGCTATGTCACAAGCAGGGCACCCCCTCTACCGACACAACTGGCCCTCCTCTGACACAATCAGGTAATGCCTTATCAGCTGGGCTTGCTCTCCATGTTATCAATTTATCTCACATGGTTCCAGCTAATCTCAATAAATATATCTTGGAAGGCGAAGATGTTAACCTGGTTTTGCTTCTGGTTGCCTCCCAGGATATAGTTGAGAACCGAACCTATACCTATGGTGAACTATCAGTTGTTTTAAAGGCTAGGGATCCGAGACTCAATAGAAAACTGTCTATCCAGAAATCTTACTGGCATTTGGGATATACAGGGATTTCATATGCTTAGTTTATAGTCATAAAAGAGGAATAAGCTGGTGGACTTAGGACACTAATATGGTGGTACAGCAATTTATGACTATCACCGGTCCTTTTCAGCAAAAGTGTCTGAGGATCTAACCCAGTTTATCGTAAGAACAGACTGGAGCCAACGGGATACAGAGCTATTCTGCAAACACTTTGCTGGAATAGGGACACCAGCTTGTGCAATTTGCGCTTCCACAACTCACACAGCCAATCTGTGTCCAAACACACCTGAAGTCTCACCTAATCTTGCCATCCCCTGGCACTATGGCAAGAAATGACAATCCTGTCAAAGATAAACTGGGACGTCCAATTGTGTATTTGGGTAACTCACAGATATGCAACAATTTCAATGAAGTTACCTGTGGATATAGTGCTTGTAGGTTGCTATGTGTTTGTTCCCACTGTTTCAGAGCACATTCAAAGACTATGTGCCCAAATAAAATACATGCTAAGCCATACTTGACTTTTGTAAAGGTTCATACAACATGCTAGAAATTCACACTTTAAAATACTTGGTAAGTTCTTAGTTGCAGGTTTTACTCATAGATTACAATATAAATGAAAATAGGTGGTGCCTTTAATCATAAATTCCATACAGGTTTTATTCACATTGCATTCTGGCACAAACGAATGCAACAACTTTCAAACAGCTCTCACAAATCCAGATGCTGTAGATACACTCTTGCTACAATAACTGGACCAAGGTATTTATTGCATCCTTTTCAGAGTCCTCCATTCTTCACATGGAGGACAAACTCAATTGACATCGTTCTTTGAAGTAAAGATTGATAATAGATCTTTCAGCACCACATTCCCCAACAATCCCTTGTTTAAATTCCTTTATTCTCTCATAATAATTTTCACAACACTATACAACTATACATCATGCCATCAATGCAATCATCAAAGCAGGAATAGGAGCATGGCTTAGTAAAATGGATATAGTCAATGTCTTTAAGCTACTTCCAATTCACCCGTCAATATGGCACCTGCACAGTATTTAATGGAAAGGCCTTTATTATATTTTCTCCAGGCCCACTTATGGATCAAAAAGCAACCCCAAAATATTTTATATATTTTCCAAAACTTTGTGCTGGCTTTACTTAATATAATCTGGATGATTTGCTTCTAATTGAAGACAATGCTTTTCCCCCACAAATTTAACCCCTTAAGGACAGAGCCAAATCTACACGTTGTGAACGAAACAAAATGTAAACAAAACCTGGCATTTGCACTACATGTCTGTCCAACCGTAATACACCTCTTTCATATTAAATACACCCACCCTTATAATATATCATTTTATTCAGGGGAAACAGGGCTTTCATTTAATATCAAATATTTAGCTATGAAACATAATTTAATATGAAAAAAAATGGAAGAAAATAAGATTTTTTTAGTTCTACATGACATTTTAACGGTGAATGTCATAATACTGTTTGCTTTTACTGCAATAAAATACACATATTTGTATTCAGCAAAGTCTTATGTGTAAAACAGTACCCCCTATGTACAGGTTTTATGGCGTTTTGGGAAGTTACAGGGTCAAATATAGCACGTTACATTTGAAATTGAAATTCGCCAGATTGGTTACGTTGCCTTTGGGACTTTATAGTAGCCCAGGAAATAAATTTACACCCATAATGCCATGTCATTTGCAATAGTAGACAACCCAAGGTATTGCAAATGGGGTATGTCCAATCTTTTTTAGTAGCCATTTGGTCACAAACACTGGCCAAAGTTAGTGTTAGTATTTGTTTGTGTGTGAAAAATGCAAAAAACACCAATTTTGGCCAGTGTTTGTGACTAAGTGGCTACTAAAAAAGACTGGACATACCCTGTTTGCAATACCTTGGTTGTCTACTATTGCAAATGGTATGCCATCATAGGGGTAATTTTCATTCTTGGGCTACCATAGGGTCTCAAAGGCAACATAACCAATCTGGCAAATTTTAATGTGAAAAAAATGAAACACTAGCCTTATATTTGATGCTGTAACTTTTGAAAACACCATAAAACCTGTACATGAGGGGTACTGTTGTACTCGGGAGACTTCGCTGAACACAAATATTTGTGTTTGAAAACAGTAAAAAGTATCGCAGCAATAATATCGTCCGTGTAAGTGCTGTTTGTGCGTGAAAAATGCAAAAAAGTCACTTTTACTGGCGATATCATCGTTGTAATACATTTTACTGTTTTGAAACACTAATATTTGTGTTCAGCGAAGTCTCCCGAGTAGAACAGTACCCCCCATGTACAGGTTTTATGGTGTCTTGGAAAGTTATAGGGTTAAATATAGTGCTAGCAAATTAAATTCCCTTTACTTTCGGCATGGGTAGTCAGGCAGGTCCCGCTAATTGTAATTAATTAAGATACCTAATTATGTAAAAATATTACATAAATATATATGTAGAATTAATATATGTATATAGATATACGTAAGTGAATATATATATATATATATATATATGTGTATATATATATATATCTATATAATTTTAAAAAAAATATTTTTATTTATATATAGGTGTATATATATAGTGATATATATATATATATATATATATATATATATATATATATATATATATATATATATATATATATATATATATATATATATTATTTCATTCTATGTATTTTGATATAAATATATATATATATATATATATATATATATTAATATCACAATACAGTTAGAACTAAATAATACACATCTATATATTTTTTAATTATTTTTTTAATTTTATTTTTTAACGTATTTACATATTTCATTTTTTTATATTATATATAAATATATATATATCAATAATTATTTATATATATATATATTTAATCAATATCAGTCTACGTGTAATTTGATATTTATATATATATATATAAATATATATATATATATATATATATATAATTATATATATATATATATATTAATAGTAAAATACACCTAGACAGTATATGTGTGTGTATGTGTATGTGTATATACTGCCCCTTTAAGACGGTGTCTCCTGTGTCCCCAGACCTGGTGCAAACCCTTTGTGCCTGCCTGGCTAATTCCCACTTGGTTCAGTAAATGGGGCTTACTGAACCAAGTACCACACAGGCAGACCACCCAGAAGTGGAAGTGTGCAGGCAATTTACCTCCCAGAAGCTACGGTTAACCGCAGCTTAATTGACAATGCTGGGAGGTCTTTGTTCGTTTGCCGAACACGTGGCGGCGGCCATCTTTGATCATTCGACGAGGTCAGCGGTATGTGTAGCCAAATTTATGGAACTAAAATCGGCTACACATTTCCGCGAACACCGCTGAGCTCTACCTTCTCCCCTACTGGTTTTACAGCTGCAGAGACTAAGTCCCATTCGGCGATGGGACTTAGTCGTTTTTTCAGCCTGAAATAGACCGACCTCACAGCCCAAATCTAAAGGGACCTCCAGCTTACTTTTTAACCCCTGGATGTATTTGGCTGATTTTTGGTTATGTTTATGTTTTAAGTGTGCTGATTCCAAATATGTAATTATGAAGATGGGATGTGTAGTTTTAGAGTTACAGTGTATGGCTAAAAACTGTATTTTTACTGCCTGTGTTTAATTATGTTAATCTCTTCCCAAACGTCATTTCGTTCAAAGTGGAGAGAATGTTAAAAAAATATATTTTTGTTCGGAGTGTGAGAAATGCTTTTCAGCCGCTTCTAATCTTAAGCATCATTTGAGGAGCCATACAGGAGAGAAACCTTAATTTGTGGTGTGTTTAGTATTGTTCTGATCAGTTAAATACCTTCCGCGTCTCCTATCAGTGGACGTGTATATGGCAGCCATTTTAGGAACCGTACACCTGGGACCCGAGCAAGGTCACCTCGTTCAACAGGCTTGCAGCGTATCCCCCAGGAAGAAGAGCCTGAACCCTTACCGGCTGCACGTGTCTTACCTGTACATGGAAAGCTGCTGTGGTTCCTTGATGAGCCAGCTGCCCGTGAGTTAACATGTCCGATGGAGAAGCACTCTGTCCTGTAAAGCCTCACCAAGGAGTGGTGTGTTTGGTATGGTTCTGATCAGTTTAATACCTTCAGCGTCTCCCTATCCAGTGGGCGTGTATATGGCAACCATTTTGGTCAGATTCAAGTTAACGTGCCCACAGTTCAAAATAACATTCAAATGACAATTCATGACAGATCACACAGTGAATAGCCACCAGCGTCTTCTCAAATTTTTAGATTTCTATGAAGAAATAATAGAAATGCAAGAGCAGGAGAATAGAGACTGTTCGGATTTAATACCTTCCGCGTCTCCTATCAGTGGACGTGTACACGGCATTGATTTTTATCTAAGCCGTAAACTTTTGCACAGCGGAGTATATTCACTGCCATTGAAAAGGGGTGCATGGCGGTGGTGTGGGCCCTCAAAAAGCTGCAACCTACTTGTATGGACAACCGTTTACCTTACTCACAGATCACATTAAATTTGGGGCACTGCGCGGTCAAGCTAATGTGACACCAGATAGTAGTGGTGTGTTGAGTACTATTTTTATCAGTTTAATACCTTCCG
>OW240915.1:174262874-174435692 GCA_933207985.1 Pelobates cultripes | reverse complement strand
CTGTGAGCCTGACACACCCGTTTGAAGGACACTGACTGCTATTCAATCTATAACAGTGAAAAAAGTTTTTTTTTTTTAAAATCAAGCTATTGTGTCACCAGATCTAATTAGTGGCACTGGTCAGCGTATCCACTGTTAGCGTAACACACCCGCTTTAAGGACACTGACTGCTATTCAATCTATAACAGTGAAAAAAGTTTTTTGTTTTTAAATCCAAGCTATTGTGACACCAGATGTAATTGGTGGCACTGACTGGGGAAATGGGCACAGTATGCACTGTGAGCCTGACACAGAAGCTGGCAGCAGTGGCAGACAACTGACTGCTATTCAATCTATAACAGTGAAAAAAGTTTTTTGTTTTTAAATCCAAGCTATTGTGACACCAGATGTAATTGGTGGCACTGACTGGGGAAATGGGCACAGTATGCACTGTGAGCCTGACACAGAAGCTGGCAGCAGTGGCAGACAACTGACTGCTATTCAATCTATAACAGTGAAAAAAGTTTTTTGTTTTTAAATCCAAGCTATTGTGACACCAGATGTAAGTGGTGGCACTGACTGGGGAAATGGGTACAGTATGCACTGTGAGCCTGACACAGAAGCTGGCAGCAGTGGCAGACAACTAAGTGCAATTACATTACATAGAAAAAAAAATAAAAAAAAGCATACCCTAACCCTAACCTAGCTATGCTTTTCCCTATCTAATGAACAGCAGCTACACTTTCCCTCCTCTTACTAAGCATGCAGCTTGAGAATGAATCTAAAATGGATGCCTTCCAGGAGGTGGGAGGGTCTGCTAGGGAGGGTGTGCTGCTAATTGGCTGGAATGTGTCTGCTGACTGTGAGGTACAGGGTCAAAGTTTACTCAATGATGACGAATAGGGGGCGGGTTGAACCGCGCATATGTTCGCCCGCCGTGGCGAACGCGAACATGCTATGTTCGCCAGGAACCGTTCGCAGGCGAACCGGTCGGTACATCACTAATCATGACTAGCCACTGCCGCTGTTTCAAGACCTAATCCTGGACTAGAAGAATTGTTGGATCATAGTGATAAATTGACACAACTGGCTCTTTCAGACAATACACGTCATTCTTATGACAGGGCTTTTTCATTATTCAATAGGTATAACATGACATATCTGGTAGGATTTGCTACTTTTTGCCACCTTAAGTTAAACCTATCACACAACACTATTAAATTATACCTGACAGGCATACAACACCACATGGTTACCACATTTCCGAATAACCCTATTTTTTTTTTTTTTATCATCCTATCCTATCATGACAATACTGAAAAGGTATCCATTTCACCAACACAATATTTCACCAACACAACATAGATTTCCAATCCATAAACAATTATACCATTCACGATCTGTCTTACTGGACTCAGTCCCTTTTTAGCCTAACACTAATTTAGTCATCAAGACAGCTATATACTTGCTTTTTTATAGGTTTCTTTTATGGGTTTCTAAGGCCACAGGAATTCACCACCACTAACTCAAACAACTTCCAAAATGGTCTTAAAAGATCTTATCTAGTTAAACATCAGGATCATTATATACTGTCCCTACCTATCACAAAAACTAGCTAACTGGGCCAACAAGTCAATATTCGATATTACCCTACTCAAAACAAATGGTGCCTGGTTAAAGTTTTGGATATTTACTTTCTATCCCTACCTACTCTCCTGCCAAAACCTTTACTTTCATTCCATGGATCTATCCTGACAACCACTAAATTCATTTTACACATCCAGATATTAATTATGAGGCTAGGTCTTAACCCTAACAATTATTCTGGTCACTCTTTTAGAATAGGGGTGGTATCCAGCAAAAACATACCCATGCACATCATTAAATCACTGGGATGGTGGCCAGGGGGAGGACAATAGGTCCCCCCCTATTGGTATTTAGGGCCCCCACCCGCCGCTCGGGAGTGAGGGCCAGGGGGGAGGACATTAGGTCACCCCCTTATTAGTATTTAGAGCCCCCACCTGCCGCTCAGGGGTAGAGGCCAGGGGGGAGGACATTAGGTCCCCCCGTTATTCCAATTTAGGGTGCCCACCCACGGCTCAGGGGTGGGGGCCGGGTGGAGGACATTAGGTCCCCACCCTTATTAGTATTTAGGGCCCCCACCCACCACTCAGGGGTGGGGGCCAGGGGGAGGACATTAGGTCCCCCCCTTATTAGTATTTAGGGCCCCCACCCACCGCTCAGGGGTGGGGGTCGGGGGGAGGACATTAGGTCCCCCCCCCTTATTTTACTTTCTGGCAGTAGTCAACTTGATCTAACTACGGTTTTGTACAGCAGTTAAAGAGTTTCCTTTTTATCACCTTTGCTTAGCTGATTCATTCATTAGCAATAGTATTCTATTATTTATGTACATTTGTGTACATTTATGTGAATGAATGAGATTAAGTATGTATGGACCAACAATTACTTACATAGATGCAAAATACAATGTCAAAGATACCTTCCTTCTTGAAGCTTCATACACTAACAACCAAAAACAACACCACTACGACATTCTATAATGTGTAAATAACTTTTAGCCCTAACCTCTTGATTGCCATAATGATGATCAGTCGACTTGTAATGAAGAAGTTTAAATTTTGATTCAGTGAGCTGATTGATATAGACCTTGAGTGCATTCATTGCGTAGATCGCCTCACTTCGCAATGCTTTGGCTTGACTTCACTTTTTGTCATTTGGTTTTATTCATGACAAGGAAAGGATTATTGAATTTTGGAATGGGCAGTGGTCTAATCCTGTTAGAGATTTAAAACTTCTTAAGTATTTATGGTAAGATTTTTATGTATGATTCACACTCAGAAAAGTCAATGAATAAGAACAATAATCAGATTCCTTTTATCCATAGAGTCTTACGTTTTAGTTTTTTATAATGTGTCAAATTAATGGGTTGTATACAAATTACACTAGTGTAATACTTACTATTGAATACTTTGACATTTTAGCTAAGTAAACATGTCCTTTCTTTAATTTTAATCCTTTATAAAGGATACAGAGAAATAATAAAAAATATTGTTTAATTTTTTTCGCTTTCTCTTTAAATGTTCATGCAATGTACTGAAGCATTAGACTTTCTTTACAAATTATTTTTACATTTCTCGTCTTATCTGCAGAATATAAATTAAAAGTGCAAATGGGATTAACTAGAAGCTTGCATAATTAATATAGCATAAAGTAATTTCTTAGTAAGGCAATGAGCTTTGCCAATAATTTAAATTGTTTTCACCACTGACAGTTGTCATTGAGCATGACAGCACTATGCAAGCTGTAACAAAGAATACATACTACTTAATTTGGTAGAATTACCAGAAAATATGTACAGGCAACATGATTGGAATGTTATAAAAGTGTGCATATCTTCAGGGCATGGTTATTCATTTTTATAAATTATATTTTGTTTGCACAGGTTCCTAAATATCTAAGCTCAAAGTTCATTAAGTATGAAAAATAATTTGTAATGTCCTAAAATGTACAATTTGCAGTTAAATCAATAAGAAATGTTTAATACTGAGTGGCTAAAAAGGTAGACCCTCAGCTATTGTACTATTTCCAGAGTGCTTTGCCAGCTAGGGATCTACCATTTGTCCATCCTTGCATGGTGTATTTGTGAGCAGTATATGTGTGTTTGAATGCTAGTGTATTGAGAATGTGCACAAATGTAGGTGTGTATTTGTGTGTAATTTTGGTGTTTCATACAGGGGCATGTTGGCATTTGCATTTCGGGATATGTTTGTGGGTGCTGTTGTTATTTGATGGCAGATGTGTGTTTGGGTGTAGTGTTTTGAATGCAGTGATGACATTTGAATGCTCAAATGTATGCAAATATACACATACACTGCAAAACACACAGAGACACATACACACATGCATCCTGACACACAGACACAGATATACACAGCCACACTGAAACACAGATACACATGCAAATTGTCACACGTATATAGATATCATATTTTTCACCATTCTTGTGTTACCATACCAATTGGGTGCAGAATGGTGGCTTCCCTGGAGGAACTATTTTCCTCCCAGGTCCTTCCTGCCCTCTCACTCCCCTAACGTAGGTCCTTTGGGTCAGTGAAGGAGATCTTTGATCTCCCCACTGGCCCAAGAAGGCCCACAACAAGAAAGCAGGGCCCACTGTTTGTGCGCCGGCAGGGGAGATAAAAGGATCTCTTCTGTCGGCCTGGGCACATAGGCATCGTGGTGGGGCCCAGCTAGCCCATATGGAAACATGGCACTGTGCATATCCCCTGTATCCAAATACTGTACTCTAATCTGAGAGACTTGCGTTGAATCGGAGACCAACACGTGAATGCAGAATTAACCCATTGTGGTTTGTATCTGTGCGTAGTTCCTAATGTGGCTTATTTTCTGTATTTGTGCTATAGTATTCATCAGCCCAAACCAAAAAACAAGTTACCTGTGCTCTTATCAATTTCCCATGCATACTGAAATATTAGGGATTTTTTTTGTATCACTCCAATGGCCATTAAAGTGTAAGCTCGTCTGTGCTTTCAAAGCAAACCTCTTAGGTGAGTCTGAGTCTGCATTTAGGACAGGTTGTCAGGCTTCCTGCCCGCCTACCTCCTGCCAGAGCTCCAGGTGCCGCGATCCCCTCTGACATTCCGTCTGACACGGCACGCTTGTTGCATGTATAAGTATGCGCCTGAATAAACTACAGAATTTGGCTTTGCCAAACCGAACGCGGAATTTGGTAGGCCAAATTTGGCGCATGAAAAAGACGACAGAGGTCAGATTACATGTACAGAAGGACAGAAAATGGGGGATAAAATATAGAGAGAAGGACAGTAAGGGAGTATGGAAGGAGGACACCATTGGAGGAAGAGACACAGATGGGAAGAAGTTCACTAGTAGAGAGAAATGGGTGTTTTTATCTATTCAACTGTATCCTGCACAAGTGATTCCAGTGAAGGGGCAAATTGACACTAGGTTTATATACTTAGAGCCAGTTATCAAAAGGCTCTAAACAAGGTGAGCATTTTAATTTTATTCATATGGATACAATTACTATCTAAGATGCTACACTTGTTTTTCTGCAGTATATTGTGTATATTTTTTGTATGAGTATAGTTAGTTATATGAATGCTAAGGTTTTTTGGCATGCATCTTGGGACACCTGCTATTTTGTACTTAATTAGTAAAGTTCTTTTTAATTATATGGTTGTTCTCCTCATTCATTATTATCTGTAGGATCTTATATTTTGACAGATGCTATTCCTATATGTCTGTCCCATTTTGACCAGACTTTTTTACAGGAATTTTTGATAACCTATTTGTCTGGCCATTTAACCACCTAGACAGAGTCTTATATATTGGCAAAATCTGTTTTTATATATCTATCCCATTTGGACCAGGCATCCTTCCAAAAGTTTTTTGGTGGCCTACTTTGTCTAGCCATTTGTTTGTAGTGTTTAGTTTTTTCTACAATTTGTATACATTATGTTATTGTTGTGGTGTTTACTTTCAGCCACTCTCTACCAATGACTGGTAAAGCTGATATAATTATATAATATATTAGATATTTTAATGTTAGATGTGTATGCATCTGTATGTATGTGTTTGTGTGTGTGTCTGTATGTATGTCTACGTCTGTATGTAAGTGTCTGGGGGGGAGCACGGATTGGGGGGAGGGGAGCCCATGGATCAGTTTTGCACCAGGGCCCCATGGATTGTTTGTATGCCACTGGTAAACCCATGCCTCCTTGTTGATAAGGTTTATATAATGTGGCAGCCACCACCCTCCTCTGTCATTTATTGGCCCATATGAAAGAGTTATTGATATTTTGTGCCTCTTTAAAAAAGTGGATGGGAGATGTATAGGAAGCATTCTAAATATACATTGAAGTCTTGGGAGGACCATAATCTTGGTTGCGGCTATTCTGCCTGTCCATGATATATATTAATATCGTTGATATTTGCATTTTCCCTAAATAAATGTGTCAGAGGTTCTAAAGCTAATATATACAATAAAGAGGATAGAGGGCAGCCCTGGTGTATCCCATTTGTTAGAGGAAATTGATATGACATAAAGCCACTATTCAAAACTTTAACCATTTTGGGTATGAGCATAGAGCCTGTACTACTGAGATAAATTACTGTTATTCTCATACTCTTGTCTGCATCTATCTTATTATTTGTTTGTTTGGATAATGAGTAGATCATATGTAATGTATTGTTTTTTTCTATTGCCCTACCTCTTGTTTTATGCTTCCTGTGCAAGTATGCTTAATAAAATATTCTCTCACACAAGGTTTACAAATATAAATCATGCATATCAATTTAGCTTATTAAATGTAATAGGAATGACAAATATATAGTATACTTTATAAAATATATAGCATACAGTATAAAAGCAGATTAACATTTTAACTTTCTTTTTTTATACCTGTTGTCGAGTAAAATTTTGTGTAGAGCAAATACAAATGTGTACATAACAATCACAGAACAATCTGTTAACTCAAAAAACATAATAAATCCTTGAACTCATAAACATTTATTACAATTTATAGAACTTACTGGATTCATATACTACAAAATTCACTTACAATATTACATATTCCTCAGGATCTCTGAGAAAGCTTGTTTAAAGACAGGTAAAACAAGGTTCTCGTTCAGAACACCTTAGTATTTTCTATTTTATTTCTATTTATTTCCCCACTTCTTATTAGTTATTGTATTTCTTTCCTTGCTTTTCTGTTTTTCTGAAGCTCTTTGTATTTCAAGTGTTTCCATCCAAATAATGAATGGATCTTTATAATTATTACACATTTCCATAAATGAATATACAATAGGATATGCCAGGGTCACAATAAGTCCTCTAATCTCTTTTTTTAACTCATAATTATGCATTTACTATTTCATGTACTGCTGCTCTGGTTGAATTTGTATGCAGGGCCAAAATAAAATGAGTTATTGTGTTTATACTGAGTGTAATGTAATGGCTTTATTCAGCAACTTCATAATATTTTTAAACAAATGATCAATTTCAAAAACTTTCCAATATGCTATTTAAAGAGCTGGGCTATGTTTTCTCAAACTTCTGCAATTCCTTGCAGCTTAACTCTCTGATTACTTTGTCATAGTAAGCTTATTATAATTAATTGAGTATTATTGGTGTTAGTGATAACACCTCAATTATAAACGAACAATCTCCTTTATAAACCTTTTAAACTCACATGTGGTATGAAAGCTGTACGATTCAATACCAAGTCTGTAAATAGTTCACTCTCATCTGGCAGTTTTATTGCAGCAATTGCGTTAAAAGCCTGGGACATTCAAATGTTTTGTGGGATATGTTCTGAAATAATTTTACCTAAATTAAATAAAGCATCAGGTTTCATGGGCTTGTCCATACAATGAGATGTTTTTTTTGTTTGTTTCATGTGCATTTGTATTGTATACTTGCTTTTGTAAATAAGCTTGCATTTTCAGTAACTAACATATTCAACATGGTGTTCTGGGACTGTCTTGGAAGCAAACTTTTGGAGCTGCTGACTATAGGATTTTTATTTTTAAGGGACACTGTAAACACCAAAATAACTTTTGCCTAATGGAATGCATAGACCTGCAGTCCAACATCTCAATTTGCTGCCATTTGTAAGTCACTTTCTGATTTACACATTTTCTATAAAGAAAATTCTCATGTTTAAACTTCCTTTATTGGATAATCTATTTAATGCTGAATTCATGATCTCCTGTTTTTGTTAATAGAATGTTGGAGCCTAGAGGAGCCTCCTGTGTGTGATTGAACTTCAATTCATAGAGTATGAGCTAAATACGTATTATATAAACACACTGTACTGAACATGAAACCATTTTTTCAAGTTGGATGTGAGTCACAGGCAGGTGAGACATGACTAACACTGCAGGGACATGATCTATACACTAAAACCACTTGAATCAACCTTGTTAGTAATTACTTTTTCATACCAGTTAAATAGCATCAGTGAATATAGCTATATTTGTAATTTTGGGGGAAAAATGTGTCATCTTTATACCAAATCATAGAAGTGTCATTAAAAGTTGGAATGGTGTTGAAATAGTACTGGTGAAACTGGCTTCAGAAATATGCAACAAATGTGTATATATAGCTGTTAGATAAACCTACTGCATTGCCAGAGAAGAATTCATCACCCTGCAAAATACCAGTTTGGACCTTCTTTCATTTTCCCTTAGAGCAATGGTGAATGGGGTCAAGCATATTCATACTTCCAGGGCCCTTATTATTACCTCCAGGGTCCCTGTTGTTCATGGTTCAAGAGCCCCTGTTATTCATGGTTCAAGAGCCTCTGTTATTCATGTCCTGAGCAATAAGCATTCATTGAAATTCACCTTATGGTTAATCCTACTCTGTAAATTATGATGAAAATGTATGTAATCCTGCCCGGTGATGTGACAATCTATATGCTTATATGTACACACTTTGAATTGAGAAGGCGGTGGGACCTGCTCTGTAAGCACAATAGTTATATGCAAGCCTCCATTAGATTACCTGATGTGCTGATCAACTGCTGCTTCATTAAATCATTAAAATTCATTAAAAGTGTAAATAATGTGAGCATTCATAGGTATGTCCTAGGATTGTACTAATTGTGGAACACATTTTCTTCCCTGTTTTATATTGCTCTTTTGCATCACTTTGAGTTTACTCATTATCTGATTCACTAAAATAAGTCCTGCGTCCATTACTTCTGGATGGCAGCAATGACGACAGTACATATCTGCCCCAATACATGCAATAAAAAACAAAGAAAAGTGTGACGAAAGCACCTTCTTCACTGGGATTTGGAGAGGCCTGCTTGCCATCCTCTTGCCCTGTGACTATGGCCCTTTAAAAACACTATTTGGGCATATTGGATTTTAAAGGCACTGTTTCTGCCCCTTGGACTTTTAACTAGAACAGATTCAAACATGTGGCGGCTGCCATCTTAAATTGTCCAGCGGTGTTTTGCCATTGAGTGTATAGAACAGTTTTGGACCATGTTCACGGTGGGGCAAAAATAAGACTTCCAGGAAATTCCTGAACCCTGAACTGATCTGGGTGATTTTGGATTTGTTGTTCACCCAGATCGGGCTATCAGGGAATGTGATTTTTGTGGGGATATGTTGTATTTTGGGGTACTTTTTGGGGTTTGTAAAAATGTATGTTTTTTTCTGCTTTGAGTTAATTGAGTTAGTCCATTGTCGTAGTTAATTGTATCACAGGCAGAGGAGAGGGCTTGTGTGCTGTATGTTTGAGTGTCAGACATTACTGTATTGTTCTGAATGGTTTGTGTCCTTTGTGTGCCTGTGTTTCATCAGGTCCAGAGGGTGTGCCTCTGGCCTGAGGAATTTTATAAATTGTGTTGCATTAAACAGATCTGTTCTACCCTTAAGTCTTGGCTCATGTCTTGGCTCATGTTTGGGGGATTGGAGAACTACACTCTGGAGATTGCTATAATCACTATACTCACCAGAGTATAATCACTAGCTCTTGTAAGAGCTGTTTCTGTTCCTGTTCCTGTTTCGCTCTCTGGACTAAGCAGAGGTTCATCCACTGGAAGCTGGAGCCCAGTCTTGGGTCCAGGGTGGGTGGAGGATGGCGAAACCCCAATCAAGCTGGGGTTTGCAGTGCTGATGGTCCTTGGTGAGCACTATGAGCATCGTTCGATGGAGGCACCCAGTCGGGGTGGCAGGCGGTCCGTCACAAAAAGAGTTACCTGTGCACTATTCCAAATCCCTATGCATATTTAAATAACTGGAGGTTTTTAGTATCACTTCAATTAGATGTAAGCCCACCTGCCACGTCAAGGAAAACCTCTCAGGTGGGTCATACAATAACAATTCACCTTGCTTATTTCAGCTTCAGGCAAAAAAAAAAAATCTCAAAAGAGACAGAGAGGGGTATTTTTCTAAACCCCTACATACTTATTAACCCTTAATAGGGATCACATTGGGTGGGCAGCAGCATTGTAACATGGCTGTGTAATACAAAAGCAAATACAAATACACAAAAATAAGTCTTAAGCTCAGACTTCTATTACTCCTGGGTGGCAGCAATGACCATAGTACACACCAGCATCGCGTTTTGATGGACCAGAAATATATATATTTAGGAATCATCTACGGTTTGCCTTAGCAATGGCAGTTAGAAATCTTTTACAATCTGGCAAGAAATAGTGACAAAGGATTGTGCCTCATAGCTAAATATAGTGAAAATGAGCACTAAAGGGTCTTCAACTGGACACCATCACACCTTTATCAGAATTAAGTTGTGAGGTGGTCCCTGGGCCCAACTCTTTCTACAGTGGTCTGATACTTTGATACTTGGACTGAGAGTAACTGATTTTAAATGGGAAATGTTACATTTGGACTTTTTTCAAGACAAGCTTATCAAACATTAAACAAAATTTTATAAGCCGTGAACAGGAAGTGATTTCATAACAAAGTTTCATAATTAGCATTAAAAAAATTGTGGCCGTACTTACAGCATACCTTATGCAAGGGTGACCACTAGTTGCCTATTTGAAATACAAATTAAGAATCAAGTATTAAATCAAACTATGCTTTTAAGAAATCAAGAGCATTATACTGTGGAAAATACATTGATTATAAACTATATGAACTCCAAGAACTCTATATAGAGTAATGGCTACCTGAACTGTATATAGATGATCACTCAGGCAAAAAGCTGTAAAATAGATTTTGTCAGAATTATTACGTATTACCTGCATATACTGTGAGATGGGTAATGATTATTTTAGTCTTTTAGGGTTAAATCTTGTAGAATGTAGGATAGTGTAAAACTTGTAGAATGTAGGATCCATAGGTTTTATGAATGATGTGTATCCCTATTTCTTCTCATCAACAAAAATCAGCAAATCCAAAAATTAATTTTCTAATGGACTGTAATGGTATGTAAGTCAGATTGGGTTCTAGAGACTGTTATAGCCCTGTAGTATTTGTTCAAGGAGTACTGCTCCTCCTGTCTATATCAGGAACACCGTGAAAACAAATCTAAAACAATCTCTATCAGGGGACCATTCCAATGTGCTGATTCTTCCAGGACCTGGCTCGTGGCACATATATCTGCTTTGTTTGGAATCAGAGTATAGAGACTATTCACATATATAACTTCTAGCAGAATGTCAGAATGTGACAGTACATATTTCTTTTAGGGATTCAATTACTATATGTGTGTCCTTTACACATGTTTAAATAGCCATAACTAGAGTTTTAAACAAAAAATCCAACCACATTACCATGGGTTCAAGTAAACTACCTTTGGCAGAAACAATAGGACATACCGGTAGGTTTGAACTGTCCTTATAGATTTTAGCAAGTTTGCACAGAACAGGACACTTTGGATGTTGCTGGTATAAAACATTTAAATAATTCTAATGTATCATGTCTCAAATCCTTTTTCCAAAGTGTCATGTATTTTATTACTGAACTTCTGACATGGGTCACCCCTACATACTGTATAGGTTTCTCTGTTAGAGAGTTGGAATAGAATTGATAACTTGATAACTGCACCTCCCTCTTTATCCTCTGATCTGATAATAATTGAGAAGTCAGAGGCCAGGTTTCAGTTCCTCTCTTTTTGCAGGAGTAATGTTGGTATGAACATGAAAAGTGATGTCTGAAAGCTTCTTGCAGTCAGATATCAAGTTGTTATAAAACACATTTGAGGCTAGATTCGTAGATGGTGGATCAAATTAAAAGTAAAAATTGCTGATATGTCAGTGGATACTGATCATGTCTTACTAATGAATTCTGTCAGTCTTAGTTTGCGTATGAATTTAAATAAATCCATTTCCCATTCACATTCATTCAGATCTGATGTATAATTTATAGTCTTTTAGATAAAACTTTTGTTTCAATCTGAGTGAGTGGGCAGTGTGACAAGTTATATATAGGTACATCTACCTTCTCCGAGGTGGTCTGGCCCTCAGACTGTTCTCTTTTCCTTTCTTCCCTCATCTGGTGATATATTTATGCAGAGGCTTAGACCACCTATACGATCCAAATTTCTGCCCATATTTCTAAGGGGTCTGATGGAGTCCCAAACCCGGCTCTAAAAAATAAACCTCAGAGGTTCTTTCTTTAGATGAAGTGGCTGAGGGTGTTGGGAGACATTGTTTGGCTTGTACTTCTGAATCGGATGCGGATTCCCCAGATGTAAAGTACACTGTGGACACTAATGGTTTCTGCTTACAGGGTCTATGTGGTCTATAGACTCTATTAGAGTCACCTGTTAGAATTCTTTATACTTGGTGTTTACTTTGTCCAGTGTTTGTCTTTTAAATCGTATTAAGTCTCCTTGATAATTTTTCAAATCTTCTGATAATTTATAAATTAATTAATCATAGTTAGGAGTAGTCAGTGTAGGAGTGTGTTTTAACTCAAGTTCTGCTATTATATGAAGTGTCATTTTCAACTCTCGACCCACCTCTTCTATGATAACCAGCATTAAATACAACAATTTGGTTCAGAACGGTTCAGAACAGTTCTGATCCAAATCCAAAACACGGTTCAGAATCGAGGCAAGTAAATAAAGGCCAGTAAATAAAGTATGCCGACACTAGAAGAGTAAGGTGAATAAAGGGAGTGGAGGGTGGGCAGAAGAATCGTCAGACCAGTCACAGTAGGGTAGGGAAAGGGGGAGTCCTTTTTAAAGGTCCATAAGTCCCTCACACAACTTCAGTCCAAGCCTTCCAGTTTGTGTTCGGGGCAACATGGATTATGATATGAGGTAAGATTGTTAGCAACCTCTGATAGGAAAAAGTCGGTCGAGGTGTGCCGAAAGAGACGTATGCTGTAGGCCAGTAAATAAAGAGGGCAAAAAGGAATACATATCATGCTCTAAATACATTAATTGAGGAACGAACATAATACAACGCAAGTACATTAAGATGAAAATTTTTTGAATGCCTTTCCTTTACCAGTTGGGGTATGTATGCTGTATATGCTGATGACTTCCAGCGACCTAGAGTTTTATTGATATGGACTGAAATGTCCTGGCTCAATGCGTAGATGCGGCCCCTATCCTAAATGACTGTCCTGAATAATTGCTGGGGTTCATACCGAGCCTTGTTAACAATAAGCATACGTAGCATCAACTTAGCGTTAGTAAGGATAGCCCTGTAAAGTGATAGTAGCGGAAGAGATGTGAGATTCGGTACAGTGTAGGAATCGAAAACCTTCACCAGGCGCCATGTATTGTACGTGGGATAGTATGGAACGTGGATGGCTTGACCCAATTGACTCATTTTAGTCACGGGTAGAGTCAGTATGTAATTATCTTGATGTTTGATTAGGTATGAGCTTCTAAGGCCACCTTGTGGTAAATTCTCGTGGCCTCAGGAAGCCGTAAAAGGCCAGATACATAGCCATTTTAATGATGGAATTAATGAGGGGTTCAAAAGGGGCTGAATCTAGCAAATCTGACATATTTTTGAACAACTGCTTGTTAATAGGTAGCCTTTGTTGCAGGGTAGGCCTTGGTTATTCCCTTAAGTATGGTCCTGATAGGATATAATGAGAGAAAACCAGAGTTGTTAGGGATGGTGGCAGGCATATGGTGTTGGATGCCTTTAAGGTATAACTTTATGGTATTGTGGGCTAATTTTAACCTGAGGTGGCGAACGCCTCCAGTGGATGTCACGTCAAACCAACTATCCTGGTGATGTTCTGCCATAAATCTCTTATATAAGGACACCCTGTCATAGGCACTATGAGTGTTAGTGGATAGGGCCAGTTTTGTTAAGGCCTGGCTATGGTGCAGCAATTTGTCTAATCCATGATTAGTTCTTGGAACAGGGGTCGGCTGTGGCCAGCCGTGAAGCAATAGGTAGTGACATTCGGAAGGACTGAAATTGAAAACGAGACAGTTGATCACCAGCAGTGTTTAAAACTAGCACACTCACTAACAAAGACAGACAAGCATACACTCTCACTAACAAAAATGCATACATACACACTCACTAACAGACACACACCCTAACACTCACTAACAGACACAGCCACTAACAGACACACACACACTCACTCACTAACATAGACACACACCCACACACTAACAGACACACACACTAACATTTTTTTTTTAATTCAATACCCCCAGCCTCCTTACCTTTGGGAATGCTGGGGTGGATTAACAATTTCCCTGGGGTCCAGTGGGGCTGCTGGGCGGCCGGCCGGTCACTGCAGTCGGCGAGGGAGCACTGATCCTCCTGTTCAGCTCCCTCACATGCCGCATAGTGATGCCGGATCCAGAATGACGAGGGAGCGGATCCGGAATGGCGAGGGAGCTGAACAGGAGGATCAGTGCTCCCTAGCCGTCCGCCCGGCAAGCTCCGCCGCTGCCAGCCTGGGGGGCCCTGAGGTGGCCACCCGGCCAGCTCCTTGGCCCCACAGGACAAGAGGCTGGCAAGGCATTTGCCAGGGTGATTGGGGGGCTGCTTTTTTGCCGCCCCCCCAGAAAGTGCTGCCCAAGGCAAATGCACCCCTGTACATGCCATTTAAGAAAGTAAGAACAATAGCCTCAGGGGATGCCAAACAGCTAACTTAATAAGTAACATATGGTACTAAGCAAATGGCAATACCTTGCACTGTCCCTAGAGGGCTGCAAGCCTAACCTGCTCATCTGGTCATGTGAGACCATGGGAATTGTAAGGAGCAGTGTACCTCAGAGACATGACCACGTGAAGCCACGTGAGTATTTTCTTGCAACCCTCATTGAATTATAAGGGAACCTCCGTAACAGGATAAATCCCGCCCTCCCGCCGAGATATGCGATTGAAAAACAAACGGACACAGAGGCTCTATACTACCATAGGGTATGCGTGTCTGTTAAGCACCAAACCCCATGGTCGTGTTTGTGCGAGCGTGCCCACCCCTCGTGCCCTCCCCGGTATGCATGTAAGGAGCTGCACCAGTGGCCTCCATGCCGGAGTGGGCCGGGAAGCCTGTAATAAGCTTACTGTTTTACAGGACTGGTCTGATGATTGGTCTGATGATTCTGCTGTGTTACAGACTGCCAGTATGCTGCTCTCCAGTATCCGATTTAAGCCTGGGTCAAACTGCTGCAGCTCCTCGGTGGTTCCATCATTCCAGCTCGCTGTTTCCTTTCGGTGGCGACAACCAACCTGGTAGCAATAGACAGCCGTGCCAGCGGACTCCAGTGATTTCATTCAGGTACTCGTTGTCCTGTAGCACAGTAAGCTTACCACGGGATTCCCGGCCTACTCTGGCACGGAGGCCACTGGTGCAGCTCCTTACATGCATACCGGGGAGAGCACGAGGGGCAAGCATGGTCACACAAAAATAATAATTAAATGCTATATATAACAGAAATTTTTTTTTAAATAAGAAAATATATGAATATGAATATTAAATTGAACAAACATGTACAGTGTCCTCCACTATTAATGGCACCCTTGGTAAATATGACCAAAGGCTGTGAAAACTGTCTTGTTTAACCACTTGATATTTTGTTCAAAAATACACAAAAACCTTCTACTCTTATCAAACAATTGCAGACTCACAGGTTCATCCAAAAAACAACAACAAATATTTAATAAATGTATGTGAGGCACGTTTGTGAGACCTCTATGAGTTAATTTGAGAAAAATATAATTGAATTACAATTCCATTGATATTGTCCATTTTTTAGTACACCTGCATGATTAGGAACAGGAAATTGTTCAACCATTACTTCTTGTTTCACATGTATAGATATGAGGTAACTGTAGATCAGGGAAATCTGTAGATCTCCCCACCAGCTCATGCAGATGTAGTGGGCACAACAGAGCTGGCACTAAAATAATAGTGGCTTTGCTGTCTGGACAAACATTGCAGACAACGTTAGTTGGCAAAAAATAATTTTTCTTTGCAATAGCAATGTTGTATAGTGGTGGCATGAATGAGTTAATGATAATTTGCTTATTAAAAATGATCAAATATCACTCAAGTCACTCTGAAAAGAGGAATTAAGTACCTGTGTTCAGAGCCATGACTTTTGAGGTGTATGTCTTTTTTTTTTTTTTTTAATATGTATTTTAACCCCTCACTCATATCTCTTTTTCTTTGTACATATTGCTCATCTCTCTCCCTATTTCTACAGTTTTCCAACATTAATTCATATCTTATTTCTTAACCCAAAAACCTTTTTTTTCACACCCAAACTGTACTTTGTTTCCTAACCTTTCTCACTATTTACTCTTTACTTTTATCTATATTTGCTTACCTCATTGCTGGAATCTGTTGGAGACCATTTTTACAAATGACAATTGATTACAGTTATCCACTATCCAAATAGCTATGATTTACTGACAGCTACCCCTTTGTTTTAGCTTGCTTGTCTTGTCAGCATTATAAATATTTCAAAGACAAGCCAAACAAAGGCATTCTCAGCAGGGGCGGACTGACCGGTCGGGCACTTCGGACACGGTCCGAGGGCCCGGCCGGGAGGGGGGCCCGCCGCCAGGGCCGCCTTCAGGGGGCCCAGCGGCAGGGCTGGATTGGGGGCGGCATTTGGGGACTGCAGGTGCCACCGGGTGGCCGGTCCGGTGGCACACTGTGAGGGGGGCCGGCCGTTTGATGCTGCAGCCGCCGGACCGGGTAGCAGCCTCGCCGGTCCGGCGGCATTCCTCTGACTAACACTGAAGGAGGAGGAGGAGCATGTGTCTGTCATGCTCCCTGCGGTTCCCACAATTCCCAGCACAGGATGTGGGAACCGCAAAGGAGCATGACAGACACATGCTCCTCCTCCTCCTTCCTTCAGTGTTAGTCAGAGGAATGCCGCCGGACCGGCGAGGCTGCCACCCGGTCCGGCGGCTGCAGCATCAAACGGCCGGCCCCCTCTGACTTGAGTAAGGGGGGAAACAGAGAGATGGGGAGGGGGGAGAACAGAGATATGGGGAGAGGGAGGGGAAAAGAAGATATGGGAGGGAGAGAAGAGAGAGGGGAACAGAATATGGGGAGGGGAGAAAAGAGAGGAAAAAGAGATATAGGGGGAGAGGAGAGGAAAAAGAGATACTTAGGGGAGGGAGGAGCAAGAGATGCCGAGGAAGGGAGGAACAGAATGGGAGAGAAAAGGGGGAAAGAGAGGGAACAGAATGCCACCGAGGGGAGAAAAGAGAGAGAACAGAGATGGGGAGGGGGAGAAAGAGAACAGAGATATAGGGGAGAGGGGAGAAAAGAGAGGTAGAGATACTTAGGAGAGGAAAAGAGAGAACAGGAATATAGGGAGAGGGAAAAGAGAGAACAGAATGCCGAGGAGGGGAGAACAGAGATATATGGAAAGAGAGGGAACAGGAGATATAGGAGAGAGGACACAGACAGAGGTAAGATAGAGACACTAGGAGAAAAAGGGGGAATAGAGAGATAGGGAGGGGGAGAAAGAGACACAGGGAGAAAGAGACAGAGAGGAAGAGAGATGTGGGGGAGAGACAGGGAAAGGGGGGAGAAAAACAGTGGAAGAGAAGGAGAAAGAGGCAGAGGGGTAAGAGAGATTGGGAAGGAGGGGGGAGAAAGAAACATACAGAGGGACGGGGGGAGACAAAAAGGCACACAGAAGGGCTGTATATATCACTGTTGGATCCAGGGGGGCAACAGGGCAATTGCTCCCCCTCCCCTGTCCGCAGGCACCGTGCGGGCAGGGGAGGAAGGAAGAGAGGACCTGGGAGCTCACCCTGCAGCTCCTCTGGGTCCTTCTTGCACGAGCACAGAGCGTTGCCGTGATTACCATGGCAACGTTACCGCTCTTGCGAGAGTCAACTCTAGCCCTGGAGCTACGGTCTAGTGTTCACTCTCAACACTGTGACCCCCAGGGATTCCTGGTGGTCGCAGTGGTGAGAGTGAACTCTAGCTCCATAAACACACTGCCCCCACACACACACCATACACATTCACACACTGCCCCCATACACACCACACACATTTACACACATTGCCTCACACACACACATACACTGCCCACCCATATACACACAGACCCCCATACACAGCCCCCCATACCAACATTGCCACACACATACACTGCCCACACACCCTACACATTCACACACTACACCCCCACACACACACTGAACCTTTCACACACATTGCACCACTGCTCCTATTCCCTACTACAGCCTCATATCCCAGCAGACCCCAGGTAAGTTGTCAAACTGTTCTTAAACGGTTTGACTACTTACTCTAGAGCAGTAGTGGTTATTGTGCATGGATTATTTCTTTAAATAATCTACAAGTGCCCCAGTAGCCAGCCAGCCAACCCACAGGCTGGCCAGTAGCCAGCCAGTTAGCCAGCCCACAGGCTGGCCAGTAGCCAGCCAGTTAGCCAGCCCACAGGCCAGTAGCCAGCCCACAGGCCTACAGCAAGCCACAGGCTTACAGCCAGCAAGCCCACAGCCTGCCAGTCGCAGCCAGCAAGCCACAGCCTGCCAGCCGCAGTCAGCAAGCCCACAGCCTGCCAGCCGCAGTCAGCAAGCCCACAGCCTGCCAGCCGCAGTCAGCAAGCCCACAGCCTGCCGGCAGTAGCCAGCAAGCCCACAGCCTGCCAGTCGCAGCAAGCAAGCCCACAGACTGCCAGCCAGCAACAGTAATTAAGGTAAGAGGAGCCAACTTGGCCTAGGTATCAGTGAGCTATGTTGTGTTGCTATATTGTGAATAGGAACCAGAGTGTTGGAGAGACCACCCTCCAGGCCCCATTAGACTCCATTGTAGTCTCTAATGGGGCCTGGAGGAGATTCTTTCTAACACACTCTCTAAAGGACACTGAGATAGCCTCTGCTAGAAATCCCCTCCATGGCCCATTAGCCCTCAATTGTAGTCTCTACTGGGGCCTCGAAGGGCTTATTGCCCTTTTGTTCCTTGTGTCTAAAGATTGTGTAGGGTGTGGCTGGAAGCGGTGCATGGAGGCGGGACAAGGGTGGCGCTTGCTGCAGAGTATGGGTGGGGCCTGTAAGGGGGCCCTTGATTTATTTTTCCCGGGGGCCCTGAGGGTTCTCAGTCCGCCCCTGATTCTCAGGAACATTCTAATACTCAGAATATAATTATTTATTTATTTCATATCATATTATCATAATGACTAAAATGTAACTTGCTAGACTGTCTTTTAAGATTTTTCCTGTTTTGACTTATAGTGTTTAATGTGAAACTGAACTAAATAGTTTTATATAATTTCACAGCAGTAAAATGAACATGTGTCTCGGAATTGTAGAAGACTGGAAAGGATGGAGTGATATGTATGGTAACCTCACTTAGACAACACCACAGGTGACATATAATAGAATTTTGATTCAAAATGTTTCTCTTGAAATGTTACCTACTTACCAATCTTACCAATGTCTGACATTTATTTAGCAGCATCTGTGAACTTATTATACTTATTTTACTTGTTATAGGTGTTATATTGTTCATAATTTATACCTTTTAATAAATATGTATTCATACTAGAAAAGCAAGGTCTTAATTATTTGTGCTATATGAAGTAACACATTCCAATGATTTTGACATTACAAATAATTTGTTGGCAGTCTTGGTGATTGTAGTTAATTGCTAAAGTATTAGCTATTAATTAATGAGTCATTATCTTTGCTGATTGCCAACAGACTTCTACTAATACTAATTAATCATTTGGCTTCAGGTTGCAAGACATAGCTTTTCTGTAATATAGTTTATATGCATTTTTTTTAACTGGACTATATATTGTAGTTATATTATCATTATTTATTAATATAAGTAGTTAATACATCATTGTATGAAATATATTTGATTTGTGATATCAAAAAATATAAATTAAACATTTCAAATATGAAGAAAGCAAAAATGAAAACATCCCCCTTTTTCTTTTCACCACTGGGTTCAGATGTCAGTGTTCAAGAAGCAATGTACATACAATTAAGGTAAAATCCAAATTTCGGATTAAAGTTTTTTTGAAACCAAAAACATATCTATCATGGACCGAGGGCCAGAGGCTCTTGGGGGCCCACCCGTGGTGCAGAATGTATTGGCAGCTGGAGAGTTTAACAAGCTCCCCAGCCAGCATGCACTCAGTAAGGGGCCACACGAACTTCTGCGGGCCCCTGCTGTTACAGAAGTCCCTCCTTGGTCGGCTGTGCTGTATTTTTGTCAGCAAAGAGGGCGCCTTTTGTAGCACATTGAGAGACAGTCAAGGGGCCTTATCAAAGACCCACCAGGCTACCTCTCACTGTGCCTGTCGAGTGCAGCATTGGCAGAGACTCAAGGAGCAGAGCCTCTTCCGTGAGATGAGCACAGCATGCAGGCTGCCTGTAACGGATCAGAGCAGCCCTGTGCGGAGTCGCTCTATCAGTGTTTCAGGCAGCATTCCCTGCAATTCCATGGCTGGCCAGGGAGGGAGATCTTCTGGACACTCGCATGCCCAAGAGGAGGTTGGACTCTGGATAAGGATACCCAGGGGTGGCCTTAGGCCTTTAGGCACCCTGTGGAAAAAATCTTCACAGCGCCACCCCCCGCCATCCATGTATGATGTAATGTTTGTGTTGTAGTTGTGATGACTGTGTGTGGTATGTATGCTGTGTGTTGGCTGTGTATGATATTTGTAATGGGTGTATTAACAGTGTGTGATATGCGTGTATTGGTTGTTTGTAATATTTGTGCTGGGTTTATTGGCTGTGTGTGATGGTTATTTAATTTAGATAAAAACATGCATTTAAGCCTGTGTGTGAATGCAGATGTATATTTTTGCAGAGTTATGTGCACACAGTCAGATGCACACAGTTATACATATACACTGTCAAATCCACCACATGCACACAGTCGCAGACAGACACAGGTACAGGCAGAACCAAACAGGTACAGTCAGTAACACACATACACAGTTACAGGTAGATAAACACACTCACACACAATTACAGGCAGACAGCCACACACACACACACACACACTTACATGCAGATAGCCACACACATACACAGGAAGAAATCCACACACACAGAGGCAGGCAGTCACACACATACAGAGGCAGGCAGTCACACACACAGGCAGACAGTCACACACACACACACACATACACACACAGGCAGTCATGCATACAGACACACACACACACAGGCAGACAGTCATATACACACACACACACACACACACAGAGGCAGACAGTCATACACACAGACACACAGGCAGTCATACACACACACAGTCATACACACAGACACACATAATCATACACACACAGGCAGACTGTCATACACACAGACACACAGGCAGTCATACACACAGACACACACACACACAGGCAGTCATACACACACACACAGTCATACACACAGACACACACACACACACACACAGGCAGTCATACACACAGACACAAACACACAGGCAGACAGTCACACTCACACTGACAATCACTCAGTTACCTCTGTTCATTGTGGATGCAGTGCAGCTCCTGGAGACTGTTTGGTGGGGAAGCAGGGACTCCTTCCTGCTTCCCCTGCAGCAGTTATCTGGTGCTTTTAGCTCCACCCCATCACAAGGAAGCTCTGTCCCCACATGTTAAACTCCGCCCCCGCCACATTGTTATTTTTTTTTAAATTCCGGCCACACATGTGTGAGCTGTGCGGCCGCACAATACCCCCTGCTCCATGGCGCCCTGTGCTCGCACACCCCTAAGGCCAGGCCCTGAGGATACCACCCCCTCTATGGACAAAGGTAAGGCTCAGGGAGGGGGGAATCCCTATTTTAAGTTTTTTTTAACTATATAAGCTATATAAGCTGCCCAAATAGCTCCTATCCATCCATTACCCATTATCCACCAATCCTCTACACCCACTACAACACCTATGACCCCCTACACACACTACAACCCCTACCACCCCTACACATACTACAACCCCTATTGTCCCCTACACACTACAGTCCCTATCACCCTTACACATACTACAACCCCTATCACCCCCTACACATTCTACAATCCCTATTGCCCCCTACACATTCTACAACCCCTATTGCCCCCTATACATACAGATGTACCACACATGCAAACCTGAGTTCACACACAAACTACATCCAAATAATTTACACACACATACAGACCCTCAATACAAATATGTCTGAGCTTACACACACTGATGTCATGAACATACTAGAATGAATTCCAAAACAAACAAAAAAAATGCATTTAAAGGAATACTATTGGGTCAGGAACACAAATGTGTATTCCTGTCCCTATAGTGTTAAAAACATAATTTAGGTTACCGGCCCCTTGCCTCTCTTATAAAGGTAATAAACTTACTTATTTCAGCTCCACACGGGTCCACTGGCTCTGGCTCAGCTCATGCTCTGGCCCCTTGACTGAGATTATCAGAATTGATGATCTCAGCCATTCCAATGCTCTCCCATTGTAAGCATTGGGAATCTAATTGGCATGGCAAAATGCTGCGCTGCGCCAATTAGCATCTCCTCTTAGAGATATATTGAATCAATGCATCTCTGTGGGGAAAGTCCAGCACCTCCATGCAGAGCATGGAGACACTGAATGTCAGTGCTGCATATTGTCTATCACTGACCAAGGAAGCACCTCTAGAGGCTGCGTGAGTTACTGCCCCTGGAGGTGTCCCTATGCAGCAATGTAAACCCTGCCTTTTTCTATGAAAAGGCAGGGTTTACATTAAAATGCCTGTAGGGACTGGCTATAAATACCAGAACAGTGACATTAATCTGTAGTTGTTCTGGTGACTATAGTGTCCCTTTAAGGTAACTCGTAACTTTTCGCACATGGTTACTACTTGAAGACATAAAAATTTGGATGCCTACATATCTCATATAAACACATTACCATGATTCACCTACACACATAAATATTACCCTATTTTAAAAAAAAACAACTAAATGTATTTATATTACTCTGAATCCACACATCGTGACACTACACACAAAAACAAACATATATTCACTTACACCAGGGCTCACAGTAAATATACAGAAACACAGAAACATACTTTCACTTTACATGCACATATAATGAAATACAAGGTACCTGCACCATCTTATATACCAGCATATATATATTGGTTTGCCGGGGGCCCAGGTCCTAATTTTGCCCGGGGGCCAAGACCACTGTCAGTCCGTCCCTGGTTATAGATGTGATTATCCTTGGTGCACACCAAGGGTTATTATATATGTAACACTGCTGTTCTGTCACTAGCCAAAGTGTCTAAAAAAATCTTCTTATGTGGGTGTGGGATGGGATACAGCTTGGGAATATAGTAACTAGTAGTGCCAGGAGCACTAGAGAACAGTTTGAGTGGCAGATAGGAGAATTAGAACTTTTATATCTGGCCCAGGAGTTACTTGATTATTAGTATAATGAGCCAGAGGAATTACAAGAGGATAGTATGGAAAGGACATGCAGCAGCCCAGTATTTTCTCTGCAGTTAGAATGCACTTGCATATGCATCCTGTCCACCATCTCCAAGACCAGCTGTAACAGCTGTAGAATAGTCTCATCCAGGGGAGGCAATTGATACATCAGATGCACCTGCTACCACTAGCTCAAGTAGCTTACCCACTGTCAATGTTACCATCACCACTACCATAATTAACATTACCTGTTAACCCCTTAAGGACGGAGCCAAATGTACACGTTGT
Organism: Pelobates cultripes; assembly: GCA_933207985.1. Classification (NCBI taxonomy): domain Eukaryota; kingdom Metazoa; phylum Chordata; class Amphibia; order Anura; family Pelobatidae; genus Pelobates; species Pelobates cultripes. The sequence goes on along the minus strand of OW240915.1, from coordinate 174,412,019 downwards.
GAACGAAACGAAATGTAAACAAAACCTGGCATTTGCGCTACATGTCTGTCCAACCGTAATTCACCTCTTTCATATTAAATGCACCCACCCTTATTATATATCATTTTATTCAGGGGAAACAGGGCTTTCATTTAATATCAAATATTTAGCTATGAAACATAATTTAATATGAAAAAAATGGGAGAAAATAAGATTTTTTTAACTTTTTTTAGTTCTACTGTCAGTTTTAACTGTCAATGTCATAATACTGTTTGCTTTTACTGCAATAAAATACACATATTTGTATTCAGCAAAGTCTCACGTGTAAAACAGTACCCCTATGTACAGGTTTTATGGCGTTTTGGGAAGTTACAGGGTCAAATATAGCACGTTACATTTGAAATTGAAATTTGCCAGATTGGTTACGTTGCCTTTGGGACTTTATAGTAGCCCAGGAATTAAATTTACACACATAATGGCATATCATTTGCAATAGTAGACAACCCAAGGTATTGCAAATGGGGTATGTCCAGTCTTTTTAGTAGCCATTTGGTCACAAACACTGGCCAAAGTTAGCGTTAGTATTTGTTTGTGTGTGAAAAATGCAAAAAACACCAATTTTGGCCAGTGTTTGTGACTAAGTGGCTACTAAAAAAGACTGGACATACCCCGTTTACAATACCTTTGGTTGTCTACTATTGCAAATGGTATGCCATCATAGGGGTAATTTTCATTCTTGGGCTACCATAGGGTCTCAAAGGCAACCTAACCAATCTGGCGAATTTTAATGTGAAAAAAATGAAACGCAAGCCTTATATTTGACACTGTAACTTTTGAAAACACCATAAAACCTGTACATGAGGGGTACTATTGTACTCGGGAGACTTTGCTGAACACAAATATTTGTGTTTCAAAACAGTAAAACGTATCGCAGCAATAATATCGTCCATGTAAGTGCTGTTTGTGCGTGAAAAATGCAAAAAACGTCACTTTTACTGGCGATATCATCGTTGTAATACATTTTACGGGGAACGGGGACATGGCTGGCAGCAACCTTGGTAGCTTCTAGACTGTGTTTCTGAGATGACTGGATAAGTCCGTAGGGCACCCGATAGAAGAGGTCTTTGCCTAGGTGGACGAATTGGGCAGAGAGAGATGAAATGCCCTCTTTCTCCACAGTATAGACACAGGCCATGGACTCTCCTACGGTCTTTTTCCTTTAGAGGCAACCTAGTCCTGGTAAATCCGATATCCATAGGTTCCTCCCTGTCCACTGAGGTTCTATTGATAGCTGTAGTACAATCAGGATAACAGGACAGGTTCCTGGAAGTGGGTTCACGCTGGAACAAGATGGGAACTTGGTAAGTTTGTACAAAGTCTTCTTTAGGTAACCGAGCTCTGAGGGTACTTTGAGCCGGTTTGGGAGTTTCATTCTTAGAAGCAAAGCATTGTAAGTCCATTGCGGACATAAATGACTCCCAGGTGTCCAAGACAGTACTATTTTCCTGCAGCTTCTGGTATGCCCACGCCTTAATCCGTCCAGAAAGCACATTGATAGCAGAACGGACCTTGATAAAGTCGTGAGGTAGGTTCTGGGTTTCAAGGCAAACAGGAGTTCACAGTCCATCTTGAACATCGAGAAGGTGGAACGGGAACTGTCGAACCTGTCAGGCAGTATGACATAGGGTTCTGGATAAGCAGGTTCCGGGGCTGGGCGTACTGTGCCTTTGAGAAATAAAATTTCTCGCAGCAGCTCCGAAACAGTGTGGACCAGGCTGGACACTTGCTGGTACAGGGGTGAGCACATCTCTGCGGACTCCAATGGGCAGTTCCTTATGTCAGGGCTTACCTGAGTTGGGAGTTCGGCAGGCAGAGATATATGCTCACCCTTACAAGTAAACACAGGCCGAGATGGTCAGGTAAGAATTCAACTGGCCTATGAATCGGGGCACGGAGGCTGTGCTGGATAATTCTCCAACTCGCAGTACAGGAACGGATAAAGCAGGAGAATCGTCATGGGAAGCCAAATGTCAGAGGATGCCAGAAATCAGAATAAACGAAACAACAAGCCAAGGTCAGGAGCAAACTGGAGCACACGAAACAGCAATACGGACACCAGAGTCAAGGAACTGACCCTGCCTTCTGGGAGAGGCGGGGTTGTATACCTGGTTAATGAGACCATTAATATCAGGTGTACCAGGAGTAACTCCAATACATGTTCAGCCCCCAGTGCTGGATACAGGACAGGTCTAGATACTGAAGCTGTATAGTGGCTTAGAGGTAACATCACACTACTGGGGCGACATCGTTTGGCACTCTGGAAGTTGCGGTGGGAACAGTGACACTCAGCAAATTAATGGGTAACATGTTTAATAGTTACATGAGTCTCAAAGCCCAGCCAACAGAATTTTAATGATCAACTTTAATGGATTCTACTAGTTTTGGAAAATAATATACATAAAAAGGTTATAAGCGAAAGCACTATTTACTGCTGATGGTAGCCCATTGAAAAAGGAAATCTTTGTTGAAATATAGGGGTTTCACTGGGGAAGATAGAAAGATTAAGTATTCACTCTTTCCTAGACTAACTTTAAAATTAGTGAGATATAATTTGACAGTTTGGTCATTAGTTGGGGCGAGGAGGAAGGGAGTCTCAAGGAAAAGAGGACAATGCTAGCGAAAGCTGAAACTTTAAAAATTTTTAGATGTGGCTTTTAAACCCTTTATCTGTTGATTTTTCATAACTGCTTGGAGAAATGGTTCCAACACTATAATAAATAGCAGTCAGGAAAGTGGGCACCCTTTCCTTGTGCTGTTATTATTTGGTAATGAATGGGATAACTAACTGGCCATTCACAGTCCAAGTAGAGAGCTTGGATCCATCTGATCCAGTTTGGTCTAAATCCTATAGTTCTAAGGGTCGAAATAAGAAATGACCAGTTCATCCTGTCAAATTCCTTCTCCATAACAATTGTAAAAATATAGAAGTTATATTTTGGACATTTTCAACAACTGGCCCAAGTTATTAATTTTGGTCATATTGTCCTTTGCCTTCCGTGATAGGACAAACCCAGCCTGATCGGCATGGACTAGCTCCTCTAGCAATGGGCAATGGCAAACCGTCAACATTTGTCAACTATTTCGTGAATAGTTTCTTATCATATCTATATTGATCTGTGATATATATCTATAACTACTACAAACTTTACTGGGGAATTTTATAGAATTTAGTATGGCCAGGAAATGTAGTCCCAACTCCTTCTCTAATATTTTATAGAAGTCTGCCGTAAAACCCCCAGGGTCCACCTGTGTTTTTATTGGTTGGACGATAAAGCATTATTTAACTTTTCCATTGTAAACTGTTCATCAAAAGAGTATACAGCAGTCTAAATTGGCATTTTGGATATGTTGTGATTGCTTGTGTTTCGGGGGGGCGGGGTTCCTGTCTGAGGTTGTATAAAGAGTGATATTACTCCCAAAATGCTTCAGCTATCTCCTCCGTAGTGTGTACTACAGAGTTTAATTTTGGAGATGAAAGACGATTACAGTCTTTGTTTTAATGCTTTTGCCAGAAGCTTTCCACATCTATTACCCTGCTCAAAATAATGTTCTTTGGTCATTAAAATATCCTTTTTAGTCTTATAGTTTAATATAAACCGAAGGTCAGTACTAAAGAAAATGGGTTTGGAGAAATCTGTGTTGAAAAGACTGGCCTTATTGGTCTCTTATGTTTTTTGTATGTCTTCAAGCAGGGCCATCATTTTCTTTGTGTGCTCTTTCTTAAGAAATTAGCTTTTTTTTAATTAGTACTCCTCTCATGCCACATTATCTACTGTATAGAAGTGAGGTGTATTGTTATTTTGAAAGTAATGTTAAATTTGAAAATTAAACCTCTCACCTGCCCATTTTGTATGAGGTTTCGAGTTAAGTCGCCTTTGTAAAGTCCTAGATGGCATGTAGGGACGGAAAATCTAAATGATATAGGAGCATTAGGTAATATTCCCTGTGTATGTAGATATGAGTAAATTAAGAAATCTGTGTGGGACCAAGAACATATCAATTCTAGTGTATGTGGCAGATGACTTAGAGAAAAATGTGTAGTCTTTGATGGATGGATGGTGGATCTGTCATCAGTCTACTAATTGGGTGTTGTGAAGTAGATGCCTAATCTAAGTGCTATGCTATCTGGGTTTCTAGTGACAGTTTAAAATATCCTCCTAAAATTAAAGGTCTCTCTACCTGTTGTTGAACCATTTTTTTGGATTGTGTCTAAATGAGGAGCATTTATTAGGTAAGTATATTGTGGCGGACCTGGCATCATTCCCTAAGGTTGCCCGAACCTATTTTTAGTTCTCCCGAACAGACCTGGACCCCCGTGTTCAGGAACCTAACAGAATTTGTGTAGTCCCCCTCTTTATTGACTTAGAACACCGACCACCCCTGGCTGTTAACCACAAATAAAGTGGTCCAGTGCATGGCCATTTTGTCTCCCGAACACAGGCAGCCGTACTTGGTCATAGAATGCGTGGAACTCATTTCGGCTACACATTCTCACGAACCCCTGTTAAGATGGTACTAGCCAAACCACGTTCGGGACATAGGATCTACTGACTGGCGGGAGCAGTCGCTACCTAAGAGCCAGGGGGAGCATTCATCGGTGTTTGTACAGGTCAAAACGTCTCCCAAATAGCGATCTTGTTTCACCAAACTGATATGAGCACTTTTCAGATATGTTGGGCGCTCAGACACAGGCTATTCAGGGATATAATAAATGTGGGGTTCCTATAATGTTTTATTATGTTTTTCCAATGTGTTGCAATATTTTATGTTAGTTCCTGGTCTGAGAGATAATTGAGTTAGCATGTTTCCCAGCTCAATTATCTCTCCCCAGAGACTCTTGGGGAAACCCCATGTAAAAGAAGGATAAAGAAGGATTTCATCCCCAAATGCCATAACAATTGTTCAGTACACAAAGGAAACCCCACAGGTAACCTCAGGTGACTTACAGGCTGCTCTGGTAAAACATGGTGTGGTTGTTTAAAGGAGCACAATATGATGATAAAAATGAGCTGATGGCGGGGGGGGGGGGGGGAAACCAAACAATGATCGGCAGCAATGAACCCAGAGCCACGGGAGCGTATCGCCCCGCACCCCTGACTGTTCTCACCCTCAATTGCAGAGGCCTAAATGTACCTGAATGGAGAACCCACATGTTGGGAGAGATGAGGAAAATACACATATCAATCACACTGCTACAGGAAACACATTTTCGAAAGGATGCTCCCCCCAAACTACAGAATAAATACTACCCGATCAACCACTTCTGTGATCACCCTATGCCACTTTAATTTCTGGAGACCTAGAATTCTGAACTGCTGGACAGCTTACGGGATGACCAGGGCCGCTTCCTATCCCTGAAAGGGACAATTGCGGGTATGCTCTACACACTCGCTAATATCTACACACCCAATAAAAGACAAGCTCAGTTCCTTAGGGTTACGCTAGTCAAACTGAAAGGCTTCTCCAAGGGCACACTAATCCTCGAGGGGGGACCTCAACGCACCCTTGAATCCCATCATAGACTCGTCGACGGGCCACAGTAGCATCACTCAGCTCAATATACGCTCCATAAGGCAGACCTTAGGAGACATGGACCTTGTGGACTGCTGGAGGACCCTTCTTCCCGCCACTAGGGACTACACCTACTACTCTGCACTGCATAATAGATACTCACGTATTTATACGACAAATAGGATTAACGCGACTACTCTCTGCCAAACTTGACCCAACGACATGGTCGGACCATGGCTCCGTTATCATCGAGCTTGAATCACCACTCTTCCGGCCCTGCACGTGGACTTGGAGACTCAATGAAGCCCTCCTTCTTGACCATGAAGCCCGAAGGCAAGTAACCGAAAACGACACGCCGAATGCCTCACCAGTCTCTGTATGGGAAGCCCACAAATGCGTCATCAGGGGCACACTCATTCGAATAGCCTCCAAAAAGAAAAAGGTAGCTACTCGAGAAATGGCAGAGCTCTATAAATCCATCACGGCATTGGAACAGCAACACAAGAGATGCCAGCTGATAGAAACGTATGGAGAATTAATGCAAGCCAGACGCCAACTGAGAGATCTCCTCACAAAACGCCACCTACGATCTTTACAACACTCCAAAGGGTTCTTCTACACACACGGCAACAAAGGAGGCAGATACCTAGCACGGCTCTTGAAAGGCAATACCCCTCGCATGCAGGTCCGCACTCTGCGCCTCTCATCAGGTGCCTTGATGGCATTCCCAGACAAAATAGCTGAGGAATTCGGACGCTACTACCAATCGCTCTACAATCTACGGGAATGAGACAGATGGGAGGACAGGGACGCCGAATCAGAGCACAGAAATACTTAAGAGACACTGTGACAAAAACAATACGCCCAGACGCGGCAGAGGAGCTGGACGCCATGATTACAGCGGAGGACATTCGGGCAACCCTGAAATCTACTAAAATGGGAAAAGCCCCAGGCCCAGACGGCTTCTCATCAGGATATTATAAAACCTTTTCATCAATACTGTTGCCATGGCTGACGAAAGCCGTTAATGCGGTGGCCAAAGGGGAAACTTTTGGGAGGGAATCCCTGGCAACCACAACAACTGTGCTGCCAAAACCTGGGAAAGACCCAACGGCGTGTAGCAGATACCGCCCAATATCCCTGCTAAACGTGGACACTAAACTGTTCACTAAAGTCCTGGTGACTAGGCTCCAAAGGGCCCTACCATCACGGATTTATGCTGACCAAACATGGTTTATACCCAGACGGGAAGCACGAGATAGTGCCCTGCGGCTGTTTGCAATACAACACAGAGCGAGAAAAATGTGAAAACAACTTCTCCTACTCTCCACGGACGCTGAAAAGGCCTTTGACCGGGTGAAATTGCCTTACATGCTCGCTACTCTAGGCAACATGGGGATGGGACCCAGGCTCTTCACATGGATTTTCACGCTTTATAATAAACCACAGGCTGCGGTGAGGGTAAATGGAGCACTCACTGACAATTTTGAGATTTCCAATGGCACGAGGCAGGGCTGCCCATTATCGCCACTGCTGTTTGCCATGTCCCTGGAACCACTGCTACAGATGATCAGACAACACCCAGACATTCAGGGTTTCTCCTGGCAGGGAACAGAGCATAAAGTGGCCGCATACGCAGATGACCTTATTTTTTAAACTTAACCTGTTCAAATGTGAAGTGCTAAACGTCACTCTCCCGGAGGAAGAATACGCAGCACTGGAATCTCTGTTCCCCTTCCGATGGTGCTCATGTAAAATGAAATATCTCGGGATATGGATAACGAAGGACCCGAGCAACCTGTATTCACAAAATTTTGCACCGCTACTGAAGACAATACTGGTGGACTTAAACAAATGGGCATATCCACATGTCTCATGGCATGGAAGAATTGCAGTTCTAAAAATGAACATCCTACCCAGACTCCTATATCCGTTCCAGATGACCCAGATAGCCATACCCTCACCCTTCTTCACCACATTGAAATCAGCAGTCATCCACTACGTTTGGAGAGGTGAACGTTCAAGACTCCGTCATGATCTTCTATGTTTACCACGGCATAGAGGAGGTCTGGCATTACCCGATTTTAAACGATACCATCAAGCCATTGTCCTCCAACGCATCCTAGAATGGCATGCAGACCCACAGCAGCAAAAACAATGGGTGACCCTAGCACAAGAAGGACAAGGGGCGCACCTACAGGCTGCTGTGTGGGGGAAATGGGCAAAATCTGTCACTTATAATGACGCGATGGGGGGGGACTTACATCAACAACGTGGCCCTTTGAAGAGGGATGTGAATATGTTTCCATCTCCAGGATACTACAGAACGGCGATATACGGACCCTGGATTCCTTACTAGGGGGCATGCCCCGGAGCCCTTTAACAGTATTCCGATATATGCAATTGAAACACTTTTACAATAGCATGCACGATAAAGACCGCCTACATAGAGCCCTATCGTGGTTCAAAACATTGTGTGAAAAGGGCTCCCCTATAAAAATAATAGGAAAATAATACCTTTTGCAGACAATGGGAGACTATGCTCGACACCACTTTTACATCCTCGCAATGGGAGAGCGCTTTACTCTGGCAACACAAGAGCTTCATCAGCTCACTCTACCAGGAAACTAACTATAAAATCATTGCACTGTGGTACCGGACCCCAGCACTGCTACATAAGATATTCCCGTCAACACCTCCAATATGTTGGAGGTGCCAGGCAGAGAGGGGCACGATGATACACATCTGGTGGGAATGCAGCTCCCTTGCTCCATACTGGGAACTGATAAGACAAAACATAACTGAAGTCCTGGGAGAAATACCCACCCACCTGGATAGCAGCCCTAGCACTCCTACATATCTCACAGATGTCGATAGCAGGATATAAAAGTCGATCCTGCGCCATCTACTCAACGCAGCTAGAGCTCTGATACCTCTATACTGGAAAAAAACTGAGATCTCCGGCACGTAAGAATGGATTCGCAGAGTGGAGAGCATTCAGGGGGCGGAGGCGATGCAAGCATCTCTGCTAGGCAGAGGGGATAGGCACGCAGAGCTGTGGCGACCATGGTTTGCATTTGTATCTATGAATCGGTAGGGCAAGGGGGGGGGGGCTTGCGGGGGGTACATCGGACCCTCTGGGTGAAACCCATATTTTTCCGTATACCTAGACTTACTGACCCTAAGGAGGAGGGGAGGGGAGAGAGGAGGAAAAAAAAAAAGGATCATACAGGAGTGGTGGCATGGAGGATTCTTCCTCACCCACTTTTCCCTCTCGTTGTATATGCATGTAGCATGGGTGGCTTTTTCTTTTTTCTTTTTTACCACGGCCACGTGCCTACAATTCACATCTACACACACACATAGCTAGCTCAAAGACGACCACACTACAGTGATATGATCCCAGTCTGACCCAATTTAATAAGGGTAGGAGGGAAAACGACATGCCAAAAAAAAGCCACCACCTTAATTACAACTCATGGATAAACCATCAGATGAGGTAGAACCTAATGACAAGCCACACACACGACATGGAGAGCTCGCGGCTGGCCACCCATGCTACATGCATATACAACGAGAGGAAACGGTGGGAGCCGTGTACAAGTTAATTTATGAATACTGAGTTATGGTTGTTCACATTGCCTTGACGTAGGATGATCACTGATTCTTACCACTACTGAATGTTATACTTGTTGTACATTTGATTACATTATAGCAGGTACACACAGGTCGTGCATGACCTCAACCTGCTCACATTTGAACTGAAATAAGCTGTTCTATATTTACATTATGCAATAAAAACAGATTTACAAAACAAAATATAAAATAAAAATGAGCTGCATGGTCGAGTTACAAGAAAGAAGCCTTTACTGAGTAAATGCCACAAAAAAGTCAGGTTACAATATGCCTGGCAACACTTTGGTATGCCTCACAGCTTCTGGCACACTTCGAGAGATGAGACCAAAATAGAGCTTTGTGCTCAAAACCATAAGTGCTTTGTTTATAGAGGGCTCAACAAGGCCTATAGTGGTGGTGGCTCATTGTTTTTTTTTTGGGGGGGGGCTCTTAAGCCATTGGGAATCTTGTGAAAATGTATGGCAAAATGAATGCAGCATGTTATCAGAAGATACTGACAGACAATTTGCATTCTTATGCATGAAGGAAGGCTGCGCATGGGACGCTTTTGGACATTCCAGCATGACAGTGACCCTAAGCACAAGGCCAAGTTGACCCTCCAGTGGTTACTGAAGAAAACAGTGAAAGTTTTGGAGTGGCCATCACAGTCTCCTGACCCTAATATCATTGAGCCACTCTGGGGAGATCTCAAACGTGTGGTTCATGCAAGACGAACAAAGACTTTGCATAACCTGGAGGCATTTTGCCAAGGCGAATGGGCAGCTATACCATCTAAAGGAATTTGGGTGTCCTAGAAAACTATTACAAAAGAGTGTATGCTGTCAGTGATGCTAAATGGAGCAATACACAGTATTAAGAACTAAGGGTATGCAGACTTTTGAAGAGGGGTCTCCCCAGCAGAATAGGTGTGTCCATCTGTCTACCCAATATCTTACAAAATAGCATTTGGATTGTGGTGTGTATATATATATATATATACTGGAAGAATTGTGATATATATATATATATATATATATATATATATATATATATATATATATATATATATATATATATATATATATAACTGTTACCCTGGGGTTTGGGTAGGACCCTGATTCAGATTATTTTGGCGTCCTCTACTATTATGATTGTGACAAGCTCCCCTTTTTAAGGGAGTTTTCCATGAGTTATTGGAGGGACCTGCTTGCCAGCCTCATACCCTGCGACTATGGGCCCTGTGATAACCCATGCTCAAAAGTACTGTTTCTGCCCCTTGGACTTTTAATTGGAACATATTCAAACATGTGGCGGTGGCCATCTTAAATTGTCCAGCAGTGTTTTGTCATCGAGTGTATGGAACTGTTTTGGGCATGGGACCATGTGCACGGTGAGGCAAAAATAAGACTTACAGGAAATTCCTGAACCCCTGAACCAATCTGGGTGATTTTTGGATATGTTGTTTACCCAGATCAGGGCTATCAAGGGATGTGACATTTGTGGGGAAATTTTGTATTTTGGGGTACTTTTTGGGGTTTGTAAAAATGTATGTTTTTTCTGCTTAGAGTTAATTGAGTTAGTCCATTGTCTTTGTTAATTGTATCACAGGCAGAGGGGAGGGATTGAATGTAGACCTCTGTTTTTATTTGTTTGTATGTTTTATATTCGGTGCCCAACTAGGTCCACCTGGGCATCACCTTTGCTGTAAAACTTGTATAAAAGACCAGTGTGTGCGATTAAACTTTCTGTTCCTGCTTACACTCAAAAACTGTGTGTCGTCCTGTTATTGGAGGGAAAGAAGATTTGCTCCTGTGTCTGCTGTTCCAGCTTGCAGGAGATTCAATGGGGACAGTCCTTGTAAGGACTAGAGCTAATTCCCCATTCGGTTCCAGAGTTCCCAGGATTGAGTGTCGTCCAGTGCCTGGAGGTGTCAGAGCTAACTCCCCATTTGGCTCCAGGAAGGAGCGGTTCCAGGGCCCCATTAAAGCTATGGCGACTTAGGGCATGAAGTGCTGTGGTTTGTCCTCTGTTCCTGCAACGCTCTCTGGAGTAGGAGAGGTCTACCCACTGGAAGCTGGATCCTGGTCTTGGATCCAGGGTGGGTGGAGGACGGCGAGACCCCAACCAAGCTGTGGGGGTTCGTGGGGTCTTCAGTGGTTATGGTGTTCCATTGCAGTGACTATGGTACTCGCAAGTACTAGGAAGCAGCAATAGATGGAGGTACCCGGTCGGGGGGTGCCAGGCGGTCCATAACAACGATCCTCCAGATTATGCATTTCTGTGGCATCTAATGTGCTTGGTGTTGGTCCATACAGTGGAATATAGAGTGTAGGACTGCCCTTTCTTCATCCAGCTCTCCCACACATTATCCAATAGGGTGTATGTCCACCAATAGAGCTTATATTGGCTTAAGTCTCCAGTCGTGCTAACATAGAGGCAATGTTGCCTTTAGAGGTTAAAATATGTAGTATTTCCTTTACATTAGAATCTCTGGAGTGTAGAGATTGCTCGGAGAGTGTCAGATTCCATGGTGAGCCACAAGCTTTTACCAAAGCTATTCATCAAATTTTCTTGATATTTTGGAAATTCCCTGGGTAAGGGGGTCCAAGTAAGCCATCAGCTTATTTTTATTGCCCATGAGAGTAGATAGCTCTGGATTTAGTTAGCCCATCAACAGCTCATATTGAGTGCAACTGTTCACATGAAGAGCAAAGCCACACACACACCAAAATATGGAATTCTATGCTGTTGCTGTAATTAAGATTTTTTTTTCTCTAATGCTAAATGTATATTTTTTATTTGCAGTTGAGGAAAAGTAAAAGAGAAATGTGTTTTTTTATGTATGTGCTTTATAAAAACTACATTTACATCATATGTTTAGAAATCTCTGCAATTGGTGATTGTGATAAACTAAATGTTATTACCATTTCAATTCTGGAGTACTTTTCCAACATTATACAACAGTTTAAGTCTGGTACTACTAGTCTAGAAAACTACTCATGTATTTGAATATTCCTTTGGAAAACAGACTACATAATGTTCACTATTTTCATGATGTAAATGTAAGCCATTTCAACTAATAACATTTCCAAAGGTTTGGATTCAACCAGGAAACTTGTTTGAATTTTTGAGTCTTTAAAACAAATGTCATAATTGTGTGTGTGACTAGGGACGTATTAGCCGCAAAGCAAAAACAAGGGATTTGCCTTGGGCGGCACTTTCCAGGAGGCAGCAAAAAAAGCCGACACCAAATGCCCAGGCAAATGTCTTGTTAGCCTGGCGGCTAACTGACAATCCAAGCGGGCGGGCAGGCGGTGCTGGCGAGGGAGCACTGATTAGTGAGCTCTCTGCTCAGCTCCATTGCACGCCGCAGAGTGATGCTGGGAGCCGGAATATGACGTCATATTCCGGCTCCCGGCATCACACTGCGGAGCTGAATAAGAGGATCAGTGCTCCCTCACCGCTTGCAGTCACCAGCCCCCCAGCAGCCCCACTGGACCCCAGGGAAACGAGAATCCACCCCAGCATTCCCAAAGGTGAGGAGGCTTGGAGGATTGAATTTAAAAAAAAAAAATGAGTGTGTTAGTGAGTGTGTTAGTGTGTCTGTTAGAGTGTGTGTGTGTGTCTGTTAGAGTGTGTCTGTTAGAGAGTGTGTGTGTGTGTCTGTTAGTGTGTGTGTGTCTGTTAGAGAGTGTGTGCGTGCATGTGTCTGTTAGTGTGTGTGTGTCTGTTAGTGTGAGTGTGTGTGTGTCTGTTAGTGAGAGTGTATGCGTGTCTGTTAGCTAGTGTATGTGTGTCTGTCAGTGAATGTGTGTATGTGTATAGAAGATAACACTCTTAACAAAGGCAAAGTCAGAAGAGATAGTTGGGCCTATTACCAGAGCAATAATACATTTCAAGTGGCTGGGCATAAGCAGGAACTAGTAAGAGAAATAAAATTAGGTTTATTCAGACTAGGAGGACAACAATAAAAATAATATCAATAATAATATTAAACACTGGTATGGAATAACTGAAATTCTCAAGTTCACAAACAAACCATCTATAATCGGCATACAGGAATAGGAAAGAATAAATGTCAAATGTTACCATGGTCTGGTACAACATAACAGGAACAAGGTAATCATGTTACAACATAACCAAGGTTGGGTACACACTGAATACTGGAAGAATCAAAGTCAATAGCTAGGGTCAATAAAATTAGGAAAAAGAACAAAGTTATGTGCTTAAGTGAGACCATAAAAGGACACTGAACAGTTGGGAAACTCAGTTTTATATATAGACCTGAGCTGTTTACTTGATATCAATGCGTTCAAAGTTGAGTGGTTGTGGCGATAACCTCATGACATTAGCATGATGTAATCATGTCATAACAAGGGTGGGACTACAGCATCTTACAAATATTGGCAGAGGTGTCTGGAGTTGTTTCCAAACACAAGGTAGGTTTCTTTACAGACACAAAAACTACAGACTTAGTTCAGTTGCAATATTCATTACCAGCAATAGAGTTCGCAATAGTCCATTCAAATATTAACAGCAGACTTCTGACATTTAAGTTTATTTTGACATTGATGACAATCTGACCACACACTCTTTCCTCTACTGTAGTATATATATATATATATATATATATATATAAATAAAAAGGGATACCGGCACTCAAGGAATTTCAAAAGTTTACTTCTTAGTTGCATCTGAAATCGACGTGTCTTTGTCCTGATGAAAGCTCCATGAGAGGAGCTGAAACGACGATTTCAGATGCAACTAAGAAGTAAACTTTTGAAATTCCTTGAGTGCCGGTATCCCTTTTTATTTACATTCGAGCTGACCAGAGCACCAGGTACTGTCTTTCATAAGTTGGAGTGCAAGGGTTCTTGTATTTTTATATATATATATATATATATACTATAGTAGAGGCTTCCTTAATCCCTCCTGAATTGTGGGTAAAAAAACTAGGCCTCCAGGCGGGCGCAGGCTCACAGCCGCATTTCTGTCTGAGTCACCGTTCACACAAACACATATTATTCTGTTCCAAGATAAAAACTTTGCTTCCAAATGTACAATAAAAAGCTGACTGCAATGTGGAGCATTTGTTTATTTTTAAACAAATGCTCGGTTTGTGTATATAAATAAGATGGGGCTCTATGGCACTATCGAGCATTCAGTTGTGTGCGCACGAATGCACTAATTGTATGGTTGTGCATTTGCTTCTATTTAAATGATTTATGGTTGTCCTACAATCGTCTATCTCATTTTTTGTTTATTCAGCATTTGGTAACAGTTACGAGAATGCTGTTCATATATATAAATTGATGGCGCTCAAACAAATTCTCTATGGGATTACAGAGCATTGAGTCGCATGTGCACAAATTCACCGTTTGTTAGATTATGCATCCACTTGCTGTCATACGAATTGTGGCAATTTTACATTCATCTATATTGATTATTGTATTTAACCTTGTTCGGCTGCTCTGCTTAGAGATCTACAACAAGGTGATTCGCTATCCAGCATTCAATTTCGTTAACATTATGTTGAACATTCTTGGGCGAACTAATAATTGTTGCAAATGATGTTGGGTGCCCTCTAGTGGTTTTTATCATATATTACAAATTTTAAAAAACTTTGTGCTGGTGTTACTATCATTTTAAGCTCTATGTCTTTTGACATTTAAATCTATATATATTTGCTAGTTATTAATGATTGTCGACTGTTTTAGATGCTTCAATGAGTTTGGGGGATATTACCACACTCCGTTAGTTTCTATCGTATGTTGAATGTAGGTTTCTTTTCTAAATCAATTAATTTGATAATTTTGTTTAGTCTGTTTTGTTATTCAATTACTAAGTGCACATCAGTCTGGTTTAGAACTTTACACTCAGTTAATAGGTAGGTTATTATGAAGTTATGGTATAGAATGTATTGGTCCACAAATTTAAATTTCCATGCAGTGTCACTCTACACCACTTACACTTTTCATTAATGGATCACTATAGTGCCAGGAACACAAACTCATTTTCTTGGCACTATATGGTCTTTAGGTCCCCCCACCCTCAGGGTTCCACTCCCACTGGGCTGAAGGGGGCTGAAGTGGTTAAACACTTACCTTTATCCAGCGCCAGGCTCCCTCGGCACTGGGGAACTCTCCTCCCTCTGCCGACGTCAGCGCCGAATGCACATGCACGGCAAGAGCCGCACGTGCATTCAAACAGTCCATAGGAAAGCATTTCTCAATGCTTTCCTATGGACGTCCAGCGTCTTCTCACTGTGATCTTCATTGAGACAGCCACTAGAGGCTGGATTAACCATAATGTAAACATAGCAGTTTCTCTTAAACTGCTTTGTTTACAGCTGCAGGGTTAACACTAGATGGGCCTGGCACCCAGCCCACTTCATTGAGCTGAAGTGGTCTGGGTGCCTATAGATGCCCTTTAAATGTACTATGTGTTAGGGTATTTAGATTTGAAATTAACTCTTGCTTATAGGATCTGTGAATAGTTAAAGTAGATACTTATTGAATTATTCAACGTAAGTGTCACGAACTGGCTAATTTGCATTCTATATTCATCTTTAATGTACTATGTAATCTCATTATATTATAGATTAATAGGTGCTTTTTGTGTGTTGCTACAGACATTGGCCATATATTTACTTTGAACCTTAAGTGATAGGTGGGTCAATTTCCATTCAGGATTTACTCTTATATCTGGGTCCACAACCTGGCCCTGTGAATTTCGGGTTTATACGTCTCATAATCGTAATCTGACATTTGTATAGGGTCTGCTAGTAATCCTGGTAGATATGCATATGTTCTGTAAAATTAGTCATACATCATGGTAATATTCATTAACATCCATAGGTCAATCTATCTACGAGTCACTGCAGGTCCATTACATACCTGTTTACTAATACAGGTACATCACCATTCATATGGTTTCCTATCCTTCCCATTCATATGTTATATCCTTTAAGTTTGTATGGTTACTGGCTAAGAGGGACTAGGATTCCATTATATTAGTCCTCTCCAGGGCTTCTAATCCTTTTGGTAGTGACCTCATGAGGCATTCACCCATCCTCATACTCGGAGGTAATTTGCTCCTCAGTCCAACTCCTAGTTATTCGCCTTGCTGCTTGATATGGCCTTGCCGGTCACTCCTATTCTGTCTTATGCTCATAATACTTACCGATAGGCCAACACTCTGCCACAACATTCAGTGGCCACTATCCCCACTATCCCCAATACATAGATAGAGCCTCTCAAACCGCTTAGCAATAAGCATGTTGTCACCAACTAGTTAATATCTTTCGTACTTGGTACTAGTCAGTGAGCCATGTGGTGTTATTCTCTAATTTTCTAATTTCCATTCTGTTATATCTGAAGCTCCAGAAGAAGGAGAATAACTATCTCTCCCCAGCACCCCAACTAGGTCTGATACACCTACTAGGAGACTTGATTTAGCTAGTCCTGCCTATATTATAACTGATCTTTTTCTGCTAAAACTGCAACATTTCTGACTCAATATTAAAATGGACTGAAGTCAATTGAACACAAGACTTTGCAGATGCTTTGCAGGCCACAGGACACCAGCCTGTGAAACTTGTACATCTACATCCCATGCTTCTAACCCTTGTCTTAACAGTTCTCATGTTCCTACCAACAACTTATCCCTTCCTAACAAAACTGACAAGTTCTGACAAGGGAAAATTAAGTCGTCCAATTACTGTATATACTCGAGTATAAGACGAGTTTTTCAGCACATTTTTTGCCATAATACAGACAAGGACCACCGGGCTCATTATAATCCCGGCGGTCCTGTTGGGGACTGGCAGAGAGCTGTAACTTACCTTTCCTGCAGCTCCTGTCAGCTCCCTTTTCTCACCTGCATTCCGGTCAGCAACCCTTCTCCTCCACTGTAAATCTTGCAAGAGCCGCAGGGTCAGAGTGTTGCCACGGGTTACTGTGGCAACGCTCCGCGCGGCAGTCAGACCGCAAGACTTACAGTTGAGGAGAAGGGAGCTGACCGGAACACAGGAGAGAGAAGGGAGCTGACAGGAGCTGCAGGAAAGGTAAGTTACAACTCGCTGCCAGCCCCCCTCCTACACAGCCAATGCCACTGGACCACCAGGGAATGAGAGCCCCCCTCCCTGGCCAGATAACAAGCAGGGAGGGGGGACGAAAAAAATATAAATAAATAAAAATGTAAATAATAATAAAATAAAAAATAAATAAAATTATTAATAATATTAAAAAAAAATAATATTAAAATAATAATATATTTTTTTAAATAATAAAAATGCCCACCCCCCACCAAGGCTCTGCATCACAAACACAAACACACTCTGCATCACACACACACACTGCATTCATACACACACACACACTGTATTCATACACACACACTGTACTCATACACACACACTGCATTCATACACACACACACGCACCATATTCATACAAACACACTGCATTATATACACACACACACTGCATTCATGCACACAAACACTGCATTTATGCACACACACTGCATTAATACACACTGTCAGGCCGTATATGGTCCGGCTCCGTTCCGGCATTTCCGCAGCTCTCTCACGCTTTATAGAGAGACCGTGCCAGATTCAAGGTGCTTGGTGATTTTGGATGTTACTTCCGCATTCAATGCCGGCTAAGCTTCTCTTCGTTCCTAACGTGTACCGAACCTTGGATTGTTGTAACGGACTTTTGCTTCTCATTGCCCTCTGACCACGGACCGTATTGGATTTACCGGATCTCTACTTATTTTCTTGAAACCGGACTATTTATGTCAAACATCCTTTGGACTCAATCTATTCAGTTCCATGGAGGACAACTCCCATCAATCTTAAGTATACAATTTACTTCTATCTCTGAAGGTTTACTTATTAATGAACTTTTACTTGCTTGTTATAACCTGCATTTACTAAAATATTATTGCAATTATTAAAGCCTTTTCTTTTCCACTAATTGCCTGCAACCTCCACCTTGCTTTAAAACTACAGTAACCTTATTAATTTAAAGGTTTTCTCCTCTTTTTGCTATTGTAATTAAGGAGTTTTACAAGCTGCAGTTGAGTTCTGTCTGCCAGACAAGCAAGATGTCTGCCAGACAAGCAAGATGGTTATTTATTTCTCGCTTTAACTTCATTATCACCTACAGACCCGGTTCTAAGAACATTAAAGCTGACGCCTTGTCTAGAACAAGAGACATCCCCTATTATTTCTCCTGAATGTATTATTACATCCATTGTCCTTTCTTTATCGTCCCCTTTGCTCCATGCTATTATGGCGGCTCAGGCCCAGGCACCTTGCAACAAGCCTCAAGATAAATTGTTTATTCCGTTGCCTGACAGGAAAGAGGTGCTGAAGGTAATAAAACTGTATCTGCCATTTCCAGGTCATTTTGGTGGGAGTCACTAAGGAGGGATATTAAAGATTATATAGAAGCTCTGTCTCTGCAGTTTCGAAGGTTCCGCATAAACTTCCATGTGGATTGTTACAGCCACTTCCTATACCCAGTATCCCATGGTCTCATTTATTGATGGATTTCATTGTTGAACTGCCTAGTTCCAATGGGTATACTACCATCCTCATGGTAGTTGACCGTTTTTGCAAAATGGCACACTTTACAACACTTAACAAATAGCCATCATGTCAGGACCTGGTGCATATATTTGTTCACGATATTGTCAGGCTACATGGTATTCCTCAAAATATTGTGTCTGACAGGTATTCCCAATTTGTGTCACGGTTCTGGAGGGAATTCAATAAACAGTTGGGCATTGAATTGACATTTTCCTCTGCTTACTATCCCCAAACTAATGGTGCAGCTGAAAGAGCTAACCAATGACTTGAGCTGTATTTACATTGCTTCATGAATAGTACACAGTCTAACTGGGCTGAATTATTGCCCTGGGCCGAATTTGCAAGGAATAACACTAACCATGACTCACCTGGGCATAGTCCTTTTTTTTCAATACAGGTCGTCATCCTGCTGTTCTACCTACTTTGTTTTCTGATACGGCTATCCCTACTCTGGACAATCACATTACCTCTATTTGTGATACCTGGACTAAGGTTCACTCCACTCTTGAAACTGCAGCTGCTCGCTTTAAGTTTCATGCGTAAAAAAAGAGTGCCAACCCAGTTTACCAGGTGGGTTTGGTTATCCTCACGCAACATCAGGTTGAAGGTCCCCAGCATGAAATTTGCTCTGAGGTTCCTTTGTCCTTTTCGTGTGGTTAGGAGAATCAACCCTGTTTCTTATTCTCTGGCCCTCCCAGCATCCTTATGTATACCTAATACTTTTCATGTGTCCTTGCTCAAACCGCTTGTTTGCAATCGGTACACAAGTCCCATTGTTCCCCCTTCTTTGGTTGTTTCTGGACAGGATGAGTACGAAGTCTCCTCCATCATTGATTCCAGGTTTTCTTGTGGTTCCTTACAGCATTTGGTTGAATTGAGGGTTCTTGGGTTTTGGCTTCTGATATCCATCCTGGCCGTAAAATTTGTTCTTTTCATGCCAAGTTTTCTCTCAAACCTGGTCCTGCCCATCCAGTGGGCGGTCTTAAGGTGGGGGTAATGTCACGTATTCATCCGCACATAAAAATGTGGTTAATGGCATTTAAAATCCTGACAGGAAAAGTTGTGCCGAGCATCATTAACGTCCTGACAGGAATAGTTGTGCCAAGCAGCAATCATGCAAATGGAAACCTTGGAAATACTTTTGGGGTCAAAGGCAGGACATGCCCAATCAAACCCACAGGAGGGTTTAGCTGAGCAGCAATCATGCACACCTGGTAATTTCTTTTGGGGTCAAAGGCTGGTTACAGCCAATTGGATCCAGAGGAGGGGTATTTAAACCCAACTCTCCTCTTGCTCATTGCCCTGTCATGGTTTCATGCATATGGTTATCCAAGAGTGCGCCCCAATATGGAATGAATGGCCAGAGAATGAATGCTGGTTGTGTCCCAGCCTGAGTTACAATGTGTGTATGTATAGCATGAACTGTTTGGTGGTTAGGGGTTTCCCATGAATGGCTAATAGTGGCGATTCAGGGTCAGTTGTAAGCTGTGTCTTGACTAGATTATCTGTTATGTGAATTTAACACCACTTGGTAGAGGTAGGGTAATATTTCATCTCTACTGGGGGGCCAGTCTGGCTCGTTTTGGTATGAGAGATTGACAAAATATAGTGGTTGTTTGTTTTAGTTAGGTGTTTCCTCTTAAGGCATGACTTAAAGTCGAATGCCTTCTCCACAGAAAATTCCTTAGGTCTCAGGAAACTGTAAAAGGCTATGTAGGCTGCGGATTTGATTATCAGATTAGTGACATTCTCAAAGGGGGTCTCGTCTAGTAGATCGGAGATGTTCCCAAATAGGTTACTATCTATTGGAAGTCTGTTAATGGGATTATGAACTGTTAGTCTTTGAACGCCTCTAAAGACACTTTTGACTGGGTAAGTTGCTTGGAATGGAGCATTGTTTGAATACATAGTTAACATGTAGTGTTGTTGTTTTTTCTGTTTTTTTTTTTACATACCTGCTGTTGGCCTGTAGGACATAGTCGGCAAGAATGACTCCTACTTGTTCCTAAAACATGTCATAATGATTGAGTTATAACCTAAACCCCAAGAAAAATGAAAATGACAAACCTAGGAATGAAACTAGATACTCACCGTATATAATTGAAATATAGTTGGGGAAGCTTGGACTTGTCCTGGAAGGGCGGCCACTTGAACTAATGTTTGGAAAGACAAACCGTGACTTGTTTAAATTTACAGTCCTGGTTATACCAGAAGGGAATATATGGGAAAATACTGGTAGGTAGCTATTAATTCAGAGGCCTACCTCTTTAAATAATGCCGAGTTGTATTTTATAAAGATGGAACCACTGCAACCAATGTCAGCAATTGTAATATCTTTATTAAAATAGGAGGGGAAAATAAAATGTCATGTAATTGCTAGCTTCACTTATATACTTGCATAACTGGCATAGACCGAAGAACCAAATGAAAATACATGAAATGCATTAGGGGAATGTGACCGTAAATGTGCATAAGACAGAAATAAAAGCTGGAGCGTAAATACAGTCTAAATACAGCGTAAATTTAGCATTCTTTATAGTACTCTGCAAGATACACTAGCAACAGCTTTAAGAGAATGAACCTGCAGGATTTTAGCCGAACGGGCTTACAATAATAGTAATTTAGTGATTAAGCAAACATAAAAGCCTTCAATATGTATACAATATATTAGAGGTATTTATGTGCCGTTCGTCTAATTCTGCACGAATTACAATGTAAGTGTGGTAATGGAGCTGATTGAATGACCGGGGAAAACAGACGAATGTTGAAACGAAATGCAGCAATAATGAATGAAATGGTGTTTAACATGACAGTTTAAATGAACGGAACTATTAAATGATATTGTATGAATTAAATTGTGAGCATGGAAACAGACAAAAGTTTACACGAAATGCAGGTTTACTCGAAATGCAGCAGTATTTGAATGAACGGTTTTACATGACAGTTTCAGATGAACAGAATTTAATTGATATTGTAAGAATGAAACTGTGAGCGTGGAAACAGACAAACGTTTAAACGAAATGCAAGTTTACATGAAATTCAGAAGTATTTGAATGAACGGTTTTACATGATAGTTCCAGACGAACGGAATTTAAACGAACATGTGTGATTTGATTTAACGAATTGAACATAGGTGCGTTCGTGCAATTGAGTATTACTTACAGTTAGCCTTTCGTATGCTGGCTTCCTCTGTCATATTCACGAAAATCAGTATGAAAGAAAGTTTGAACAAACTGCCGGCGGGCGGGAAATCTAACATCTGGGTCCTGTGAACCGGAAGTAAACAGGAGAACCTCCGAAATCATCAACGACAGGTAAGCAGGGGCTCACTGGGTTTAAATAGGACTAATAGTCCCTCCCACAATTACAAGCCAAGCCTTATATATATATATATATATATATATATACTCACATATACGATTCAAGTAATTTTATTTCATTTATGAATAGTTTTATAGCTATTATATAACTTTTTAAAACTTTTTTGCAGGATTTAGGGGGACTGCCTTATATTCCAGGCACTCCACCTGCAGGCACAGCACAAGCCAGCTATTTCGGCCCTGTGATCGCGAGGACCCCAGGAGGGCCAGATCAGCCATGGGGGTACTGCCTGGGCTGTCAGGTAGTCCCCAGGATTGAAACTGCTGGCAGGGGATCGGCGGGGACTGGGTAAGTGAACACTAAGGTTGGGATGTTGTATGCCTCCCACCTGCGTTTGGCACCGGCTCTTTGAGGACGGCATACAATGCCCACCATCCTTAAGGTTTATGGGAATTATTATAGATATATAATTTGAAAAGTTTTGCTCACAGATTGTAACCATTTGAAAAGCTTATCTGAAAGAATGAATAATTAAATCTAATTATTGGTTAAGGAACAATTGTTTTTTTATTATATAATAGTGTATACTATTATTTTTATTTTGATAAGTAACTACAAGAACCATTGATAATATTTAAAGGGTTACTCCATGAACTATGGTAGCCCATTGCACTATTAAAGTGGCATGGGCCATGACTGAATTGCATGCCTGTCCAAGGACAGTTATACATGGTAGTGAAGGATTAGTAAACTGATGTTTAAAAAATATATAAAATGTTGCAACTTGACACCATTCCTTTCATCCCTGGGCAGCAGGGTGGCATCCTACTTTGCTAAACCTCAGATCAGTGTGCCGGACATTCCAGTGCTGGATGCAGAGTTGCAACATGGGCACCTTGGTCTTCTTGGTCCCCGAGGTTGATTCCTCTGCTTCTCCGCTTTTCTCCTTCTGCCTCGTGGATGCAGTCACCAGCCTGCCAGCTACCAAGATGGCCACCAGATGGCTTCCAGTAGCACAGGAGGTCACATGACTGCACCAAAGGGCCTCAATTTAACCTCTTGTCACAGTTACCTGTCAATTCTGGCTCCCAGTTCACCTGTCAATTCCAAAAGACACAGGAGGACAAGTGATTGCTGGCCTACTGTCAGGCCTGCTGCACTGGAGGGGAACAGGGCATCTGCAAGCTTCAGTTGGGGTGCCAGAACACCCCAACTGAATCTCATCAGGTGAGATTGAGGACACACATGATAGTGCATGCACAGTGGAGTTTCAGATCCAGTGTTCATTCATTTGAGTGTGTCAACCCTTCCTTTTCTGGACAACAGTGGGTTGGGATAATCTTCTAGGGATGTGCTACAGCTACTGCTGCTGCAGTCTCCCTTTCCTCTTTCCCTTCCCCTATCTGTGAGCTTTCTCCCCTTAGTTCTGAGTGCCCCAGGAGGTTTTAGAGCATATTTGGTATTTTCTTGATGTCTATAGATATAGATGTCTATAGATTGGGAGACCACTGGTAAAGGTGACCTCCTTTGGAAATGCTGATGGTTCCATGGGGGTGTCTGCTGGCTCTCCAATGAGAGCCAGTGCTGGTGGGCAACCTAATGCCATTTTAAACATGACTGTTTGCAGTGTGGTGGTCCCTACCCCACAGACCATTGCTACAAAAGCAGGGCGATGTCTCCAGTAGGGTGGTCCCAAGGAAGAGTGCACTTAGTGCCAGAACCCGAGGTGTTTTTCAGAACTTGTCTTAATTAACTTTTTAACTATTTACACTTCTCCATCTTTAAATCTTTAAACATCTTCACATCCACACTTACATACACTGGATTATTATATCTCCAGAACACAAGAAAATGTACTACAGAAGACTGGTAAATATAATTGGTTTGTATTAATATTTCCTTGACCCATATGTACGTGGAAAATCACTGAGCAGATTCCAACATGTTGGAATGATACCTAGCCAAATTGAGTAATATAATTCACGATTTCAGACTGCAGATTAAATGTTTTAATTATATTGATTCACTGGTAAATTGTCAAGTTTAGCATATGAAGTTATTATCCAGAGATATTAGACATTCTTAATTGTTACCAGCTACTGAATGAGATTTATGCATTTAGTTATTGTGCCAATTATTAATTTTTTGATAACTATTAAAGGGACACTATAGTCACCAGAACAACTATAGCTTATTGAATTTGTTCTGGTGAGTAGAGCCATTACCTTCAAGCTTTTAGCTGTAAACACATTCTTTTCAGAGAAAATGCTGTGTTTACATTACAGCCTAGTGATAACTTCACTGGCCACTCCTCAGATAACTGTTAGAGATCCTTCCTGGGTCATGGCTGCCGAAAATGCATCCAAACATTCAGTGTCTCCTCCTTCTGCATGTAGACACTGAACTTTCCTCATAGAGATTCATTGATTCAATTCATCTTTATGAATCTGCCTCTTGGACAGTCTCAGCCAATCCTGTGGGGAAGCATTGTGATTGGATCAAGCTACCACTTCTGATTATGTCAGCAAGCAGTGGGCAGGTCTAAAGGAAAAAGGGACAAAGCCAGCAGCTTCAGACTTGAATACAAGTAAGATTTTACTTTATTTAGGGAGGCATGAGAGGGCCATGGGGGCTAGATTGTGGTTTTAAACCCTATAGGGTCAGGAATACATGTTTGTGTTCCTGACCCTATAGTGCTCCTTTAAATACTGTAGTGGTGAGCGACTGCAAACTGCTTAAGATTTTCTTGTAACTCGATGATTAAAAAAAATTATTTGAACTAACAGTGTGAAATAGCTCATAAATATTGTACTCTGCTTTTTAATGTAAAATGTATGCTTAGTGAGAACTATAGCCAAAAGTGAAATAGTTAAACGGCCTAAATTATTATTTATCTTATATGACTGTCAGCATCTGTTTGTTTATTTTGTATTGCAATATGCTGCATATTCTGTTTTCCAGTTGATTGTCTGTTTTGATAAATCTGTGATATCAAATGTTCCCTTAGCAGTTTTGAAATTTCTCTATTTATCTTTGTTAGTCAAATTTGCAGCAATATCATCTGAGTTCTAAAGGGGATATACCTAGGTTTCACATGTATAATTTCTTTAGAATTTAACTGGGTGTTGCTGGATACTGCTTCACTAATAACAAGTTAATTATCTCATGTGTACTAAAACATGTACAATTACTTGCTATATATACCAGACTAGTAGACCATTTCTGGAGTTGACAACTAACCCCATAACTCTAAGTCATAGTGATTTAGAAGTTATCTTGTTGTGGTTATTGTAAACATAATATTGCCTTATCCTACCACATATTGCTATCAAATTCACTAAATTGTCACGTATGTTTACATTATTATTATTTTTTTGTTTATAAATTCTTATTTTTGACAAGTTTTTATTTCTCATACGTAGACATTATTCATGTAATTTTTATAAGTTTTTAAATCAAATAAATTGGTATTTAGATTTCATCAGCTCTAAGTTAGTATTAGAAACAAACTTTGTTAACATTTGAGATTTCTGAACATTAATTTTATAGTTTGAAATTTTACCGAATTGATTAATGGAAATAATGAGTGTGTCAATTGGTTGTACAGGGTTTGTCATGGACAGGAAGACATCAACTGCATATAAAGTTATTTTGCAGTTACGGTTTCCTACCTGTAGTCCTTGAATCTGTTCATTTTTCCTAATAAAGATGGCTAATGGTTCAATGGAAAGTATGTATAATAGGGGTGGCAAAGGGCATCCCTGACGTGCTCCATTTTATATAGCAAACCAATTTGATTCAAACATTGGTCTAACTACTTTGGCTGTTGGATTTGTATATAAAGACATACTGTTATCTTTAATTTTGCCTTTAAAACTGAATAACTCCAAAACTGATTCTAAGTATGTCCCATTAACTCTATCGAAAGCCTTTTCGGCGTGTAAGGCCAAAAAGGCTATTTCAGTTTTGGAACTTTCTGCAATATGTGTGATGATTATTATCTTAAGGGTGTTATCCATTGGATTTCTGTCCAGGACAAACCCTGATTGGTCTTTATGAATAATCTGGGGAATTATCAGTTTAATTCGGTTTGCTATAATTTTTGAGAAAATGTTTATATCTAAATTAAAGATATTGTTCTGTAACTGGAAGTTAATGTGGCATCCTTTCCCGGTTTTAAGATTGGAGATATCGTGGCTTGAAGCATCTCCCTAGGAATTCCATTACTTGAGAAACCCTAAAACATGGTCAAAAGAGTTGGTTTAATTATTTCCTGAAATTTCTTGTAAAATAGTGCCGAGTAGCCATCTGGATCTGGGACCTTACTAGGTTTAAGTTCCGAGATAACCTTTTGAATATCTATATATGAAAATCATACGTTTAATTTATCTAAGTCTTCTTCTGTTATTTAAGGATTTCAAGCTTACTCAGGAAGTCTTTAATTTTAATTTTGTTTAATGAGTCCCCAATTAGATCATAAAGCTTTCCATAATAATTGGCAAAGATTTTCACTGTATCTTTTGGATAATAAACTGATTTATTTTTTACAATTAATTTAGAAATAATTTCTTTGTTTATTATCATATTTCAGTTTATTTGTAAGAATCTTCCCTACTTTGTTGTTATTATGATACCATCTTTGTTTTAAGTAAAGGATGGCCTTATCCACTTGTAATAAACATTTTCCATTAATTTCTTTTTTAATACTATCTATTATTTTAGTTCTTTAGGGAACATCTACTGTTCATATTAAGTCTTTCATTTTTTTTGCTAATTCAACATATAAGTCTAAAAGAGGACTTTCTGATTTTTTCTTTTTTTGAGAACCAAGTTTGATAGATAGTCCTCGAACAAAACATTTGAGAGTATACGATAAAATTGATGAGACAACCATACCATTCTCATTCATTTCCCAAAAAATCTTGATTTCAATTTGAAAATATTCCAAATCTGATTTGGATGATAAAAGATTTTCATTTAACCTCCATCTTGCTCTAGTCTTATAATTGTTATTATTACTAATCTCCAGAAATACTCTTGAGTGTGGTCCGTCCAGATTATAGATCCTATTTCCACTTTTTTAATACATTCAAAACCATTCATGGAGGTTAAAAAATAATCTATGCTATAATATGATTCATGGACCGCAGTCTTTTGGGTGTAATACACGCCAACAATCGTATAAATAATTAGATATTAAATTTTTTTGAAAATCAGTATTAATAGATCTATTTACAGATTTTTCTGAAACTTTTAAACTTTGTTTTTTTATCTAACTTGGAATTAACTACACTATTGAAGTCTCCTCCTATAATTAATCTGCCACATATCAAAGGTTCTATTTTATTATGTAGATTTATTAGGAAGGGGTTTGATTTGGGGTACAGATATTAATAAATTAGTATTCTACGTCATTTAATCTTGTCAAAATTTCATAACATCCATTTTCATCCAAAACCTGATGTATTACT
Organism: Pelobates cultripes; assembly: GCA_933207985.1. Classification (NCBI taxonomy): domain Eukaryota; kingdom Metazoa; phylum Chordata; class Amphibia; order Anura; family Pelobatidae; genus Pelobates; species Pelobates cultripes. The sequence continues at coordinate 174,384,464 of OW240915.1, read as the reverse complement.
TCAACTTTGATTGTATCTGATATAATAATTGCAACTCCTGTTTTCTTCTTTGAACCTAACACATTCGTATGGTACACATTGATACTTACTACATTTCCAGATTTTATTATAGTCTTAAACCCACTGTGTCTCCTGAATCATGATGACATCAATTTTTTTTGTATTCAAAAATGATATAAACAACCTCATTTTTGAGTAGTACTAAAACCTCTAACGTTCAATGTAGCGAACTTAAGTGACATGATGTTAATCTTCAGCATTTTTAATTGAGTTTCCCTCTCTCCTCCGGACACCCCTAAAACAATATAAAACTAAACCATTCACACTACATATTCTCACATACATAGAGCTGTTGAAATTTAACATTTCACAACTCTTACCCTGCTGCCGCCACAGGGATACCTTGAGTGCTGTGCTTATATATTCTAAATATGACTTAGAATTTAGGTGGGAGGTAAGCTAGATAGAATTTAAAATTTTGTAATTATAGTTATTTTATCAAATTCTAAATTAGAGCAGGCAAGTAAAAATTTAAAAAGAATATAGAAAGCTCACTGAATTTACAATGATAGTTCTAATAACGGCAATATTACCTTACTCATAAAAGTGTGTCCTTTGTCATCTGATATTTAGATATTACTTTACATAAATTATATTTAGTTACCAGTAATGATGTATTTAAATGTAGCTGTATATATAGCTCCCTTCTATAAAAGTAATGTTAATAAGTGCCTTCTTTTTATAATAATGAATTATTTCTTATCTTAACAATTAGATATATTAACATAGAAACATAGAAACATAGAATGTGACGGCAGATAAGAACCATTCGGCCCATCTAGTCTGCCCAATTTTCTAAATACTTTCACTAGTCCCTAGCCTTATCTTATAGTTAGGATAGCCTTATGCCTATCGCACGCATGCTTAAACTCCTTTACTGTGTTAACCTCTACCACTTCAGCTGGAAGGCTATTCCATGCATCCACTACCCTCTCAGTAAAGTAATACTTCCTAATATTATTTTTAAACCTTTGTCCCTCTAATTTAAGACTATGTCCTCTTGTTGTGGTAGTTTTTCTTCTTTTAAATATAGTCTCCTCCTTTACTGTGTTGATTCCCTTTATATATTTAAATGTTTCTATCATATCCCCCCTGTCTCGTCTTTCCTCCAAGCTATACATGTTAAGATCCTTTAACCTTTCCTGGTAAGTTTTATCCCGCAATCCATGAACCAGTTTAGTAGCCCTTCTCTGAACCCTCTCTAAGGTATCAATATCCTTCTGAAGATACGGTCTCCAGTACTGAGTACAATACTCCAAGTGAGGTCTCACCAGTGTTCTGTACAATGGCATGAGCACTTCCCTCTTTCTACTGCTAATACCTCTCCCTATACAACCAAGCATTCTGCTAGCATTTCCTGCTGCTGTATTACATTGAGTCATCGGAAATAATCACCCCTAAATCCCTTTCCTCAATTGTTGAGTTTAGAACTCTATCAAATATTCTGTACTCTGCCCTTGGGTTTTTACATCCAAGATGCATTATCTTTCACTTATCCACATTAAATGTTAGTTGCCACAATTCTGACCATTTTTCTAGTTTACCTAAATCATTTGCCATTTGGCTTATTCCTGCTGGAACTTCAACCCTGTTACATATCTTAGTATATATTCCATTAACTACAACCCTCTGTTGCCTGTCACTCAGCCACTGCCTTACCCATTCAACAATATTGGAATCCAAACTTAAAGATTGCAGTTTATTGATAAGCCTTCTATGTGCAACAGTGTCAAAAGCCTTACTGAAATCTAGGTAAGCAATGTCTACTGCACCACCCTGATCTATAATTTTAGTTACCCAATCAAAAAAATCAATAAGATTAGTTTGGCATGATCTCCCTGAAGTAAATCCATGTTGTCTCTGATCTTGAAATCCATGTGTTTTTAGATGTTCAACAATCCTATCCTTTAACATGGTTTCCATCACTTTCCCCACTACTGAAGTAAGGCTTACTGGCCTATAGTTGCCCGACTCCTCCCTATTACCTTTCTTGTAAATGGGCACAACATTCGCTAACTTCCAATCTTCTGGGACTACTCCTGTTAACAATGATTGGTTAAATAAATCTGTTAATGGTTTTGCTAGTACACCACTAAGCTCTTTTAATAGCTTTGGGTCTATTCCATCAGGTCCCATTGACTTATTTGTCTTTACTTTTGACAGTTGAAATAGAACCTCTTCCTCAGTAAATTCACGTGTAATAAATGACTCATTTATCCTTTTTCTCAACTGAGGTCCCTTTCCTTCATTTTCCTCTGTAAATACAGAACAAAAATATTCATTGAGGCAGTCAGCTAGACCTTTATCCTCTTCTACATACCTTCCTTCTTTTGTTTTTAATCAAACTAATCCTTGTTTTACTTTTCTTTTCTCATTTATGTATCTAAAAAATGTTTTGTCTCTCTTTTTTACTGACTGTGCTATTTTCTCTTCTGCGTGTGATTTGGAAGCTCTTAAAACTTGCTTAGCCTCTTTCTGCCTAATCTTATAGATCATTTTGTCTTCCTCACTCTGCTTTTTTTTTTATAATTCCTAAATGCTAACTTTTTGTTTTTAACTATTTTGGCCATATCTGGGGAGTACCACAGCGGTTTCTTGAATTTTTTGCTTTTACTGACAAGCCTAATGCAATTTTCTGTTGCCTTCAATAGTGCAACTTTTAAATAATCCCATTTCTCTTGAACTCCATTTAAATTGCTCCAGTCTGATAATGACTCCCCTACACAAATTCTAATTTTAGAAAAGTCTGTTTTTCTAAAGTCTAAAACTTTTGTTTTTGTGTTGTGTGACTCAGTCACTGTTCTTATATTAAACCACACTGACTGATGATCACTGGATCCTAAACTTTCACCTGCAGTAATATCTGATACCAAATCTCCATTTGTCAACACTAAATCTAGTATGGCCTCTTTACGAGTTGGCTCTTCAACAACTTGTTTTAGAGACAATCCCAGTAGTGAGTTTAGAATATGTGTGCTCCTGGCACAAGTAGCTAATTTTGTTTTCCAATTTACTATTTGTATTTTTTATATTTGTGACTTAACAATTCAAATCTTATTTGTCTTTTGTGTTACTAATGATTAATAGAGATGTCGCGAACCGTCCGCGAACTTCTCGTGAATGGTTTGCCGCGGTTTGCGGCGAACCATTCGCGGCGAACTCCGGTCAGCTGACACATCCCTCCCAATCTCCGGCAGACCCTCCCTCCCAGACCATCCCACCTCCTGTACAGCATCCATGTTGAAGCTGCCTTCAACATGGATGCTGTCCAGGAAGTAGGAGGGTCTGGGAGGGAGGGTCTGCTGGAGATTGGCCGGGATGTGTCAGCTGACCGGAATTCGCCACGATCGGTTCGCCGCGAACTGTGGCGAACCGTTCGCGAGAAGTTCGCAGACGGTTCGCGACATCTCTAATGATTAATGATTCAGTAACCATCCTATATCATTTATAAACTAGTATGTAAGTCATACATTAGCTCTGGTTTCCCAGACTGGTGCATATAAACATGTATAATATATAATTCATCTCTTCTACAAAAGTAGGATATAGCTTATCTAATTAAAAAAAATAAGAATTTTGTGTTTTAATTATCAATCATTTTGTGTAATTTCTATTCATGTTTAATAGTATATAATTAAAGTTATGTGTTTTTCTTTATGACCACCTTTTAATTGTGACCTTTAAACCATATGTTGATAATAAAAAATAAAAATAAAAATAAATATAATTTGTTCAATACAATATTCTTCTTCTCAAATTCTTAAGTTCTTAAATCTTCTTGTCAATGATATTCCATAGCTTAAGCTTTTCTTGAAATTCTTTAGGGTCTGAAAAGGAATACATACCTCCATTGTGAAAAAGTTTTATTGCCGTTGGAAATGTCCATCTATATCTTATTTGATTAGATCTTGAATTTTGTGTCTGTTCTGAAAATTTTAATCTTGTTCTTCTAGTTGCATAGGAAATATCTTGAAATATTAGAATATCTTTATATTTATCTCCAAATTCTTTTTTCTTTATTGCCACTTGAGCTATTACATTTTTGTATAATAGCTAGAAACCAAGGTATCCTTTGGTAGTTTCTTATCTGTTGTTTTAGAATTAATAAATAGATGGTATCTGTCGAATGGATGATCTTTTAGCTTTTCAGGGGATATCCAAGATTTAAAAAACTCTCGTAGATATAGTTCAAGATGGTCATAGGAAACATCTTCATTTATCCCTTGGATTTTAAGTTTTTTTTCTTCTTCCTCTGTCTTACACATCTATTACTTTATTTTCCAGATATTTAATTATCTCATTTACTTGTTAATTTTCTGGTAGGAGTGTATTGTAATCAGAACGGATCTTATTAAGAACATCTGCCTGTGTAGATAGAGTTGAGGTAGGCTGAGAAACTGCTTTCTTTAGATATTGCATGTTAGATTAGAAGTCGTACTTGATTTTTTTTATATAGACCTTCTAACATTTCTAAGATATTTTGTTGGGATAATACTGATTCTTTAATTATAAAATCTTCTTCAATTGTCCCAGAAGTATGTTGATCTATTTCTATGTTGGAAGATATTGGTTCATTAGCATAAGATCTTCTCTTAAGTTCTGAAGATGCTGTTTTTGGAGAGTAATAAGTATTAATTTGCTTAGTCGAATTTATAGTAGTTGTAGTGGGATGATTGTTTTTATCTTTGTTCTTTTTTGGAGCCATGGTGCTTAGCAGATAGCAGATAGAATTATACTTAGGTACTTCTTTTATTTACTGTTATTGCTTGCTTGTCGTTTTATATTTTGTTGTCAGATTACTTGGATTTATGTTTTTCTAGTGATTTTACTTTTCTTTTCATCAAGGGGAATTTTTTCTTTGTTATGTAGGGAATATTTGTCAGCTTTTATTTTTTATCTTTTCTTTCTCTTTCTCTTTTCTTTACTTATAGATTTCCTTTTCCCTGAAGTGTTTATGATAATACTTCAATTTATCTGCTTTTTTCTTTTTTTCTTCCTTTTCTTTTCCTATCTTTCTTCTTCCTTTATTTTAAAATTTTATATTCCTTTATTTTCTGTTTGTTTTTCCACTTTTTTCTTTTCAGGAAGTGGTTATGGTGTGTACTTCCTTTATTATTTGTGTAGAGCTTAGTTAATAATTATATATTTTCTTCGATACAGTAAATTTTGACGTAAATTTAGAGGCTTCACATTTGTAGAAGGGATGTCTTTCCCTTGTAACATGGATACTTTTCTTATTTCAGAGGTCCTAGTGTTCTCCTTTAAGAGAACAGTATAACAGGGAAGTTTGGGAGATTCTCTTCTTTTTTTTTTTTAGTTTGTTGATTGTGATTTAACTGGGTTTTGTATCAGCACATATACTTTTCCTGGCTAATCATCAGCATTTAACATATGGGTTTAGCTCCTCCCTCTAACCCTCAGGACAGGAAACACAATCAATTAAACAATTAAGCATACCTTTCCCTAGTATAATAGGGACCCCAGTAGCATCCACGCCTCAGTCTTTTACTGTCCTCCTAGCCCTAGGACAGTTATTATTTTTTCTTTTAGTTTGTCTGAAAATATATTTTTTTGCTCACCTGACCATGTCTGATATGGTCTTGTCCCTGTGGAGGTCAGCCTCCCTCCTCAAAAAGCCCAGGCACATGCAGCCCAATCTCTGAGTTGGGAACCCCTGGGAGCCTTGGTGGTTAGTTCCCCAGGCTGTTGGAACACACTGGTATCCAGAATGGGAACTCCAGACCTCGATCAGACGATCGGCATGACGGCAAGACACCTGCGCATGCGCAATGCGCCCTTTTCCAAAATGGCGGTTTCGCGATCTCTCAACCAAATGTTTTGGCTGGAAATGCATTACCTTTTTTAATGTTCTTAGCCCTACAGTCAGTATGGATCCATCATCCCCTTCTGAAAAATCAATGAGATCTGCAATAGGTCATAGGTGAGCAACAGTTTTTTCTTTGAATTTTCACATTACTAAAAAGAGTGCATGGAGGGTACAGTCTTATGACTTCTGTGTCTTACAGCCCTCGAAACCGGTCCTGTCCCAAATCCCCTTCGAGGAGAAGGGAAAAACCGGCAGCCTGCCCTGGATATGGTGCAAGGCCAATATATAACTGCAGGCTCTGCAGAAGATACTTAGCCATGGTTGCAGGAGAGTCTGATCGCCAGAAGTCACCGCAAGCCTCTACCTCTTCAGCCAAGGATATTGCTTACTGGATTAAGCAGGCAGTTGTGGAGGGAATTGCAGAATCCAATAAAAGGTAAAAGATCAAGAGGTGAGACCTTCGGCATGGACTCAGATCAGTATGACGACGACTACAGACAGGCTTCGGCTTACCTGGATTTAGAGCCAATCTCATCCAGGGAAGAGGAGTACATGGAACAACCTTGATCCTTGGACTCCAAAGCTATGGAGCATTTGATTATGGCAGTCAGGAGAACATTGGATTTGCCTGAAGAGGCTAAGGAATGTTCGGCTTCTGACAGACATTTTGGTGATTTGCACAAGAGAAGACCTTCCTTTCCAGTTCACAGCTCTATTAAAGACCTGATGCGGAGCGAGTGGCAAAATCCAAGTTAAAGGATTACTAGTCAAAGAAGGCTTTCTAAATTATACCGAATAAGGAGGAGGATTCCAGAATGTGGACAACGGTCCCAAAAGTTGATGCTCCTATCATTAAGGTTGCAAAAAGATCCACGCTTCCAATTGATAGCAATGCTTCCCTAAAGGAACCAATGGATAAAAGGATTGATGCTGATATATCTAAAGTATTCATGACAGCGGGATTAGGATGTCATCCATCTGTATCCATTTCTGCTTTGTCAAGAGCCTTGCATTCCTGGATACTTGATTTGGAGGAAGACCTAGAGGTGTAAGCAGACATCAGATGGCGGAATCATTGAGGGATATAAAACTCGTCAGTGACTGGCTTTTGGAATCCTCTACTGACCTTATTAGAATTCTTTCTAAGGTTATGGCTCATTCAGTCACCGCCAAACGGGCACTTTGGCTGAGATCCTGGGGAGCAGACCTTTCCTCTAAGAATAATTTGTGCACCCTTCCTTTTATGGGAGAAGTACTCTTTAGGAAGCCGCTGGATGAAGCTATTAAAAAAAGTGGCCGTGGTTAAACAGGTCAGGCTGCCTCAAGATAGACGTCCCAAGAGACCTCATCTGGACCGTAGACCTTTCAGGGATCAAGACAGAGAATTTGCTAGGCATTCAAATTGGAAGAGCGGTCAGAACGTAAAATCTTCTAGGGGCAAGATGCAAAACTCTTCCTTTCGCCCCAACAAGCAATTCTGAAGGTGGCTTACTCCAGGTTCCACGAGTAGAGCACGTCTGTCATTCTTTCAGAGGGCATGGAAAATCATTCCAGATGCTTGGGTAAGGTCCATTATCACCGGAGGTTATCATCTGGAATTCGAAGAATTTCCTCCTCCACCAAGGTTTATTCAAACAAGGCTTCCTACCAACAGCCAAAAACAAGAGATTTTAACTCTTTATGTCAACAATCTTCTTCTAGAAGAAGCCATCACACCTGTACCCATGAGAGAAAGATTCCAGGGATATTATTCTCCCCTGTTTTTGGTCAAGAAACCCAAAGGGAAATGGAGAGCTATATTAGACCTCCACCAGCTCAACCTTTACCTGAGAGTCAGGAGATTTTGCATGGAATCCATTCGTTCCATCATTCCTGTTGTTCATTACAAAGATTGGTTGATCTCGGTAGACCTCAGGGACTCATATTTTCATGTCCCTATCACGGTCAAGCACCAGAAGTTTCTCAGGTTTTGTGTCCGGAAGGAACACTTTCAATTTCAGGCTCTTCCCTTTGGGTTAAGTACAGCCCCGAAAACCTTCTCAAAGTTTTGGTCACCATCATTGCTATGCTCAGAAAATAAGGTGTAGCTGTGTTTCACTACCTGGATGACATCCTGGTAGTGGCACTGGACTTAAAATCCATGTTCCAACACAGACAACTAGTCCTCGACACTCTCTCTCATTTCGGTTGGCTCATCAATCATGAAAGGAGTCATTTGCATCCATTAAGAGAACTGGTATTCCTGAGAGCAAATTTCAATACCGACACAGCGATTGTATCCCTCGCACATGACAGAAAGCTCATACTTCAAGATCGTAAGGTAAGCTCATAAGGAGCTTCAGACTGAAAATTTCAGCCTCTGCGAGAGAGTTTATGAGATTTCTGGGGACTCTTTCCTTAACAAAAGTGCTTGTCAGATGGGCACGGTGGAACCTTCGCCCTCTTCAACAATTTTTTCTGAAGAATTTCAGGACCAGCTCAAGGTATTGGGAGAGATTGATCCGCATTCCTTTTGTTCTAAAACAGAAGCTCCTTTGGTGGATGTTATGGGAAAACATCTCCCGAGGGTTTCCCTTGATGGAAATAGATTGGGTGGTCATTACGACAGACGCCAGTCAGACCGGATGGGGGCACATTTAGGGAATCTATTTGTTCAAGCAAAATGGCCTCCAAGGACCCAATGCTTGCCTTCCAACATCAGGGAACTGAGAGCTACCTTTCTGGCACTTCTTCATTTTCAACACATCATCCGGCATTCCTGGATCAAGTTGAGAGTGGACAACACAGCGGCTGCTGCCAATATAAATCATCAAGGTGGGACAAGGAGTGTAGCCCTGATGAGGGAAATCATTCCCATTATGACCTGGGCTCAGACTCATGTGGAGGGCCTGTGTGCCACCTATCTCCCAGGAAAGGAGAATGTGTTAGCAGACTTCCTCAGCAGACACCTGATAGAAGCATCAGAATGTCCCAAGTGGACCTCATGGCAACTATTCAGAACACCCAGGTCCCGTGCTTTGTTTCAAAGAGATAGCATCCAAAGGTGGTTGCTCAGGATGCTCTATCCTTTAAATGGGAATTCGATCTAGCCTACGTCTTTCCTCCAATTCCCTTCATCCACTCTGTTCTGAGAAAGATCTCCAAGGAACATTGCAAGGTGATAGCTGTTCTTCCCTTCTGGCCTATTCACAAATAAAAATGGAGCATATATTGATCTGAACTTACAACAATAATTAAACATCAGTTTTATGTTACAGTTAAAATCTTTATAGTTTTGTTTATTCTTGTGTTTTTACTGGATTTGTACAAAATAAATATGATATATCACTTTTGACCATGACTAATTTTAGAATAATTTCTGTGTAAATTGTCTTCTGTGTATAATAAAGGTCACCATAAGGACAATGGAATCATTATGTTTAGTATCTTTAAACTGACAAAAATATGAGATATGGTACTTTATGAGAACAATGGCAGTTTGCCCTGAAAGACATTCATTTAATTTTAGTAAAAAGAGTCAAAGGTTGTGTAATGCTATTACTGACTTTTGGGAGAGAATACTTAACCAAAACAATTGGCTTTAAAACTAATAACTAGTTATATAAATCTTGGTTCATCAAACGTCTTACCAAATTCACTTTAGTTATTAAAGTGATAATTTCTTTTATAATCTGTGAATACATATGATACAGTGATGGTACAAACAATTTTAATTTTCTGCTACTTATTGAAAGCAAATAATGTATAGCTAATTTTATTATTATTATTATTACTATCATATTTACATAATTGAAAGTCTTCTTTTCATTTGAATATATTGAATCCTATATGTAAGTATTCAATAATGAACTGATTCATTTACCTAGAAATCAGACATTCTAATAAATGGATTGTATGACACTAGTTCATTTTTTGTGGCAACACAGTCTTTTGCACGACCATGAAGATTCTGGCACTGGAAATTGTTTCAGTGAACAGGACAAAATTACACAATGATGTGCTAAGGAATGTGATCATTTGTTTAATCCAGCTAACTTGTTTAGTTTTATGCAATTTTTCTACTACTAAGATGATTTCTCTATCCTTTTGTTGCACTATATCATATACGTTTGGGGATGTTAAACTGATTAGATTTACTCCAGTTATAAATTGTACAGAGTGGTCGCAGGAACGTTTATCTAATAAACATCAACCCAAAACCCCAAAGGATTTAAGACTTACTAATATTGCTCAGATATCTTCTACTAGTAGAAACAAAGCAAAAAATAAATAAGAAAAAATACATATCGTGTATTCTCTAGGCTTAATATGCAGAAAAATCAGTCCATAACCACTTACATTTTAAAGCATGGTAACCAGAATCTATCTTAAAGGGTTACTACAAGCACTATGACCACTTCAGTGATTTGAAGTGATCATGTTGTCTGTATGTTCAGTATTTCTGTATGAAATGCTGCACATATAGAGAATAAACCCGTTGCTGCTGGTGGTATGACTCCACCATTTGTAGCCTCAATGGGGCATCATTAACCAAACCGAAACAAGAGTACAATAAAATAGGTTTAGCCTTCTTCATCACCTATTGCAAGCCAAAAATGTTTTTGCATAATGTGAATTATATTCCTTCACAAGGTATAAACTTTTATGTGTTAAAACATTTTGCATACTTCATCACTGTTTTTAACCCCTTAGTGACCTTGGAAGTATCAGTTACGTCTAACAAACAAATAACAAATAAACTGGTTGTTAACGACCTCGGGTGTACCTGATACGTCCGTGGCGAATTAGAGTGCTGGAAACAATCATGATCGCTACCAGCTGCTCTGATGTTATTGCAGCGATACCTTAATGTCGAGGCATCCTGCAATACCTCCCCTCTCGGCAGCCTAGGACACCTTGGCTGTCTCCGCTGATTGTGATATAAGGAACTCATTAGAAATCTACCTTCCAAAGCAGATCTCTCGGCCATGCTAAGCAGACTAGAGACTTCATTTCAGAGAAAGATGGACGGCCTAGGATCGTAGATCAGACAGGTGAGCCTCCGAGTTCAGGATCTTGAAGATGACAGAGGCATTGTACAGGCCCAATTGGATAACCTAACATCCAAGATTGAGACTCAAGAGACGCATTTATCCAGACTAACAAGAGCATTACATGACATCGATAACAGGAGGAAAAGGAACAACCTCTGCGTCAAAGGCCTCCCCGAAGTAGAGAATGAGGACATACCGGCAATATTGCAGGAATTGTTCAATCTGTTGCTGGATCAACCCGCCACAAACCCAATAATCTTCGACATCGCTCGTTGAGACCCAAAAACAAACCGGGAGAAGCCCCGAGGGACATAATATGCTGGGTACATTATTTTGCAGTCAAAGATTGGATCCTGAAGAAACTCAGAGACACAAATCTCCCATTGTTATTCCACAGCCCCGAGGTCCAAATATTCCAGGACTTATCATGGCTCACTCTCCAAGCCAGGAGAATACTCAGACCAATTACAGACCAATTAAGATCTAGAAACATCAGGTGCAGCTGGCAGTGTCACTTATGAAGTAAAGCCCTCTGTGGTATCTGGAACACTACAGAGGCCGACACCAGCTGCTCTAACATCACCTGGTGCTTGATCCAAATAAGTCCCAAGCACTAATCTAGGACCATATCGTTGTATATATTTTATGTTTTCAATTTTAATCGTTAAACAGGTAAAGCACCACCAAGGCAGTAAGTTACACAACACAGCTCACAACATTAGCTTTACGCCTGCACAACCTGCCGGTGATCTGATACAAATACTTCCCTATACAGCCCCAACAAGATACAGACTTCAATGGCAACCATTACCACCATATAGCATAATGCCAGGGGACTGAACACCCCCGAAAAATGACGCATAGCCCTGAGTGACTATCACACCCAAAGGGCGGATGTGGTATTCATCCAAGAGACCCAATTCCATGCAGACTCCACCTCCTCACTAAAAAACAAACACTATCCAAAAGGGTACTTTAACAATTTCCCTGGATCAAAGTCCAGGGGGGTGGCGATCCTCATAAACTCCCACCTCCCATTTACATATGTAGACCACAGCACTGACGACAGTGGCCGCTATGTATTTCTAAAGGGGAGAGTAGGAAACACCATGACACTTTTGATAATGTGTACTTGCCCAACAAAAAACAGCTTCCAATACTCCGAAAGATTCTCACTAAACTGGAGGCTTTTGCAGAGGGCCTTTCTATTCTAGGCGGAGACTTCAACATATCATTGGACTAGACACCACATCCACTACACACTCCTACCAAGCAGCCACCAGATCACAAGCACAACAGCTTTTAGACTCTCACTACCTCTATGGCTGTTGGAGGACACTTCACCACACGCGGAGGGATTATTCCTTCTACTCACACACAACAGGCAACTACTCCAGGATCGACATGTTTTTTCTCCCCCACAGATTCCTTAACCTCATCACATCCTGTTCTTACACGCCAATAACTTGGTCAGACCATGCACCCTTTACTATGACGATACAAATTCCATCCCTGCATGTCACGAGGTCACAGTGGAAGCTAAATGACACCCTACTAAATGATCCTGAAGTAGTGAACCAGATCTCTACAGACCTTGAGCAATACTTTCCTTTAAATGTACGACTGGACACACCATATCCAATAGCCTGTGGAGGGCACAAATGCGCAATCAGGGGTTCCTTTATCCAAATTGCATCCATGCACAAAAAAAAAAAAAAGAACAGGGTGACAAAACTGATCCAGGACATTAGGAATCTAGAAACATCACACAAATCTGACTTAAGATTAGAGATATACAAAACGTTACTAGAAAAGAGAACAGAGCTCAATATCCACCTAATTATTCAAACCAAACGTAAACTGACCCTCACAAAAAGCCTCTACTATGCCCAAGGCGGCAAAAGAGGCCGTTTGCTGGCTCATGCACTGAAAAAGCAGAGAGAGGCCACATTCATAGCCTCTATCCAATAGACGACTGGCAAATGATCCCGCCTTATGCCAGACATTACCAAAGCCTTTCATGAGTTTTACTCATCCCTCTACAATCTGCGTACAGAACCACCTCCCACAACAGAGGTACAGAAATTTCTCACACAATGAATACATGCAACCATTTCAACCAATGCTAGACAATCTTTAGACCAGCCCATCTCACTACCATCTCTACTACATGGCGATTAAACAGACACCACTAGGGAAGAGCCCCGGACTAGATGGCCTGACGGCAAATTATTATAAACTTCTTGCAGCACCTCTCGCCCAACAGTTCCTCAACACATTTAACGCCCTACTTCAACCAACAGATCTCCCGCCCCTGGCCCTAAATTTCACTATCACACTCCTGCTCATACCGGGGAAAGATCTCACCAAATGTGGGAGCTACTGGCCAATATCTCTGATAAATATAGACCTCAAATTGTTCACAAATATTTTAGCAAATCATTTACGACCCTTCCTCCCTGACTTGGTGCACCCAGACCAATCAGGATTTGTGACAATTAGAGGGGCAAAGCACAACACCACTAAAATTCTAAATTTAATTTACCAGGCGAAACGCTTCAACAGTCTGCTACTGTCAATAGACGCTGAAAAGGTGTTTGACAGGGTAGACTGGACCAAGATGAGACACACACTCCAACATATGGGCTTTGGTCGTAACTGCATGAGGTGTCTGGGGGCCCTATACTCCATCCCATCCGCACAACTACGTATAAATGGCCAGCTATCTGACCAGGTACCCATCACTAACGGCATGAGGCAAGGTTGCCTCCTGTCCCCTCTGCTGTTCGTCCTGGTAAATGAACCCTTTCTCCAAGGGATCAGGGACAACCCCATAATACAGGGGATCAAGGCAGGAGCTACAGAACATAAAATAGCCGCATTTGCAGATGACATAATGTTCACACTCACACAACCACCACGCTACCCCATTTAATGACAGAAATGTCTACATACAGTGCCATCTCAAATTTTCTAGCCAACCTCAGCAAATGGGAAATACTACCGATCAAACTACTCCCTGACATCAGGGAACAGTTAAAACCAGAATATCCCTTCACATGGGCAACAGAATCTCTTAAGTACCTGGGAATACATATAACAAACAAACCCACACAACTGTACCCTAGAAACTTCCCTGCTACAAACCATAACAGCCAACCTCAATTCATGGAACCCCCACACTTTAGATGGTTCAGCAGACCGAACATTCTAAAAATGAATATTCTACCACGCATCCGATACTTGCTACAGGCGCTACCGATAACACTACCCAAACACTTCTTTGACACAATACTTAAGACATTTTCAACCTGCATATGGGCACACAAAAAACCCTGCCTACCATACAAGCTACTTAAACGGCCAAAAGAGGAAGGAGGCCTGGGTCTACCAGATGTAGAGCTATACTACAAAGCAATACATCTGTCGAGGATATGCGACTGGTCCATTGCATACTCCAAAAGGCAATGGGTACGACTAGAAGACGCATGTTTTAGATCCCCGATATACACTATCCCATGGCACAAAACAGGAATAACCCTATTAACGCACCAAGCTCACACAACAATAACGCCCACAATGAGAATGTGGGCTCACATGTGTAACCACCAAAAGATATCACCGCTATACCCAATCACCCATAATCCCTTATTCCCATAGGGGATAGACAGGAAGGCATATACATCCTATCACAACTCACCATACCTAACACTGGGAGATATACTGGAGGGGTCAGGCGTTAAACCACTCCATGACATAATTCCAAGAGGCAAAGCCTCAGCGATGCATTTGTTCCACTATAATCAACTCACGCACTTTATGCAAACAGGCCCCACAGCACAGGGAACGAACCGAGAACTCACTGCTTTTGAACAGCACTGTAAGAGTCGAGATATAAAAAAGAAACTGATATCCATAATGTACATAATCTTACTAACCACACAGTCAAACCACCTCCCAACGTTCACCACTACATGGGAAAAATAACTAATTATTACTCTACCACCTGAAACATGGCGCAAAATATTCCGAAATATACACAAATCCTCCAAAAACATAACCCAAGAGAGCAATTACAAACACGTAGCCCGATGGTACTTCACACTAGCACGAATACAATTCATGTTCCCACAATGCTCTAGTCAATGTTGGCGTTGCCACCAGTCCAATGGCACAGCCTCACACATATGGTGGTCATGTCCAGAAATAAGAAAATACTGGGCTTGATACAAACTATCCTGGGGGAATCACTAACCCTAGCGCCGGATACCTTTCTTCTTCTCCTCCCACCCAGACACATTCCAAAACATAAAGTTACACTGCTTCTCCACCTTATCACAGCTGCCAACCAATTGATTCCCACTCTATAGAAGCAACCCAACACCCCTACTATAAGGGAGTGGATACAAACAGTTGAGACCACAAGAGAAATGGAAGAAATATGCTTTTCCTTATCTAATGACTATCAGGTATGCTCTGCCACCTGGTACAGGTGGTGTAACTATCTTCAGAAACACAGCATCTAGCAGACTCAGCACCGCACCGCACAAACCACCCACAGCTCACCTACAGGGTCAACTACAGGACACTATTAAATGGACTCGTAACGCATTGACAGATTAAGGGTCCATCACCTTCCGACCGACAACACATGTTCCAAGGTTCGACAATGCCACCATGGTTATATGTTAATAATACGATAATATGTAAACCATACTGACATCGAAGATGTAACTGAACTCCCCATACTCCAACCGAGTACCTTCCGTTGATGGACGCTTCCTAGCCTGCGCCGAGGACCACAAGCACCGCATCGGACACCACAACCACCCCAGACTCCACAACCGCCGTAGCTTAAGTGGAGTCTTGCGTCTTCTGTCCACCCTGGATTCTATAATAAGTGTAGGTGCACTTAATATGAACGAGGTGAATTACGGTTGAAAAGACATGTAGTCAAATTCCATATTTTGTTTACGTTATGTTTTCATCACAACGTGTACATTTGGCTTAGTCCTTAACCCCTTAAGGACGGAGCCAAATGTACACGTTGTGAACAAAACAAAATGTAAACAAAACCTGGCATTTGCGCTACATGTCTGTCCAACCGTAATTCACCTCTTTCATATTAAATGCACCCACCCTTATTATAAATCATTTTATTCAGAGGAAACAGGGCTTTCATTTAATATCAAATAATTAGCTATGAAACATAATTTAATATGAAAAAAATGGGAGAAAATAAGATTTTTTTAAAGATTTTTTAGTTCTACATGACATTTTAACTGTCAATGTCATAATACTGTTTGCTTTCACTGCAATAAAATACACATATTTGTATTCAGCAAAGTCTCACGTGTGAAACAGTACCCCCTATGTACAGGTGTTACGGCGTTTTGGGAAGTTACAGGGTCAAATATAGCACGTTACATTTGAAATTGAAATTCGCCAGATTGGTTACGTTGCCTTTGGGACTTTTATAGTAGCCCAGGAATGAAATTTACACCTATAATGGCATACCATTTGCAATAGTAGACAACCCAAGGTATTGCAAATGGGGTATGTCCAGTCTTTCTTAGTAGCCATTTGGTCACAAACACTGGCCAAAGTTAGCGTTAGTATTTGTTTGTGTGTGAAAAATGCAAAAAACACCAAGTTTGGCCAGTGTTTGTGACTAAGTGGCTACTAAAAAAGACTGGACATACCCCATTTGCAATACATTGGGTTGTCTACTATTGCAAATGGTATGCCATCATGGGGGTAATTTTCATTCCTGGGCTACCATAGGGTCTCAAAGGCAACGTACCCAATCTGGCAAATTTTAATTTAAAAAAAATGAAACACAAGCCTTATATTTGACACTGTAACTTTTGAAAACACCATAAAACCTGTACATGAGGGGTACTGTTGTACTCAGGAGACTTCGCTGAACACAAATATTTGTGTTTCAAAACAGTAAAAAGTATTGCAGCAATAATATCGTGTAAGTGCTGTTTGTGCGTGAAAAATGCAAAAAATGTCACTTTTACTGGCGATATCATCGTTGTGATACACTTTACTGTTTTGAAACACTAATGTTTGTATTCAGTGAAGTCTCCCGAGTAGAACAGTACCCCCCATGTACAGGTTTTATGGTGTCTTGGAAAGTTATAGGGTTAAATATAGTGCTAGCAAATTAAATTCCCTTTACTTTCGGCATGGGTTGTCAGGCAGGTCCCGCTAATTGTAATTAATTAAGATACCTAATTATGTAAAAATATTACATAAATATATATGTAGAGTATATATATATATATATATATATATATATATATATATATATATACACGTATGTGAATATATGTGTATATATATATATATATTTAAAAAATATATTTTTATTTATATATAGGTATATATATATATATATAGTGATATATACGTATATATTTATGTATATAGATATATATATTATTTCGTTCTACGCATTTTGATATAAATATATATTTATATATATTAATATCACAATACAGTTAGAACGAAATAACACACATCTATATATTTTTTAATTATTTATTTTTAATTATTTATTTTATTTTATTTTTTAACGTATTTACATATTTAATTTTTTATATTTTATATAAATATATATATATAACAATAATTATATATATTTAATCAATATCAGTATATGAGTAATTTGATATTAATATATATATATATATATATATAATTATATATATATTAATTGTAAAATACACCTAGACAGATGTGTTTGTATTGTATGTATATATATATATATATATATATATATATATATATATATATATATATATATATATATATATATATATATGTGCTTAGATCATATATATATATATATATATATAATATATATGATGTAAGTATATATTTATTTATATTTTACACTTTTTAACTTTTATTAATTTTATTTAATTTTATTTCCAGCCAGCAGGGGGACTACCTGTCATTACCTGTCATGTCCCCTGTTGGCAATGCTGCAGCCAGCTATCCCGGCCATGTGATTGTGAGACCTCACTCTCACATGGCCGGGGGGGCTGCCAGGAGGAAGATCTGCTGTGGGGGGGCTCTCTTGGAGTCCCCCAGACTGCGATCGCCGGCATGGGGCCGCCGACAACCGGGTAAGTAATGAAAGACTGGAGGGCGTACTATTACGCCCGGTGGCGTTTAGAGCCGCCTAAAATAGGGCGTAATAGTATGCCCTCCAGTCTTAAGGGGTTAAGGGATTAACGGTAAGAAAAATTAAAAATGGTCCGGTCACTAAGGGTTAAATATTTTGGGTGTTACGACCTTCAACTCTGCTGTTTATTTGTAATTTTTTTGTCTCAGGTACATTGTACCTATCTTTTTGTATTCTTTCAGTGCTGAAAAATGTGATGGCACTTTCTAAATAAAGCATAATAATAAATACTATAATATTTGGCTTGGAGATTACTTGATCTTGAAGTTCTGCATGTGTAATCTTGTTTTACACAAATACCTTATTTTAAAATATCACTTATTGTTAGTCTATTGGTTGTCTTTTTTAACAAGGCCTGATTTTATTTACAATTTTTTATCACACTATGGTTTTGAAAAGATAGGCAAGATTTATTTTTCATATCTTGGTAGCTGATTACAGTATAATATTAGTGGGAGTATGGTGTTATTTATTTAACTTGGAATTGTATTTTGAGTATGGAAAATATATATATATATATATATATATATATATATATATATGTCTGCTTGTTTGCTTGTTTGCTAATATTTCCGACCTCTTAGAATTATTATTTATAAGAAAAGGGATATCATTTAATTTCTAAAAATAGTCACTTCCCGTATTTCTGTAAAGGATGAACAAGTACATTAAAAATAAAAATGTGTATATTTACATAATGTTAATTGCTGTTTTATCCTACATTTATTATCTAGCTATGCATCCTGTGTTAAATAAATGCCAAATTAATAGTTTTAAAACAAATAATTTTTGATCATAAATGCATTCATTTTCATTAAACCAAGAATTGCTGTAAATTGACAATTCTTTCTTAGAGTATCATTCCAATTTGATATGTTGGATTACAATGTGCTCTAAATTCCATTATTAATTCCCAATTATTATTTCTCTTATATCCTTGACAAATAATATGCACTACTGGAGTAATTTAGATACAACATTGTTTGGTTATTTCCATCTTCATTTTCAACCAGAGTAACATGTTGCAACTCTACATAAATGCATTGTTCTTTTGCAAAATTTGAAATGTTACCTATATTTATTTCCAATACAAGAAGCTGTTAACCTACAGCATAAAACTGTTATAATATGTGCATGTAAAAAAAGGTTACTGTTTATCACTACATTTTTACTAGCTACAATTTATATATGGATATTTTGTGAAAATGAAAATTTCTAATCTAAGCAATGTAGCCAATTTTTTTGTCAATTACTTATAACTGCAGAAACACATTAAATTCTTTTTTTTTTCCTCTTGTGCACTCAAAATAGCTCACAGATGTTAGGAGTGGGAGGTTAATGAACCATAAATTAAGTAGATGGGCATAATGTTACATAGAGTTTACTAAATGAAGTTCATAAGACCTCTTTGCCTACAATTAATCATTAAATCAATACATAATCAATCTTTTTTCTTTGCAAGCTAAAACTATTTAAAATATAAAAAAATAGCAATCTGTTATGCTTTCATGCATAATAATACCATTAATTTTGTTATTATAAAATAACAAAAGATTATTATAGGACAGCTGATTAGATAGGTAGTTATAAGATAGATAGATAATTTTGTTATGTTATGTTACATTATATACAATATAGAGATTATAAGTGAGACAAACATGCTGCTAAACATTATATAAGTAATGCATATCTTGGCTACATTGACATTTACTGTAATTGAGAATATACCAGTATTTTCTATAAGAAATAAAATGAACATAACTCAATAAACTCAGAAGCTTAGCATCTACCAAATCACCCAACAGGAAAAAAAAGAAACTTAATGTTCAGGTCAGCAAAAAACAGGGCGCAAAAGAATACTGAGAACAGGCAGCAGCTGAAATAACCTGCCCTTTGGTGGGTCCCCGCTCAGTTCTCAAGCTGGTTTTAGCTCATCTTGTGCCATTACAGAGAGAACATCTCTGAAACATATCAGACTGGTCCCACCCATACGGGCAGTACAGATTCGAAATGCCAGCAAGTTCCCTCTGCACGAGAGACACAGCAACCCCAGACGATCGTTTCAGTCTTGTTAGGCATCATCAGTGAGGCATAGCTAATATCTCTCTAGGCACCGTGAGCAAGAAAAATGGGGGTTTAGTTACAGTATATGATCATACATTGCATAAGCCTGCTACAACATCAATGTACTCCATATTTGGAGTCCTACTCTAACAACCTAATGTCTGCTATTATGAGAATAATCCACTTACTTGGAAGAAAAAATTCCACCTGGGCTCTCTGCAGTACAAGGCTAAATATGGCCCTGGGATGAGGCACCTGTGACAGAGAGGGGTGCAAAACCAAGGAGTTAGCTTTGGGGTTCAAAACCAATGAGAACACACAATACATTTTACAAATAACATTTCTGTAATACACACTCAGCGTCAATAATGGGCACAGGATGGGCACATCTTGCACCAATAATTGGCACAGGAGACATCTGGAGAACCAGAGGAGATGTCAGAAATACAAAAACCAACAGTTCCATAATTTTCAACAGCAAACACAGTCCTACATAATCTCAGTCTGAGGTGGAGAAACTGGGCATAATGAAGGTGAACTGTTAATAAAATAGTTGCTTGTCATCCATCTCTAAACAGATATCTTACCACTTTCTAAACCTCAATCTTTGTAAACCTGAGCTTCTTATATTCCCTCCTTGTAAAATGAATCTTTCATTATCACTCTCCCTACATGTTGCTGTATACCCAAAAGCACATATTATCAGGATTGTTGCCTTGGTATTATCATTGACTATGTCCCCACAACCCATATCAAGTCTGTTCCTAAATAATGTTTTTTTCACCTTTAACATATTGTCCGCATGTGTCCCTTTCTTCCATAGGATGTTTTTTAATATCCATAATTGATTACTTAAATTCTCTCCTAAATTTGCCTCTCCACCATAGGACTGGCAACTGTCCCCAAGGTGGTTGACAAAAAGGAATTATGGACTGCAGTTTTATGCTATTCACCTGGATTAAAATATAGATGAGTTGGGATCTCACAAGATATGATATGATACAGTACTGCAAGAGTGAGGCAGCAGACAAGATTTATGAGGGCCTTTGCGAGCCATGCATTCATGGATTTGTGCATGGACTGGTGGCCTTTGAGTTTGGTTTTTCCGAGTGGACTCCAGTATCTAGGTTAATCAGTCTATGAAGAGTATTTATGATGTTTCTGGAAGTGACTTAGGGGTGAAAAGAGATAATGTCCAAGCTATTCATAACATAAGTTGGTTATTTTTGGTTGCATTGAAGTTGTGTCTATGTCGCTTGAGAGTCATGCTATCTTATATAGATAATAGAAGCTGCATGAATATGTGATGGCACATCCTGCAACTACTGCAGCCCTCATCTTTTTATTCTATATATTGCTCTGCGTGAGTCTAACCGTCCACACAGAAAACTGTGACTTTCATGTACTTGCCACTTGCCAGTCATCCCCTGCTCTCTACAGTCGATAGTTAATCGTGATTTATTGTCACTCTTCTCATACATTCCCCCTTTTCCAATCTCTGCATTGATTAAATTCTTAATATCCCTACCTCCATTACATATGTTGACTTATATATATATATATATATATATATATATATATATATATATTGTGACAGAGTGTGGGGGATTGTGGTCAGGGGTGTATATCTGGCACCCAGACTTTTGTGCAGCCATTATCCTGATATGTGGGTAAGCACATGCAGCCCCAGGGAAAGTTAAGTTTAAATGTAGTTTTTTTTTTTCTATGTTATTTGGGTCCCTGGGGTGGAGTATTCGGAAGAGAAGGGTGGGATGATTCTCCACCCACTGTCCAGCCCAGGTTTTCTGAGGAGTCCAGGCTCACTGCCTAACGAGGTCATTAGCCTCACCTGTAGGTGCTGTGAGCAGCTTTATAACTGCTGTTAAAGCAGGGTGGAGTGGTGGAAGTGTTTTGTGGAGAAAGACGATTTGCTGCTTGTTGTATCCTGGTGTATCCTGTTGTATCCTGCTACTTCTTAACAACAAAAAATAAACAGGCCAGAGGCCTTTGAAACTGGACTTTGTCTTGATCTGGCTTCCTTGCCCTAGAGGGCTGTGCTGTTGCCAAAAGATCCTGGACAAATACAGGGAAGTAAGTTTACTCACATATGGTGGAGAATGCGGGCATTGCACTGAAGAAGCCTGTGGGTATTAACTGGGAACCAAACAAGCCTGGAGGAAAATGGAGGAAGTTGTGAACATTTTCTTGCAAACTACAGTGGCACAGCAAAAGGCTACAGCCGTACAGCAGGAGGCTACGGCTGTACAGCAACAGGCCACAGTGGCACAACAGGAAAATATTGCAGCCCTACAGCAACTGGTAATTACGCAAAAAGCCAACACAGATGCCATGATCCAGCAGGTTGTGGCAGCCCAAGCTGAGGCAAACCGCCTGCTTCGGGAGGAGCAACGTCAGGCCTCCAGCATGATACAGAAGGAGATACAGGCTTTGACCAAGGGACTAACCAGAGTTTCGGATGGGACGCAGTTGGAGGTTAAGAAGAACAGAGCGAGCCGTTACCTGCAGAAGATGACACCTACAGATGATGCGGAAGCATACCTTCTAGCTTTTGAGAGGACTGCTGAGAGAGAAGAGTGGCCAATGAGTGAGTGGGCATGCATACTGGCACCTTTTCTGATCGGAGAACCCCAGAAGGCTTTCTATGACCTAGAACCAGCACAGGCAGGGGTCTACTCCAAACTGAAGGCTGAGATCCTAGCATGACTTGTGTGACTATGGCAGTTCGTGCCCAAAGATTTCATGCCTGGACTTTCGACCAAGAGAAACCTATCCGCTCCAAGATGTTTGTCCTGATACATCTTGCGAGAAAGTGGCTACAACCAGAAATAAATACAGCAACCCACATCAAGAGAAAATGCTGTAAAATCACCACAAAACTACTTAGTTTGATTCTGCTGTATAGATGGATTCCTCCCAGTGGCCCCATGTCTCCCAGTGCCCCCATGTGTCGATTATTCCAGGTCTCAGTGTTCCTATGTATCAGTGTCTCAGTGCCCCGTGTCTCCCAGTGTCCCCTAGTGTCGTGTCCCCAGTTCTCCCAGTGATCGTATGTATCACAGCTTTTGTAGCTGTGCCCCATGTCTCCCTGTGTCCCCACGTATCCCAGGGTCCCCATGTCACTAGGAAGACAGGAAGACCTGGGAACACGGGGAGACCTAGGGACACGGAGACACCAGTGACACTGGGAGACTAGGGGACTCTGGCTGGGACGCATGGGGACACTGGGAAAATAGGGGACACTTGAAGACATGGGGACACAGACACCAGGGACACAGACACTAGAGACACTGGCTGAGGGACATGGGGACATTGAGACACTTGAGGCACTGGGAGACATAGAGGTACTAGGAGACATGGGGACAGCGAGACACTGGCAGACTGGGGGCACTGGGAGACTAGGGGGCACTGAGACACCAGGGACACTAGCTGGGAGACATGGGGACACTGGGAGACATGGGGACACTGTGTCCCCATGTGTCTTTGTCATAATGTCTCCCAATGTCCATTAGTGTCTCAGTGTCCCCATGTCTCCTTGCAGCCTTTCCCCCCATCCCTTACTTCCCTGAGATGTAGGCTGTCTCTGCAGGGTGGGAGTTGCTGTCTGGACTCTCTGTAGCTGCACCCATGCAGATCAGTGAGTATAGATAGGCAGGGAGGGATATGCTGGAACTTCCTATCCTTGCCTGTCTCCACACACAGTGACCCCTACTGGCCAGTGCTGGTATTGCATAGTAATCTCTTGTTTATACTGAGGAAAATACCAGCATTTGTATTGCCAGTATCACTGTTATATTGGCACCAGCCAGGCAGCCTCAAATACTGGCTGTGCCAATAAAATAAAAGCCAGGTGGAATCCCTAAGAGTAGTGTGTGAAATTTTTTTTTTTTTTTTTTAAATAAATCAATGGGCCTATTCCATGGGCCTGGGCCTGGAGCTGCAGCTCCATCAGCCCCTATGTTAATCCGGCCCTGGTCACAACCCACAGATATGTTCAACAAAGGTGAATGAGAAAGAGGTCAGAGCTCTATTAGACTCCGGAAGTATGGCTACATTGATAACAAAATGCCTTGTATCTAAAGCCGATGTTGATGCATTTCAGAAAATTGGTAAAATTTGTATTCATGGTGACAAATGTGAATATCCTACAGTTTTGCTGAAATTTGAAAGGCTTTTTGGTACTGTGAATCATAGAGTGGGGGTGGTGGATGATGTGGTGTTGGGAAGGGATTTTCCCCAATTCTTAGACTTGTGGGGGTCTCCAGGAAAAGTAATTTATGATTGTATAGCAAATGATGATTCTGGAAATGTGTTTCCTTTTTCTGACATAGAATGGGAAGGACTAGGCATAAGAACAGAGAAGGCTGAAGTCTCACGTCACATGCTAGCTTTAGTAGGAGATGACCCGGACCCCTATAGTCAGAAGTCCGATAACGATCAGGATCAAGGCATTAACTTGCCTGAATTAGAAGTCAGTCCTGTTAACTTCAGGGAAGCACAATGGGAAGACCCCAGTCTTGCAGAGGCCCGTAAAAATATACAGGTTTCTTATGATAATCCAATACAACTAGATAGAGCCCCTTCGTATCCTTACTTTGAGGTACAGAATAATTTTATTTATAGAGTGGAGAAAAAGGGGATGGATGTTGTAAAGCAAATACTTGTTCCTAAGCCCTTCAGACATACAGTCCTAAATCTTGCCATATACTGGGGGGGGGGGGGGGGGGGGGGGGGGCAGGGCATTTAGGCATAGAAAACACACAAAAAAGAGTCTTACAGAGGTTTTATTGGCCTGGGGTATTTGCTTCAGTTGTAAATTATTGTTCTTCTTGTCCTGAATGCCAGCAAACTGCCCCTTTTAAGGCATACCACAGTCCTCTGGTACCATTGCCTGTAATAGAAATACCTTTTGAGAGGATTGCAATGGATTTGGTAAGTCCTCTGGTAAAGTCTGCAAGGGGGCATCAGTATATATTGGTGGTTTTGAACTATGCTACCAAGTACCCGGAAGCAGTACCCCTACGTAACACGTCTGCAAAGACAATAGCGAAAGAACTCATGCTCATGTTTAGCCGGGTGGGCATACCAAAAGAAATGTTGACAGATCAGGGTACACCATTTATGTCTAAAGTTACGAAGGAGTTATGCAAACTACTTCAAATTATACATCTTAGGACCTCTGTTTATCATCCCCAGACACCGGACTGGTAGAACGGTTCAACAACCATATGTTAAGGAAAAAAGTATGTTAAGGAAAGTAATTGACAAGGATGGTAAGAATTGGAATTGCTTACTATCTAATGTTCTCCATAAGGGAGGTGCCACAAGCTTCTATGAGCTTCTCTCCTTTTTAACTTCTATATGCCCATCATCCCAGAGGTCTGCTAGATATAGCAAAAGAAACCTGGGAACAGGAACCCAATCCGTACCGTAGTGTAATTGGGCACATAGCTCAAATGCAAGATAGAATGGCGGCTGTCATGCCAATAGTTAACCCCTTTCCTGTCCTACTGTGTTTTACACCCCACCTCCTATAGAATGTAAGCTCGATTGAGCAGGGTCCTCTTCAACCTATTGTTCCTGTAAGTTTATTTGTAATTGTCCTATTTATAGTTAAATCCCCTCTCATAATATTGTAAAGCGCTACGGAATCTGTTGGCGCTATATAAATGGCAATAATAAATAAATAATAATAATTAAGGACGGAGCCAAATGTACACGTTGTGAATGAAACAAAATGTAAACAAAACCTGGCATTTGCGCTACATGTCTGTCCAACCATAATTCACCTCTTTCATATTAAATGCACCCACCCTTATTATATATAATTTTATTCAGAGGAAACAGGGCTTTCATTTAATAACAAATATTTAGCTATGAAACTTAATTTAATATGAAAAAAATGGGAGAAAATAAGAATTTTTTAGATTTTTTTAGTTCTACATGACATTTTAACTGTCAATGTCATAATACTGTTTGGTTTTACTGCAATAAAATACACATATTCAGCAAAGTCTCACGTGTAAAACAGTACCCCCTATGTACAGGTTTCATGGCGTTTTGGGAAGTTACAGGGTCAAATATAGCACGTTACATTTGAAATTGAAATTTGCCAGACTGGTTACGTTGCCTTTGGGACTTTATAGTAGCCCAGGAATGAAATTTACACCCATAATGGCATACCATTTGCAATAGTAGACAACCCTATTTGTTTGTGTGTGAAAAATGCAAAAAACGCCAATTTTGGCCAGTGTTTGTGACTAAGTGGCTACTAAAAAAGACTGGACACACCCCGTTTGCAATACCTTGGGTTGTCTACTATTGCAAATGGTATGCCATCATAGGGGTAATTTTCATTCTTGGGCTACCATAGGGTCTCAAAGGCAATGTACCCAATCGGGCAAATTTTAATGTGAAAAAAATGAAACACAAGCCTTATATTTGATGCTGTAACTTTTGAAAATACCATAAAACCTGTACATGAGGGGTACTGTTGTACTTGGGAGACTTCGCTGAACACAAATATTTGTGTTTCAAAACAGTGAAAAGTATTGCAGCAATAATATCGTCCGTGTGAGTGCTGTTTGTGCGTGAAAAATGAAAAAAAAACTTCACTTTTACTGGCGATCTCATCTTGTGGTGTCTTGGAAAGTTATAGGGTTAAATATAGTGCTAACAAATTAAATACCCTTTACTTTCGGCATGGGTTGTCAGGCAGGTCCCGCTAATTGTAATCAATTAAGATACCCAATTATGTAAAAATATTACATAAATATATAAGTAGAATTAATATATGTATATATATATGTATGTGAATATATATGTATATATATATATATATATATATATAGATATATATATATATATATATATATATATATATATATAAAAAACATTTTTTTATTTATATATAGGTATATATATATAGTGATATATATGTATATATTTATGTATATAGATATATATATTATTTCGTTCTACATGTATTTTGATATAAATATATATATATATATATATATATATATTAATATCACAATACAGTTAGAACGAAATAACACACATCTATATATTTTTTACATGTTTTTATTATTTTTTAATTTTATTTTTTAAAGTATTTACATATTTAATTTTTTATATCATATATAAATATATATATAACAATAATTATATATATATATATTTAATCAGTATCAGTCTACGTGTAATTTGATATTAATATACATATATATATATATATATATATATATATATATAAATAGTAAAATACACCTATACAGTGTACGTGTGTGTATGTGTGTATATATATATATATATATATATATATATATGATCTAAGTATATATTATTATTTTTTTACACTTTTAACATTTATTTTATTTTCAGCCAGCAGGGGGACCACCTGTCATTACAGGCAGCCCCCCTACTGGCAATGCAGGAGGCAGCTATCCCGGCCATGTGATTGTGAGGTCCTCGCAAGGACCTCACTCTCATGTGGCCGGGGGGCACTGGAGGAGGAGGATCTGCCGTGGGGGGGGCTCCCTGGGAGTCCCCCCCCACCGCGATCGACAGCGTGGGACCGCCGGCGACCAGGTAAGTAAGGAAAGACCGGAGGGCGTACTATTAGTTTAGAGCCACCTAAAATAGGGCGTAATAGTACGCCCTCCAGTCTTAAGGGGTTAAAGAACATATGCAGAAAGCCCAAGAGGCCCAGAAAAACAGTTATAATAGAAATGCCAGACTGAGAGCTTTTCACCCAGGAGACAGGGTACTTGTTTTGGTCCCTACAGTAGAAAATACATTTCTAGCATCTTGGCATGGCCCCTATGAGGTTATTGTACAAGTTGGGGAAGTTAATTATAAAGTGAGACAACCCAATAGGATAAAACCTGAGCAAATATATCATATAAATTTACTAAAACCGTGGAAGGACAGAGAGGTCTTAACTACTTCAATTGTCACTAATAGGACTGGTAGTGAACTTGAAGTAAAGATACCCGACACACTGTCCCCTCACCAGAAACAGGAAGTAAGGGACTTTATAGGTAGAAACAGGGATGTATTTTCTGTAGTTACAGGCAGGACTTACATTATCAAGCATGATATTGTTACAGAACCAGGGGTGAAGATAAATCTTAGACCATACAGAATTCCAGGAGCACAGAAAGAGGCTGTAACTGCTTAAATTAAGAAAATGTTAGATCTTGATATTATTGAGGAATCACAAAGCGAGTGGAACAGAAACATAGAAACGTAGCATGTGACGACAGATAAGAACCATTTGGCCCATTTAGTCTGCCCAATTTTCTAAATACTTTCATTAGTCCCTGGCCTTATCTTATAGTTAGGATAGCCTTATACCTACCCCACACATGCTTAAACTCCTTTACTGTGTTAA
Organism: Pelobates cultripes; assembly: GCA_933207985.1. Classification (NCBI taxonomy): domain Eukaryota; kingdom Metazoa; phylum Chordata; class Amphibia; order Anura; family Pelobatidae; genus Pelobates; species Pelobates cultripes. Next base: position 174,355,869 of record OW240915.1, on the reverse strand, counting down.
CCTCTACCGCTACAGCTGAAAGGCTATTCCATGCATCCACTACCCTCTCAGTAAAGTAGTACTTCCTGATATTATTTTTAAACCTTTGCCCCTCTAATTTAAGACTATGTCCTCTTGTTGTGGTAGTTTTTCTTCTTTTAAATATGGTCTCCTCCTTTACTGTGTTGATTCCCTTTATGTATATTAATGTTTCTATCATATCCCCCCTGTCTCGTCTTTCCTCCAAGCTATACATGTTAAGATCCTTTAACTTTTCTTGGTAAGTTTTATCCTGCAATCCATGAACCAGTTTAGTAACCCTTCTCTGAACTCTCTCTAAAGTATCAATATTCTTCTGCAGATACGCTCTCCAGTACTGCGTACAATACTCCAAGTGAGGTCTCAGCAGTGTTCTGTACAATGGCATGTGCACTTCCCTCTTTCTACTGCTAATACCTCTCCCTATACAACCAAGCATTCTGCTAGCATTTCCTGCTGCTCTATTACATTGTCTGCCTACCTTTAAGTCATCTGAAATAATTACCCCTAAATCTCTTTCCTCAGATGTTGAGGTTAGGACTCTATTAAATATTCTGTACTCAGCCCTTGGGTTTTTATGTCCAAGATGCATTATCTTGCTCTTATCCACATTAAATGTCAATTGCCACAACTCAGCTCTATAATACTGGTGCCAAAACCTGATGGCTTGTTAAGATTTTGTAATGATTTTTGTAAATTAAATAGTGTGTCAAAGTTTGATGCTTATCCAAGACTGGGTAAGGCTCGGTACCTGACTACTTTGGACCTGACAAAGGGTTATTGGCAAGTACTTCTTACAGACAGAGCAAAAGAAAAGACAGCTTTTTCGACATCAGGGGGATTATTCCAATACAAGGTACTACCATTTGGGTTACATGGGGCCCCTGCCACTTTTCAAAGACTGATTGATAGGATTTTGAAGCCTCACAGCCGTTATGCGGCTGCATAATAAGATGACCTAGTCATTCACAGTTCTGACTGGGCTTCACATCTTCCCAAAGTGCAGGCAGTACCGGACTCTATCCGCCTAGCTGGTTTAACTGATAACCCATCTAAGTGTACAATAGGTTTGGAAGAGGCAAAATATCTGGGTTATTCGATTGGGAGAGGGCTAGTTAAGCACCAAACAGCAAAAGTGAAGGCCATACAAGATTGGTCATGCCACCTCACTAAAAAGCAAGTCAGGACTTTCTTAGGACTTATTGGGTACTATAGGCAGATTATTCCTGATTTTGCTACATTAGCAGCCCCTTTAACTGATCTCACAAAAGGCAAAGCCCCACTTGTGGGGAAGTGGTCATTAGAGACAGAAAAATTATTTGTAAATTTACCCAATGCACCCAACCAGTTCTGGTAACCCCGGATTCACTAAAGAGTTTATTGTGCAAACCAATGCATCAGAGATTGGGTTAGGGGCGATTCTGTCTCAGGAAAATCAGGGTGAAGAACACCCAGTATTTTATTTAAGTAGGAAGCTGACACCCACTGAGAAAAATTATTCTATAGTGGAGAAAGAAGGCCTTGCCATAAAATGGGCCTTAGACTTTCACTAAAATATTAGCTGCTGGGCAGAAAATTAAGGTTGGTCACAGACCATGCTCACTTAACCTGGATGAGTCAAAACAAAGATAATAATGCCAGGGTGACAAGGTGGTTCCTCAGTTTGCAACTATTTCATTTTACAGTTGAACATAGGCCTGGCTCTAAACATGGAAATGCTGACAGTTTGTCACGAGTTAATTTGTTATCTGTGGTCGCTCACCACACTAGGTCTGAGTTGGGGGGGAGAATATGTGACAGAGTGTTGGGGATGATGGTCACAGGTGTATATCTGGCAAACAACAAATACACTCAACCACCAGTGAACAAAGTGATCTGTGTAGAATATATCAAACACAAAAACTTAACTTATGGGTACACTGCTTCCCAAGGTTATTTCCCAGCTGATAACCATATGACAAAAATGTGTAATTGATAGGATATTTTGGGATTCTGCTAGTGTACCTACAATAGAGGATAAAACATAGTGCAAATGTTGCTTTGTACTATAAAATAATCTGATGATTTATATGCACTCACATATTCCAAATTGGTAAAGCGTATTATGGGTGCCTCCCCACGATGTAGATGTTTTGTTTTTTTTTGTCAAATATCCTTCCTCAAGTTATAGCCAATGGGGTATCATGGTCAGCAAGATGGTCCAACAGACTCCAACCAAATGAATACTTCAAAGGCGATTTATTCAACATGAATGAAAAGATTGTTTGTTTGGTAGCATTTTTAGGATGCCTTTTGGTTTTGTACTTTGGATTGTTATTTTAATTTATTTTATTGAAAGAGGGCCCTGAGGAAGTCCTTGTGTATAAGGACGAAACGCGTAGGACCAGTGATTCTTTCATATTTGTTTTTATAATTTTTATCTGTACACCTCCTGATTTTATGAAGTGAATAAATCCCCTTTGAAGTATTCATTTGGTTGGGGTCTGTTGGCCCATCTTGCTGACCCTGATACCCCATTGGCTATCACTTGAGGAGGGATATTTGACAAAAAAAAAAAACATCTACATCGTGGGGAGGCACCCATAATACGTTTTACCAATTTGGAATATGTGAGTGCATATAAATCATCAGATTATTTTATAGTACAAAGCAATATTTGCACCATGTTTTATCCTCTATTGTAGGTACACTAGCAGAATCCCAAAATATCCTATCAATTACACAGTATATATCTGGCACCCAGACTTTTGCGTAGCCACTATCCTGACATGTGGGTAAGCACATGCAGCTCCAGCTCAAGTTTAAATGTAGTTTTTTTTTCTATGTTGTTATTTGGGTCCCTGGGGTGGAGTATTCAGAAGAGCAGGGTGGGCCGATTCTCCACCCACTTTATAACTGCTGTTAAAGCAGGGTGGAGTGGGGGAAGTGTTGTGGATAAAGAAGGTTTGCTGCTTGTTGTATTCTGCTACTTCATAAAAACAGAAAATAAACTGGCCGGAGGTCTTTGAAACTGGACTTTGTCTTGACACCTGGCTTCCTTACCCTAGAGGGCTGTGCAGTTGCCAAATGATCCTGGACAAACACACACAAGGAAGTAAGTTTGTCAAAATAAATATATATATATATATATATATATATATAGTTATGGCAAAGTATACTTTAAGGAAAATAGAAGAGATACATAGTGACTAAGCATCATGTGTACTAGAGACGTTCTGTCTTCTGGTGTTACACCGCCCGCTGGTGCTGCTCCTGACAGAGGGCAGCATGAGTCTCCGCGGGCACGTATCGCTACGGCGTTTTCCCACAAACTAAGGGGAATACTGCCAAACACTCATCAGAGGTGACCTCTCCTCTCTCAACAACCGGGTCTGTATCATTAAGGATGCCGCCTGCTGCAGCTATGAATAATAAAGGGTTTCCTGTTTAACCCTTAAAGAGCTAGATCAATTAATTTAATATGAGTGTGTTACACACATAAGCTTGATCACATGTTTCCCTACAGCCTATCAGGAAATGCCTTTAGCTATTTAAACCTAGTTTGTCCATTTCTCAGTGCCCTGTTGTGGTTTCCAGTTGGTTATCCGAGAGCGCATTCCTTGTATTGATTTCTTGTGTATCTGACCTTGGCTTCCCTTATTGACTATCCGATCTCTGTATTCCTTGACTTTTGGCTTGGCTCCTAACTATTCTGATATCTCTATTCCTTGTCTTTTGGCTTGTTTATCGTTTGCGTTATACCTTTGTCTTGGCTTTTCCCTATCGTGTGTCTTTTTGCCTTTTTATGTTAAATCTGGCCATTCTAAGGCCCAGTAATATGTCTTATGTATTTACTTTATATCTACTTAAGTTCTGCATGTTGGGCATCTACAGCAATCCTGACGTGGTTTATTATGATACATCTAGAACCCTTCAATTATATTATTTTCACGTAATACATGGTTCTCTGTTACATATTCACTCTGTATATATGTCTAATCGTAATAGTATGCACTGGTTGATAAGGAAAGAAAAATGAAATAATGAAAATCGATTTAATTTAGCAAGAAAGTACTGTTTTAACCACCTTCAAGAGAAGCTGAGTCACGCAGATACATCAGAAATATGCAATGAAGATGCTGCACAATCATCTACTTGCTTTAAGGTCCTGACTGCTTTTACAAGCTGTCAGTTATCAATGAGTTTTTGTTGTACGCACTAGTCAGGTTACTATGAATTAACAGTCAATTGAAAGCAGAACACATTCACAGAGCAGAACATCAAACCTATAAATGACATACATGGATTGTAACGGCCCCCCAGGCATAAAAGAGGTTAACAGCCATTTAGGAGATATTCCCTTCCAGATATGCAGGCAGCTACTGTAGACACCAATCCACCGAACCGGAGAAGCATACAAATGCTCTCAAACATACGAATGCTGTAAACAGCTGAATAGGAAAAACCATACGAATAGGTTTACACTCCTAGCAGTCGAACTGGAACAGCATACAACAAGTCCCCCTAAGAACGATACAAGGCTCCGTTTTGAGGGTCAAGCAGCGAACAGCCAGAGCTGTGGGTTTATTGTTCTTACATACACATTCTTACACATTAGTACCACCCACAGGGTTTTGGAAAACAACCAATAAACATGTACAATACACTCAGACACTCCCAGACAGCATCATCCCCTCTGCCTGTGATACAATTACCTTACACAATGGGTAATGTAATTATCACAAGCAGAGAAATACAATTTTTCCACATTATTCATAATTTTAAAAGTATGCATCACATTCACATAAAACTTACATTTTCAGAGTCAGCATACTCCAAATACAAACATACGTCAAAATCAAGCATTTCAACATGGGGCCATAGTCTAAAGGCAGCAGGCGGGCAACCAGGCTCCTCCAATGCACAGTGGCGAGATTGGTCTCATCACATCTCTCCCTTTTTACAAACAGACTAAAAGGGTATCTGACCTCCTGCCGGTCAGTGCCCTGGTTAGTCCAGCAGCCCACCCACGAAGCACAAACAGCAGCACACCCACAATAACTGGTTACTACACCTGGGTAAGGGAGAAACTTGTCCATGTTCAGGTGCCTCAGCACTGCTGTGTGGGGGACTGACAGGCTCCCTTGGTGGGTTGCTGAGTGGGCAGAGACCAGGGGTACTCTGCCCTGGTGCCAGCGCTACCATGGAAGTAGCCTGGTTGGAGCCTGGTTGTGGGAGGGGGAGACCGACTGTCTCCCCTTTGGATACACAGCTCTGCTGCTGGAGATCGACTTTCTCCCCTTTGGATACACAGTTCTGCTGCTGTAGGGGGAGACAAATTGTCTCCCCTTTGGCTAAACAGCCCTGTTGCTGGGGGACAGGAACGACCGTCCATACCCCCTGTGCTGTAAGTGCAGAGACCACGGTCCTATTTGCACAGTTGTGGGGCTTTCTGTCTCCCCTGGGTATGTCAAGCTGCCACTGAGGAGAGGGGGTAACAAGCTCCTCTCCCATACATACTTCCAGCGACTGTCTCTGCTCCAAATTCAGAGTCCTGCTGCTGGGGAAAGGAAACTGGGCTCTCTGTTCCCTGCAGGACACTCTGCCGCTGGGGAATGGAGACTGTTCTCCCAATTCCCTGTAACACACGCTGCTGCTGGGGGACAGGACCGATTGTCTCTGTCCCCTGTAACTCAGCCTGCCGCTGGGGAATGGAGACTGGACTCTCAATTCCCTGCAGATCACACTACCGCTGGGGAGAGGGGGTAGCAAGCTCCTCTCCCATACATACTTCCAGACTCTGGGGAGGGAGACCGACTATCTCCGCTCCCAATACAGTTGCTGGGGAAAGGAGACTGGGCTCTCTATTCCCTGTATGACACTCTGCCGCTGGGGGACAGGACCAACTGTCTCTGCCCCCTGTAACTCAGCCTGCTGCTGGGGAATGGAGACTGGGCTCTCAATTCCCTGCAGGACCAGTGGAGAGACCTCGGTCCCATCTCCACCAGCCACCTAGGGTCCTTCCCAGTAAATCTCCACTATCTCGTCCCAGCTGAATGGGTCTGGCTCTGGGTCTGTCACTCTGCTCTCCTGCTGAGCCTTCTCACTGGAGTGGAACAGCTGCTGGTAGCTCTGTTCCAGCTCCATCTCACGGGTCACCAGGTGGACCAGGTCTTGCTCAATCTTGTGAGTGCCGTCCCAGTCATACCTGCTCTCCCTCCACTCAAAGAGATCACGGAACCGGGCTTGTGTAGGGCTCCTAAACTCAGGCTCTGAAAAATTCTCCCATAACAAGCCAGGACCATCAAACTCCTTTCCCTCTGGCTTGTCATGCTCGGCTGTCCAGGGCAGGTACTGTGCCCCATACCACCAGAGCGCCTGGTAGGCATCTTCAAGCCACATCTCCTGCCATACCCGGAACTCCAATTCCTTCACCCATTTCTCCAGGGGCTGCTCTCCCAGGAAGGGCATCCGCATGTCTAGTTGCTTCTGCAATCGCTGGTATTCCTTGAGTAGTCTCTCGCCCCGCTGGTACTCCGCAATACCCAGTGCCTGGTACCAGATGCCTTTTCGGACTGCATCTCGGTCATCCATGACACCCTCATCGTACTCCACTGCTGGTTCTATCCCGGTGTTGTCAGGGTTGCTGTACTGGGACATGCGTTGCCCTCAAATTGTAAAATCCACGTAATGGTGTCTCCTGTAGCTGTCCTTCTGGCTGTAGGAACGATCCCGCCACTTGCCATTAATTGTAACGCCCCCCCCAGGCATAAAAGGGGTTAACAGCCATTTAGGAGATATTCCCTTCCAGATATGCAGGCAGCTACTGTAGACACCAATCCACCGAACCGGAGAAGCATACGAATGCTCTCAAACATTCGAATGCTGTAAACAGCCGAATACGAAAAACCATACTAATAGGTTTACACTCCTAGCAGTTGAACTGGAACAGCATACAACAAGTCCCCCCAAGAACAAGACAAGGCTCCGTTTTGAGGGTCAAGCAGTGAACAGCCAGAGCTGTGGGTTTATTGTTCTTATATACACATTCTTACACACTAGTACCACCCACAGGGTTTTGGAAAACAACCAATAAACACATACAATACACTCAGACACTCCCACACAGCATCCTCCCCTCTGCCTGTGATACAATTACCTTACACAATGGGTAATGTAATTATCACAAGCAGAGAAATACAATTTTTCCACATTATTCATAATTTTAAAAGTATGCATTTGACATACGTCAAAATCATACAAATTGGTCCAGTGGTTCAAAAGATAGATCGTAGTCCTTTGTGACCAAATGAAGCATGGCTTTTCTGCCCAAAACCAGTTCCACAGAGTTTTCTATCCTGGAGATAATTGGGAAGTAATCCAATTATCACCAAGGACAGAGGCAAAACTCCATTGAACACATGGCAGCAAAAGACAATAAAATACATAAAAATATATAACTGTGCAGCCATTGCATAAAACAGGTACATTCAACATATCCCCAGATAGCTCAGATCTGAGCGCACATTATTACTGAATGGCGCTCAGATCACACACATACAGTTCAATTGCCATGGAGCCAAAGTCTTTCCCATAGTCTTTCATTATACGAATGGGCTCCATGGCATAGTTATCTGGGGTATCACCGCTCAAACAGGGCAAGCACCGAATGACCCAGCTTTCGTGTCTTTGCAGGGGAAAATCAAGCCTTTCAACATGGGGCCATAGTCTAAAGGCAGCAGGCGGGCAACCAGGCTCCTCTTGTCACATGGATCAACCTATTTCTGCTTTCTCAAATGTTTTACGTGAGAAAGAATATCTGTCCATTATAATATTAGTTTTGTGAGAGAATACCTTGACTTACCAAAATGCTTGCATTAAATAGATCTGCACAAAAACTCTTTCAGTTTGTCATAAAGTATTTGGCATGGTGATCAGACACATTGTTAATAACTTTAGGACAAGGCATTTGCCAAGTTCTACAAAACCTTGACAGTCTTGGCACATTTGTCATGAAGGAGTTAATATATGGAAGGTGGAGAGGCATGGTCAGATATTTTGCTAAGGGTTTGATGGACAATATATTGCAATTTCACTTTCTTTCATATTTAGCATGTCTGTAGCAGGAACTTATATTTTAAACAAAAACATTCAGCATAACCATGCAGAACATATTTTAGGAAGGGCATAAAGTGTTTTTTGTTTGTTTGTTTGTTTTTTAAACGAAAAGGCAAAACCATCAAACTTAAAATGTATAGCTAAAAGGTATAGCAATAAGAATAAGGCATGCAACAAAGATATGTGCAGTTCATCTTTTATTGGAGATACAGTATTATGCTGTATTTTATGTATTATTAAAGATACTTGTTCCTGTACCTACCCCTTTGTTTGGCGTTTGTGAAAGCTATCCAAAAGGGAAGTAGTGAATTTGAGGTGGACATCTTGTATCCTGGTTCCAATATTTTGGTCTCCAACTTATTTATTAAGGCACTTATAATGTGAGCCACTTCCAAACGTCTCAGCACCACGTGAGTGGGAAATTTTCTTCTCCATTACTTTTCAATTACCTTATACAGGCTATACTATGTTTTCTGTTTTATATTTTTAGGACATATACAGGTACATGGTAAAAATTTCATGTTTTATATATTATCCTTTTTGGTGTGTTTATCACTTATTTTGCTCTCACCATATTGTTTATTATATTATGCAATAAAGATATATTTGTTGAGAAAATAGAAAATAAGAAAAAAATACTGGGTACTCACATCTTAGCTCCCTAACATTTAATGTTCTAGGCTCTGTCCCATTCACCTGACAATCAGCATATGTAAAGCATACAAAGAAAAGAACACACGAAACAACATTTCTGTGATTTCCAATGTTTTATTCAAGTGTGAAAATTTCAAAGATCTAACATTTTCTCTTTAAGCAAAATTTTAATATATTTAATTAAATGTTAAGCAAAATAGATACTGCTAGTCTGTTTTTGCATTAAACTAAAACACTACAAAAATTATACTAAGTACTTAAAAATAAATAAGTTCTGCCGTAAAAAATGCTGCACTTTATGAAATGTTGTTCTCTAAACCACAATAACCCAAAAGCAATAATCACCCTAAATGTATACTAACAACTCTGCATATACATGCAATGTGAACCCCTAATAACACAAAATAGTACATAACCAATCCACCACACACCCCTTAATTTAATATTTCAACATTTAACTTTATTTTTCTATTTTATTATTTAAGTTTCATGATATAGAGTTCTACTTCACATATAAAAAATAAAATATAAACAGAATAGTGTTGTCTGTTACACATATACATACTCTAAGTGCTCAATTTATGTGCAATCTACTCACATGGCTTATAGCAGTGTATCCCCTGTTTATATATACACATTCAAGATATAAAAGTCTTGCGTACATAAGCAACTTCCCAGTCTCCACCTATTCCAATCAGTGGGATATAAATAGAAACAGAATTGCCAGGATAAAAAACATACCCACCTTTAATCCAAAGAAAATAGTCTGTTTATAATTAAAATTACCAATACCATAAGATAAAACAAGCAGACTCATGTCAGATTTACTGGCACACAGACTATTGTTATCTACATTGATATGCAGTAAACAACTTGGATTCTTCTGCATTTATGCTAGTTTTCAAGAAAACACTTCGCTACCTTGACATACATTAAATAGAGGAATCTTGCTATCCATGCGGTGTATAGTAAAAGGGAAAAACTGGGGATCATAATACAGTAATAAAGGAAAAGCTGAATAAATATCAAATATTATTCTCTCAAATATGAAAACAAAATCAGATTACTTTTTAACATTCTATATTATGTTTCAGACTTGAGTTGTATGGCAAAATGTAAATTTTTGCTTATAGATTCATGAAATTATATTTACATTCAGTTTGGCTTTATTTTAAGTGGATAGTGTTCCTTATATAATAGACATTATTGATTTCAAATAATTATCACATCATGTCCTTCATTTTTCAATTTCAATTTATATTTTCATTTTTTCCTTTGAGCATGTATGAGGGAGTTGCTTTTCTTTCTGTTATTTCTTAGCAAATATACAGAATAAGTGTTATGTTCTCCTAAATATAGCGTGCAGAGCAGATCATTTTTTTCCTTCATTTAATGTGAGTCTATTCAATAAAATTATGTTTTTGCGATTTCATGTTGAAAAGTCATAATTTTATACAAGACACGTAGACGAGGATTACTTAACCCTTTTTTCAATGACCCCCAAGAGCAGAAAAGATAAATACACTTATTGAAAAGAAATCATACAGAGTAACCACAGCCAATCACCATTCAGGTCCCTGTATAATACTACATACCACCCCAATAGCAAACAACAAACTAATGCAAATGTCAAAAAATGAATGTAAAGAACGAGTCTAGTACCTTTCCACAGATGGAAAAACCAAAGGATGTTAACCTGCAGGGAAACCATCACAATCTCAGTGTGCTGCAAAAATAGCAGACCTGTACAAATATCTGCCCATTCTCATAAAGAGAGGTGAATTTGAGGACCATAGTAACAGGCACCTAAAACAAGCCAAGCACCAGTTAACCAAGCTTATCAAGTGGAGTAAGACTTTCCAGCTTTGGGAACCCAAGTGTCCGACAGTAGGCATTGAGTTGCATGCTAAACTCACTGGATCTCTCAGGATCTCCTATAATCTGCCATGCTAACAAATTCAGAGATCAGTTCAGGAACAGAGGATGAAGATGCCCATCTGGATCATAAAGAAGCATAGGATGTGATGACAGAAGTCTGGGATAATCCACTGTGAGCTCCAAGAGTTGCAAGAACTAAGAATATGCACAAAAAAATGGGGTCAGTAAGAACAGAGTGGCTAGCTGTCACTGTGTCAGGATACAACTGAGATCCAACAAGCAGAATGTAGATATGAGGTAACGTATACCGGACCTTGGAATGGCCCAACTAACATATAAGCACAAGGGTAGTCAAAGTCAAGCCGAGGTCAAGGAGTACAGAAATCAGGACAAGCAAGAAGCCAAAGCCGGGTGAAGGAGTATAGAAAACCGAATAGTCACAAACAATTCCAAGGTCAAAAGCCAGAATATAAATCACTGAATACAGAATAGCACTATTGGGACCAAAAATGAACCACAACAGGGCAAGGAACCTAACTCATGAAATCCTTTTTATAGTTTGGCTGTAGCTTGTTAGGATGGTAGCCACGCCCCCAAAACGTCATGATTCTGACGTTTTGGTGGTCCGTGACGTCATTTGCGTTATGACGTCGACGCCCCTTTTTCGCATCATAAAAAGGGTGGAGCTATCGTGGCCGGTGCAAAAACGGCTGGAGCAGGAAGGGGAAAGCTGAAGAGGACCTGCAGCAACATGTGAAAGGTGAGTAACCTGGGGAACAAGCTTGGTTAACAGAGAAGGGATCCTGACACACTGAACTTGTATCAGGGTGTTCAGAATCATGGTGGAAAGAGAAAATGTGTAATGAAGATCCTTGCTCCAATCCTGCAGGCAGCAGCCTCTTTCTCCGCCTCCAAAAGCATGGAAGTTGAGTCTTGTCGTGAATAAGTCTATTGGAAATGAACCCCAAAGGGAAGAACTACTGGAGAAAACATTGACATACAATCTCCAGTTGCTGCCATCAGAGCTTCAATTCGTGAGAAAATTGCTGAGACATGGGATGTATTCCACCTGCACCAATATGTTCTGCTTCAAACAAGAATTACAAAATTGAAAGCAAGCTGTGCCAACCATATGGTTTATGTAATGGACTCTGGATACACTGTCCATGTGCTATCTAATGCAAGCATTGACCGAGTCATTTGAAAAACTCTGAATCTTAAAGAAACCTGTCAGAAGTTCCAGAGCATTGATATGAAGATGCATCTCATCTGGTATTTAATGGCTCCCCATCAACAAACCCTTGGAGTAAGCAACCCAACCATTAAGGCTGGTGACCGAGTGTGTGGTAAACTCTGGTTGAGTCCTGAAGATTATATTCCTGCAAAATGCATGTTCTGGTTGTACCCCCAATTCCTTTTTGTCTTTACTAAGTAATTTGTGAATCCAGACTAGATTCCTTTTGGGTTGAGCACCCTGCCCAGCCCCCTAGCTACAGTGGCCCTTTTGGAGGTAACCACAGGAAGGTACATATTTGAGGAGATTTTGCATAGTTACATCACTTTGATTACAATTATTATAGAGCATATACATGATATTTATTTATGTATTTATAAAATATATTTCCACAAAACATTGCATTGTTACAATAGGGTGCAATATTACAAAAAATGCAATATACAATATACATATACATACAGTATCTCATAAAAGTGAGTACACACTTTTGCAAATATTTTATTACATCTTTTCATGTGACAACACTGAAGAAATTACACTCTGCTACAATCTAAATTAGTAAAATTACAGCCTGTATAACAGTGTAAATTTGCTGTCCCTTCAAAATAACTCAACACACAGCCATTAATGTCTAAACCATTGGAAACAAAAGTGAGTAGACCCGTAAGTGGAAAAATCCAAATTAGGCCCAAAGTGTCATTTTTTTGTGTGGCCACCATTATATATTCCAGCACTGCCTTAATGCTCATGGGCATGGAGTTCACCAGAGCTTCACAGGTTGTCACTGTGACATCACAGGGGTGGTGGATGTTAGAGACATTGCGCTTCCCCACCTTCCATTTGAGGATGCCCCACAGATGCTCAATAGGGTTTAGATCTGGAGACATGCTTGGCCAGTCCTTCAGCTTGTTTAGCAAGGCAGTGGTAGTTTTGGAGGTGTGTTTGGGGTCGTTATCATGTTGAAATACTGCCCTGCGGCCCAGTCTCCAAAGGGAGGGGATCATGATCTGTTTCATTATATCACAGTACATGTTGGCATTCATGGTTCCATCAACGAACTGTAGCTACTCAGTGCTGGTAGCACTCATGCAGGCCCAGACAATGACACTCCCACAACCAAGCTTGACTGTAGGCAAGACACACTTGTCTTTGTACTCCTCACCTGGTTGCCGCAACACACGCTTGACACCATTGGAACCAAATACATTTATCTTGGTCTCATCAGACCACAGGACATGGTTCCAGTAATCCATGTCCTTAGTCTGCTTGTCTTCAGCAAACTGTTTGTGGACTTTCTTGTGCATCATCTTTAGAAGAGGCTTCCTTCTGGGAAGACAGCCATGCAGACCAATTTGATGCAGTGTGCATAATATGGTCTGAGCACAACCCCATCAACCTCTGCTGCAATGCTGGCAGCACTCATACATCTATTTCCCAAAGACAACCTCTGGATATGACGCTGAGCAGGTGCACTCATCTTTGGTCGACCATGGCGATGTCTGTTCTGAGTGGAACCTGTCCTGTGAAACTGTTGTGGATGAAAATTAGTGATAGTAAAATGTCTATTTACTGTATATACCTGTATTCAATATTTACTCAAAATGGCTGCTAGGGCAAACCCCCTCCCACCAACTAACTACCTCGTGTAACAAGATGGTGCCCGCATCCGGAGTAAAATCCCGAGATGATGACATCAGGCCTTGTAGGATGTGCATTAGATACGACACTTAACACCTAACCAACTGAAGATGTATTCTTTCTGTTATCTACATTTTTGCATATGATGTATTTTTCCCTTTATAAGGGGCTTGTCGCCCCCCCCCCTATTAAACATTCCGAAGTTCTTCATTAACCTGATACCGGTGTCTCAGTGTGATTTACTTCAGAAGCGTGCACGCATTCATTTACCAATTTGGAAGGGAGCAGATACTCAAATAAAAAACCACTTGGTTTGATTCACAACATTTGGCACCCAACGTGGGACTCCGGGTTCATGACCCTTCCTCATCCGCCATCGTAGAAGGAATATACGGTAATGACTGCTGCAGCACCTTGCCTATATACCCTTTCCCTGTGAATGGCCTGTCTCTGTGTCCACGTCGGCTGCTGGAGGGTAAATAGCTTGCCCGGAGTCCTTTTGTATAGTACCTGTATTTTGACTATCTGCCTCCTGGGTGTGAATGTTTTTGTATAAGGGGAGGGTGTTTTGCAGGCAGTTTATTATCTAGCTTTACCGCTACAGCGTTGTAAGCACGTAGCAGGGGAATTTGCAGTTTATTATCTAACTTTACCGCTACAGCGTCGTAAGCGCGTCGCAGGGGAATTTGCAGTTTATTATCTAGCTTTACCGCTACAGCGCCGTAAGCGCATGGCAGGGGAATTTGCAGTTTATTTAGCTGTAACGGAACTCCCCATACTCCGACCGAGTACAAGCACCGCACTGGACACCACAACCACCACAGACTCCACAACCGCCGTAGCTTAACTGGAGTCTCATCGTCTTCCTTCCACCTTGGATCAGCTTCTGACCTCCAGGACCATTTGGGAAAGACCTCTCCTCCAGGAGAGCATATCAGGAACAAGCTCTTAAAAGAGCTAAGTGATTAAAGCTCAAGGGAGTATGCAGAGCATAGCAATCCCCAGTGTGAATATAGCTGTCCCCTCCAATCACGAGACAAGACTACGTGTTGAGAGCCAAGAAGAACTGACTGTACTGGCACATACAGCCTCTTTTATTCACATTCTACAAGCATAGTACTCCCCACAGGGTTTCGAAGAACAACCAATCAACACATTACAACACAGCTAACACTCCCATTCATTACATCAGAAATCCTCCCCTCTGCCTGTGATACAATAGACTAACTTAATTATCACAGGCAGGAAAATACAGTATTATAAAACATATCACAGGGACCCCAAAACATGCAATAACCCCTCGGAACCGGGGGATCTGGGTGAACCACATATCCAAAATTCACCCAGATCCGTTCAGTAGTTTGGAAGATATGGTTAAATGCAGATTCCGCAGAACATATACAAGCTATATGAAAAATAATTACTGTTAAATGTGTCCCCTGTTCAGTAGTTTAAAACTAATGAATGATGTCTTTGTGCACAAATACCGGCGAGATAGCACCGTGTAGAAAAGTCAAAACAGTGTCTGTGAGTTAAAATGGCTGCTATCCATTGTTCTCACCATGTGCTTCATCCATTGTTCTCACCATGTGACTCTGATACATGAAATGGTGGCCACCCAGTAACTCCACAGCTTGTCTGGTAGTCTATCCAGCCGAACCAACAAATGAAACACATGGGGAACAGTGCAACAAACGAAGGGAATCATAAAACATATGGACAATAGTCATATCTGTGCACAATCTCCAGTTTTGTCACAGGGCACAAATAGTGTTTTCAAATGCCATATATCCCAGGGCCATAGTCAGAAGGTAGGAGGCGGGCAAGCAGCCCCCTCCAAGAACAAATGGCGAGGTTTGTTCCACCACATTAGCTTTACTGCTACAGCGTCGTAAGTGCGTAGCAGGGGAATTGTGTTTTCTAGGTTTATCGCCACTGCGCCGTAGGCGCTTGGCCAGGATTTATTGTTAGCCTTAGCACAGTGAGACATGTGGCATTATTCTTGAGTTATTTTAAAGGGTTTGTGCTTTGCTTGCATTTATTGTGAAGGGTTTATGACTTGATTGTATCTGTGTTTTGAAACTTCTGGTGCATATGCCTTTCTCTCTGGAATACGTGTAACGAGTGCGATGTGAGTCTCTGTTCTACTGTTTTTCTCTTCTATCCTGATTAGAGAAGTGTTTGGTCACACACTCCTCGCCTCGCTCCCGTCCGCTGCCACCACCTTGGGTGGGTGGACCCAGTGACTTGTCTACGTTTTGGGAAGACGCACGCTGATTAAAATCTTGTGGCAGTTGAGCACTGTAGACATTCCTTTCCCTGATTGTCTCTATCTTGTGACGACTTGTGTAGAGAGGATGGGACAGGAGCATGCAAAGCCCATTAAGGGCTGGTTAGCTTGTGACATAGTCAGAGAGAGGGAGGGAGAAGGAGCAGTGGGGAAGGTGAAGAAGTTAGCCTAGTTATGTGGCATTACTATGTCCTCCAGTGGGCAATTACAGCCAGAGGGATGGTGCAGGCTGTTAAAAGAGAAAAAGGGATTGTTGCAGGACAATAACCTAGTACAGAGAGTTGAGGCCTGGTTTAGGGTTGCTAGAGCCATTCACCAGGAGGGGGGGATAGAGGAAGAAATAGACGTTGAGGGAAGGAAAGTATATGTTTACCATAAAAGTAACTGTGATGTTGAAAGCATTGTTGAAATCCCCAGCCAGCCACCTCCCTATAATGGCGCCTGGCACGAAGGGAGGGAGGTCAGCCCAGTCCCTGTGACCCCCACCCAATTACCTGTGTCTACAGTCACTGCCCCCCTAGCCCCCAACTCCGTGTTCCCCATCCTTAGGGCGGATGGATCTTTGTATTGCCCCACCCCCCTCATGCCCTCCCTGCCAACCCCGGATACGTCCTCCCTCTCCGCCCCAACTGAGCCTGCTTCTGTCACTTCCGCCCTTGCTCTACCCTCGCTTCCTGCTTCTACCCCTTCCGCCCTCACTCCACCCTCGCTTCCTTCTTCTGTCACTTCAGCCCTTGCTACACCCTTAGTTCCTGTCCCCGACCTCTTTCTGCTTTATTACTGCTTCCATTCCTGAACCTGTCACTTCCGTCCCCACCCCTAACATGGCGGCCTCCAGTATGCCCCTTCCTATTATGCCTGTCATGGCCAACGGACCCTTAGTGTCCCTTGCTGATCCACCTGCCCTTACTCCCTATGGGGGTGTTCAGGTGCTGCCCACTCCACTCCAACCCCTACGTACTCTGTCCAGGTACGATACTAATGGAGCAGCCCAGGCCCCAAGTTCCTCTGAGGCCACCAGCTCCCATGGATATCAAGTCCCACCCCTCGATGATGGTAGCCAGTATGGCGGCTCTCCCCCCAACTCCGTATCGAGAATCCAAGAGTCCCCTGGGATGAGAACCCCAAAGTCCACTTCTTCACGGATGGGGCCACTTTGATGTATGTTTCCTTCACCCCGTCCCAGGCCGCAACTCTGGTGAGCTCTCTCCCAGACCCAGAGAAACAGCCCCTGCCCTTCTATCGAAGGATTGCCCAGATCCGAAAACCTATTCCGCAGCCTGGCATTATTTGTTTAGCCTCTGTGAAATTAAAGCAGGCAATGCTTATTGGCCCATTATGGAGAGAAGCTTCTCCAATGCTCGTCTCATTAATGAGTCTGACTTCGCCTCCGGGGTTGAATTCTACGAACAACTTAAACTGTGGGCCCAAGATAAGTTAGCTGATCAGGCCACCTGTATTAATGATGTTATTCAGTATAAGACAGAATCAGTGGAGAAGTATCTCTAGGTTGTCCCAGATCTTCTCTGACCTGGGTTTCAGTTTGTATAACAAGGCTCTCTGCAGCCTTTGTGGCAGGCCTTAAAGAATCCATTTGAAAAGGCCTAATCCTGTCCCACCCTGAGTACAGAATTATTCCTCTAGATACCCTCCTGCTGGTTGCAAAAGGCCTAGAGTCCTCCCAATTACCCTCACCTAGGAAACCAGCCCCTCTCATGTTCTCTCGACTGTACACCCATACCAACCCTCAAGCCTCCCTGAGAGCCAGGCCCTAAGCCACTATATGGGCCAGCCTCCTATGCAACAGCAACAACAGAGAGGGTGTTATAACTGTGGTCAATATGGTCATTTCAGGAGAGACTGTTCAGCTCCTAGGGCCCCTAGACAGTACATGCGAGATGTGAGGCAGCCTCACTCTGCAGCAGGTTACCCTCAGTTCCAGGTCCCCAATTACCCTGTGGCTCCTCACCCACTGCCAATTACCCTGCTACCGGTTATTCCCCTTCCCCACTCAGCCAGCCTGCCGTCCAATATCCACCTCCCCCTGCATCAGACCGTGCTCACCTTGATCTTGTGCAATAGATAACTGGCAAACCTGTGTCCCCCACCCCTGTCATGGCAATGTCTACAGGGGATAAGAGAGGGCCCTTAGCAACAGTGGTCCTTCCTGTAGAAGGCCACCCAACCACCTTTCTAGTTGACACACGTGCAGCCCGAAGCGTCCTTAGAGAGCAAGACCTGCCTGACTCCTCTTTCATCTCCAATATTGATATTTCATGTGTAGGTGTAGATGGCACTCCCAGGAGTAGCACACTAACCAAGCCTTTACAGGTAGGCACCTACCCAGACCTCCTAGCCCGTTTTGTGGTTTCCTCTACCTGCCCAATTAACTTGTTAGGAGCTGATGTCCTCTCCCGTCTCCAAGCCTCTATCTCTTTTACCCCAGATGGCTAGATACAATTGTTCTCCCCCCTGTCCACTACTGACACTTCAGCTCTCTGCTCCATACCCCTCCTACTCCATATGGAGTCCCCTAAAAGGGATGTAAGGGTCCTAGATGATCCCCCCCAGTGCCCTTGACAGAATTCCTGCCAAGTTGTGGTCCACCGGCCCAGATGACATTGGACGTCTCCAAGTTCCCCCTGTCGTGGTGAAATTACTCCAAGGTGTCAATCCAACCCGCAAACCGCATTATCATCTGTGGCCTGCTCAGTCCCTTGCTATCTCCAAACAAGTTGAAAGCCTGTTATCTAAAGGCCCTGGTCAAGTGTGAATCTCCCTGCAACACACCCCTCTTCCCCGTGAAGAAGACTGAAAAGGGTGAGTTGGAAAAGTACAGGATGGTCCAAGACCTCAGAGCTATTAACGATGCAGCCGTTCTGGACACCCCTATTGTACCCAACCCCCATACTCTCCTGTCAGGAGTGCCAGCTACAGCAAAGTACTTTACAGTGGTGGATTTGGCCAATGCCTTCTTCAGTGTTCCTCTACACCCTTCCTATCAATACTTGTTTGCATTCACCCATGACTGTCAGCAATACACCTGGACTGTCATGCCCCAAGGAGCACAAAATTCACCAATCCAATTTGCTAAAGCTACTCATGGCAAAAGACTCTCACTGATGTGGTTCTCCTCCAATATGTGGATGACCTCCTCCTCTGTGTTGATGACCTCCCCACGGCTGAGCGTACCTCCGAAGATCTACTGTGCTACCTTGCTGAACAAGGATGCAAGGCCTCTAAGAAGAAACTGCAATGGTGCTGGCCTACCGTGATCTTCTTGGAACACTGTCTTTCCCATGGCACCCGTCACCTCACCCAGGATCGAGTGAGGGGGATCTCTGCTATTTACCCTCCCACAGCTAACAAACCCCTTCATGCCTTCCTGGGCCTCATCTCTTATTGCAGGGCTTGGATTCCAGAGGTCTTCACCCTGATGCAGCCACTCTATGATGCCCTGAAGCCTTGTCCAGCTTCTTTGCTTTGCAACAAACTATTTCTTCTGCGCCCGCCCTGGGCTTTCCCGATTATAGGAAACCCTTCAAGTTGTTCGTGTCTGAGAGGCAGGGTCATGCCTCTGGAGTCCTTACTCAATTCCATGGCTCTCGCCAATGCCCCATTGGCTACTACTCATGCCAGCTGGACCATGTGGCAAGAAGGGGGCCCCTCCTGTCTTTGAGCAGTCTTTGCAGCGCAGGCCCTCATTGACAAGTGATTCTCGCCTCCCATGACATTGCTGCCATCCTCAACCAAGTTCAGCATCTTTCAGTTGCTCGCCACCTGCGCTTACAATGCTCTCTTCTACTGCCTGATAATGTGTCTTTGCAGAGGTGCTACTCCCTCAACCCAGCCACCCTTCTGCAGTGGCGTTTCTAGGATTCATTTTTAGAGGGGGAACATGGTGGGCCAGGGACAAAAGTAGGGGGGCACATTAAACCCTGGCCTTACCGAAGTTTGACCCCGCCCCTGCCGCATGTTAAGGTCCGCTCCTGACACAACGTGGTTTTTTTTTTGGTTTTTTTTATAATCCCTGGTGGAGAATGTTACAAAAGACTGAAGCTAACTATGTTACTGTTTGCTAACCGATGGATACTGTTTGACACTGCATAAGTTTAAAACGAAAAGACGCACGAATGGATTAACCGAACCATTATAAAGACCCCATTCGTGATACGAACAGGGGACCCCCCAGAATTGGCGTGTGCTGCCACTTAACCCCGTCACCCCGCAAACTGCCGAACGCTCGACCACCCGGCCAGCGGCGTGTGGCAGCCATTAACCACCCAGGCGGCTGCGGTTTGCGGTTAACCACAACTTAATTGATAGGCCTGGGGGCATCGACGTTCGCATCTCAATACCGAACGGGATCTACCGAACTACCAACCGAACGGCGACCCCCTACAGCGGGCCGCGTGGCGATCATTAACTGGTGGTTTCTGCGGTTAACCGCAGGTCAAGTACCCTGCTACCAAGTGGTCCTCATTCACATACCGAACGAGCTCCACTACCAGACAGACAGCGGGACTTCGCATGAACTGATACCGAGTTTAGTAGCATAGTTGGAAGCATAGTACCGCTGCTCGCTAAACCATCAGAAAACATGGCCGCCAACAGAGACTAACAATCTCAAAATGCCGAACGGACTTTATACGACAGAAACAGTCCATTCTGTTCATGGGAGTAGAGCGCCATTCGCATGTTTTATATACACGAACGCGAGCCTTCAGATGAATGGTAGAATGAGTGGTTTCCCTGTAATAATGTAAAAGTTATAGATTTTCATGCAGTTTTCTGGGACATAACAAAACGTGGTCTTTTGTGCGCTTGGAGATAAGTAGATTGTAAAAACCGTTGGCCTCATTATCTCCAAGCTGGGCGGGTACTAATTCAAATAATACAGTGTACTGTGATTGGTTACCTGTTTGTACTGTACCTGTATTCCATCAGGTCCACAGGGGGCTGTCCTTGGACCTGAGGAATCACATAAATTGCCATGCTTTGTGTCAGTAAAGCAGTTCGTTTTGACCCTCAACTTGCAGCCTCGACTCATGTTGTAGGGATCCGGGATATTGATGCTTATTTCGTGCTTGGGGATATTCTACATTTGCAGCTTACCACCGAAAGACCTCCGTTCGACTCTCTGCAGCGGGAACCAGGACATCCAAGCGATCAACCCTCCTGCTAGACCGGGGGCAATCGTAACAGAGAATTCATTATTTTCCACCAAGGATTATTAAAAAAACAAACACATTTCCCTATGTTTTCCATACACACAAACACACACAGAGACTGCTGAGTCCTTACACACACATAGACTGTTGAGTCCATACACACACACAGTCACACAGACTGCTAAGTCCATACACACACACTGTAGCGGATGGCCCTGGGCTGTCCTGAGAATTTAATCTATTTTAATGCATTCGTGTGAAAACAGCAAAGTTCTATGTATTTAATGTATTGTATTCGTCTGAATGTTAGGTAGTTTCATTCCCTTAGTTTGTTCGAATGAAACTACCGAACAGTCAGACCTCCCCTGTGTGAAGTGTGTCCTCAATTACCCGTTGCAACATTGTTAAGTTAAGTAGCCATCCTTTGTTCTCGGGGGTGGCCGCCATTCGAAAAACGAACACGTGGCGGCGGCCATTTTAAAACTCCTGAACAGCGGTGTTTTGCCGTCGAGTGTCTGGAACTCAAATCGGACACTCAACTAGGCGAACACCGCTGAAACCTCCACAAGCCCGGCTCCTCGTTCGGTAGATAGAAAGAACCGAATGAGGGGATTCAGGCGAACCCTCCCTAGCCTCTGTAGCTAGAGGTTTTCGTGCCATTTATTCACTGACTCCTGGATCACATGGAACCGCGTTTCACCCAGTGCGGTCGGTCATTTTATTCCCTCCATAAATTTCCCGAACCCCTGGTCTGATCTGGGTGATTTTTGGATATGCTGTTCACCCAGATCAGGGCTACCAGGGGATGTATGATTTAAAGTGGTACCCCTAAGTTTAGGGGTACATCCAGAAACGGGGGGAATTGGTGTCCTGGATAAGGGGATTATGATGCAGGCTGAGGGGAGGAGAGGTGTGGGAGGTTACCAGAACAGGATTGGCTACTGTACTAATGAATGAAAATCCCTCCCTTGCATGGGAGCAGGCTTTAAAAGGCCACTGTCTGAATAAAGCTTTAGTTCTGCTCCTGAAACTGTGTGTCGTCCAGTTATTGGGATTGCTGTTGGGATACTGCTGTTATTTTGCCTGCTGGATACTTTACCCTATGGATTTATAATTGCTTGTTCCTGAACCTCCCTGGGATCTAAAGTGGAGATAGGCTGTGTAATACCAGGTCTCCGCTACACACACAGAGACACACAGACTGCTGAGTCCATACAAACACAGACACATAGACTGCTGAATCCACACACACACACACACACACACAGACTTCGGAGTCCATACACACAGACTGCTGAGTTGATACACACACACACACAGATACTGCTGAGTCCATACATACACAAACACAGACTGCTGAGTCCATACACACATACACACACAGAGAGACTGCTGAGTCCTTACAAACACACAGACTGATGAGTATACACACACACACAGACTGCTGAGTCCATACACACACACACACAGACAGCTGAGTCCAAACAGACACACAGACTGCTGAGTCCATACACACACAGCCTGCTGATTCCATACACACACACACAGACTGCTGAGTCCGTACACACACACACACAGAGACTGCGGAGTCCTTACACACACACAGACTGCTGAATCCATACACACACAGACACAGAGACTGCTGAGTTCATACAAACACAGGCACATAGACTGCTGAATCCATACACACACACACACACACACAGACTGCTGAGTCCATACACACACACACTCACACAGACTGCTGAGTCCAAACACACACACACACACACACACACACAGACTGCTGAGTCCAAACACACACACACACACACACAGACTGCTGAGTCCATACACACACACACACAGACTGCTGAGTCCATACACACAGACTGCTGAGTCCATACACACACACTGCTGAGTCCATACACACACACACTGCTGAGTCCATACACACACACACACACAGACTTCTGAGTCCATACACACACACACACACACACACACAAACACAGACTGCTGAGTCCATACACACATACAGACTGCTGAATCCATACACACACACTGCTGAGTCCATACACACACACAGACTGCTGAGTCCATACAAACATACAAACACACAGACTGCTGAGTCCATACACACATACAGACTGCTGAGTCCATATACACACACATACTGCTGAGTCCATATAGACACACATACTGCTGAGTCCATACACACATACAGACTGCTGAGTCCATACACACATACAGACTGCTGAGTCCATACACACATACAGAATGCTGAGTCCATACACACACAGACTGCTGAGTCCATATACACACACATACAGACTGCTGAGTCCATACACACACATACAGACTGCTAAGTCCATACACACACACAAACACAGACCGCTGAGTCCATACACACATACAAACTGCTGAGTCCATACACACATACTGCTGAATCCATACACACATACAGACTGCTGAGTCCATACACATATACAGACTGCTGAGTCCATACACACACACTGCTGAGTCCACACAAACACACCCCTGAGTCCATACACACACACAAACACAGACCGCTGAGTCCATACACACATACAGACTGCTGAATCCATACACACACACACTGCTAAATCCATACACACATACAGACTGCTGAGTCCATACACACACATTGCTGAGTCCATACACACATACAGACTGCTGAGTCCATACACACACACACACAGACTGCTGAGTCCATACACACATACAGACTGCTGAGTACATACACACACAGACACACACACACATTCAAGCTTCCTCACAGACAGACAGAAAGACACAGACACACACACACCTGAGCATATCAATCCTACCTGTTGCTGGGGGTGAGACAGCCATCTTCTGGCCTTTCCAGCAGCAGCATGGTCTGCTGCTTAATGGTGGGGGTGGGGCTTATGTGCAGGAGGTGGGGCTTAATTTGGGGCAGTGCCTGTGCCAGGGAAGCTGCTGAAAACAGCCAGCACCGTTCCAGCTCCTCTGTCCTGCATTCCCTCTGGCTGTAACACACAGTTACAGCCCGGGCGAATATAATTTAAACACATGGCCAGCAAGTTGCTGGCATTTGGGGGGCACAGCATGATGTAGGGGGGCCATGGCCACCTCTGCCCCCCCCTTAGCGACACCACTGATCTTCTGCCACTTCCCAGGGGGAGAATTCCCCACTACTGGTACAGCCTTGACATAGACCCAGACTCTATTATCTTCATGGATGTGCGCATGAAGACCCAGCCCCATGACACCCAGCCTTTCCCTCATTGCACCTTGTGGTTCTGAAACACTCCAGGACTTGAGCCCCATTATGAAGAAGAACTGTTCCAGCTGGTGGAGGTACGCCTTACCATAACTGATTTGTGACCTCAAAGGCAATTGCTTATCCCTAATCCTCCTGCCTATGGAAATAGGACACCTATATCATCATGGGAAGTAATTGTCCCCCGCATCTCTTTTTCCAAATCCCCACAGATTTCATGGAAAGAGCTTGGCCCATTGGCCAAAGCATGGAGTATTGCAGATCAGATCCAGCTTTCTGAAGAGGGTGTCACCAAAACTGCAAATCAACTGGCTGCCCTCGATTCCATACAGAAATATGCACTGATGCCCCTCCCACAGACCAGGACCTGGATCAAGATGCACCTCACGATTGCTTCGAACAAATGAAAATGGAGACAACACATCTCCCAACGGTGCATGGATGGCTCCAGATTTACTGATAAACAAGGAAGATATTACACCGGATTTGCTGTCACCACAGTGGATACAGTGCTTCAAGCATCCTCACTTCCCCCATCCATTTCTGCCCAAGAAGCTGAGTTACAAGCTCTCACCATGGCATGCAAGATCACTGAGGGAAAGCGCGCCAATATCTACACCGATTCAAGATATGCACTTGGCTTGGCACATGACTTTGGATTAATCTGGAAGACAAGAGGATTTCTTACAGCAAGGAGCTGATGGATGCCCTACTCCTCCCAGAAGAAGTGGCCATACTGAAAGTAAGGGCCCACGTAAGACTAAACTCGGAGGAAGCACAGGGAAACTATATAGCTGATCAAGCCGCTAAGGATGCTGAATATACACCAAGGGAAGTGGACAGACGAGTGAGGAAATTCCCATAATTACCATGCAGATCTTACCCACAGATCTCAAGCTCCTCAAAGAACAACAAGCAGCTGCTGATCCTGAAGAAAGACAAAGCTGCAAACAGAAAGGGGCAACACTTAAAGATGGGGTGTACTCCACCAATCTCAAGGGCTGCTTACCCAGAAGCATGTACTCAGCAGTGGTCCAGTGGGCCCACGGGGCTGCACACCTGTCCAAAACTCTTATGAATTCCCTGACCGGTAAATACTACGAAGCACCTGGGATCACTTCTCTGACAGACAGTTATTGCAGATCCTGTACTGTCTGTGCCAAATGCAGGGTGGTGAAAGCCCCCCAAAACATCTGGCCAAACCTCATTACCCCTTCCAGAGGATCCAAGTTGACCAAATCCAAATGCCAAACAGCAGCTGGTATGAATATGCACTAGTCGTAGTGGATATGTTCTCAGGATGGCCAGCCATCACCAACATGACAGCCAAGACTACCGCCAAATGTCTGCTCACCGAAGTAGTATGCACATACGAGGTCCCAGAAGTTAGAGAGTGACCAAGGCCTGGCCTTCACTGCATCAGTAACCAAAGAAGTCTGAGCAGCACTGGGGGTGACCCTTGCATTCCACACACCCTATCACCCACAGAGTAGTGGCAAGGTAGAACGCATGAATGGCACCTTAAAAGCCAGAATGCTTAAGATGGCCCAAGAAACTAACCTGCCCTGGCACGAGAGTCTCCCCATAGCTCTGTTTAGTGTAAGGTACACACCGAGAGGGAAGTTTGATTCTGTTTGGTTCAGTCCCTAGGCTTGGGTACTACTTCCCCCAGCAACTTCAGCTCCAGTCTGACATATTGGTTGATTATGTAACTGCCCTTTCCCGAGCGTTGACCAAAATCCATGCACAAGTGTTTTCTTCCATTCCAGATCCAGTGTCTGATACAGGCACCCACCAACTACTCCCTGGTGATTGGGTTCTGGTTAAGAAATTTGTGAGGGAAAATATTCTTGAGCCAAGATTTGATGGTCCCTTCCAAGTCATTTTAGTTACAGCTACTTCTGTTAAATTGGCCGGAAAAAGTACTTGGATACACGCCTCCCACTGCAAGAAGGTTCCAACTCCAGAAGAAGAGGACTGTCCTAAGCCATGAACCTCCTGCATATCCTTCTGCTGCTGGGCCTGATAAGGGCCCGGCAAGTTGCCATTACTAAAGATAATCATGTTTATACATTTTGGTACAACTCATCTACCACACATGTGGCCACATTTACATTTGACTACTGTGACATTGTCAGCTGTTCATTCCCACAGTCATTGCTCTTGACAGTATACAAAGACCATCATAAAAGACCCCTACATATTTGTGACAAAAGACTATTGGGGACATGACTGCAGTTCCTGGGGGTTGGAATACAGGGCCAGCATGGGGCTACAAGCCACAAAATGCCCTAGATAGGGTTGATAGAAATGAGGAATCTTTATTGCATAGAATGACTTTACGAAAGCCAGGTGGGGCGACCCCAATGAAACTCACCCTAAACATATAACACCCCAGTCCCGGGGATACTGGAGAATACATAATGGGAATGTATTGGAGAGGAGGAGGCTCCTACAATAAACAGGGAACCTTCTACCTACAAGACATGTATCAATCACCTGAGTGGGTTGATTCCCAACACATGACTATCAACCCTCTTAAACCCCACATTAAGACTTTCAAGGACATGGTAGCCCTAGCAAACCTCCCATTTGAAGACAATATGGCGGTAGAGACTGTATTTTCGGATACTAACCTATGGCTTGAATGGATGAGATACAATGCTAACAAACATAATAAAACTAACCTATGTCTGTAGAGGAGCCCGACCCCATCTAGGCACTGTACCACTAAACTTACC
This sequence comes from Pelobates cultripes, assembly GCA_933207985.1. Lineage (NCBI taxonomy): Eukaryota > Metazoa > Chordata > Amphibia > Anura > Pelobatidae > Pelobates > Pelobates cultripes. Next base: position 174,328,877 of record OW240915.1, on the reverse strand, counting down.
CCCCAACATAGAGACATGTTTTCTAAGCCTCTATGCCTATTATAAAACAAATTGGTCAGCCTGTGAGTCATGGAAAAAGGAATATCCTATTATCACCTAGCGTGTTAAGCCAGCCGAGGGTATTACTCTATATCCAGGAAATTACACCTGCTACGTTATTTACAATGGGATAGGCAGATTTCTGGGTAATTTCACTCACGGATACTGTGCTACATGTAGAACAGTCCCACTTACCTTGTTACAAAAACACGTTAGGTCCTTAGGGGACATATATTGGCTGTGTGGAGATATGCAACTTCGATCAAGGTTGGAAGATGTATGGTGGGGGGAATGTACCCTAGCCATGGTTATTATGCCCATACACATAATATCTGACAATCACCAATATACTCCTGACACACCACATTCATACTTTAGAATCAAGAGGAGCACCCCTGTAAAGGGCAGTTTTGATCCACATATATATATATATATATATATATATATATATATATATATATATATATGCCATAGGGGTGCCAAGGGGGGTGCCAAACGAATTCAAGGCAAGAGACAAAGTTGCAGCAGGATTCAAATCTATTCTCCCAATCATCAGTGCTAATAAGAATTTGAACTGGATTAACTATATCTATTATAACCAACAGCATTTTTTTAATTACACTAGGGATGCCCTTCAAGCCCTGGCTGAGCAATTACAAGCTACTTCCCAGATGACCTTCCAAAATAGGATGTCCCTAGATATGATTCTGGCAAAGAAAGGGGGAGTATGTAAAATACTCCCTGACACCATGACCTGTTGTACCTTCATCCCAGATAACACAGGCCCTAATGGCAAGGTAACTCTGGCAATAGAGAAGCTAGAAAATCTCTCTGAAGAGTTGAAAAGGAATTCTGGGGTCACAGACCTGTGGGAAAGATGGTTTGGATGGATGAGTGGTTGGCAGAATGTTTTAGCCCAGATAGGTGTGGCTTCTTGATAATGTTGATTATCCTTGCACTCATTGTCTGTTGTGTGCTATCTTGTATTAAAAAGTGCTTACAAAAGACCGCAGACCAGGCCACCCTTACTTTCATTCACCAAGACATAGATAACGAAGACTATGACAGTCCTCATTCTCCTTTGCAGTCCTTTCACACCAATCACAAAGTTATTTCCTTTTAGGGATAGGGCCTGTCTTTATGGGCAAAGTCTATAGTGAGGGGGGCAGTGGACAAGTCACTGCTCGTCTTATGCGCAGCATCAAAAGAGTTGCAAGGCTTGTTAGACAGATGTGCTGCAGCCTCCTAGGGACAGATTTAGATATTCAGTAGCTTTGTAGACTGTTAGTAAATGGTCATTTTAAGGGGGGGACTGTTGTGGCTGAAAATTAGTGATAATAAAATGTCTATTTACTGTGTATACCTGTATTCAATATTTACTCAAAATGGCTGCTAGGGCTAACCCCTCCCACCGACTAACTACCTCATGTAACAAGATGGCGCCCGCATCCGCAGTAAAATCCCGGGATGATAGTGACATCATGCCTTGTAGGATGTGCATTATATAAGACACTTAACACCTAACCAATTGAAGATGTATTCTTTCTGTTATCTACATTTTTGCATCTGATGTATTTTTACCTTTATAAGGGGCTTGCCGCCCCACTGATTAAACATTCCAAAGTTCTTCATTAACCTGATACCTGTGTCTCAGTGTGATTTACTTCAGAAGCGTGCACGCATTTATTTACCAATTTGGAAGGGAGCAGATACTCAAATAAACAAACACTTGATTTGATCCACAACAAAACCACTGTATGGTCTTGCCCACAGTGCTGCAGCTCAGTTTCCAGGTCTTGGCAATCTTCTTATAGCCTAGGCCATCTTTTTGTAGAGCAACAATTCTTTTCTTCAGATCCTCAGGGTTCTTTGCCATGAGGTGCCATGTTGAACTTCGAGTGAGGGAATGTGAGAGCGAGAACACCAAATTTAACACATCTGCTCCCCATTCACACATGAGACCTTGTAACACTAACGAGTCATGTGACATTGGGGACATAAAATGGCTAATTGGGCCCAATTTGGACATTTCCACTAAGGGGTGTACCCACTTTTGTTACCAACAGTTTAGACATTAAAGGACCACTATAGTGCCAGGAAAACACCCTCAGGGTCCCACTCCCGCCATGCTGAAGGGGGAGGAAGGGGTTAAACACTCACCTTTCTCCAGCGCCGGGCTCCCTCGGCGCTGGGGACTCTCCTCCCTCTTCTGATGTCATTGGCTGAATGCGCGCGCATTCAGCCAGTGCATAAGAAAGCATTATCAATGCTTTTCTATGGACGCTGGCGTCTTCTCACTGTGAAAATCAATGAGACAGCCACTAGAGGCTGGATTAACCCTAAAAATAAACATAGCAGTTTTTCTGAAACTGCTATGTTTACAGCAGGCAGGGTTAATCCTAGATGGACCTGGCACCCAGACCACTTCATTGAGCTGAAGTGGTCTGGGTGCCTATAGTGGTCCTTTAATGGCCGTGTGTTAAGTTATTTTGAAGGGAAAGCAAATTTACACTGTTATACAGGTTGTACACTATTTTACATTGTAGCAGAGTGTAATTTCTTCAGTGTTGTCACATGAAAAGATATAATAAAATCTTTACAAAAATGTGAGGGTGTACTCACTGTTGTGAGATACTGTATATATGTATGTGTGTATGTATATGGCAGCTGGCTAGTCAGGTCGACCCCGGGAAACTTAAGTGACCCACATGATAACTTCAGCATGTATCGTAATGTGTGTGGCATGTTGTGCGCGTCGTAATTGACAATATGCTAGATTGAAGTAGTACACTGAGAGGTAAGGGGAACGTCTGTTATAAGGGAATTATTACCTTCTGTGCGTTTGGCCAGGAGTAGCTCTCCTCAGGGTCGTGAGGAGAGCTAGTGTGTGGCGTATGTGGACAGTGCAAGATATAGCAGAAGTATAATACTATAACACGTGGTTGATTTACAGGTAGAAAGCTGTGAGATAGCTGCACTTTACGCATACATTCCTATCCAGCTGATATGTGAACTTAGTGCCCAATGAGGGGTTGCAAATAAGACGTATTGTCCACTAAGGTTACCTGAATTATGTTGCCAAGGCCCCTAAATGGCTTTGTGTGAGGACTATTCATAAGTGGTTGAGAGCGGCCAATGTAGTTCCTGTGGTACTGGGAGGTAACGTAAGTCTGAGTGGAATTTTTAATGAGGTGGGTTGGAGGTTATTTTAAGTTGTAGATCAGTTGAAAGTTACTGGTTATGACAGCGTAGCCCTAATTGACATATGGACATACTGATATCGTACAGCAACTTTCAGTGTGACATATGATCGTTGTAGGGTCTACACGGGGAACATGATAGAGGTGCTGGAATGCCATGACTTAATATACTATATACCAGCTGAGTCCAATGACCTGTGGGTAGACTTACAGGACACCATTGCTAGAAATATAGGCTGAGATATGTGGAATGCAGTAGTGTCTGTACTGACACAAGACCAGGAAGGTTATTACTATACTGATGAATAATTTCCAGTCTTGTGTCTCTGGCCTTAAGGACCACAGAGATATCGCCCTATGTGTATGAGTGGTACTCTGTGACATCCTGGGAGGCAACGAGAAGCGAGACGAGAATAACGTCCTTGCCCTCCAGGATGTCCTTTGAGGTTTTTCCGTTACCATATGGCCCTAAGATGATGGGCCCTAAGATGATGGGCGTGTATGAATAACCTGGTTGGGAATGGGGAGTGCCTGGAATATCAGTTGCTAGTGGTTTTTGGTGTCACGACTGGACAGCTATGGGCTACCAGTCTCTCTAGTCTATCGTTCCCTGCCTCATGGATATCACTATAGAGACGATCCTGGTATACAGGTTGGCATTGCTCATGCAACTTGTATTTTTTCCCTGTGTCTGATTTGTTAGTATTGGCTTGCATAAGCTTGTATAGTTCTGCCTTGCAGGCCGTTGCAGTTAAAAGGTATACTACGTCTGTGTAGCTCGGCCGTGATTTGTGGGATGGTCCATGATCTAATTAGATGAACGGCTGCTGATGTCCCCTTTCTGTGTGGGGGTGGCAGTCCTGGTTGGTGTATTTGGCATTGACAGTTTGTCTCCTTCTTCAGGAACTTAGGACATACTGAAATATATATGTATAAATCGTGAGTTTCATTAAGGAGGGTGTTATAAGGTTGTTCTTTAACTAGTGCCGAGGTGGCAAATTAATTCATTATACTAGTAACAGGTGAGTCCCTATTAAGTGCCAAGTGGCTGGGTCAGTTTTCCTATGGTTGGCGCAAGGGGGTGATCTGCTAGGTGTGGGTTTACCGGTGGTGTGTTTTTGATTAGTGGAGGGTTGGGACGAGTGATGCCCTATCTGTACAACATGCGAGGCGTTTAGCTATGATTTGGCCCGTGGGACATTGTAACCTCTTACGTGGAGGGTAGGTGTTGGCCTCGCGGGACCTCTAACTATGGCCGAAGGTGCCTGAGAAAAAATACCTAAGTGGCCATGCGGATGCGCCTCTATGGATTGTCTCTTGTATTACCATGTTGCCGAACCAGGACAACGTACCTGAATGCCTGTAACACATGTCAAAATACGTTATAGCAGTATAGCAAATGTCTGCCTGGCACAGTGTGTGCCCGGCGTACATTAGTGTGCGAATGCACTGAGTATCGAATGTCTGCTTTAACGAAACGTGCGTTGTTCATATAGTGAACGCACCAAAGGAAGCAATACAATACTCTTGTCTTTGTCTCAGTCTCTGAACCCTGCAATGAAAATCATTATATAAGGCCACCGAATAAAGAAAGATATTCTTGAGATTGCAATATAGTCTAGACTCATGCAAGGAGGTTTGCAGATTTAATGAAGAACCATGGTGTGAGTATACGGTATATATACCCTGGGCCATTAGTTCCTGCTTTATCAGGCAGCATTGTAACGTAATTTTAATGGTATAATTAACCGTCTGAGAGGAACATCATTCAACATTATTGGAGAGGGGGGAAGTCAAACATTCAACCAGGTTGCATAGACATATGTTTAAGCTAATGGTGATTGTATATATGCAACCATCTTACAACCGAACCATAACTGGCTTAAATTGTTTCTACAGTATGTGCCTCCTTTTGCATACCTAAGTGCTGGGTATTGTAGACAGTGACTGCCCTGGGAGTGATGAAAGTAGTCTTCTTAGCGTATGTAACCTGTCTACCTGCTTGGTTGAAAGAGGCAGGCAGCTGATGTACCGAGAACCTTTGTCGGCTGTATCTACGGGTATGCGCCGGTGTATGGAGGGAGCAACCTGGCTTTAGATGCACCTTGTTGGTAATCCACCACCCTTAACTGTCCCTGAAACCTTCTCGTGACACTCTGCCACAACGAGACTTGCTAACGCAATCTGGTGAAGGCAGTTTGCATGGATACCCCAGGCCTCTGTGACCTGCGGTCAATCCGTGGGTGGTCTGCCGTATCCCCGGTATGTGTAACCGGAGCCGGGAACCTCATCGGGTCAGGCTAGGATTAACATGCAGAGGGGTACAATGATACCCGTCTGCGGTACTCACTATTTGGGTGGGAAAGTCCCGTAATGGGCGGAAGAGTGTTTGGTGGAGTGAACAACTGACTAGCTGTCAGGAGAACTGAGTGCCACGAAAAACAAACGTTCAGTGCTGGAAACCAGAAGTGCAGTCAACCAATCAGCCAAAAGTACGTCTGGACCAGCAGGTAAGCTAGGTAGGAGGGGGAGTCCCTTTTAAAGGGACATATCCCCTCCCACAACTTCAGGCCCCGCCTTCCAATGTGTGTGTGTGTGTGTATATATATATATATATATATATATATATATATATATATATATATATATATGGAGTGCAGAATTATTAGGCAAGTTGTATTTTTGAGGATTAATTTTATTATTGAACAACAACCATGTTCTCAATGAACCCAAAAAACTCATTAATATCAAAGCTGAATATTTTGGAAGTAGTTTTTAGTTTGTTTTTAGTTTTAGCTATGTTAGGGGGATATCTGTGTGTGCAGGTGACTATTACTGTGCATAATTATTAGGCAACTTAACAAAAAACAAATATATACCCATTTCAATTATTTATTATTACCAGTGAAACCAATATAACATCTCAACATTCACAAATATACATTTCTGACATTCAAAAACAAAACAAAAACAAATCAGTGACCAATATAGCCACCTTTCTTTGCAAGGACACTCAAAAGCCTGCCATCCATGGATTCTGTCAGTGTTTTGATCTGTTCACCATCAACATTGCGTGCAGCAGCAACCACAACCTCCCAGACACTGTTCAGAGAGGTGTACTGTTTTCCCTCCTTGTAAATCTCACATTTGATGATGGACCACAGGTTCTCAATGGGGTTCAGATCAGGTGAACAAGGAGGCCATGTCATTAGATTTTCTTCTTTTATACCCTTTCTTGCCAGCCACACTGTGGAGTACTTGGACGCGTGTGATGGAGCATTGTCCTGCATGAAAATCATGTTTTTCTTGAAGGATGCAGACTTCTTCCTGTACCACTGCTTGAAGAAGGTGTCTTCCAGGAACTGGCAGTAGGACTGGGAGTTGAGCTTGACTCCATCCTCAACCCGAAAAGGCCCCACAAGCTCATCTTTGATGATACCAGCCCAAACCAGTACTCCACCTCCACCTTGCTGGCGTCTGAGTCGGACTGGAGCTCTCTGCCCTTTACCAATCCAGCCACGGGCCCATCCATCTGGCCCATCAAGACTCACTCTCATTTCATCAGTCCATAAAACCTTAGAAAAATCAGTCTTGAGATATTTCTTGGCCCAGTCTTGACGTTTCAGCTTGTGTGTCTTGTTCAGTGGTGGTCGTCTTTCAGCCTTTCTTACCTTGGCCATGTCTCTGAGTATTGCACACCTTGTGCTTTTGGGCACCTCCAGTGATGTTGCAGCTCTGAAATATGGCCAAACTGGTGGCAAGTGGCATCGTGGCAGCTGCACGCTTGACTTTTCTCAGTTCATGGGCAGTTATTTTGCGCCTTGGTTTTTCCACACGCTTCTTGCGACCCTGTTGACTATTTTGAATGAAACGCTTGATTGTTCGATGATCACGCTTCAGAAGCTTTGCAGAGAGTGCTGCATCCCTCTGCAAGATATCTCACTATTTTTGACTTTTCTGAGCCTGTCAAGTCCTTCTTTTGACCCATTTTGCCAAAGGAAAGGAAGTTACCTAATAATTATGCACACCTGATATAGGGTGTTGATGTCATTAGACCACACCCCTTCTCATTACAGAGATGCACATCACCTAATATGCTTAATTGGTAGTAGGCTTTCGAGCCTATACAGCTTGGAGTAAGACAACATGCATAAAGAGGATGATGTGGTCAAAATACTAATTTGCCTAATAATTCTGAACTCTCTATATATATATATATATATATATATATATATGTGTGTGTGTGTGTGTGTGTGTATATAATGTATGTATATATATATATATGTATGTATGTGTGTATGTATATATATATATATATATATATATGTATGTATGTATATGTTTGATCATATAATGTAACTAAAGCCCCATTATTTTTGCCTAGATTAGGTGTTTTTAAAAAAAACAAATAAAATCTTTCAACATTGAAGTTGCTGTTTAGTGGATAGGTGAGTGCGCTGGATCTTGTGTATTGTATTATTTGGCCACCAGCAGCACCCCCATTTATGCATGTTCAGGTGAGTGCAGCCAACCCTCTCTTGTTTCATATATATATATATATATATATATATATGTGTATATATATATATATATATATATATATATATATATATATATATATATATATATATATATATATATATATACACATATACACACACACACACACACACACCCCCCAGGAGGGCTGCACTCACCTGAACATGCATACATTATAGGGTGCTGCTGGGGCCAAAATATACAAAATACAGAATCCAGCGCACTCGCTTATTCACTAAACAATGATATATATATATATATATATATATATATATATATATATGTAATATTAATACAAAGTCAAACAAAAATGTGCACACCAGTCAAGCCATAAGACTTGCTTTTCCCACAGAAATCACAGAAATCGTAGTTTTGCAGTGATGTTACTACCACAAAGGATTCTGTGTGGGCATTTGCAAATTAGTTTAACAAAGAATCTCATTTTTGCCTCATTCCATTTTAAACATGAATTACTTTGAGTCTGTGTTTGCTGTATACAACATAAGAAAACATAAGAAAAGACGCAAAGCCAGTGAACCACTCATGGACAGCTGTTTTATTGTTAATGCAAATTATCAGCATGAGGTTGGTTACTGGTTTGCTATTGCGGCTTGGTAGTGCTTGGGAAGCAAAAACAAAAAGGTTATGGTGGGGAAAAGAAACCCTTTCCACTTGTAGTCAGTGGATTTTTCCCCTGACCACAAATAAATATATATATATATATTTTGTGTGTCAGGTTCCTCTGATGACAAGCAAGACTTTTTCATTTATTAACGTCCCTTTATATACAGTTCCTGTTTTTCACCTCTAGTGGCCTCCCTACCCACTAGTCACCTCGGACTCACCTGTATCATATGTAATGAAGTTCTGCTATAAATGGCCAAACCCACAAAGCAAGTGGCCTTTACATTGATGTTCATACTACAGACTTCAGATTCTGGCTCCTGTGAAACAATCTGTAACTTACCTGCATTGCTTCTTACCTGAATAGCTACCTCCCCTGCTCCTTACCAACTTGGATTATCTACAACTATACTTCTTTGCTTTAACCTGCCTACCTGATTTATACAATCCTGCTTCATACCTACCTGGATAACATACATCTCATCTTTGCTTTAACCTGCCTACCTGGATTTATACAACCCTGCAAAATCATTATCTGGACATTGCTGAACACATTTATTAATAAGGTAACATAGAAACATAGAAACATAGAATGTGACGGCAGATAAGAACCATTCGGCCCATCTAGTCTGCCCAATTTTCTAAATACTTTCATTAGTCCCTAGCCTTATCTTATAGTTAGGTTAGCCTTATGCCTATCCCACGCATGCTTAAACTCCTTTACTGTGTTAACCTCTACCACTTCAACTGGAAGGCTATTCCATGCATCCACTACCCTCTCAGTAAAGTAATACTTCCTGATATTATTTTTAAACCTTTGTCCCTCTAATTTAAGACTGTCCTCTTGTTGTGGTAGTTTTTCTTCTTTTAAATAGTCTCCTCCTTTACTGTGTTGATTCCCTTTATATATTTAAATGTTTCTATCATATCCCTCCCTATCATATTCTTTCATATCTATCATGTTCTTATTATTCTTCCTTTACTTTTATCTAGCTTTATTATTTGCACTCTTGTTTGTTTTCTATTTAGGGCATATTTCCTTAATGTTTATTTCTCACTTTCCTTCTGCTTGTTATTATGCTGTAATGTCAAAGCTACAAATAAAGCCTCTTCAGTTAATTCTGGCAAACGTCTCCTACCTGACCTGATCGAGAGCATGACAGAGTGGAGTGTGTGTGTGTGTGTATTGGATTTGTCATTTATCCCCCTCCTTATCTGTCCCTTAGTAGTCTAACCTCCCACCCCCATCTGTCCCTTAGAGGTCTCTCCTCTCCTGCCCCTCCTCCAGTGTCCCATAGTGCCGTCTCCCCTTCCGTGTTGTATCTTCTCCCTTTTTGTAGCATGGCCTGGTGGAGTGGACCATGTTACCGGAGCTTCTGTTTCCTGTACCCAGCTGGACTGACAGGAAGTGCACACTGAGCGAGCACTTCCTTTCAGTTCGGCCGGGTACAAGAATTGGCCAAGCTACACTGAGTGACTGGTAGGAGGGAGTGTCGGTGCGCCCTAGGTGATTGCCTAAGTCATCTATAGGACGCACTGGCCCTGCATCCACCCAAATTTAATGACGTCTCTATATTGCTGGTCCATGCCATTGTTCTCTCTCGCGTTGACTGCTGCAGACACCTTCTCAGTGGTTTTGCGTGTTCCCAGCTTGCACCGTTGCAATCTATAAGAATTGTGACAGCAAGGCTCATCTTCCTGTCCTCCCACTACTCCATCTCATTCAGTCCCTACATTGGCTTCCTGTAAGATATAGGGTTCAATTTAAGATTCTGGTGCTTGTTTACAAGTCTATACATAATGCTGCTCCAATCTACCTATCCTCCCTAATACACAAGTATGTTCCATTTAGGCCCCTGCACTCTTCCGAAGACCTACATCTATCCTCTGTTGTTACTCCCACCTCTGATACTCGCCTTCAGGACTTCTACAGGGCTGCACATTTCCTGTGGCTCTCTTTTCTCTTCTTTGCTAGACTTTCACCCAGTCTCCATTCCTTCAAAAAAATCATTGAAAACACAATTCTTCAGGAAAGCATATCTGTTAACAGATTTCCTCTCTTGCAACTGTCAAACATAACCTACTAAGCCTTCAGTGAAAACTTTTCTATCAACCTACTTTTCTGCCCCTACGTTCACCCTTTGTGTCACTATACCCCACTCCTTCTAGAATGTAAGCTCACTGAGCAGGGCCCTCAACCCCTCTGTTTCAACTTGTCTGGTTACCATTACGTGTCTGTTAGTCGACCCATTTTACAATGATATGGAATTTGCTGGCGCGTTATAAATAATAAAATAAAAATAATGAACACTACTCCTGCAGATACTACACAGTAGAATAAGATATCCAAAGCGGAGTTAAATGCTAGTGTCATTTTAATCAGAGAATAGACATTAATACATTCAATGCCTACTAGAGTGATAATGTGAGATATTTTCAAGTATGTAGAAGAAGGTGAGAGGGCTATGAAACATGGTAAGTACTTCAAGGTTATTTGAAATATGCTGTATTAGCTTGCAAAGTCATGTATATTAAAGGGACACTATAGGCACTAAATCAACTTCAGCTTAATGAAGCAGTTTTGGTTTATTGATCATGCATCTGCAGTCTCACTGCTCAATTATTTTTATAAAAAAGTGCAGAGTTCAATAGAACATGGCACTTTTATAAATTACCTTATTATATCCCCTGGCTGTCAGACAACTAGTCCTGTTACTTCCTGTTTTTTTTGCATTGGGAAGTCTGTGATTGGACAGCCACAACATGTCTGGACTGGGATAGAAGGGCATGGTTAGCAGACAAGAGAGCTACAGTATTTGCAAGCTGTATTTAGATAAAGAAAGAAATGCATAATCAATCACATACATGTTTTCAATTTGGGTATTTCTACTAAACAGTAATTTGGTATTTATTTTTATTTGGGCAGTGGAGTAAACCACACATATCTGGGGTGGCTGTGTTATCCAACACAGTTATATAGCATTTATGGAAAACTGATTTCTAAAATTTAACTGTGCATGTTTGTAATGTTGCAATTATAAATATATTTGATTGTGCAGCAGCCTATAAATAATATAGCTTAGCATGCATAAATTATGCTATTACATCATTACATCATTAGTAATTATGCTTAAGCATATTGTTATTAAGAATTAATCCTAGTATTAAGTTGCAATCCATAAACAATAGAACAAAAAATAATTATTAACTCACAATAAAATAAAACAATTTTTTTTTTTTTTTTTTTAAATAATAATTTGGAATATACTATACATTTTCTTTGTGAAAACACAAAAGAAAACCAATAAGCAAAAGGGGGTTACTTTGCCTAATACATTTATTAGCAAGAAAAATACACTTCCTTACTACAATTTGGTTCTTTGGAAATAGTGCTTGTTAGCAAAGGTTTCTGTAATTAGTCCAAATTGCAATTAAGATAATATATTATCTCAGCTCTGGTATGGCATGAGTGGCATGCATTCTAATTACCAACAAGAGAGCTGGAACCTTGAAACATTATAATTTTTACCGTGGCTCTATTTGGGTAGTGCTATAATTATTGGAGCCTTAAATATATTGTAATTGTTTTTTGTTGGATGTGGTAAATGTATTTTTGTGAGATGAGAGTATAACTTAGATATAATTTCTTCTAAGCATATTGTGAGCGTTTACTTGAAAATCAGCACAATTCTCAGTATAAAAAAAATGTGCTGTTCTAATGACAAGCTCTTTGAGCTATTCATTTGCATACATTTACATTTAAAGGATTGCTGATTTAATGCATTTCTACAAAATATTGCCAATACATATTTTTCATTAGAAATATATATGTTGAAGAGCAAAAATGTCACTGCTGTGTAGTTGTGGAAATGTAAAAAACTGTGGGGGGTTTTTTGTGTTTTTTTTTTTTTTTTTATACAACAGTGCAATGTGTTTTCTCTATAAGTGTACTTTTAATGATCATATATATTTTTTAACAAATAGAGTTGACATAAAGACACATAAAGAATAAGGCTGCGTTGAACACATTAAAAGCATTCCATATTTGTAAATATAATTTAAACTCCTTAAAAATCCCTCCACATAAAAATATAGTGGAGTATCTATTATTCTATATACTATCAATCTGAGTGTTGTTTATGTGCTCTATTCTTTTAACCCCTTAAGGACCAAACTTCTGGAATAAAAGGGAATCATGACATGTCACACATGTCATGTGTCCTTAAGGGGTTAAGAGCTCAGTATTATATATTTTTGTCAATCTAACCATTGTTGTTGCTGATTATTAGATTGAGCAATCCTTTGCCCATAAATAGGAAAGTAGAATTTTGTTTTACATATCAACATTAAATTAAAAGGACACACCACTGCCCATATACAAAATAAATAAAACTCACCATTTAGTAGATATAACCCAAATTAAACCTTGCATGCATTTAATTATGCATTTTTATTGGAGGTTTATGTATAAACTGCTTGCAACACCTGCAATTATCTTGCCTGCAGTCTTTGCAAACCCTCACCTTCTAACCCCACCCAGACATTTTGTGGCTGTCCAATCACAGACATCCCAATGCAGCTCAATGAGAAGCCTTTGCAAGGCAGGTGCTCTAAACAACTGCTACCGTGTTTCTCCGAAAATAAGACCGGGTCTTATATTAATTTTAGTCACAAAAAACACACTAGGGCTTATTTACAGGGTAGGGCTTAGAGCCAGTCTGTCAGCCGGTGTCCACGCTGTGTAACCCCCCCAGAGACCCTCACCTCCCCCTCCCTGTAACATTCTCCACTCCCTCCCCCCCGTAATATTATCCCCCCTCCCTCCCTGCATGGCTTCTCCCTCCCTCCCCTGTACATATCCCTCCCTCCCTGTATATTATCCCCCTCCTCCCTGTGTAATATTTCCTCCCTCCTCTCCCCTGTATTACTCTCCCTCCCTCCCTGCAATATTATCCCTCCCCACATTATCCTCCCTCCTGTAATACTTCCTCCCTCCCTGTACATTCTCCCTCCCTGTAATATTATCCCTCCCTGCCTCCCCTGGAATATTATCCTCTCCCTCACTGTAATATTCTCCCTCCCTCCCTTCCTAAATGTTGTTATCCTCCTGCAATATTCTCCCCTGCAAATATTCTCCCCCGCATTATCCTCCTGTAATACTCTATACTATTATCCCTCCTCCCTGTAATATTATCCTCCCTCCCTGTAATACTTCCCCCCCCCTCCAATCTTCTCCTCACCTCCCCTGTAGCGTGGCCGAGCTCCTATCCGGACTGCGACCCGGCCGGACTGACAGGAAGTGCACACCCAGTGTGCACTTCCTGTCAGTCCGGGCGGGTCACGGACCGGAGAGGAGCTCGGCCACGCTACAGGGGAGGTGAGGTGAGGCAGTGCGGCAGTGCGGCAGCCGTCTGAGTGCTCTCTATAGAGCGCTCAGGCGGCTGAGGCATTTAAAGGGCCGGCAGCCGCCGGCCCTGCCTAGGGCTTATTTTCGGGGTAGGGCTTATATTGCAGCCCCCCCCCCCGATAATCCAGCTAGGGCTTATTTTCGGGGTAGGGCTTATTTTCGGGGAAACACAGTACCTCTGGAGTTTAGCTCCACTGAGCTAACCAAACCTGGACATAACATGGATGCTGTCTGCTTGAAAGTCAACGTGGTGTAACCAGGATAATTTATAAAAGTGTAATTTTCTATTGAAATCTGAACCTGACAAATGACAAAAGAGGACACACTCTTCACACATAAAGCTTTTCAACAAGCTTAAGTGCTTTAGGCACATAAAGGTTGCCTTCTGAACTGATCCCGGGCTGGTCTTTATTGAGAAGCTAAAAATGAACTCTAGACAAGCTTACCTAAAACTATTTGTAGATGTCAGTGACAATTGATAAATCCTATACCTTTTGCTTATGCCATTTCTCTATACATATGTAACAGACTGCTGTATTTTGCTGTTTTGCTTTAAGTTTTGAGATATTAAACTTTGCCCTTTGCCTTGTCATGTGAGGAGGAAGGGCTAGGGTGGCAGGAAGAGAGGACGGGGAAGAAGTCATGTTCTCTGAGTCTGCTATAAAGAAAGTGTGTCCCTACCTGTTTCAATGGTCTGTTACTGCTGGGACAGTGAAATAATAACAGGGGAAGGCTAATGCACTGCAACTACAAGAAGTCAGAGACTGTCTACTGCTCTACTAGGAAAATTAGAAGACTTGTCATTTTATGTTCAGCTCCCTGCAGATTCTGGAACTTTCTGCAGGAGTGTGAATGAGCTCTTGCATCCTGTCAGCAGAAGGAAGAGAAAGGATTGCCATTGCTGTTCTGCTGCTTTCCTACATTCTGCTGGATCTCTCTGGAGATATCTGCAGTTACAGAAGTCATTCAAAGGTACTGTCTTCAGAGATTGCTTCAGGATTCTCCCTTATAACTGTATCTGGGTAGCGCTACCTACACCTAAGGGCCCCAACGTTGTACATTTTAGCTGTTAATGCCATAATACTGTTAGGTTTTACAGCAAAAAAATGCACATATTTGTAATCAGCGATGTCTCACGAGTACAACAGTACCCCCCATTAACAGGTTTTATGGTGTTTTGGAAAGTTACAGGGTCAAATATAGAACGTTCCATTTTCAAATTGTAATTTGCCAGATTAGTAATGTTACCTTTGAGACTGTGTGGTAGCCCAGGAATAAGAATTACCCCCATAATGGCATACCATTTGAAAAAGTAGACAAGCCAAGATATTGCAAATGGGGTATGTCCAGTCTTTTTTAGTAGCCATTTGATCACAAACACTGGCCAAAGTTAGCGTTAGTATTTGTTTGTGTGAAAAATGCAAAAAACCACGGATCATGTATAGTATGCAAAACCACAGATTCCACTATACCATCCAAAATAACTCAATTTACCACAAACGTACCAAAAAAGACCTACAAAATTAAAGAGTTTATTAACTGTAGTACTAAAAATGTTATTTATCTGCTTGAATGCCCATGTGGCTTCCAGTATGTTGGAATGACCACAAGGAGCTTAAAATAAGATTAAGAGAACATTGCAGAAAGATCAAAAATGGATACTTAACTCATTCAGTATCCAAACATTTTATTAACCACAATAAAGATCCTAAATTGTTAAAATGTACAGGTATCAAAAAATGTACCCTACCCTGGAGGGGAGGGGATATAAAAAATGTTTTAGGGAAAACTGAAATGGAATGGGTCTATAAGTTACAGACTCTAATGCCCCAAGGGTTAAATGCAGAATTTGATCTATTACATTTTTTTATATTTTTTACCTTCATTATAATTTATTTATTACTCTCACATATATGTTTTTAGGACACTCATATTTGCAACATATGTATGTTAATATATGATTTGTATTTACATCTGTGCTCTATTTTATTCAGTATGTATAAAATGTACTTTTCACTTTTATCCCATATGTACTTATTTATTTACATTTTTATATGGTTATGTGTTGTCATCCCCTGCATATTCATAAGTATGCTTATTTACTCACTTACTCTTACTTTTCTGTACTTAAGTATGCTACTTTATTGCTTATGTTTATTTTTTTTATTTTCATCCTGATTTTCCTCCCCTACTATGGCGGCCGCTAATTCCCCTACCTTAGCCGACCGCCTATTCTATGTTTAGCCCACTCCCCTTTCATCTATAAAGTCGACTGCAGCTTCGTGCACGCTGACACTACATTGCCCAAGCTACATCCGGCTTGACGGTTGCACGTGTCTTCATCTATGACCACCGGCTTCCACACTACAGGTCCCATAAGCCTGTGTGACACATAATCACGATAATCACTTGATCAAATTACATTGCGTATTTCAGGGTACACAGAGCTCATTTTTACTATCTATATACATCACAAAGTTCCCATCCCAACAGACTTTCCATATGTATTTAAATCTATATGGTTCATTTGTTAAAAGACAATTTTTTTATTTTATGCTTTCTGATTGGCTGACCATAGTTTTGGCACCAATTTTAATTGTATGTACTCTTATTTAAACCCACGTTGCCAGCTATTATGTTTCACTCCATTTTTGAAGAAGCCCTGTGTAGCGAAACACGTTAAATGGTTTTTACTTGTGTATTTTAGTAATAAAAGTTTTTTGTTTTTTAATGTGTATTTTATACGCACATTTTTAACTATTTTATTGCTGGCATTTTTTGACTAATCCTGTACCCAAAGAAATCCTAGGTTGGGTTCATTCCACCAATGCTACTAAAATAGAGCAGTACCTTCTAGTCACAAACACTGGCCAAAGTTAGCGTTCATATTTGTTTTTGTGTGAAAAAAGCAAAAAACTAATATTTGGCCAGTATTTGTGACTAAGTGGCTACTAAAAATGACTGGACATACCCCACTTGCAATACCTCGGGTTGTCTACTTTTGCAAATGGTATGCCATCATGGGGGTAATTCTCATTCCTGGGCTACCATACGCTCTCAAAGGCAACATAACCAATCTAGCAAATATCAATGTCAAAAAAATGAAATGCAAGCCTTATATGTAACTCTCTAACTTTCAAAAACACCATAAAACCTGTACATGGGGGTACTGTTATTCCTGGGAGACTTCACTAAACACAAATATTAGTGTTTTAAAACCGTAAAACATATTACAATAATAATATAGTCCATAAAAGTGCCGTTCGTTCGTTAAAAAATGCAAATAAATTCACTTTTAATTAAAATATCATTGTTGTAATACAATTTACCAGTTTGAAACACTAATTTGAGTTCAGCAAAGTCTCCTGAGTAAAACTGTACCCCCTATGTACAGGTTTTATGGTGTCTTGGAGAGTTACAGGGTCAAATATAGTGCTTGCAAATTAAATTCTCTGCACTTTCTCCCTGTGTTGTCAGGCATGTCAATCAAATTTTAATTAATCAAATCAGATAATTATGTTAAAATATTACTTAAATATACATATAGAATTTTAATATATATGCATTTATAGGTACCTAAATTCTACGTGTATACTAATGTAATCTTTTTTATGTTCTCTCTCTCTCTCTCTCTCTCTCTCTCTCTCTCTCTCTCTCTCTCATATAGAATGAAATTCTATGTGTATTTTGTTACCTATATATATATATATATAACAAAATACAGTTAGAATGAAATTACATATGAATATATAATTTATATTAAATTTTATTTATTGTAATTATACGTGTGTGTGTATATATGTAACGTCATTCTAAGTGTATTTTAATACTAATATATGTACTTATATTAATATTAAAATACATTACGTATGATGTTACATATATATAATATGTGTGTATATATATATATATATCTAAATATATTTATTTTATTTTAAAACATGTTTCATTAATTTATTTTTCATTTCCCACCAGCAGGGGGACTGTCTGACATTTCAGACAGTCCCCCTGCTGGCAGATCCACAACTAGCTATAGTGGGCCATGTGATCGCTCTTTGAGGTGACCATAATTGTGATCACGTGACTATAATACACAAATAAGAAACAACAGATAAGAGTTGTGAGACCTAAGGTCATAGTATGCAGCTATAATTTCTTCTAAAAATTTTTTTACAAACGAGTGTAAGCACAGAAAAAAATGTTAAGAAAACATATGGGAAACATTTATATATAACACGTAATGTGCCACATCGTTGGCGCATCATGTGGGCCTCTATGATCTATGACACAACAAGGAGAGAGGCAGGGTGAACACTTATTATAAACACTGCTCTCTGATCACTCTTTCTAAGTGGGGAAGTAGGCAGCCATTTATACAGCAAGGTGATCCAAGAGCTACATCAGTAAAGTAGCGTTTCAATATAGAATCGTATTTGGCTTCACAAATCACGTGATCAAGCGTGGCAGTCATCTTGGAAGGGGAACAGGGCCTCTTATAGAGAACCGAGTACAAAATAAACTACATGGTTAGCTAAGAGCAGATATATTAAGGAGCTTCAAGATGGTTCCTATTACACATTCTGGTATATGTGGCTGCTTGTGGTCCTCACTGTGAATATATGAATTAAAAAACTAAACAAGATAGCGCACACCCTAAAATAAAGCGGTAATATGAAAGAAAGAGACACACTTGCACTTTATAGAGCTACAGTTTAGCTCCATCTATAAGCTTGAGCAATACAAACCTGAGTGATACACTTGTGTATCTGTAACGGATTGCCTGGCACCCCAACTGGGTACCTCCGTTGACGGATGCTCCTAGTGCTTCCCGAGGGCTCCAAGCACTCCACTTGACATCATAAGCACTGCAGACCCCCCAAACCGCCGCAGCTTGGTCAGGGTCTCGCCATCTTCTACCCACCCTGGACCTACGACAAGGCTCCAGGTGTCACGTATTCATCCGCTTATAGAAATGTGGTTAATGACATTTACTGTTCACACAGGAAAAGTTGTGCCGAGCAGCAACCTAATCCACAGAAGGGTTAATGCTGAGAAGCAATTATGCAAATGAAACCTGGTGTCACATATTCATCCGCTTATAGAAATGTGGTTAATGACATTTACTGTCCACACAGGAAAAGTTGTGCTGAGCGGCAAACTAGTCCACAGAAGGGTTAATGATGAGCAGAAATTATGCAAATGAAACCTGGTGACTGACTTTGGGGTCAAAGGCCGGTTATAGCCTATCAGAACTAAAGGAGGGGTATTTAGGCCCAGTTCTCATCCTGCTCAGTGCCCTGTCGTGGTTTCCCTTGTGGTTGTCCGAGAGCGCGTTCGTGTTATTAGTTTTCTACCTGGTTTTTGACTTTGGCTTTGTTTATTGACTTCCCTATATTCTGGTACCCTGACTCCTGGCTTTCCTCATCGCTGCGTCCCTTTCTGTGTTCCCTGACCTCGGCTAGTATTTTTGACTATTCTATGTACGTTAAATCCGGCCATTCTAAGGACCGGTAATACGTTACTTATTTGTCATCCGTGCTATACAGTTCTATGTGCTGGATCAAACAGTAATCCTGACACCAGGTTCCAGTGGGTGAACCTCTCTTTCCCCAGAGAGTGAAGCAGGAACAGGAACAAGCTCTTACATGAGCTTAGTGATTATTCAAGGGAGTATGAAGCTGTTTCCCCCAATAAGAGACAGGACTCTAAATTGAGGGTGAAGTAGAACTGAAGGTTTAATGGTACAGCTGCTCTTTTATACAGTTTTTTTCCCCACAAGGTTAACGCTCAGGTGGACCTTGTGGGGCAGAGGACATGAAATTCACAATCCAATAAAAACTGTTTTACACTTGAACACTCCCAGTTACTGTAGACAAACCCTCCCCTCTGCCTGTGATACAATTAACAAAGACAATGGACTAACTCAATTAACTTTAGCAGAAAAAACATACATTTTTACAAACCCCAAAAAGTACCCCAAAATAAAACATATCCCCACAAAAGTCACATTCCCTGATATCCCCGATCTGAGTGAACAACATATCCAAAAATCATCCAGCTCGGTTCAGGAATTTCCTGGAAGGCTTATTTTTGCCCCACCGTGCATATGGTCCCATGCCCAAAACAGTTCCATAAACTCGACAACAAAACACTGCTGGCCAATTTAATATGGCAGCCGCGACATGTTTGAATCTGTTCCAGTTAAAAGTCCAAGGGGCAGAAACAGTACTTTTGAACATGGGTTATCACAGGGCCTATAGTCCAAGGGTAAGAGGCTGGCAAGCAGGCCCCTCCAAAAACTCATGGCAAACTCCCTTAAAAAGGGGAGTTTGTCACAGTATCTCTTGATCCAAATGTGGATTTAAGTAAATTATAAAAAGAAGGTCAAAAGGACAATATGGTGTCTTATGTTCATCAGAAAATCTCTACACAGTTAAGTAGGTAAATATACTCAAATTATATGGAGCCTCTAGATGGCTTATTTTAGACAGTGTAGAGTGGTACAATGCTTCTCCAGGTTGGTTGTGGTCCTCTCCATGGGAGGATGCACTATAAAACACAACACATTCAGAGCGAAACATGGCTTGCTTAATCCTTAAATCTAGGATGAAATATTCCTCTTCAAGGAAAGAATTTCCCAAAGGCAGTAAATAATTATATGAAGGCACAGGGTGTATAAAAGAGTATACCATCTCTACTAGTAATAGAAAAGTATCAACAATAGCTATTATAATACACACTAACATGTTTCACCTCTAGATTGAGCTTTTCAAAGTGTTACAGTTTTCTGGAGACCTTATATAGTAAATATAAAAAAATGTATATTCACATTGTCATGTGACTGCAAAATAATTAGGATAAGTACATAACATATTCAAACTTAAAGAGTGCATATTGGTATTAGTTATGAAAAAAAGAGAAGTATGTAATAATAAGAAGGGAGTTTATTCTCTATAATGGCACCCCCACGTGAGTCAAGTAACTCAGGATATATAAAACTTTTCACAAATGGAGGGGTTTAAGTTACAATAGGGAAGAGCCCAGGGCTAGACAGATAGACATAAAATAAAGAGATAATGGCTCAGAAGCCTGATTTGTCATGACTAGAGTTGAGCGAACCCGAACTGTAAAGTTCGGGTTTGTACAAACATTATGATTTTTTTTGACCCCGAACCCAGACATTTCAGTAACAGTTCGGGTTCGAGTTCGGTGTTCGGCGATTTAATGGCACACTTTGAAAAGCTACAGGGCAGCCAATCAACAAGTGTTTGACTCGTATCGTGTGCCCTTAGAAGCCATCACAGCCATGCCTACTAATGTTATACTCAAGTGCACTTATTCTTTGTTTTCTTTTTTTATATGTCCCAATATTTGGGGGGCTACCCCAATAAAAAAAACCAAAAAAACCAGTGTTGGCTACCTCCTCCTCCTCCTCCACCGTCGCTTCCACCTACACCGCCACGGTCACAGCCTCCTCAACCACCTACTCCACATCCACCATCTCCTCCTAGTTCAAGATTATTTTTTATTTTTATTTATTTTATGTTATTTTAAGTTATTTCCCTATCCACATTTGTTTGCAGGGCACTTGTCCTACTCTTACCCCCATTTTACTTCATTTTGCAGCCCTCTAGCCCTTTCCAGGACTTTTTTAGAGCCATTTTAGTGCCCAAAAGTTCGGGTCCCCATTGACTTCAATGGGG
Source organism: Pelobates cultripes (assembly GCA_933207985.1). NCBI lineage: Eukaryota > Metazoa > Chordata > Amphibia > Anura > Pelobatidae > Pelobates > Pelobates cultripes. The sequence goes on along the minus strand of OW240915.1, from coordinate 174,307,365 downwards.
TTCGGGGTCAAGTACAGGTCAAGTCCGGGCCCTGCACTCAAACTTTTGGCCGAAGTTCGGACGAACCCGGCGAACCCGAACATTCAGGTGTCTGCTCAGCTCTAGTCATGACTCACATGACTTGCAGCTCCAGAGTGGCCAAATGAAAATGTAATAATTCACAAGTGTGGAGGAAAGGCTGAATCACCTTATATTATAATTACAATTTTAAAAAAAGAGACTTGCATGAGTCTAAATACCTTTTGGATAGTTGGTAATATGTGTACCATTATTAATGAAAACTTGAGTGAGCAGGCAAACAATTTTATTTTATTTCTAATGGGATTCATATTCAACTGTAGGTTATAACAGATCCCTGTTCATAAGTCTGCATACCCTTAGTTCTTAATACTTTAGCATCAATGACAGTGTACAATCTTCTATAATAGTTGTCTATGAGGCCCCTAATTCTTGCAGGTGGTATAGCTGCCCACTGTTAGGGAACCAGACAGAGACAGAACATAGATGCAAAACACCTTTATTAATAAATAGCAAAATGAAAAAAACTAACGCAAAGTCCAGGAGGCAAGCAGGGGTCAGGCATCAAAGTGGGTAGTCAGATGAGCCAGAAGAAGGAGAATGGAGAGAAGCGGAGTCAGGAAAAAGTCCAGAAGTCAGGAACCAGTAATACACAGGAAAAAGGGAGTCTTCTGGAAAACAGGAAACCATGCAAGGGCAAGGAGGTACTGGGACTTGCTGCTTAAATAGGCTGCACTGATTAGCAGCAGGGCTGGTTACTAACAATCGGGTGAGTAACCGTGGGAACATTAATGAGGGGGCTGATTGCAAAAATAAGCTAAATAGTTCAGACAGAGAGAAAGGAACAGTTGCTGTTTAAAACCCCACTCAACAATACCCCACCCCACCATATCTGCAGGTGGATCCAGACTTCATGGGAAAGCACACATTAAAGGAACAGAGGAGGGATGGGGCATAGACATCAGAGGCAGGAACCCAGGAGCATTCCTCTGGACTGTACCCTCTCCAGTGCACCAAGTATTGGATCTGTCCTCTGAACACTCATGAATCAATGATGCTGAGTATTTGATATTCTTCATGATTATCAACCAGAATAGGACGTGGACATGGCACCGAGGTGCTGTAGTGATTACACAACAAGGGTTTCAAGAGGGAAACATGAAACACATTAGAGATGTGCATGCTAGGAGGAAGGTCAAGTGCCTAGCCTACAGGGTTAACCCTTCAAAGTATACGAAATGGCCCAATGAAGCAGCGGGCCAGTTTTTGTGAGGGAACATGGAGCTGTAGTTTGTGCGAAGACAGCCAGACCCTCTCTCCGACCTGATAGGTAGGTGCAGGTAGGCGTCTGTGGTACAGGGATAGCCCGGAAGAGGCATTAATAGCATTATTGTGGGCGAACTCCGCCCAGGGTTGCAGATCAGACCAGTTGTTCTGGTGTCTGAAATATAGCAATGCAGAAATTGTTACAAGGCTTGGTTAGCTCGTTCCGCCACACCAATGGATTGTGGGTGGTAGGTCAAGAAGAAGGAAAGCTGAATTCCCATTTGTGTACAAAAAGCTCTCCAAAATCTGGACACAAACTGGCTACCCCTATCCAAGATTATCACTTTTCATAACCCATGTAAATGAAAGACCTCCCGAGCAACAATTGAAAGTTCTTGAGAAGTTGGTAATTTTTTTAAGGGAATGCCTAGGAGTGATGTGAGGTTAGTATGGATAGTGGTTAGTATACGGAATCACAGGAGTAGGAGTTACCTCCTCCATAGATGGAGTAGAGAACTGTCAAGACAGGGCATCAGCCTGAACATTTTTAGTACCAGGCATATCAGAAACCACATGACTGAATCTTAATTTGAAGAAAGCCCATCTAGCTTGCCGAGGGGAAAGCCGTTTAGCTTCAGAAAGATATGTAAGATTCTTGTAGTCTGTGAGAATGAGAACTGGCACTGAAGTACCCTCAAGAAGGTGCCTCCGTTCTTTGAGAGCAAAAATTATAGCTAGACGTTTTCTATCTATGCATTCCGCCGGGTTCAATTTCTTCTAGAAATATCCGCATGGATGCATGCATGCATGGAGCTCTCAGGGTTAGGACATTGAGACAGGAGGGCACCTACTCCTGTCTCAGATGCATCGACTTCAAGAATGAATGGTAAAGTAGGGTTAGAGTGTGCCAGTATTGGAGCTGCAGCAAACAGTGCAGTGACTTTGTGGATTACCATTTCTCCTGGTCATATCCATGTGAGGTTTAACCAAGCAATAAAAGTTGTGTATGCATTTCTGATAATAATTGGAGAAGCCAAGAAAATGCTGTATACAGCGAAGGCCCGTAGGTTGAGGCAATTGTAGTACAGCGGAAAGTTTCTCTGGATCCATAGAGAATCCAGCGTCAGAAATAACATAGTCCAAAAATGTAACCTGTTTGTGGTTAATCTTTACATTTCTCCAATTTACAGAAGAGATTATTATGATGGTTTTTGAGAGATGTGGAATTTCATAAGAATATCATCGAGATAAACCACCACACATTGCTGCAGCATATCATGCAGGACATTATTTATAAATTCCTGGAAAACCGCTGGAGACCAAAGACCATTGCTAGGTATTCATAATGCCTGCTGCTGGTGTTAAATGTAATTTTCCATTCATGGCCCTCTTTTATCCTGACAAGATTATATGCCCCTCTCAAATTGAGTTTAGTGAAGACCGTAGCTCCCTTGAAGTGGTCAAATAATGCCATGATCAAGGGAATGGGGTAGGCATTCTTAATAGTGATATGACTGAGACCCCTGTATTCTATCCAGGGTCTCAACTTGCTACTCTTCTTTTCCACAAAGAAAAACCCAGCCCCGGCAGGAGTGGAGGACTAGCAAATGAATCCCCCTGACAAAGCATTTGTAACATATTCCTCCATGGCTTGATTTTCTGCTACAGACAGCGTGTTAAATCTGGCCACGAGGTAGAATAGCATCAGGTTGGAGTTTGATAGCACAGTCATAATAACTTTTTTGCAGAGGCAACAAAATATACATTGCTGGGACCAAGATAATATCTCAGATTTGCGCCAATCGAATGTGGGGTTATCCTTTTGTAGTCATGTGTATTCCAAAAAAAACGGGTAATATGGATAGGGAATCACCTGGTGTTGGATCATCTCATGGTGTAGAGCCCCTACAGCCAAAGATATGAGCACAGTCTCATAGGTTACATGGGTAGGCTGTAGTGGTCTGCCATCGATGGCTTTGAAAGCTAGTGAAGAGGTGCGAGGCTGTAAGGGTATAGAGTGCTCTGACAATGTCTATGAACAAGCCTGCAGCCCCAGAATGGAGTAATTCCTGGATATTAACAGATGACTCAAGCCAAAAGAGGACAATAGGTACCACACGCCTCTCTGTCTAGGTTTGTCTTTATAGATCACAACAAAGAGGAGTTAGGCGCTCACTAAATAAACAAAAGGTGGGCAGCAGTGAACCAAGCAGGAATTCCCAATACCTGCTCACAGTAGTAAAACAGAAGAGACAAAAGTGGTAAACCGCGCCCAAACAGTGCAAATAATAATTAAAATATATACATACAGAGAGTCCTCTAATTAGGAATGTATAAAACCTTCAAGACAAAAAAGTACAGAACAATAATAGTGCAATATGTCAAGTGAAATAAGAGTATATAAAAGCTTATAAAAGACTCACTCACACTTTGCAGAGCTACTCAGAGCTCTGCCGTATAGCGCCTAGACGGTATAATCCCCGTCTCAGGATATCAAGTGATGGTATAATGCGGTATCCAATCCTCCACAGTGGTATATGGAAAGATAAAAATAGAAATAAAATCCAATAGTGTAGTATATCTATTAAAAAGTGTGCAAATAAAGGAAAAGTATCCTACTTACAAATTTCAGAGCAAATATCTTGCTCTGGTATAGACAGCATGTGGTGGTATGATCCCCACCAAAGGATATAAGTCAGGATTCAAGATGTATCAGGAACAACAAATAAAGTAGTAAAAACTATAACTTTATTGTTACAAAATAAAAAATATGTAATAAAAGTATCAGATCTCTTACTTAACGCGTTTCGCCCGGTCTGGGGCTTCTTCAGAAGTAATAAGTCCAAAATTCAATGGAGTCCTCTTTATATAAGTGTTCCTGATTAATGTGATTTAGTCCTGATGCAATTTCACTTCCTACTTCCGGGTCGCGTGTGTCGCCCGGAAGTGATGTCAGCGAGTCTTTTCGTAGCTTGCTGGGATACGTAGTATCCCTCCATTCATGTTGTGTGCGGCTCCCGGAAGTGACATCAGCGTATCTCCCAATGGTTGATGGGACATGTAGTTTACATTGTCCATTTCTCTATAAACACTGTTTCGTCACCCGGAAGTGATGTATCACGATCTGGTATTGTTCATGGGAATTGTAGTTCGGCAAATTGCCGATATGGGATACGATACATATAAGAATAAAATAAGTAAATTATGTAACTAACAAGGTGATAAAATTTAAAGAAAGAATGTAAATATAAAAACATATAATAAAAGCAAATAAGACATATGTTTAATTACAAAAGATAGCCAGCACTTTTTATTTTTTTTATTTTTTTTAAAGACATCATAGAGCTATACACACAAAATATATAGGTTTATACCAGGTGTTGCATACCAGAAAATAAGCATGCATAGAAATCTATAAAAATAACCAATATTATAAAAATATGCTATACACAAAGTGAACCATGCACATATATGGAGATCTTAAAGTGATACACAGGGGAGGTGGTGTGTAAGCAATAACAATAGTATATAAATATGCAAAGTATATAAAAACTGGTGTGAAAGATTTTTTTCTTTTAATATTTATTATAAAAAATTAAAAAGATCAAACTCTGCATTAAGACCTTTAGGGTGTAGTGTGTCTAAAAAATAGACCCACTCCACTAGAAACATAGAAAAAGGGCTAAAAACCCACTTGGTATCCTCACATTTTGAGTTACATGGTAATGATCCACAGCACTTAAAATTTATGGGCATTTCAAAATTGTCCCAACACTGGAGAGGTGGTGATATAATTAATAAATTGGGCAAGAAAGAAATGGAGTGGGTCTATTTTTTAGACACACTACACCCTAAAGGTCTTAATGCAGAGTTTGATCTTTTTAATTTTTTATAATAAATATTAAAAGAAAAAATCTTTCACACCAGTTTTTATATACTTTGCATATTTATATACTATTGTTATTGCTTACACACCACCTCCCCTGTGTATCACTTTAAGATCTCCATATATGTGCATGGTTCACTTTGTGTATAGCATATTTTTATAATATTGGTTATTTTTATAGATTTCTATGCATGCTTATTTTCTGGTATGCAACACCTGGTATAAACCTATATATTTTGTGTGTATAGCTCTATGATGTCTTTAAAAAAAATAAAAAAAATAAAAAGTGCTGGCTATCTTTTGTAATTAAACATATGTCTTATTTGCTTTTATTATATGTTTTTATATTTACATTCTTTCTTTAAATTTTATCACCTTGTTAGTTACATAATTTACTTATTTTATTCTTATATGTATTGTATCCCATATCGGCAATTTGCCGAACTACAATTCCCATGAACAATACCAGATCGTGATACATCACTTCCGGGTGACGAAACAGTGTTTATAGAGAAATGGACAATGTAAACTACATGTCCCATCAACCATTGGGAGATACGCTGATGTCACTTCCGGGAGCCGCACACAACATGAATGGAGGGATACTACATATCCCAGCAAGCTACGAAAAGACTCGCTGACATCACTTCCGGGTGACACACGCGACCCGGAAGTAGGAAGTGAAATTGCATCAGGACTAAATCACATTAATCAGGAACACTTATATAAAGAGGACTCCATTGAATTTTGGACTTATTACTTCTGAAGAAGCCCCAGACCGGGCGAAACGCGTTAAGTAAGAGATCTGATACTTCTTTTATTACATATTTTTTATTTTGTAACAATAAAGTTATAGTTTTTACTACTTTATTTGTTGTTCCTGATACATCTTGAATCCTGACTTATATCTTTTGGTGGGGATCATACCACCACATGCTGTCTATACCAGAGTGTCAGGTATACCTAACATTCATGCTGCCGCCGGAACCCACTTCCGGGTTCACGGCGCTTAGCTCCGCCCTTTTTTCTGACGCGGTCTTTCCACGATACTTAGGAAGACCGCGCCAGATTCAAAGGGCTGGATTATTCACTCAGGTGCGGCAGTAAGATCAGCTGCTCTACTCGATGCTACCGGCTCCTCTCTCAGACCTCGGCTTGTAAACGGATTTCTACCTTCTCATCTCTCAGACCTCGGCTTGTAAACGGATTTCTACCTTCTCATCTCTCAGACCTCGGCTTATAAACGGAATTCTGCCTTCTCCTCTCCCAGACCTCGGCTTGTAAACGGATTTCTACCTTCTCATCTCTCAGACCTCGGCTTGGACAAACGGACTTCCTTTCTCTCACTACTAAACTGCAGTTTGTTAAAAGAGACTCCTTCCTCTTCCTCCATTGGGTGAATTAACCCTTCCAGTGCCAGATTGCTTCTAAGTTAAGTAAATCTTTTGTCAAGGAAAGCAAGTCATATAAATTTATTATAGTATTTAATTTCTTTAAACTCTCTGTTGACAATAAGCATTGCATTTTTCCTTGCATGTGTATTTAAAGATACAGTCTACCTTGTTCACTTCAATAAAATAAAGGAGGTGAAACTTATTGTTTCTGCAGTTGAGTTCCAATTAAAGAGACATTACACAAAAGCATCACACAGAGCAAGATATTTGCTCTGAAATTTGTAAGTAGGATACTTTTCCTTTATTTGCACACTTTTTAATAGATATACTACACTATTGGATTTTATTTCTATTTTTATCTTTCCATATACCACTGTGGAGGATTGGATACCGCATTATACCATCACTTGATATCCTGAGACGGGGATTATACCGTCTAGGCGCTTTACGGCAGAGCTCTGAGTAGCTCTGCAAAGTGTGAGTGAGTCTTTTATAAGCTTTTATATACTCTTATTTCACTTGACATATTGCACTTGACATATTGCACTATTATTGTTCTGTACTTTTTTGCCTTGAAGGTTTTATACATTCCTAATTAGAGGACTCTCTGTATGTATATATTTTAATTATTATTTGCACTGTTTGGGCGCGGTTTACCACTTTTGTCTCTTTTGTCTTTATAGATCTCTGGGGGTGCGAAAAGGCCACCCATGGTCTGTCCCTGACAGTGCCTTATTTGCATGCATTTTCCTGGACGAATCAAGCAAGACTTGGTGACTCTGATGTCCACAGTATAGGCACATGCCTTCCCTCCTCCTAAAAGCCCTCTCCTAGACAGAGCGGCATGTAGAGACTAACAATCTCGGCTCCACACCACCAGCGGACTAAGGACCAGGATACATGGAAGGTGAGGGAGGCTTGAGTAGTGAAGAAAAGCTTGGTGACAAATATACAGGAGGCCTCAGCAGGTGCTCCCTGAATGAGGATCTCTCTCAGAGTCTGAGGCCAATGAGGATGACAAAGAATATCAGTTCCTCAAGATCTTTTTAAATTCTCTGGCTGAAATCTCATCCTTAATAGCATCAGAGAGCCCATGTGATAAGGCAGCCATAAGACTCTCATTGTTCCAGCCACCTTCTGCTGCCAGAGTGCGGAATTCACTGGTATTCCCAACAATTGTTCTCATGTCCTGTGCATTAGACATGAGTTATTTGGCAGCAGAGCTGGAGCGAGCTGGAATATCAAATACCCTTTTAAAGGATGCAACAAATTCAGGGTAATTATAAATTATGGGTCTCTCTGCCTCCCAGAGAGGATTTGCCAAAGCTAGGGCTTTATCAGACAGCAAAGAAATCATGAACCCAACTTTGCTTCTATCTGTAGGAAATGCCTGGGGAACCATGTCAAGGTATCCTCTAACCAGGTTTAAAAATCATCTGCACTGAGCTGGGTTGACCCCTGTCCAAACATAGTGCTTATGGTTGTGAACTTAAAGCTCTATTTACAGTGTGCCAGAAGCTGTGAGGCGTCTCAAAGTGTTGTCAGGCATATTATAAATAGGCTTTTTTATGGCATTGGTGCAGTAAAGGCTTCTTTCTAGCAACTCGACCACGCAGCTCATTTTTGTTAAAATATCGTCGTATTGTGCTCTTTGCAGCAACCACACCATCTTTTTCCAGAGCAGCCTGTATTTCTCATGAGGTTATCTGTGGGTTTTTCTTTGTATCCCAAATAATTCTTCTAGCAGTTGTGGCTGAAATCTTTTGTGGTCTACCTGACCATGGCTTGGTATAAAGAGATCCACAAATTTTAAACTTCTTAATAAGTGATTGGACAGTACTTACTGGCATTTTCAAGGCTTTGGGTATCTTTTTAAAACCTTTTCCATCTTTATAAAGTTCCATTATCTTCTTACACAGGTCTTTTGAACAGTATTTAGCCTGCTCAGTGCATCTACATGAGAGCTAACAAACCCATTGACTATTTATACACATACACTTATTGCAATGTAACAAGCCACAGGTGTGGGAAATTAAGCTTTAATTGCCATTGTAATCTATGTGTGTCACCTTGTGTGTCTGTAACTAGGCCATACATTCAAGGGTATGTAATTTTTTGATCAGGGCCATTTGGGAGATTTCTGTTATCATTATGTTTTAAAAAGTTGCTGAACAACTATGTGATACAAAATGGCTTCATTTATTCACTATCATTCAATAAAATACATTTCTGCCAGGGTATGCAAACATTTGAGCAAATATATATAGTGTGGATATGTGTGTGTGTGTGTGTGTGTGTGTATATGTATGTATGTATGTATGTATATATATATAAATATATATATATTTATATTGACTGGTGTGCAAATCTTTGTTTAACATTGTATTGACTATCCACTGACTTCAGGTTTTCAATCACATTTTTTTCCCACCATAACTTTCTTTTTTTTGCTACGCATGTACTGCCAAGCCTCAACAGCAAGCTAGTAACCATCCTCATGCTGATGTGTGGCATTGACAACAAAACAGCTGTCCATGAGTGGTTCACTGGTTTTGTATCTCTTCCTGAGTTGTGTTTCAAAGCTGTTGTATACAGCAAACACAAACTCTAAGGAATCTACGTTTAAAATGGAATGAGGCAAAAATTTCATTCTTTGTTGAGCTAATTTGCATATGCCCACCCAAAATTCTTTGCAGTAGTAACATCACTTCAATTTGTGATTTCTGTGGGAAAACCAAGTCTTATGGCTTGACTGTTGTGCAGATCTTTGTTTAACATCGTATTGAATATATATACACAAACATATAAATATACCTACCCATAGGTAAATTTGCAGGTTATATAGGATATAATTTAATATAGGAAATAATTAAAAATTTCTATATATATTTGTAAATGACAGTGTTGTAATAACAAATCACAACATTAAAGCAAAACTCTAGTGTCAGGAATACAAAAGCTTATTCATGATCCTGTAGGTCTACATGCACCAACTATGTAAAAAGTGATTTACTCGCTTTTTTTTCCAGCGCCGTGAAGGTCTCCTCGCAGCTGCCTCCTTGGGTGAGATCATCAAATATGATGATATCAGCCAATCCATGCGCAATAGCATCAGGAGGCTATTGCACATGTGCAGCAGAATGTGGCATTGTGCCAATCAGCATCTCCTCATAGACTAGAGTTAGTATTATAATTTTATTACATTGTATAGGAATACCTACAGTATCTCACAAAAGTGAGTACACCCCTCACATCTTTGTAAATATTTTATTATATCTTTTCATGTGACAACACTGAAGAAATTACACTATGCTACAATGTAAAGTAGTAAATGTACAGCCTTATAACAGTGTAAATTTGCTGTTCCCTCAAAATTTGCTGTTCCATTTATATATAAACCGTTGGCAACAAAAGTGAGTACACCCATAAGTGGAAAAGTCCAAATTGGGCCCAATTAGCCATTTTCCCTCCATGGTGTCATGTGATTTGTTAGTGTACCAAGGTCTCAGGTGTGAATGGGGAGCAGGTGTGTTAAATTTGGTGCTATCGTTCTCACACTCTCTCATACTGGTCACTGGAAGTTCAACATGGCACCTTATGGCAAAGAACTCTCTGAGTATCTGAAAAAAAGAATTGTTGCTCCACATGAAGATGGCCTAACCTATAAGAAGATTGCAAAGACCCTGAAACTGAGCTGCAGCATGGTGGGCAAGACCATACAGCATATTCACAGGACAGGTTCCATTCAGAACAGGCATCTCCATGGTCGACCAAAGAAGTTGAGTGCATGTGTTTAGCATCATATCCAGAGGTTGTCTTTGGGAAATAGACTTATGAGTGCTGCCAGCATTGCTGCAGAGGTTGAAGGAGTGGGGGGGTCAGCCTGTCAGTGCTCAGACCATATGCCGCACACTGCATCAAATTGGTCTGCATGGCTGTCATCCCAGAAGGAATGACAGCCATGCAGTTTGCTGAAGACAAGTAGACTAAGAACATGGATTACTGGAACCATGTCCTGTTGTCCGATGAAACCAAGATAAACTTGATTCAGATTGTGTTAAGCATGTGTGGCGGCAACCAGGTGAGGAGTACAAAGACAAGTGTGTCTTGCCTACAGTCAAGCATGGTGGTGGGAGTGTCATGGTCTTGGCCTGCATGAGTGCTACCGGCACTGGGGAGCTACAGTTCATTGAGGGAACCATGAATGCCAACATGTACTGTGACACACTGAAGCATATCATGATCCTCTCCCTTCGGAGAATGGGCCGCAGGGCAGTATTCCAATGATAACGACCCCAAACACACCTCCAAGATGACCACTGCCTTGCTAAAGAAGCTGAAGGTAAAGGTGATGGACTGGCCAAGCATGTCTCCAGACCTAAATACTATTGAGCATCTGTGGGGCATCCTCAAATGGAAGGTCTCCAACATCCACCAGCTCTGTGAGGTCGCCATGGAGGAGTGAAAGAGGACTCCAGTGGCAACCTGTGAAGCTCTGGTGAACTCCATGCCCATGAGGTTTAAGGCAGTGCTGAAAAATAATGGAGACCACACAAAATATTGACACTGGGCCCAATTTGGACATTTTGGAGATTTCCATTTACTCACTTTTGTTGCCAACAGCTTAGACATTAATGGCTGTGTGTTGAGTTATTTTGAGGGGACAGCAAATTTACACTACTTACTACATTACATTGTAGCAGAGTGTAATTTCTTCAGTGTTGTCACATGAAAAAATATACTAAAATATTTACAAAAATGTGAGGGGTGTACTCACTTTTGTGAGATACTGTATATTTAATTTTTCAGTGTCTTCAATGAAGATGTCAATTCTACCTTGCTTACATTCTTTTTTTCAACAAGTTTATTTTTTAAAATAAATGCTTTATCCTTAATTAAACATGCGTTTGTAAAATTCCTATATAGTCTAATTAGTTGACTCTTGTGAATACTATTTTAACACAGAGCGTAGTAGCATCTAATGGAATCTATGAAAGTGCTAATGTGTACTTCTTTGAAAAAGGTGTGGGGAATTAAGTTTATTTTTCTATATATATTTCAAGATCTAAAAAGTGAATTAATTTCTTCTTAATATCAAGTCAGTATAATTCTTCTCATACCTTTTCTTAAATTGACATGTGTATTTTCAACCTTGTATGTATTCACAAATGAAATAGGCACTCTGCACCTGGTAATATATGGATACTGTCTTCTTCAAAATATCTATAAAGGAAAACAGTCTTATCTTTTCACTCACTATACTGGTGCTTAACCCCTTAAGGACCAAACTTCTGGACTAAAAGGGAATCATGACATGTCACACATGTCATGTGTCCTTAAGGGGTTAAAGGAACTGTAATGGCTATTAGCCCACATGACAAGATATAAACATTTAGATATGTGTAATGGTTGCTACATTTTACCTCTATATTTTATATGTTCTAATGAAGTTCAATAAAAGATATACATAATGTCAAACCTTTTGTAGGCTCTAAAATCTATTTATTTCCTAAAGGTTTTGAATGCTGAACATCTACTAATATAACCTTTCTACCATGGGTATATGTATAAAAATATTTTTGCATACAAACCTTTTTTTAATGGAGCATAGACAGTAATATGCAGAGAAGTTTTTGGTCAACACCTCTTACAATATGTTTTGCATGAATCATACATACACATACACATATATATATATATATATATATATATATATATATTTTTTTTTTTTTAATTCTTTATTTTTGTTTGCGCATGAGAACCATACAGTGTAATCTGCTATGCCCCACCAGCCTAAACAGAGCTTGTGTAACATTCCAATACAATTGGTTAGCATTGTGACTAAATAGCACATTTTCTGAATAACTGCATACTACATGTACAGTGACATGCAGATAAATGCAAGTAATAAAGCAGAAACGGCATGGTGCACATCAAAGCCATTGTACATATTAGGACAAATTCAATGGTAAAGTACATTATAAATTGATATATTATGTTGAAAGTTGAGGTGTAACGAGCTGAGAGTAGTCGACAGGGCTAGTAGGGCTTTACTTGGAATTTTTACAGGTGCCCGATTTGGTATCGGATGATGGCCAAAATAAGTGTGGGGTTTGAAGGTGTGGAGGCCCTGGAGAGCCGCTATATTTTGGCCAGAGCTGCCAAGTGTTACCTACTTAGTTGTAAGTGGAGAGTACAGCGTAGTGCCACAAAATAGCAGGCTATGTGATATAAGCCCTTGTAAAGAAGAATAGTTGGTAGCAATACCGTGGTAAGCAGGTGCGGGTGTGGGAGCATATGGAGGGTCCGCTTCAAATCTAATGCTTGCTGTTAGTATTACACAAGATAGGAACATAATAAAAATGAGAGAGATTAAATGAAATAAAATTAAATATAGCATCAACTGAGCTTAACTAGGAAATGCTTAAGACAAAAAGCTATTGTGGAAAAAAATAACATTTGTGTTCAACAAAGTTCGGGGTTTAGAACTTGCTTTCTGGAGGCTTCACGTTGCCTGGTGTCCGATGTCTCAGCCGAACAAGGCTCTTCATCCTGCTTCCCCTCCAGCATGGGGTTCGAAAGGGACACTATTCTGATCAAGCCACGACCCCATGAATCTTATATTTTCAATATATTTTACACTTGTCAATAACATATGGAGGAACATAACTGACAGTCAGTCAACATGAAGATCCCTTGTAGGGTCAGTAGGTATTGAGCAAGTATAGATTGACTTGGAATAACTTGAATTGGATTTAACCTTGAATTGAAATATTAAATGGTTAGTTATTGAAATAAAAGAACATTAAAAAAATGAGTAGACATGCTTTGCACTTTGAGTCAGAACGCTCTGAATATTTGACTTGTAAACAAACAAAGTAAATCAGAGCTCTCTGTTATGCACGCTCAGTCTGTGCATATCCCTTCATTGACCAGTTTGGATTTAGTTTAGGTTTTATGCATTTTTTCTAGCTTTTTAAAATGTATTTTTTTTTTTTTATTTAAACCTTTTTTATTTTAAAAGTAGCAATATAACTTTTATGACTTTTTATTTGGCCATTTTTGGGATGATGAAAAGAAGACATCCAATGGTAAGTATGATTTTTGCTTTTGTTAGGAATTTAGTTTATTGGACCCCTATCAATATTATTAGGATGAAGTGTTGTAAGGTATTTTTTATTTCAGAAGAATGTTAGAGGTTGTGGTTTAAAATAAAGTGCCCAAAATATTTTGGGGGATATGTGGTAATTTTCATATGCACTTATCAATATCTCCATTGGTTATCATTAACCTAAACAAGAGTTATTCAACACAAGAGAGGTTGGAGAATTGGTAATATATATACCATTTTTAAAGAAGACACGAGTGAGTGGGCAAAACATTTGTTTTATTTCTTATGGGATTCATATTCAACTGTAGGTTATAACAGAATGGCACAATCATAAATCAAAACATGGCAACAAAGAAAAAAATTAAATGACTCCTGTTCAAATGTCTGCATAACCTTCTTAATACTGTGTATTGCCCCCTGTAGCCAGGGCCAGATTAAGAGCCCAGTGGGCCTGGTGCTGACAATTATGATGGGGCCTAATTACAGAATATTATCAACCAAAAACACTCATACCTCTCAAACATCATGTATATGATGGAGATGGTGTTGGAGGGAAACTCAAAAGATTCAGCTATAAGAAAACACATACTATATGCCATGGGTCCTCAAACTCCGGCCTTCCAGATGTTGCTGAACCACAACTCCCATGATTCTCTGGCTATCTATGTAATTTAAAGAATCATGGGAGTTGTAGTTCAGCAACATCTGGGGGGCCGGAGTTGAGGACCCATGCTCCATGCTAATCTCTCTCTAATTTATGCTTTTATCTTTCAAGTAAATCCATACCCCCTAACAGCAGTGTCCAGTGAAGCAGGAAGTCAATGGGCAGGGTAAAAGGGTGGGCCATTGATGCGAATCACGTGACCAGAACTGCCAAAAGAGGCGAACATGCCCAAAAAGGAGGCATGTCTGTCCAAAGAATTGGAAGGCCAGCCTGGCATCAGTGTCCCTAGGTATCACAGTGTCAGTGTCCCCGTGTCGCCCAGTCCCCTAGTCTCCCAGTGTCTCAGTGTCCCCATTTCCCCCAGTGTCCCCATGTCTCAGTGTGTCCCGTGTCACTAGGATATTAGGGGACACTGAGAGACATGGGGACACAGTGAGACATGGGAACACTGAGAGATCTAGGAACACTGAGACACTTGGGGACACTGGGAGACATGGGAGCACTTGTGGATCCAGACGTGGAGACACTGGGAGAAAGGGGGACACAGACACTAGGGACACAGAGACAAGCAGACACTGACACTGGGAAACATGGGGACACTGAGACATTTGGTAACACTAAGACACTAGGGACACGGAGAGACATGGAACACAGACACTGGGAAACTAAGGGACACTGGGAGACATGGGGGCACTTGTGGACATAGACATGGGGAAACTGGGAGACATGGGGACACTGAGACATTTGGGGACACTGGGAGACATGGTGACACTAAGAGACTGGCTGGGAGACATGGGAACACTGAGACACTAGGGACACTGGCTGGGAGACATGTGGACACTGGGAGACATGGGGACAAAGACATTTGGAGACACTGGGAGACATGGGGACACTGAGACATTAGGGACACAGACACTAGGGGACACTGAAACACTAGGGACACTGGCTGGGAGACACAGGGACATTGGGAGACATGGAGACACTGTGTGTAGCGGAGCTGCAATATTAAATCCCCAAATCTCCGCTGGTACAGAAAGTAATCCAAAGTAAAGCACTGGAAATGAAGGCAATATCCCAAATCCCCCAGTAACTGGACGAAACACAGTTCTGGGAGTCAACTGACGAGTTTATTCACAAGATCCAGTATTTATGTGATTCCACATGCAAGGGGTTTCCTTAGTCCCTTTACAGGGTTTATACAGTAGAGGACTACATGGGGAACTGAATATACAGAGCATTTCTCCCACCATGCACTGCTGTACGTGAGGGATACTCCCACTAGAATATCCTGTTAAGTGGATTATCCCTCCGTACAGCAGAACCGGATTTTAACACAGAAATACATAACTTTAACATTATTCGTGTGATTCTACTATGTGACCGTTCGTGAAAGTACCGCTCAGATCCCAGCATAAATAACCGAACGCCGCATGAAACACACTTTATTTTACATTCTCATTAAAAGTACCGAATACACATTAGGGAACAAACTACCGAAGGACCGGTGCTCCCGATCGGCCTAGAAGTTCAGCGGTGTTCGTGCCATCGAGTAGTCAATTTTAGTTACAGGCGCTCGACGACCAAACACCACTGGGCTAACAAAGGATCCAAGATGGCCGACCGCCGCGTGGTCGGTAGCCGAACGAGGGCCACCCAGGAAAGTACTTAACCACCGATTGCTACAATGTTGCAATCGGTTAATGGGAGCCACACGACCCTCTGTGTGTGGGCTCCCATTCGGTACTTTATTCGTTTCACGAACAGTGTGTAAAGTCACTGTTCGTGAAACTACCATATGAATGCTAGCGGCTTTCGGCCATTAGCATACGAAAACTCTCTATTGCAAAAATACACAAATACATCCATACACACAATAAAAGCAGCTTTTACAGACAACCTTCAGATGTTACACAGTAGGACCTAAAGTGGCTAGGTTTGCCACAATGCTTCCCCAGAACCAAGCCGGCATACACAGTCTGATCCCAATGGATCGGCTTGGGGATGTCTGGATGAGTACTGACATTACTTTTCAAGGTCAGTTTGTCTGGATAACCCGTCGGCGTTACCATTTTGCTTCCCTGGGCGGTAATCAATGGTAAAGTCAAAAGGCTGCAGCGCCAAACTCCAGCGCAGACTTTTTATGTTGTTGTCTTGAATCATGTCTCGCACTTGTAGTGACGGTCCCTCATGATATGTGTTGTATGTCTTCCCTGATTTTCCTCATTGGAAAGTAGGATTATGTGTGAGTGGATAGAGGGGCGAGGGATGAGGAGAATTTGCTGTTGCTTTTGTTAACTTAAGCCAGATCTGGAGTGTGGCCCTAATTGTGGGGTGTGTATCTATGTGGTGGTGTTGTTGTGATAGGTTTGATACAAGCCAGGGGCGCACTCTCAAGGGGATCTCTGAAAGTGTATTTTCCAGCTTTACCCATTGCTGTGTTGATGTGTTTTGTGTCCAATCATAAATTCTACTTAGGTGAACCTGCTTGTAGTATGAATCGATGCCGGGTAGATTCATTCCTCCCTTTTCCCTGCTTTTGACAATTGTTGTGTGGGCGATTCTAGGGCGTGTGTTGGACCATATGAAATGAGTGAAGATAGTTTTGATCGAAGCAAAAAATCTATTTGGTAGTGTAATAGGGAGTGTTTGGAGGAGATACAGTATTCGCGGAAGGAGATTTATTTTCACTATATTGATTCTACAGAACCAACCAAAGCAGGGTTTATGCCAAGTCTGGGTATCTCTAGCGATGGTTGTTAGTAAGGGAGGGAAATTTAGATCGTAGAGGTGGTCTAGTTTGGTTGGAATATGGACCCCAAGATATTTCAGTGATTTGGGGGCCCAAGAGAAATTGAATCTTTCCCATAATTGGATGTCTAGAGTCCTTGTTGTATGAATAGGTAATAAATCACATTTAGTTAGCTTTGCCTGAAAGTTGGAGACTTGACTGTATTGCGCCATTTCTGTTAATATGGTTGGTATCATGTATATACGTGTTGGTTGATTTTTAAATCCCTGGATGTGTTGGTTATCTCTGATCCCTTGTAGGAAGGGTTCGAGTACCAATATAAATAGGGAGGTGACAGAGGGCACCCCTGCCTCATGCCATTTGTGATGGATACAGGATGTGATAGTTGACCGTTGAAACACAGTCGGCCCGTGGGCGATGAGTAAACGGCTGCCAGCCATTCTTGCCATCGTGGCCCAAAGCCCAAGTAGTGCATCGTGTGTGTCAGTAATTACCAATTCACCCTATCGAAGGCCTTTTCGGCATCGATTGCTAATAGAGTGCTGTGTATTTTATGTTTTTGTGGCCAATACAATCGTTGTTGTATTGTTTTTGGCTTCCCTTTCTGGGACAAATCCCACTTGATCATGGTGAATGAGATTCGGTAAGAAGGGTTTTAGTCTATTAGCCATAATTTTGGTCAAGAGTTTCAGATCTATATTTATGAGTGAGATTGGTCTATAGCTTCCGCAGTTCGAGGGATCCTTTCCTGGTTTGGGGATATGGGTGATGGTTGCTTCCAGTGCTGATTTGGGTATAGAGGAAGAAAGTTTCTATGTCTTGAAGGCGTCAATGAAGGGCTGTGCAAGTGTTTGGGACAGAATTTTGTAATAGTTGCCTGTGTAACCATCAGGTCCAGGGCTCTTACCTAATGTTAGTGTTTTGACTGTGTTTCTAAATTCTTCTAGTGTGATTGGGTCATCTAGAAATTCTATCTCGTTAGGATGGAGAGTATGTTTGATTCTAGGTCTAAGAAAGTTAATAATCTCTTCAGAGGTCGGTTGTGTTTGTTTTAGATTGTATAATTTGGAGTAAAATTTATGGGATGCTTTGATAATATCTGGCATGTGGCGTGTTTAATTTCTGAGATGAAGGTAGATTGTTTGTCTTGTTGAAGGGCTTGTGCTAGGAGTTTAACTGCTTTGCCTCCTTTGGTATAGTATGTGTGTTTCGTTAGTGATATTTTGCGTTTGGCATGTAGTTGTAGTAGTGTTGTTAATTCTGATATTTTGGCTAGTAGCATTTTGTAATCCTCCAGGGAAGTGGTGAGATGACGGTGATTGCTTTCTAAGATTTGCAGTTCCTGGGTTAGTTTAGTGACCCTTTGTTCCCTTTTTCGTGTGAGAGAGGAGGCTATACGGATCAACTCTCCTCTCAATACTGCCTTATGGGCCTTCCAGATTTGGGCCGGTGGAGTGTCTGGATGTGTGTTTTCTTTGAAGTATGTTGTGGCTGTGTTTTGTATTTGTGTAACAAAAAACGATTATCAATAGGATGGCGCAAATGAGAGAAGGATCTTAGTACATGCAGCAACCAACAAAAACAAATCCTGGTAAAACGATTTGAACATAAAATAACTTACAGTAGTGATGGTGCGCAACAACAAAAAAATCGTATTCACTATGGACCTCTTATAGAGAGTGAAAGTAACCCTGTGTACATGAAATGAGGTGTTTACAGAGTGGAAATATTATAAATAATTTAAAAACAAACAGTGGTTGTGGTAAAACAAAGCACAATCTGTAGGTATACTTGCAAACATGGAAATCACTCTGACACCTATTAAGGAGACAAAAACAAAAAGAGAGCTCCTAGTATACTTTGTGCTTTGTTTTACCACAACCACTGTTTGGTTTTCAATTATTTATAATATTTCCACTCTGTAAACACCTCATTTCATGTACACTGGGTTACTTTCACTCTCTATAAGAGGTCCATAGTGAACACGATTTTTTTGTATTTATGTAACGGCTTCTGTGTTATTGAGAATTAGGTCTTTGAGTTTCCACTGGGATGTGGGGTAAGGCATAGTCAGGATGGCTAGTTCCAGTGTCAAGGGAGCGTGGTCAGACCAGGTGATTGGTCCATATGTGGCTTATTTAATTAGGGGTAAGTAAGTCCCCACTGGGGGTGAAAAAAAAAAGTAATCTTTTCGTGTAGGGTGGGTAGCTCTCCAGCTGTCGTATAATTGGGCCTGGTATAGAGTATTGTTGACTTGCTTATGGGTGTGTGTCAAGTATTTCTGTGTTTGGGCCGTAGTGTCTAGGTCCCCGTCCAGAGAGATGTTTATATCTCCTCCAACTACCAGTATGCCCTCTTGAAATATAGAAAGTTTGTTGGATATTTTCTTTAAAGCTTAATTCTGCTTCTTATTGGGTTCTCAGATTTTTGTTATATTTTATTCATATTCAGTTTTGTTTCATAGCTAAATATTTGATGAGAAATGAAAGCCATATTTCTCCTGAATAAAATTATATATAATAAGTGTGGGTGCACTTAATATTAAAGAGGTGAATTACGGTTGAACAGACATATTGTCAAATTCCAAGTTTGGTTACGTTTTATTTTGATCAAAACGTTTACATTTGGCTCAGTCCATAAGGGGTTAAGGACTTCATTGGGGAGAACTTTGTTATCAATAATCAGCATGGTTTTATGAAACATAGATCTTGTCAAACTAACCTAATTGCATTCTTGGAAGAAGTACATAGAAGTATCAGAGTTGCAGTGGATATGTACTTATATTTTGCCAAGGCATTTGATACGGTGCCTCACAATAGGTTAGTGTTCAAACTAAAAGGAATTGGTCTAAATGAATATTCTTGTTCTTGGGTAGACTACAATGAGTGGTCATTAATAGTACATGTTCAAGCTTGACAAAAATGGTAAGTGGTGTCCCTCGGGGTTCTGTTCTGGAACCACTTCTATTTAACATATTTCTAAATTATCTTAAAATAGGCATTGAAAGCCATGTTTCATTGTCTGCAGATGATTCAAAACTCTGTAAAGTAATAAAATGTAAGAGGGTTTTTCTTTACTCCAGGGGGATTTAGATGGCACTCAAATGGCACATGAAATTGAATGTAGAAAAATGTACTTTGAGGTAAAGAATGTACAAGCAACTAGTGAATTAGGGATAATGACACAGGAGATAATGACAACAATTTAGGCAGCAATATGCAATGTATATTGGCAGTTGCTAACGCCAGTAAAGTATTGTCATTTATAAATAGGGGCATAAATTCTCAGGATGAAAATAGAATGTTGCCTCTTTATAAATCTCTGGTAGGACCATACTTTGAATATGCTGTGCAACGTTGGGCACCTGTTATAAAGAAGGATATTAAGTTAAAATACTTGCTATAAAATTGATAAAAGGAATAGAGCATTAGTTATGAAGAAAGGTTAAAAATGTAAATCTCTTTAGTTTGGAACTAAACATAGGACACAAGATCACATATTTAGACTGGAAGAAAGGAGATTTAGCCTAAGGCAAAGGAAACATTTTTTTTACCGTAAGAACAATAAGGATGTGGAATTCTCTGCCTGAAGGGTTAGTTTTATCAGAGTCCATACAGATGTTTAAACAGCAATTGGATAAATACTTGCAAAAACATAATATACAGGGATATCATTTCAAATTAATGGATTATTAGCCTTTTGATCCAAGCAGATATCTGACTGCCTTTGTGGGTTCAAAAATGATTTTTTTATTAGTTTGGAAGCGCTTCAGACTGGGTTTTTTGCCTTCTTTTGGATGAAAAGCATGTCTCTCAGCTATGTAACTATGTATGTAAGTATAACGACTTTAAATAAAATACTATATGATAAATGGCAAGTAGCTATCACAAAATCAAGCCTGGTGATTTAAAACTATATTATACATTGTACTATATATATATATATATATATATATATATATGTGTGTATGTATGTATGTATATATGTATATGTTGTGCTTTAAAAAAGGGTAACATTGTAAAATATTATATAATAATTATACAGCTTTATAAAGATATAATGCACTTATTTTCACAATATAAAATATCAGCTCGTAATGTCACTATCTTAGACTTTGGAGACCTGTATTTAAATCTTGGTTAGACCACTTCACCAGTAACTGTTCTTAGACAATACACCTAACAATATATATCCCTCTACCTGAAATCCTTATATATTGTGAGCTAAATTGACCAGGGCTTTTTTCATCTCTCAATATCTATGGAATATGTTGGTGCTATATAAAATGCCATTAAAAATGATTATGATACAGTATGTATACACATCACCTATACACCCATGTGTAATAAGTGTAATGTATACACAAAAGTACGTAGCTTCCAATAGGAACAGCTTCCAATGAGGCCTTCCCAACTAGCTCCCCTTATATGACAAGATATGGAAATAAAGCACCTTGAATCCATCCTTTAAGCACTTATGGCTGTAGTCTCGTCCTCCTCCTTTGTGCCAGGAATCACTGGTCCCCCTACAGAATACTTCTCAGAGACCAGGATAATATTTAATATGCCCTTGCATATTAAATCACATTATTATGTGTTTTTGAATTTTTTTTGCAGATATACAGCTGTATGACATTTTTGTATATTTCCATAATAAGAATAATTGTCAGTGGCTAACGATGAAGTATAACAAACTTATAGTAAAAACCTGTTAAATTAAGAAACCTAATTAAAATTCTAGATTATTTGCATGCAAGTGCATTACATAATGCAATTGCTTTCTCATGTATAGTGAATAGTTAATGACACCCTAACACATTACATGAAAGGAATAGTGTGATAGAATGTTTAATCTATCTGTGTTTGTCCTTGAAATAGGAACAGTTAGATATGCTATACTATGATGACCTCATTAAAAATATTCTAAAGATATGTTTTTTACATATTCATGAATATGAACAATTTACCAGTGTGGAATGAATGAAGTGGGATGTCTAGAAAAAAGTAGTGATATTAATATTCCCTACACCTGAGTAAACCATTTCAATAATGCATTCATCAAAACAGCAGGACAGTTGGAAGATTGTAAGGAACTGCTAATATTAAATTTGAAAGTTCTTGGCTCTTACTGGACACAGTTGAAACTCAAAAAAAACTGAAAAATGAAAAAATACATAATAGAAGCAAGCATCTGCAGAGAGACATTATTCAATAGAGATTCTATGAGCTTTTTTTTATTTTTCACAAGAGAGGTTAAATATATATTTTCACAGTACATACACACACATATAAATATATATACATATGCTGCAAAAAAATAATAATAAAATTATATATATATATATATATATATATATATATATATTCGTTTTACTGTTATTTTTATTGTTTTAAATAACCATCAACATATTAGACTAAGATATTTCTTTCATCCAGATTTGGGCCAATTGGCTGATCTTACTTTGAATTCCAAATGTAAATGTTAGTGAATCACACACCAAATGAAGCGCGCAGTGGACGAGCATGTTCATTTTGATACCTGATTTGGAAGTCTATTCATGGTGTCAAAAAAAGGAGATGACAGGAAAAAAAGATGATTGATAGCTAGGAGACAGTCATAAAATGTTGATATTATTCACAAATCAAATGAGAAAAAAGAACCAAGACAGAAAAAAAAGAAAAAAACTGTAAAAAATCTTTTATATATTATATATTTAATTACATATATAATATATAAATATATATTTCTTTTTTACTGCTCAACCTCTTTTTTTCTTCTGTTGATTATTTTTTTTCTCACTTGATCCATGAACTAAATGAAGAGAAAAATAATACATATCTTTAGCAACATTTGGACAAGATGACCCACCATATAGATAAAATTTGGCCATACCATTTTTTTGTTTACATGTTTTTTTTTTCGGACAAAGTGGTTTGACCAAAACTATTGGTTAAAAAACTATTTTTGGTTATGGGGTATAGGTTTCAGGATCCTATCCTGACAACCAAGAAATTGTTTTTTATTTTATTGCTGCAATTCCTTTTTCTCGCCTCTAGTGGCCTCCCTAGCCGCTAGTCAATCCTCTGTTGCTCTCACCTGCCTCATATGATCTTTCAAGTCTGCTATAAAAGGCCACACCCAACTCTTCTCATGGGCTTTACATTGAAGTCAGTGTTTTGACATTGAACTTCTGATCCTGGCTCCTGAAAACATCCTGTATCCTGGCTCCTGAAAACATCCTGTATTTATCTGCATTTTTTCAATCTGAAGAGACTTACCTGCTTGATCTACCATATTGGAGATACTTAACTACTTCAACTGCTCCAACACTGTATGATCCTGTAAGCAACCTGTATTACATTATACTGGAATCTATTTACCTGTTTCAACTGCTGCAACACTGCATGATGTTATAAGCAACCTGTATTACATTATATTGAAGTACTTACCTGTCTTAACTACTGCAACTCTGCATAATCCTGTAAGCAACCTGTACTATATTATACTGAAAGTACTTACCAGCTCTAACTATTTCAACCCTGTATCATCCTGAACCTGGCTGCAGTGTGACATTCCACAAACTACTAATCTATTTGGGAATAATGTCAAACCTACTTGTATATAAAATACTTTATTCATTTACTTTCAAGATATCCTGTTTGTGGCATATTGCCTTTATTCTGTTTTAACTCTCAAAGTATCATTTTTGTGGCATATTGCCTTAATTATTTCTTTCAAGTAAATTATGTCTAAAAAGAAAGTTTCAACCAATAACCCTGGCAATTGTCTCCTCTCTGACCTGCTCAGGAACATGACAATAGGTTTGCTAACCTTTTAAAGGTAGATCTGTAAACCAGTTTGTCTATGGAGGGCATGATTAGAGTTTTTACCTTATTTCCTGTGTTAGGTATATAGATAACTGTTTTTCTATACAGAGCAGAACAAAACAGTTTTACTTTTTTTGCATTGTTACTTAAAGTAACAACAACTAATCCAATATAGTCAACATAGAGTCAACTGTTTTAGACACAAAGAAAAAGTATAATCAATTTATAATAAAAATAAAATGTATGATAAAGATTTATGTTAAACATACTGCAGTAGTTATGATAACATAAGTGACCTGGTGCCACCTCATTATAAGGGTTTCACTTCCTACCTGGGTCCATTGAGCACAGCTTCTCACCTTCACCCCTCAGCCAGGAGAGCTGGAAGGTCCTGTTTATGAGCTTCTGTTTACTCATCTGAGCTATGGCTTTCAGTGCAGGACTATCTTATTGACTGAGAATATCAGTGTATCACTCTTAATCAATAAGCTATGCTCTGCACCAATAGATTTAGCTAAGAAAGAGAGCTTCTGGTTCTTGGCAAAATGTAGTAGAGGTAGATAGCAGTGGATAGTGGACGACATGTTAAGAAGTCAAAAATTTTACAATGTTTTGACTACTTACATTGAAGGCTGTCACACATTCTAATGGCAGCATATCCACTACAATGCCCTAGTGCTTGGCTCTATAAAACATGAAAGTCATCACTATGGTCCATAGTTACACAATTCCAGGGATTTCATTATTTTTTGATAAAAAATAAAATGTATTCATCTTTTATAATTACATGTTAAATTGTATATGCAATACACTACACAACATGTATTGTAAATTGCATTTTTATAGTAACATGTATGAGTATCTTAAATTCATTTTCAGTTTGTGAATTTATTGACTTAGAGTTTTATAAAAAGATCATTTTGTGAACTTAAATCTAGCCTTGGCAAAAACCAACAAGGTTTAAAATGTTGCCAGGTCCCCATGTGGTGACTGGAATAAAGATAATTTACATTTATTACTATCAACAGTGTTCAGAATATTTCTATTAGGACTGAATTTGACAGGTAGAACTAGCAACTTTTCTTCTTCTTTTAGAGATAACTAATCAAACAGAGAAGCTCATATCTAACAATTCAGAGAAAAAAGGCAAAATAGACAGTGAAAATATGCTCAGCTTTGTTAAAACAAAATGAAAATAATATAAATTACAAACAATACTAGATAAAATAATAAAAGATAATACCAAAATTAAAAACATTAAATAAAATACAAGTATTTTACATATATGAAGCTAGCTTAAAACTCCAAAACGTTTTCCATGAGCACACCAGAGCTTAATATGCTTATAGTTGAAAAAAATATTAAAGAAAAAAACTAATAGATTCCAATCAATTTGTATTAAATAGAGAACCTATAAAATTCAGCATGTATCAGCACAAATATATAGCAATATACTGAGCAGGTTGCATGCAGACTGTGGATTGTCATCAAAGAGTATATTTTGCATATAAGAGGCAGCCTTCTTTTCCTTTTTAAGATTCCAACATCCTAACACTTCACCAATAAAATATAAAATCACCTCTCTCTGATTGTAAATGTATCTTGATTGAAATATAGTTTAGTACCAAACACAATTAAACTCCTTAAAATACAAATACAAAAACTACTGTTATACATCAAATACATATCTCAACAAACCAAATCAGCACAACTATCCCAGAGTTCCCCGCTTGACATATAAATTGTGTTCCAGACTTCCTACTGCATTTCTGTAAATACTCTTAGCAATGTGCACTATTTTAAAGAACCGTTTTTGCAAAACCTACGCATGGGCAAAAAGATTACTAACCAGACACCATCCATTGACTGCAGTTTCACCTTGTGGGTCTCATCAGCATGACACTGGCTCCAGTACCAAAAAGATTGCAGTGAGACCAAACATGATAAAACTCCCCACAGTGCAAATGCAAAAACTACTTTATGCATCCCTTGCATATCTCAAGTTAGACTTTTAGAAGTCCTTCTTGGCCATAGAAAATAAAAAAAATCAACAACTATCCACAATTAACCAAGAGTTTGCAGCTTGATTTTAAATGTGCACAGACAAATTGATTAAAAAAGAAAGTAACACAGTAAAACTTAATAGCATGATTACACTTTTTATGATATTCATTAAAAAAAATAACCCCTCATCTGCTATAAAAACTAGCAGTTAACATACAGTATTGGAGGATAATGTATGGACAATTATCATCTTAGTAACTAACAAAATGTTTTGTGTCATAGTATTATACTCTCTCAAAATGTTCATCAATAATACAAAAAGGGCAGATTGCATGGTGGGTTTTAATCTACATCTACATTTCTACATCTACATTTCACATCTGATCTCTGGATAACTGTCCATACCATTTTTAAATAATTATAAGGGAATTATTAAGTGTAAAAAGTATGCTACTTGCACATACCCCCAAAAAACAACACTAATTTTGTCAGATATCAAATTAGAAATTTGTATTCAAGAATAAATAGCATGTAACAAAAATAAGGACAGGCATGTTGCTGTTAATTTTCTTTGTTCATTGCATATATTTATTTATATTCATTGCATATATTGACATCTGGATGGAATCTCAATTTTGTTTCTTGCCATGTGCATTTAATTATTAAAAATGTGTGCTTTGTTACTGTAATTGAGTAAATTTGCTTTAATTTCAAATAATTGTGCCCCAGTTTATGGTATTGGAAAGAATCCTCAATCTCTCAAATTGTGTGTTAATGGAATACATTAGAATAAACTGGAAGCATATTGAATAGTAAAATTTTATATGCTTCTGAACAGTGCAACGTATTGTTCACTTGCAATTTTTTTTTCATTTGATTCAGAAAATTAACACATTGTAAACTCTGCATATAGGTCAATCCTATCAGAATCAAGTATATATTTATATATTTCAAGAACTGAGTAAATGACTTTTCATTCTCTGGCCAGATAAAAAATAAGTAATCAATTAACTATTTGTATGAATGAATAGTTCTACAAGACATATCTTTCAGATAGGTTTCTTATATGCATTCATGCATTGCACCCATAGCAGTTGTGGTCTTGTTATAAAATATTTTTTTGGAAGCATCAAATAAAATAGCTTCAGAAAACTATAATGTTGAGAACTTTATATAATAGAGAGTTGATATCATTTCGAGGGTAGGTAGACATGGTCTGCTTTCAAGCTGCATGGATGCAACTTGATGGTGCTCCTGCTCTACAGAATGTAAATCCCAATAATAGTGGACTTATCAGCACCAATGGATAATCAGAAGAATTCCTACAATTCGCAAACCACATCTAGCAAGCCATCACCTAAGAGTTTGGTCTCTCTGACTAAATAATTTAAAAACCTGATGGAACATTGTGCATCCTCAAGGATTCCATCATGGCAACTGTATGTTTACAAAAAGGTTTGCCCTCAGCAAGCCCTGTAGACTCAGAGTTCTCTACATTCCCCAAATCTGAATCTGAAAGATATTTAAAAAAAAAACTACCATTTAAAAGGGATCTTGCAAACATGCTGGATAAATTAGAAACAACCTTGTAACAAAAAAATGACAATTACATGTGACCTCCACCATAATGGAGCCAGAGTTTGTGAACTGGAAAATTCGGAGTTCTCTCTCACTCAATTGTAAGTTATGCTTTCTTTAGTGTACCTATATTAATGACAGGAGGCTTCATATTTGCTTAAGTCTCTCTTTACTAGAACTCCACAGCAGCACAGAAAAACAACCAATCAGAAAAAAGTTAGATACTATAAAACTCCCCTCCCCTCCCCTCATTTCGTCTTTCAAGCTGCAACAAAAACCGAAGAAAAGGCAGAAAACATAATGGGGAAGAAACAAAGTCCTAGATACGATGAATACAACGTTGTCCACCATCCGAGAAGAACTGCCAAGCCAGATAGCGTTGATGGATTGTAAACTGGAATAAGAGGAAAAACAGAATCGAACAGGTTAATTATCCAATGAAATGTACTCTGAATAAACATGTAGGTACCCAATGTAGCAACCAAAAGTACCTTAATATGTAGATATCCCAACCCTACTTATGGAAAAAACAGACATAAGAACAGGCGACAGGCAGCAGAGACAACAAGCAGAGTTGCATTTGTACCTGATTAATCCAAACTATTAAAATTAAACAAGGGAGGGATAAGAATGGGTGGGAAATACTCGCCTCCTGTCATTAATAAAATTAAGATTATAGGTACACTAAAGCTAGCATAATCTACAATTTTATAGCATGACAGGAGGCTTCTTATTTGCTGTTTTAACGCTCAGTCAACAAATCCAGCGCTGTTTGTTTCGCTGGTACCTATTCCGGGAGCTATCCGAGCAATCCTAAATGGACTTTCCAACTGCGATAAATGACAATAGATCGATTGATGAAGCATCCCAAATACGGAAAAAAACCACCATCCGCTGATAGATCCATTATATGTGGGGTTGCGACCTGTTTCCTACCAGCTAGTCCATGAGCTGCCAAGCTGACCTATTAGCCATTTCCCTGTAGTTATAAAATGTCGAAGGTCATTTGCGGACTTAGGGCCACGATAAGACACTGCCACCATGTCTTAACTCTTGATGTGTAAGGTTGCTCCACCGATCGTGCCCAGATCACCCGGCGATGTGGCCTTGCAGGCAGATCTTCAATCTCAAAGAATGCGCCTAAGTCCACCACCAATTTCGTAATAGAATCGAGTAGAATCTTTCGTTCCCTGATGGCCTACCCGGTGAGATGTTTCATCCGAGAATACATTTATTATGCAGGCAAGAGTGTGGCAAACTAGCTCTATCCCAAGTGATTCCAATATTCCAAATGGACTGTGTAATCCACGGCTGCGGTAGAGAAATGACTCCAAAAAAGGACCTCCAATCAGGGTCCCAAACTGAACTTATGTGGTGGAACGGTGGTTGACTATTCCGGAAATAGTGGGTCCTGGAAATATTCAAAGGGATGGGAAACGTAAACCAGAGTTGAGATTCCCATCCAGATGTCAACGTCTAAGAGTGATAAGATGTACGGATCCAATGGCGATTGGGTCCTGTATAACAATGAAGAGTCCTCACATGCTGTAGTGAGAGAGTGAAATAGTCCGACTACCCGTCGTACAATCCTGTTTCATGTCCGACCTGTCAAAATTCGTGTAGGGGTTCCTGGTATACACGCCACCTACAAGATAGGGTATAATATAGTGAGACCCTTAGGTCCCTGTACCCCTGACTGTCCGGGCACTTATCTCCCAGAGTAGGGAGGAATGTGAGTTTGATAATTGAAGTCAAAGTCTCCCTATAGAGGGATACCTCCCTTCTTAGCTTGGAGTCCCGCGAACACATAGCGTTCTCCAATACGCAGGCAAGGCGTAAAGTCCCTTCGCTCATGACAGGTGACTCCAGAGAGCAGATATAGCGGAAAAAGAAGGGTCTAGCTTCAGCCGTACGAAACATGTGTTGTCCCGTTTGAGAATGTCGGCAGCCCTATCTGAGTCTGCTACACATCCTGAGCCGTACTCCAGTGGTAGGTTGTGACCCGACTTTGACGTCTGTGTAGGAGTCGGGGCACACCAGGTTCCTCCATAGAGTCTCGTAGGTCTCCTTGACGGTAGTTGAAAAGGTGGGTTAGTGCGAACCCAAACTAAAACGGCTCCCATGAGGGATATATAGAGTATAGACCAGTGATGGCGAACCTTTTTGAGACCGAGTGCCCAAACTGCAATATACGCCAACTTTTTTTCCCTCAAAGTGCCAACACAGCAATTAAACCTTAATACTGAGGTTTAAGTTTAGAACAAACAACTTGTACAGTTGTCTGAACTAATTAACATCTTTTGTTTTAAAAGAACACAACAACAGAGAGTTCAATGATACAAATTTTAAATAATGATATAAATAGATACAATTAAGCTTGTATTTATTAGTATCTCCAACAAATGCAATACATACACACAGACTGCTGAACACATTCACACACCGACTACACACAGTCTGCTGAATACATACACTGCTGAATACACACACACATAGTCCGCTGAACACACACACTGCTGAGTACACACACTGTTGAGTATACACACACACAGTCTTACCATGCGATCCATGCATATGGTGTACTTTCAGACCGAGTAGTAGTCCTTCCCTAGCCTGTTTGCTCCATGAAGGTCTCCATATCTCATGTCATCTTGATATGGGAAAAACGGTCTGAGCAGTTTGTTCGCAATGGTCCGGATATCCAAAACAGAATGCAATCTGTTTTATATAGCGCAGAATATACCAAAACCTGCACTCTTGTAATACCTGAGGCTCATCCATTAGCTGTACCGTCTCCAGGAGTGTGTGTAAATAAGTGTGAGTCTCCACCCGTTATACCTCTGAGTATTTCTCGCGTGTGGTACAGTGATCCGGATCCAGTAGATCTATTACAGGAGATAAAATAGAGGGATCCAGTCTAAATATGTATATCCTGCATGATCAGGCAGCCCTCTATAACGAAATCAGTAGCACGGTCGTTGGATCTAATTGAATGCAGGAGGGACGCCCCTCTATGCAGTCATCAAGGTCTTGTACAGGTACAAGCCTGTGTGATGAACAAATATACGGCACCATAGAGGGTTGAGGGTATGAGAGAGCCGCGCTCTCTAATAATGTGACCGAATTTCGTGTCAGCGTCTGGCCGATAGCCTGAGCGGGCCGCACCTGCTAATAACCAAACAGTAGAGTCTACATCTGTGACCGGTTCTCTCTATGAGCATGTGTCACTCCAAACATGTCCTCTGTATCCAGCTCAGTATCGGGCTGAGGATGAGGGAGGGCCGCACCCTCTAATAACAAATCAGTGTCCGGTTCTGTATATGAGAGGGGTTCACTCTCTGTTCCTGAAAATAAAATATCATTCTCAGATCGAGGTGATGGAGGGCCGCACCCTCTTGTGATCCAAACTAGAGTCCCTTAGAGACTCAGGGTGACCAACTGCAGGGGTACACCAATTACTAATATCAGCATAAGACTGAGGTCCTTAGGTGGGTCTCTCCCCGACCATGAGACCTCTCTCTGAATCGCTCACCAAAGGAATTAACTGGTAGTAAACCAGACCGATGGCAGATGGGATAGTATACAATCTCGGGCCGTGTCCATTCTTAATAACAGAAAGGGATGGTGCGAAAATGCAACCTTCGGAAACAATGATGGAAACTACCAACTGACGGCCCAGATCCCGTGCGTGCGCGCGGGGTCCAGGATGACTGTCGGTAGCCTGAGGAAAGCTGGAGACGTTCTCCACAATCCACAAGCGCCCAGGAGGTCGGAGGAGGTAAAGTCAGGCCTCTCGACGACCCGAGCGATAGGAAAAGGAAGGCACGAAAACGAAAACAATAATAAATGTAGATAAGGGTAAATACGTAAATAATAACTCGGATGGAAGGCAAATAGCAGGCCAGAAGGCAAGTCAAGTAAGCCCCACTGAACAGGGCCAGGAGCTAACCTTATGCAGGAATAACTGCCGATATCTAGATGGATACCGGGAGGCAGTTAGAGGGTTAGTTGTTAAAGACAAGGAAACACCGTGTCCCCCTGTAGGCGTCTGAGTACCGGTCCCTGCCTGTGCGAAGTTCTCCTTGGAGATGTGCCCTTGCCGGGCTGGTGTAAACTGTAGATGCGTGCCCGGGGTCTTCATAAGAAACCTTGCCCTTCAGGCATGAGGTTTAAGGCCTTCACCCTTCCTACCATACTCAGGTGGCCGTATACTGGTGTCCTCTTGGATAGTATGGCAACAGTGCTTGCCTGGACACCTACCTATCTCCATGTCACAAGTGGGCACTGGGTTTTCCTCAGTGATATTCCCCAAGGCCTGCGGCCAAAAGGGGGTTCGGCACCAATAGAGCAGGCCCGTCAAAAGGGCACAGGCCCAGCAGGCCAAACGAATGGGCACAGAATAGTTGGCCAATCAAATAGGCACAGACATAGCAGGCCAATCAAAGGGGCACAGACAGAGGAGGCCCGTGATAGCGTTCCAACAGCCGTAGGGCCCATCTGCGTGTGTAGAGTCCACTATATATATATATATATATATATATATATATATATATATATATGTGCATAATGAAACAGGGAAACCTTGGGTTAAATAATTTCAATATGTAAAACCCACTAGCAGGGTAGTAATGTGATTATAACAGTATTTTTACATAATACCTCTGGATTAAGTTGCTATAATGTCTCCAGTCTAATATCACAGATGTTACAGCTACTAGTGATGAAGTGCTATAGCACTATACAGGGAACTGGCAGACTTTAATGTTTGGCCAAAGGCAGAGAAACAAACTGCAGGCATCTCAGAGCAGTACAGGGTGTACTGCCTAAAGCCTATTCTCCAGCCCAGCAAAATATTTATATAAAATTATATAAATATGGAGTCATCTTGGGTTATAGATTAACCCTGAGCAGGGTGAAGGGCCCCCATTTGATATAAAAAAACTCTGTCCGTGATCAAAATCCGGCCTTGATTGACAGAGCGGAGGAAAGCCCCTCAAACAGACCTCCAACCAGTTAGGAACAGACGGGGTGAAGGGCTGCGAGCAGTCGCACCCTCCCCCGCCCGGTCGGAAACATGCCGTCCGCGGGCGGAGGCGGCCACGGCGAAGCGGCCACGTAGGAAAGGAGATCCAGCCGCCGGGTGCTCGTCTCGAGCTCCCTGCGACTGGAAAAAACACACACGGGACCGCCGAAGATGAACTCTGCGGTCCCGGAGCTTGGGGATCGAAGGAGGCAGATGCAGTCATCCTCCTTAAGCCCCCGAGCAGTGCACACAGACACCGCCAGACATAAGGATAAAGGCGGAACAAAAAATATAACAACGAGCATACACAAAGTTGGGAGATGGACAGGGGGGACAAGGCCAAGGGGATAGAGGAGACAGGAGGACCCCAAAGACCCCCCAGAAATCCAAACTAAATATGTATATAACAGTGATAGCCTGAAGTTACAAGTAAAAATAAAGTCCCACAGGGGTTTTAACAAAACTGCATGTGTAAGGAAAATTTACACATGGACCAAGGTAATACTGCATATAAAATGAATTCCACAAGGCCTAAATAAAAAATTCTGAAAAGATATTCAATATATAAGCATAAAAATCCCACATGGGAAAATAAAATACTGAATATGAAGAAAAAAATCCCAAAAGGAACATAACAATATTGTATTATAAAAATAAAATCCTACAAGGATTATAACAAAACTGCATTATAAGAATAAAATCCTACAAGGATTACAACAATACTGCATTATAAAAATAAAATCCCACAAGGATTATAACAGTACTGCATATAAAAATAAAATCCCACATGGATTATAACAATACTGCATACAGGAATAAAATCCCACAAGGATTATAACAATACTGCATACAGGAATACAATCCCACAAGGATTAAAACAATACTGCATATATAAGGCTAAAATACTGAATATAAGCAATAAAACCCTAAAGCCACCCACTAAAAGCAGGAGGCAGTGGTACTCTGACCTGTACTGACTGCAGAGCAGCAAAGAAAGAGGAAATGATGCATGGGGAGGGGAGTTTTATAGTACCTAACTTTTTTCTGATTGGTTGTTTTTCTGTGCTGCTGTGGAGTTCTAGTAAAGAGAGACTTAAGCGAAGCCTCCTGTCATGTTATAAAATTCCATTGCCAAACAGAATGCAGAGGATGCAGCTGATAATCTACAGAAAAAATAAAACAATACAATAATGTAATACAGTATAAATTCATTTATTGTGCACCAGGGAATGTACCTTCCAAGCGCTATACAGCAGAGCTCTTATCAGCTCAGAAAAGTGAGCTGAACACCTATACACCTTAAAAATACTCTAATATGGATTTTAAATATTGCACTATTATCTTTATATATTGTTCCTTGTTTTATGAGATCTGGAATTGCCACTCTTTAATTGTAAATAAGTGTAGGTACAGTCGTGCATTGAGAAAACATGAGTGAGCGTGCAAAACACATTTCTTTTATTTCTTATGGGATTCATATTCAGCTGTAGGTTTTAACAGAATGACATATCATAAAACAAAATAAGGCAATACAGAAAAACATTAAATGACCCCTGTTCAAAAGTATGCATACCCTTAATTCTTAATACTGTGCATTGCCCCCTTTAGCATCAATGACAGCATGCAGTATTTTATAATAGTTGTATATCAAGCCCCTAATTCTTGCAGGTGGTATAGCTGCTCATTCATCTTGGCAAAATGCCTTCAGGTCATGCAAAGTCTTTGGTCGTCTTGCATGAACTGCACCTTTGAGATATCCCCAGACTAGCTTGATGATATAGGCCACTCCAGAACCTTCACCTTTTTCTTCTGCAACCACTGGGGGGTCACATGCACAAGAGTGTCCCATGCACAGCCTGCAAATAGTCTGCCGGTATTTTCTGATAACATGCTGTATTCATCTTGTCATCAGTTTTCACAAGATTCCCGGTGCCTTTAGAGCTTACACCCGCAAAAAGCCACCACCATGCTTCATAGTGGGGATAGTATGTTTTTCACTGTAGGTTTTGTTGACCCCTCTCCAAACTAAGCGCTTATGGTTGTGACCATAAAGCTCTATTTTGGTCTTGTCACTCCAAATTACAGTGTTCCAGAAACTGTGAGGTTTGTCAAGATGTTGTTGGACATATTGTAACTGGGCTTTTTTGTGGCATTGGCACAGTAAATGCTTCTTTCTGGAAACTCAATCATGCAGCTTGTTTTTGTTCAAGTATTGTCATATTGTGCTCCTTGAAACAACTACACCATCTTTTTCCAGAGCAACCTGTATTTCTCCTGAGGTTACCTGTTTTTTGTCTTTGTATCCGAAAAAAAATATTTTGGAGATTGGGGAAATAAGGTAAACCTCCAAACTTGTAAACAACCAACACTCTTTATACATTGAACATAACTTAGATTGTAAGTCTAGGGGCTTATTCACTAAATGTTGCTAAACACAAGACTGAAAAGTCAGATAACATTAATGGACCAGGTCCAGGGTGGGATAATTATGAATGGGATATTAGGACACCCTCCTTATTAATTAGGGATCCACCGTCAATGGGTGGAGGCTCAGGGGACACTAGGTCATTCATTTTATTTAATAGCCTGTGCTATTATTTCAGTTAAAGGACCACTATAGTGCCAGAAAAACAAACTAATTTTCCTTTTCCTATAGTGTTAATAGATTCCCCCACCCTCATGGCTCCCCTCCTGCCAGGCTGAAGTGCGAGGAAGGGGTTAAATGCTTACCTTTCTCCAGCGCCGGGCTCCCTCGGCGCTGGGGACTCTCCTTCTACTTCCGATGTCATCAGCCGAATGCGCATGGGCGGCAAGAGCCGCCCGTGCATTCAGTCAGCCCATAGGAAAGCATTCTCAATGCTTTCCTATGGACGCTGGCGTCTTCTCACTGTGAAAATCACAGTGAGAAGCGCAGAAGCGCCTCTAGCGGCTATCAATGAGAGAGCCACTAGAGGCTGGATTAACCCATATGTAAACATAGCAGTTTCTCTGAATGGCATTTTAACTGTTAATTTCATATTACAGTTAGTTTTTACTGCAATAAATTACAATAAATTGGAATAAATTGTATTCAACAATGTCCACAAGTACAAAAGTACCCACTATGTACAGGTGTTATGGTGTTTTGGAGAGTTACAGGGTCAAATATAGGCCTTTCCCCTTTTACATTTTTACACATTATAATTTGCCAGGTTGGTTCCTTTGGGACTGTATGGGACTGTATGGCAGTCCAGGAATGAAAATTAACCGCAGCATGGCATACCATTTGTAAAAGTAGACAACCCAGGGTATCCATAATGGGGTTTGCCCAGTCTTTTGTAGTGGCTACTTGGTCACGAACCCTGGGCAAAATTTGCATTTATATTAGTTTTCTGCATTTTTCACACAAAGACTGCACTTTCATTGATTATATAATCGTCACTATACATTTTACTGCTCTAAACACTTACATTTGTGTTCAGTGATGTCTCATGAGTAAAACAGTACCCTGCATGTACAGTTGTTATGGAGTTTTAGAAAGTTACAGGGTCAAATATAGGCCTTGCCTATTTAATTTCGTGCACATTCAAATTTCCAAGATTGGTTATACTGCGTTTGAGACTGTATGGCAGCCCAGGAATGAGATTTACCCTGATCATGGCATGCCATGTTACAAAGTAGACAACCCAGGGTATTCAAAAAGGGGAATATCCAGTTTTTTTTAGTAGCTACTTAGTCACAAACCCTGGCCAAAATTAGCGTTCAAATTGTTTTTTTGCATTAAAACACACATATTTGTGTTCAGCAAAGTCTCACGAGTACACTACCCCACATGTACAGGTTTAATGGTGGTATGGAAAGTTACAGGGTGAATTATAATTAATATAATTATTTAATTATGTAAATATAGTAGATAAATATACACATTTAATATATGTATATGTATGTATGTGTATATATATATATATATATATATTGTAAAGCACTACGGAATCTGTTGGCGCTATATAAATGGCAATAATAATAATAATAATAATATCTATGCAATGATACTTTTTTATTGAACTAACATAATATTTCAAAAACAAGCTTTCAAGAGTTTTCCTCTCTTCTTCAGGTCTGAATCAATACTGATCAATCTTAAAACAACTGATGTTAGAAAAGGGGAGGGAGAGGGGTGAGTGGGGTGTCATGAATAGTACAAGATGTGCCTGAAATTGAAAGGTGAAGGATGGCTGAGAATAGCCAGACAAAGTAAATAAACAGAGGAGAGAATAAGCTAGTTGAAAAAAAAAAAAAAACACAAAAAAGAAAACCAAAACAAGAAAACAGCTGAGCAAGGCATGCTAATAAATAGCTGCATATATGTATGTATATAAATTGATAAAGGTGAAACGAGAATATTGAAAAATAACTATATAAGACATTAAGATGTGTGTTTATAGAATGATTTGGTAGTGTGTGAGAGAGCCATAATCTACATTAAGTCCTTAATTTGTGGTGTTGAAATGTGTGGTAATTTTCATCTCAAATGTCTTTTTGTTCATGAGAGTCTTTGAAATTCCCTTGGAACTTGGAGTGACCAGTCTGGGTGAAGTGATGACCAACAGGGGTACCATATCCATTTTCCTTGTGCTTCTTAATGGAGTGTCTGTGTAGATTCATTCTGAGATGCAGCTTAAGGTCAGTTTCTCCAGTGTAGCAACCTTTGTCACACACTGTACACTGTATCATATATACCACATTTGCAGATGTACAGGAATATGATCCCTTAAAGTTGTACAATTTGTTATTGTGTTCAGGAAATATTTATTTGAGTGTGGGGTCCTCTGAAATGGATGGTTGTAGTTCTTTAATAATAATTTGATGTACTCCTTCTGGAGTTGGATTGTATGTAACTACTAGAGGGATTCTTGTTTTGTTTTCCTTTTCTTTATATTGTGTGAGCCTTCCCCATGGTATTTTTAGGGCAGATTTATTTTTTTAGATATTGTCCTTTCCTTGT
Organism: Pelobates cultripes; assembly: GCA_933207985.1. NCBI lineage: Eukaryota > Metazoa > Chordata > Amphibia > Anura > Pelobatidae > Pelobates > Pelobates cultripes. Next base: position 174,269,861 of record OW240915.1, on the reverse strand, counting down.
AACCCTTTTGCCTAAATGACTCTGACAGTGTACTTAGGTGCTGATCTTTGCTGATCTCTGTCTTTTGTATCAGAGCAAATGCGCTGGTATCTGGTAGCCTGGCTGTAGATTATATCTTGTTTGGTAAGGTGTGAATGGAAGCTGGAATTGTGGAGTTAGCTGTACCAGTCTGTGGGTTTTCTATAAACAGACAAATGAAGAATGCCATTTGTTGCAGTTATTAATATATATATATATATATATATATATTTTTTTTTTTTTTTTTATGTGCACAAGATAACAAAATAGCTTACGATGCCACGACAGCATGAGCAAGCAAGCAATAATATCAGTGTAATACATATACATGGCACGAGAAAGTGGCACAATTTTGTAAATATAATGGTAAATAGGCTAGTCATACTTGTATTGTTAGAAGGTGCTCGGGTAAAACCTTACCAGGAACAATAGACATTCAGGTGAAACGGAAACCTGCCAGTATAAACTGCACTTTTTGTGTGAAAAATGTAAATAAAAATATATATAAACATATAAACCCACCCCTAAGTAAGGTTATGCAGGCCGAGTGGCATAATAGTGTGAGAACAATGAAAGGGAAAAGTGACGGCAGTAATGCTATGTGTCAAGTTATAAGCTCCCCTCATGATGTGTTTATATGCTAAAGAGAGTAAAGGAAGTAAACAAAAGATGGCATGAAACTGGTATGTCTTATTCATTTTCGCCTTTAGAGACAAGTGTGGTTATAGATAAGATTATGCTCAAGGGCTAAAGACAAGTTTAATGAAACACCATGTGATGATAGTCATACCTGGTTAGTGATAATCTTATGTCAGTGTTCTAGACAGGTTAAGCTTGAAGGGGTGTACTAGTAACCCAAATTATCTATGGCACCTAGCTTGTGCTAGCATAACATAACATGTTTTATAACGATGGCAAGCTTACGCCTAGAGTAACTGCACATAAATGAAGCCTAGTGCCAATAATTCAGCCTACACCCAGATTAAGCCTCCGACCTCCACAGTTAAGGAAAGTCCCAGTGATCCAGACGAGTAGTCCACTCCTCTGGTCCCAAACCGGTGCAAGTTTCCCCATGTCATTCCCGCTTTTCGGGCTGCTCACTGTGCCATGTGGTGTAGCGTGATGTCGAGGTTGTTTCCTCAGGGTGAGTAGAATACACGCCGAGGTTTGATCTCCCTCGGTCTTTGGTCCAGGAGTGCCAGAATGATTTGCCATCACCCTGATGTACAGGGGAGTGTGATGAGGACGGGAGATTTTCCCCTTGAGCTTCGATCGTGGTAGCATGGGTTTTGATCGCTTGGGTAAGCAGCGCTGGGAGTGCTGGTTGCCAGGTGCTGAAGGTAGGTATCGCTTCCATGCATGCTCCCATGGGACAGAGTGAGGCAGAGGAAAATCCTGGCACTTCTCACCATCCACATGGGGGTCTCGATCTCCCAGCTTATGGGGATGAATGTTGCGGGACATCATTTTCTCCCCTCTCCGTGTCCAGGTCGGTGTTTGAGCCAGTGCATTGGTAGGACTGCTGTTCTGCAGGGTTCCCGCTCTGCAGGCCGCCCCATAAGGCTGTGGACAACTGATGGACAATACCTCCATCATGAGCACTGGATCACCGTTGGGGACATCCCCTGTTGCGGTCGAGGTGAGTTGTAGTTGCTGCTGGCGAGACTCGATTCGGGACCAAAAGGCTGCACATATGGCAATCAAAGCTGCATTAAACTTTTCTTCCCAATGGGACACTGGGTGTTTGGTCGGTGTGGTGGCCATTTTGGGTATACCACGAGGCCCTGGCTTGTCAGGCAGGTTACTATTTTCTTTGCCTTTGAGGATTAGTCGCTTGTCTAACCCCTACCGGTCCGGGGGAGGTGGGGTAACGGAGCTGCAGAGAGGCTGTAATGAGCAGTGCTCTTCACACTAGGAGATTGACTGCCTCTCCCTGTCATCTGGTGCACTAGGCCGTGAGACGAAACCCTGGTGAAAGCCCATCGGACCAGAACACTTCACATATATAGTCGGTTCAGGCTAGTATAGTGTCAGTCTGCAGCTGTGTCAGAGGAGTTTCTGCATCCCACAAAAGCAATTTCAGATCTAGTTTAGTGTTAAGAGAGCTGGAGCTATGCTGAAACACGTCTGGTCTCCTTGAGTGTCAGGCCCCGTCCCTCTGGTGGCAGTTATTGTACAGTCCAAAAAACTCACACTGTGATTTGAAAAGTTCATTTTAAGGTGTATTGATGGCTTGAATGAATTTAATGATTTATTGAAGTCTATAAGGCTTTCTTCTCCTTTTGTCCATATTATGAAAATATCATCAATGTAACGATAATATGTATATGGTTTTTAGGGCTGTGTACATAAAAAATCTAATTTCTAGGTCAGCCATTAAAAGATTAGCGTATTGTGGTGACATTTTTGTGCCCATCGCTGTCCCTGTCATTTGCAGGTAGTTATTGTTATTAACAGAAAGAAGGTGAGGGTTGCGCCGGAAAGAGTCTTGTAACAGTAAATAGACCAAATGATCTAACTACTACAATAATAAAAAGGAGGCTATGTCAATGAATAAAAAATAGTGCAAATAAAATCTCACTAGTACTTGAGCAATCCTCAGGGGTAGATCCGTCTGGATGGTAAAATACATTTAAAAGTCTCAATAATATAACAGGATAGGGTAGGGGTGCAATCCTCAGGAGCTGATCCGTCCGGATGATAAAATATCCGTATATGTGGAGAGACAAGTGGGAGATACGACAAACAACCGATGGTGTAATACGTCAGAGATCCAATGATAAAATAGATAAAATGAAGGTAATAAACTCACATTTAAAAGAGCTTAAACCAGCTCTGGAGTGAAGGGTGTCTAGCAGAACAATCCCCGCTATGGGATATAATGGAGAGGTGTGTCCGTCAATCCGGTTTGGGTATCCAGGGTTCCAGGGTATATAAAAGACAACAATAGTGCTCTCAATAGGAAAGGAATGTGGTATATAAAATAATATATAAAATATACTCACAAGTATAGAGCAGAAGGTACTGCTCTATTTTAGTAGCGTTGGTGGAATGAACCCAACCTAGGATTTCTTTGGGTACAGGATTAGTCAAAAAATGCCAGCAATAAAGTTAAAAATGTGCGTATAAAATACAATAAAAAGAGAATTGGTACAACAAAAAACTTTTGTTGCTAAAATACACAAGTAAAAACCATTTAATGTGTTTCGCCACACAGGGCTTCTTCAGAAATGGAGTGAAACATAATAACTGGCAACGCGGGTTTAAATAAGAGCACTGTGATAAAGTGAAGGCAGATAGGCCTTTTAACCCCAGGGGAAGTATGTGTAGGATGTGTTGTAGGCAACACAAAACACTGTTTAGTTATGGGCCCCTGGGGTGGAGCATTTGGAGAGAAGGGTGGGCCAATGCTCCACTCCACAGTTTAGTGGTTTTCTGGGGAGACATAGATCCAGGCCAGGGTTTTTTGGACGTCTCCAACCCACTGCTCAGCTGCAGTTAATGAGCTGTTGCAGTGGGAATAAACTCCTCCCTGCTAGGCAGGTAATGGAGAGGGATTGCTGGCTTCCTCCCAGGAAGCAGGTAGGAGAGAGAGGCTGTTCTCTCCAGATAGTCAAGGAGACTAGGCACTTGGAGTGCAGAAAGGAAAGCAGTCAGGGCAAGGCTGGCTTGGAGCACTGGGAGTGCAGAAAGGAAGCAGGTAGGAGAGAGAGGCTGTTCTCTCCAGATAGAGTCAAGGCTGGCTTGGAGCACTGGGAGTGCAGGAAAGGAACGCAACAGGCTAGTCAGCAGAGTGTTGCTAACTAATAAGGTTGGTGCCATATGTTTTGTTAGTTTAACCCTGATAGAGAGGGACATTCAAAGTTAGTTAGTGCTCAGACCGAGCTAGGTTTTTGTTTATAGGGTTTTGTGTTTCATTTATGTTTTAATTTACCGCTGTATCCTGTGTGGATTTACAAATAAAGTGCCTGAGTATATGCATTTACAAGGACTGTGCATGTTTTTGCCCTAGAGGACCGTGCCACCTGCCGACAAGGATCACAGCACATACAATTAAAATTGGTGCCAAAACTATGGTCAGCCAATCAGAAAGCATAAAATTAAAAAAATCGTCTTTTAACAAATGAAAACATATAGATTTAAATGCATATGGAAAGTCTATTGGGATGGGAACTTTGTGATGTATATAGATAGTAAAAATGAGGTCCGTGTACACTGATATACGCAATGTAATTTGATCACGTGATTATCGTGATTATGTGTCACACAGGCTTATGGGACCTGTAGTGTGGAAGCCGGTGGTCATAGATGAAGACACGTGCAAGTGTCAAGCCGGATGTAGCTAGGGCAATGTAGTGTCAGCGTGCACGAAGCTGCAGTCAACTTTATAGATGAAAGGGGAGTGGGCTAAACATAGAATAGGCGGTCGGCTAAGGTAGGGGAATTAGCGGCCGCCATAGTAGGGGAGGAAAATCAGGATGAAAATAAAAAAAATAAACATAAGCAATAAATTAGCATACTTAAGTACAGAAAAGTAAGAGTAAGTGAGAGTAAGTGAGTAAATAAGCATACTTATGAATATGCAGGGGATGATAACACATAACCATATAAAAATGTAAATAAATAAGTACATATGGGATAAAAGTGAAAAGTACATTGTATACATACTGAATAAAATAGAGCACAGATGTAAATACAAATCATATATTAACATACATATGTTGCAAATATGAGTGTCCTAAAAACATATATGTGAGAGTAATAAATAAATTATAATGAAGGTAAAAAAATATCAAAAATTAAATAGATCAAATTCTGCATTTAACCCTTGGGGCATTAGAGTCTGTAACTTATAGACCCATTCCATTTCAGTTTTCCCTAAAACATTTTTTATATCCCCTCCCCTCCAAAGTAGGGTAAATTTTTTGATACCTGTACATTTTAACAATTTAGGATCTTTATTGTGGTTAATAAAATGTTTGGATACTGAATGAGTTAAGTATCCATTTTTGATGTTTCTGCAATGTTCGCTTAATCTTATTTTTAAGCTCCATGTGGTCATTCCAACATACTGGAAGCCACATGGGCATTCAAGCAGATAAATAACATTTTTAGTACTACAGTTAATAAACTCTTTAATTTTGTAGGTCTTTTTTGTTACGTTTGTGGTAAATTGAGTTATTTTGGATGGTATAGTGGAATCCGTGGTTTTGCATACTATACATGATCCGTGTTTTTTTTGCATTTTTCACACAAACAAATACTAACGCTAACTTTGGCCAGTGTTTGTGATCAAATGGCTACTAAAAAAAGACTGGACATAACCCATTTGCAATACCTTGGGTTGTCTACTATTGCAAATGGTATGCCATTATGGGTGTAAATTTAATTCCTGGGCTACTATAAAGTCCCAAAGGCAACGTAACCAATCTGGCGAATTTCAATTTCAAATGTAACGTGCTATATTTGACCCTGTAACTTCCCAAAACGCCATAAAACCTGTACATAGGGGGTACTGTTTTACATGTGAGACTTTGCTGAATACAAATATGTGTATTTTATTGCAGTAAAAGCAAACAGTATTATGACATTGACAGTTAAAATGTCATGTAGAACTAAATAAATCAAACAATCTTATTTTCTCCCTTTTTTTTCATATTAAATTATGTTTCATAGCTAAATATTTGATATTAAATGAAAGCCCTGTTTCCCCTGAATAAAATGATATTTAATAAGGGTGGGTGCTTTTAATATGAAAGAGGTGAATTACGGTTGGACAGACATGTAGCGCAAATGCCAGGTTTTGTTTACATTTTGTTTCGTTCACAACGTGTACATTTTGCTCCGTCCTTAACCCCTTAAGGACCGAGGACGGTTCAGGACCGTCATCGGCATTTTTGCCTTGCCGACCGATGACTGTCCTGAACCGTCCTAACGGTCTGGGGGTACTTACCTGATCGCCGTCGTTCCCCCGGCGGCGATCAGTGTTCCTCCGGTTGTGAGGAGACTGCCTGAAGCCCAGACAGTCTCCCCACGGCAGATTAGGACCCCTGTGGCCATGTGATCGCTTAACACAGCGATCACATGGTCACAATAGGTGTCCATGTGTCTGCCTGCAGGGGGACTGTCTGTGCTGACAGGCAGTCTCCCTGCTAGTGTAAAATCAAAAAAAAATTAAAGTTAGTGTTAATTAAAAAAAATAAAATAATTATATATGTGTATATATGATATATAGACATATATTATACCTATATAATATATGTCTATATATCATATATATAATGCCATACTAAGTGTATTTTTATATTAATATGTACTTATATTAATATAAAAATACACTTATAATTAAATTACACACGTATATATATAATATATATAATAACTATATATATTGTATATATATATTATTATAAAATATAAATAATAAGTAATTTAAATTAAATAAAAATTTTTTTAAATAATAATAAAAAATTTAAAAAAAATTATATAGCTATATGAAATTTTATTCTAACTGTATTTTAAAATTAATATATATATATTTATATCAAAATACACTTAGAATGAATTTGTATATATATCTATGTATATAAAAATAAATAAAAATAATAAGAAATATACATATGTCCATATACAAAATTACATAAATAATTATATAAATATACACGTAGACTTCAAATATATAAATATGCATATATATTTAAATTCTACGTGCGTATTTATGTAATATTTTTACATAATTCAGTAATTTTATTGATTGCAATTTGAAGGACCTGCCTGCCAACCCAGGCCGAAATTCCAGAGAATTTAATTTGCTAGCACTGTATTTTACCCTGTAACGTTCTACGACACCCTAAAACCTGTACATGTGGGGTACTGTTTTACTCGGGAGACTTCGCTGAACACAAATATTAGTGATTCACAACAGTAAAACATATCACAGCGATGATATTGTCAGTGAAAGTTACTTTT